>OX101824.2:36635214-37307714 GCA_944452925.2 Chrysolina oricalcia
TCAATCTTGAAGCGTGTTCTGCCAAAGTTTTAGTTGAAAACGAATCCCTTCGTACTTTGATGACATTTTAAATACAATTCTAACTTCCACAATAGCTCGGATTATCTAACGTTCATAAAAAGAGATATTACAGATCACTTGAAGAAACTACTGTGTTAGCGAAATATATGTCGTGATATTCAAAAAATTGTGAAGATCGAATCGTTCTCCATGTAGTTTGTACTATTACAAATATGTATGACAGCTCACGATTGATTTTTAATTACCATCAGTACTTATGCGGTTAGTTCCCCCAGTACCATCAGTACAGTATGGTGGTCAAATTCGAGTTTCTATCGTAGTCTCTTTATATTAGATTCATTTAGCATCCATAACTCTATTGGCTATTCATTACTAGATGAGGGTGAGGTGCTAAGAGTCTAAATAAATCACGTATTAGGGCATTAATATCATATATTTGACGAAAGGGGGAATATTTGAACTAACTATTATATTTCAGCTATGTTTCAAAATTATTTTCCAATTTTTGCTAAAAGTATGACAGCCATGACTATGTCATATTTCTACGAATATTGTCCTCCCCATTGAAAGTTGACGACTTGCGATAACATCCGTTCTCATTTCTCCATGATATTTGCATAGCCAACTTAAATTATTGGCACACAATGTAAAATTTGTATTTGTCAATATGAGACCCATAATAACAAATTGATGATTTTCTGTATTTTATTTTAATATATTGAAAATTAGTACAAACGAGTTCATGGTTGAATTTAGTGGACCACTCAGGTATCATTTTATGGAAGTCATGGAGTTGGTATTGGTCAATACATATAGAAACATGAAACGAATTTCAAACCTATGTATGAGAGAACACATAAGTTTGGTCTTTCTTATTTGGTATACGATGACACTTCACACAGTCTGCTAGCAAATTTCAATTTATTACGTTTTTCTCCATATATGTTAAGAGCTTTCGCTGCTAATCTTGAAAGGTGAATTGATCTATAAAAAATTGTGTAAACGGTACATGTACTAAACATATATTGAGGCAAAAATTCACTGATATTTGTGAGCTTTCAATAACGTGTACTGTTGAACCAGGCCACTTTGGTCTCTGAGATGCCTAAATGAGAAACAGGGGAGGTAACTGCGATATAAAGATCGAGCACGATTTTTCATTAGAAAGGCATAAAGAAGGAAAGGGTTAGTCTAGTGCCAAGCTGTTCTGGTTGCGCTATAGCAATCATCCAATATTAGAATCAAACTATATCACCTATAAAGTAATGGTGTCCACTATATATCTCAGATGACAATTATGTGATATGTGTAGCATATATTTCCTCAATTATCGAATGTATAAGCTTTCAAGTTAACGAAATTAATTTATCAATTAAGTGCGAATTATCCTTCTCATTCATATGTTTCAAATAACGGTTCTTCTTATTGGTTTCACTATACTAGACTATGCACCCGTTCCATAACCATGATGTTTTCCATATTACCTGTTATCCTGAGTATTTATGCTAAGTTCCTAGCACAACTCCCAAAAAACTACAAACTGTATTCAAACTGGAAACTATTCCATTACTTATCCATTTAAAAAGAATTGGGAGAAGCTAAGGCATTTTTTCGCCACTCGTAGTATAGCAATTCTGTGGAAGGTATTGCAGTATGCTTTATCACCAATAATAATTTCGCCATTATGTGAAAATTTTACTTAAATTAGCGAATATCATGGGCAATTTCTGGAATGACGTCAAGTTTACTAGATGTATCTATAGACCCCCAGGTCCTACTTGACTCGAATTACTTTTGCATTTGCTTTTGATATGAAATAGCTATCTTACTATACTTTAACTCTATTTAAAGGAGAATGTGAGTAGTATTGCCAATTTCCATTTGGAATTGGAATTATTTCTCTAGATTTCGAACAAAAAACAAACAAAAAAATTTGGACTATAACAGTTTTATCAGAGAGCCAGACTTTGAAACAAGATGTTTCCGGCATTTCGGGCGACAAAGATAAATCACTCAAAATCGAATGAAAATCCGTTAAATCATTCAGTCTGTCAAATTTATGAAGAAAATGAATCACAAACTGATATTAAATCAATTCGCATTGACAGAACTGTAAAATTTTGAATTTTTGAACCAGTCCACCACATAATCCCAATGCATTTTCAATCACTTTTATTGTTCTTAAAAACCCTTTTTGATTTTTGTTTACACTCATTTCACGGCAAGCTTGCCTCAACCTACCATGCGAATTTTGACTACTTCGATATCACATACAAACCACCCTATAATTTTGAATGTCTGCATCATCTTGCTGAATGTACATTTCCAGTCATAATTTGCATCGAATAATTCTTGATCATGGGAATCAACTAAAATACCACACAATTAGTTTTTTTCTGTAATATTATTTCTAACATTTATCAATCAAGTATGGATCTGCAATTTCCAACACATAGTATCATGGTGGTAACAAACGTAGCCTCATTTGTGAATATATATTTTTTCAGAATATCATTCAAACATGTTCCATAGCCAAGAAGCAATAGTCTAATTCTTTTTACTCATCTCTTTCAATCATTGTACTCATTATCTATGTGATTGAATGATTATATTTTATAAAGGCAAAAAGATCTTCTATTTTTTCTTTAATTCACATTAAATTGAATGGTTGAGAATGATTCGAAGCTAAGATATTGTCACCACTATTATAATATCTTCTATTTCTACTGGCATAACCAACTATGGGGATTTTCCTGGGTTGACTAAAAAGTGCTTTTACAGATGCTGGTGTAAAATTCCATATGATGAGTTTCGTTGAATTGTTTTCAACTTTTCCGCTACTTGTAGCCTAGATTCCAAAAAAAAATAATAATTTAAATTTTGCCTCTCAAGTACAAGTGACATATTGTTCATATTTCTTGAAAAAATTTCTTTCAAACTGTCATTCAATTATCCCGTATTTATATACATATGTTTAAACGTTACAACAAGAACGTGATTTTTCACTTTGTAATAAGTCGAGTATGGATTAATCATAATAACTTATACCCATGAGAGATAATTGAAAAAATGCGTTAGCGTTGGAATCAACAAAAATATAACTACCAATTACTATGAACGAAAAAGTGTTTGGACTATGGATTCAAGTCACAACGTTTCAACTGGCTAGTATCTCTAGTCGTTATCAAGTGAATCACAAAGCGGAAAGTTGAGGTGAACATCCATCGGAAAACAACTACTTCCCCCTACGAATATTGTATGACATCTGACTTCCATCCAATCCTTGGTTATCCGTCTGTTGTGAGTGACAATATTTACGAAATATTCAGAATTTATATCCAATTTAGCAGGTAATAAGACCTATTATCTTAGTCATTGTTCTATTGTACCAATTACTAATTTCGATTATGTGATTGATATACGATTTTAGAAAATTGTATGAGAATATATTATATTATAGATATCACAGATTTAAATTATAAGCAACAGTAATAGATCAAAACTATGGCAGGTGTTTGAAAATTATTGATTTATGAATATTCGGACGGTGAAACAAGCATCATGGAGTAGTGAAATTGGTAATTGGTACAATGGAACAATGACTAAGATAATAGGTCTTATTACCTGCTAAAATGGATATAAATTCTGAACATTTCGTAAATATTGTCACTCACAACAGACGGATAACCAAGGATTGGATGGAAGTCAGATGTCATACAATATTCGTAGGGGGAAGTAGTTGTTTTCCGATGGATGTTCACCTCAACTTTCCGCTTTGTGATTCACTTGATAACGACTAGAGATACTAGCCAGTTGAAACGTTGTGACTTGAATCCATAGTCCAAACACTTTTTCGTTCATAGTAATTGGTAGTTATATTTTTGTTGATTCCAACGCTAACGCATTTTTTCAATTATCTCTCATGGGTATAAGTTATTATGATTAATCCATACTCGACTTATTACAAAGTGAAAAATCACGTTCTTGTTGTAACGTTTAAACATATGTATATAAATACGGGATAATTGAATGACAGTTTGAAAGAAATTTTTTCAAGAAATATGAACAATATGTCACTTGTACTTGAGAGGCAAAATTTAAATTATTATTTTTTTTTGGAATCGAGGCTACAAGTAGCGGAAAAGTTGAAAACAATTCAACGAAACTCATCATATGGAATTTTACACCAGCATCTGTAAAAGCACTTTTTAGTCAACCCAGGAAAATCCCCATAGTTGGTTATGCCAGTAGAAATAGAAGATATTATAATAGTGGTGACAATATCTTAGCTTCGAATCATTCTCAACCATTCAATTTAATGTGAATTAAAGAAAAAATAGAAGATCTTTTTGCCTTTATAAAATATAATCATTCAATCACATAGATAATGAGTACAATGATTGAAAGAGATGAGTAAAAAGAATTAGACTATTGCTTCTTGGCTATGGAACATGTTTGAATGATATTCTGAAAAAATATATATTCACAAATGAGGCTACGTTTGTTACCACCATGATACTATGTGTTGGAAATTGCAGATCCATACTTGATTGATAAATGTTAGAAATAATATTACAGAAAAAAACTAATTGTGTGGTATTTTAGTTGATTCCCATGATCAAGAATTATTCGATGCAAATTATGACTGGAAATGTACATTCAGCAAGATGATGCAGACATTCAAAATTATAGGGTGGTTTGTATGTGATATCGAAGTAGTCAAAATTCGCATGGTAGGTTGAGGCAAGCTTGCCGTGAAATGAGTGTAAACAAAAATCAAAAAGGGTTTTTAAGAACAATAAAAGTGATTGAAAATGCATTGGGATTATGTGGTGGACTGGTTCAAAAATTCAAAATTTTACAGTTCTGTCAATGCGAATTGATTTAATATCAGTTTGTGATTCATTTTCTTCATAAATTTGACAGACTGAATGATTTAACGGATTTTCATTCGATTTTGAGTGATTTATCTTTGTCGCCCGAAATGCCGGAAACATCTTGTTTCAAAGTCTGGCTCTCTGATAAAACTGTTATAGTCCAAATTTTTTTGTTTGTTTTTTGTTCGAAATCTAGAGAAATAATCCCAATTCCAAATGGAAATTGGCAATACTACTCACATTCTCCTTTAAATAGAGTTAAAGTATAGTAAGATAGCTATTTCATATCAAAAGCAAATGCAAAAGTAATTCGAGTCAAGTAGGACCTGGGGGTCTATAGATACATCTAGTAAACTTGACGTCATTCCAGAAATTGCCCATGATATTCGCTAATTTAAGTAAAATTTTCACATAATGGCGAAATTATTATTGGTGATAAAGCATACTGCAATACCTTCCACAGAATTGCTATACTACGAGTGGCGAAAAAATGCCTTAGCTTCTCCCAATTCTTTTTAAATGGATAAGTAATGGAATAGTTTCCAGTTTGAATACAGTTTGCAGTTTTTTGGGAGTTGTGCTAGGAACTTAGCATAAATACTCAGGATAACAGGTAATATGGAAAACATCATGGTTATGGAACGGGTGCATAGTCTAGTATAGTGAAACCAATAAGAAGAACCGTTATTTGAAACATATGAATGAGAAGGATAATTCGCACTTAATTGATAAATTAATTTCGTTAACTTGAAAGCTTATACATTCGATAATTGAGGAAATATATGCTACACATATCACATAATTGTCATCTGAGATATATAGTGGACACCATTACTTTATAGGTGATATAGTTTGATTCTAATATTGGATGATTGCTATAGCGCAACCAGAACAGCTTGGCACTAGACTAACCCTTTCCTTCTTTATGCCTTTCTAATGAAAAATCGTGCTCGATCTTTATATCGCAGTTACCTCCCCTGTTTCTCATTTAGGCATCTCAGAGACCAAAGTGGCCTGGTTCAACAGTACACGTTATTGAAAGCTCACAAATATCAGTGAATTTTTGCCTCAATATATGTTTAGTACATGTACCGTTTACACAATTTTTTATAGATCAATTCACCTTTCAAGATTAGCAGCGAAAGCTCTTAACATATATGGAGAAAAACGTAATAAATTGAAATTTGCTAGCAGACTGTGTGAAGTGTCATCGTATACCAAATAAGAAAGACCAAACTTATGTGTTCTCTCATACATAGGTTTGAAATTCGTTTCATGTTTCTATATGTATTGACCAATACCAACTCCATGACTTCCATAAAATGATACCTGAGTGGTCCACTAAATTCAACCATGAACTCGTTTGTACTAATTTTCAATATATTAAAATAAAATACAGAAAATCATCAATTTGTTATTATGGGTCTCATATTGACAAATACAAATTTTACATTGTGTGCCAATAATTTAAGTTGGCTATGCAAATATCATGGAGAAATGAGAACGGATGTTATCGCAAGTCGTCAACTTTCAATGGGGAGGACAATATTCGTAGAAATATGACATAGTCATGGCTGTCATACTTTTAGCAAAAATTGGAAAATAATTTTGAAACATAGCTGAAATATAATAGTTAGTTCAAATATTCCCCCTTTCGTCAAATATATGATATTAATGCCCTAATACGTGATTTATTTAGACTCTTAGCACCTCACCCTCATCTAGTAATGAATAGCCAATAGAGTTATGGATGCTAAATGAATCTAATATAAAGAGACTACGATAGAAACTCGAATTTGACCACCATACTGTACTGATGGTACTGGGGGAACTAACCGCATAAGTACTGATGGTAATTAAAAATCAATCGTGAGCTGTCATACATATTTGTAATAGTACAAACTACATGGAGAACGATTCGATCTTCACAATTTTTTGAATATCACGACATATATTTCGCTAACACAGTAGTTTCTTCAAGTGATCTGTAATATCTCTTTTTATGAACGTTAGATAATCCGAGCTATTGTGGAAGTTAGAATTGTATTTAAAATGTCATCAAAGTACGAAGGGATTCGTTTTCAACTAAAACTTTGGCAGAACACGCTTCAAGATTGATAGAAATATAGGATAATGATCGTCATAATTTTGATTCTAGTCATATTTTTACCCGAGTAAAAGTCTCGGTATAACTGATAAATATGCCATTTGTTAAACTCATTTATCAGTCTCTAAAAAAGAAATTCATGAAATAGTCCCACAAAATCAATTACAATCAGTCTTGCTGTGATTATCTTTGCAGATATATTAATAACAGTGCATGATTGAATTTTGTAGAATTATTAGGGATAAATACAAAAATACATTCTTGGATTTCAATGACGTGTGACTTTTAACGTATACCTAGTCAGTGTGAGAGATATATAAGGAATGTGAGAGATAGGTGCTTAATATGAAAAAATAGATATTGCCTGGCGATATATTTTTAATGAGCATACAATGTAGCACTTTATTCTCATTAAACAAGCGAGGAACTACTTCAGGTAGAAATCTAAAACTTTACTAGTGCATAACCCCTATTAATCATATTAGGGTTTCAAAAATACGGCAGAGTCATTGAAATGACAACATAATACTTTTGATGAATTGCGAATATTATACCACCTACTTATATTTATTAGCAGTAATACATTCTTCATCCACCTGTCTAGATTTTAATTTCCACGATTTTTTCATAGGTATTCCTACTTTAGAGAGAGCTCAGTGAAAAGTAGTAATCGTAAAAGAATTTGAATTATCTATTATAAATTATCAATATCCAACAAATGCTGAAGTTCGAAATATATTGTAAATATATTGAAATATATTGATATATATTATATTGAAATATAATTAATATATATATTATATTGAAATATAAAATCAAGCCTAAAATCAGATCAGGATACCAATTTGGGCTGTAAATAGGTGGATTTGGTAACAGAACAAGTGATATTGCGTGAAAATCAACATCCAATCCTCAACCAGAAAATATTCGTAGCAATATAAAAAACACTATAGAAATAGCGTCAATATCAATTAGGTACTTAAAAAAATCAGTCGAACCTACACACTTATACATTAATAACATTTATTGACCTAGATATACAAAATTATTTGTACCTTGCTTAAATATGAAACATTGTATGTCAATCATTTACATTTTGAAAAAATATTTATCTGTATCTGAATGAATGGTTTTCGTTGATTGAACTGTGATCAACCATTACTACTTTATATAATTAATACATAACCTTCCTCGAGAAATCGAATTGATCCGAAAAACGCAATACACCACCCAACGTTCGAAAGGTAAATTTTGTTAAATTGTTAAAATTGTTTTTTCCGTTAATCAGCTGTCGTCCTCATAAGAACTGCAGCCCTCAAAAGTCGAAACTTGTGCGAGCTGAGGATTAACGAGGTCTTACCTTTGATGATAATAAATGAATAATATCATTGAAAAATTCTTCAGTAATTGAAGCTCGATTCGCCCCGCTAACAACGGGTGCATTGATGGGGGAGGACATATCGATACCTATGCCAACGTATACGTCACCGTCTCGTTTAACTTGCACAAGATTGTCTGATTCCATTCAAAATCAGTCCAAAAACGACGAGAAATCATACCACAGGCAATTTGTTACGTACCCTTAGTGATATTATAGCTTTGAGGTTATACAAATAATTATTATACACTATGATGATATTTTAATTTGTATTGAAAATGCGTAATCGAATTCAGTATGAACTTTTGGGGTTGAATATCTGATTGACTATTTCTGCATCTTTCGTTAATCATCATATATTGTTAGTCATGAAGTTCGCTACGTATCTATCTATGGAATACTTTTTTTAATTATTAGCTTCTCAGAAAATGTCATTGCTGATGACCCCTAAACGAAACTGCTTTTACCAACTTTTTGTTTTCTTCGACCTACGAGGTAGATTGAAAAATATGATAAATTTTCATGAAATAATAGTCATAACTTCATTCTGTTAGGAAAGAAAAAATGTCAAAGATAATTATGGAATGAAATGAAATATTTATCAACGTTATTGAATCACAAGCCCTATGGCAAATAATACTGATAACCGACCTCCACCCGCCTTTGGGTACATTCTAAGAGTAATTGTGAGGGTTTTTTTTATTATTATTATTAATTGGTAATAATTTAACTACGAACAATTAAATTTTTCTCACCGTTTTATTCATTTTGTCCTTATAACCTTGTAAAATATAAGAAATTTCATGCTAGAATAGTAGTTTACATTTTAAAGTAGGAAAAAACTCAAATTATCTCCACTCCATCAATATTCCTACATAACTCTCCATTCAACTTCATGATATGGACTTCTTGCGCAATTTGAATAGTATATTGGTAGGTATGACGATATCACCCCTGGATATGTTTTCACATTCAAAATTATGTCAAAGGATCATCATTTATTGTGAATTTATCACATGTTTCAAAGTTCCTAAATAGACATAGAAAATTGAACTTCAACCTATGAAGTATAGCTTTTGGGGGTAGCAGGGGATTTTATCATATTCGAAGTTTTCTGAGGTATCAATATTAAAAATTAGGTATTCTATATGCTGTAAATTTTGTGCCAGACACTAGTGTACCACTTAATCAAAGAGTCTAGGGAATTTTGGTTTTTAGTTCTTCAGTGAAAATTAAAAAAAATATTTCATTTGCAGACTATATCTATAGTATTTTCGCACGAAAGATAATAATGATCCGAATTATTCAACCACTTGCAATGGCATAAAACTGGGGGAATATAGTAGTAACGATTGGAAAATGACAAATATATAAGATTAGATTCATTAGGAAGCATACAGAAAATCAACAATTGATGACAGAATGTCAAAATGAACTCAAACAGAAACTGCTTTAGGTTATGTTGAAGTCAAGATGTATAGAAACCATGGTGTTATCACCGATTCGCTTTTGTTTCAACAAAGTTGTTGAGACTATAATTGCACTGATACCGTTGGCTTCATTCGTCGATGGATGGCGTGTAAGTCGAAAATAACCGAGTTTCCAACATTCCGAAGTACTGAGTCATAATTATTTGATTGAAATTTGAATGTTTACAAATTATGGTTAATAAATATCACAACAAATAAAATTCAATGTTGAAAATTACATAACATGAAACTTGTCCAAGCGTCATCATGAATCTGTAATTTTGCCGCCATCTGTGTGCTAAAGAGGTGAAACGGTATCAACGCAGTAAAAATATCACGAATCAAGTAGGCCGTACCTTAACACTTTTGTATGACGGTTTCACAGCTATAAGAGATCACACCAGGATTTCTATGTATCTTGGTTGAAGTATGTTGACATGTAGCTGTAGGGCATTTTCATTTGAAGTATGGCACTTTATGATCCATATTCTAATGTCGTCTGATGAATGTATTCAGTATGGAAAGAGATTCTCTTAGATGTAATTTTCGTAAACTTTATTGGCCCTCTCTTGATATTAGTTCAGCGGAAAGTAAGTTCAGTAAGTGTATCTAATGTAATGTACCCCAAAATTGGGATTTTGAAATAAGAACAAACAATATTTTGTGCAAAATCTGAATTTGTTCAAGTATTGATTAGTAACATTTTTTCTAGTGGACTAATTTTGGTAATGCATTAATTGATTTTCTTGTTCGTTTTCAACTGTATACATTTTCTATTTACATCATTTTTACCTCATGTTATTACTTTCTTGAAAGACTGGAAGAACACGTATGTTAAAATTTTATTTTTGATTTATATATTATCTGAATGAATATTAATTATTTTTCAAAATATCATATTTTAGAGGAAGTTTAGGGCTAGTCAGCCAGCTTGACAGATGGCCGAACTGCCAGAGGACCAGGAATTCCAATTGCAAGATAGATAGACATCCTGAGTGTCAACTATCAGTATGAGAATACTGGAGAAAAACCTGTCAATATTCCATCAGCGAACTGAATTCTGCTGCATAGTGGAATTTAACAAGCTACATAATAATTTCTTTGTTTGAGATGAAAAGAGTGGGTCATAATTTCTTCCAATTCAATAATATATATTATATTATTCAAAATTTTTAAATGATGATATCAATTTTTCGATCACTTAATACTGAACATCATAATATCATAACCATTTTATGTTTAATTGCGCATTACTTTTCATACAGAAACATAAAGCTATTTATTCGATATTTCACAGCCATAAAAATGAACCAGAAAATCTTCATAGAAGGTTCGATAACATATATTTTGAAGAAACGTCTTCAGGTCACTAACCTAGGTAGGAGAATTTCTATGTTCTCACCTTAACATTGATATATTGCATAAAATTGCACAATGTCATTGATTTATTCCCATATTATTTCGAATTAGTGTTTAGTGAATCCCATCTAGATAGTTGGTAATTTGAATTAAAACCAATAAAAGTGAGTTGATAGAAAAAAAAAACATCATACCAAGACGTCTATCCAGATTATCGAAAGCCCACGGATATAACCATAATGACATATCGCATACCCACTGATTTGAAGTGTGAAATATATTTTTATCAAATATTTCATTTCGCTAATAATACATAATTTACAGGTTATGATTTGAGTGGTGAAAATGTGCAATATGATCGACTTTCTAACGTGTAATACGGTGATAATCCGGTTTTTCAATCATCCCAATGAAACATTTGTCCACTAATGGGTTGAATAAATTCAAACACCATGTGTCACATATTTTCAATTGACTAGACTAACTATTCTATATTTATTTTCACCATTGGAAATTATATTAAAATTAACTTTTCAATGATGTTTCTTGGAACATGGAATAAGGTAAACGTTCAGTTGAAATACATCTGTATGAAATATTTCTTCATATCATCTCCATTTGAGATGCCCTCAGTGTCATAGTTCAAATATTTCGACAGGAAGCGATCAATTTACGAGTTTTGCCATGTCACATTCTTTATAGGTGAAAAATTCAAATATTAATCACATACTTGATAAAAATAACTGAAAGAAATAACTCTTACCCAAGCGACGGCGTTGATATTTGATGTATAGTTGCATTCTCTTTGCAATTGAAGAGGTTTGGTAATTTTTGTCTATCCCTATATCAGAATAACAAATGAGATTCAATTGCTCCAAGTGCACTTCCTAGAATATATGTGAGATGTCATTATTCATACGGATTGATCTAAATATGAATATGCCTCCTTTCCATTTCAATTTATTACCGTAATCACCTTTGAAAATGTAAATCTGGATATCTGATTATTTATACTCGGTTTACATCTTATTTTGAGCTACGTGTTATATCAGTGAAAGCATATTGGGAAAAACATTTTAAGTATATGATAATTCCATATTCCCGAACCTTCCTGTTTATCGAACCACTGCCGATTGCCAACGAATGATGTATATTATTGGCAAATAACACGCGGGGTTCAAATATTTTCCTGATACCTCAATTTGACATTCGAACACATTATCACATTATAATATCAATGCATTAACCAGTTTATCAGTGAGAGCATTGAAGAATTTCCAATATTAATTTAATTTTCCTGAACTGAACTACGTCACTTTATCCATATTCTACTATGATGTTAGCATTTCTTTCAGCACTTATATTTTCACCAGTGAGCGTAGAGACACATTCAGCATTATGTTTATGATTGAAATACTCCAATTTAATTCATCCAATCATTAGAGAAATGCATAATACAGCTCATATTCATATGTAAAGTATCAAAGAATATTATAAATCGAAACCATACACTGATCAGAAATGATCAATTCATCAATTATCTTATCCCTTTGAACATTCAACAGATTAACTTTCCAACTCCATGCTTTTTATTAGGTATATATCAAACTTTAAAGCAAACCCATACATGATTCAACAATATTCATTATATCAGTATTAGGTTTCAGCTGATCCTACAATCTAGTTCTTATTCAACGCCAAATCAATATTGATTATATCTTCATCCCCGCAACCTCTCAACAGCCCATATAACATCAATTCCGTACTCTAACCCCCTTCCGATACCATGCACAATATCAATCCATTTCATATCATCCACGAACCGTCCAATGCAAATATTTCATCAGGTCATATAACTTTAATCATTTGAGAAATGCTCAATCTTTCTTCTTTATTGATACCAAATATCAAGAAACACTGTAAATCATATCCACACATTACAAGTATCACTCATCGTTTGATCCTAACAGTCTAACTTCCTACAATCCTACTGTAAAATGCCAAAAACAACTTTACATTCGCTTTTGCATTAAGTATCGATGAATACGCTTACATAACTAGCCAACTAAACTTGCACATGAAGGTACGATCAACCCAAGGCCAAATAGATTATCCTATCTTCTTGGTAACAATAATTTCTAGACCAACCTTAGAATTCGTGAATTTTTTCCCTAGGTCTAGGGAAAAATCTGAACATTTTAACGTTTATTTATAGGTGATAATTCTTGAGATATGCGACGTTTTTCCCTAGATTCTAGGTAAAATCGACATACTCCTCCTCCTCTATATAAAATTTGCTGTTTATCCTTACTCCGAAGACGTCATTTTTGGGAGGAGGCCCAGAACCGGCTCAAATCTCCTACTCACAGACAATAGTATTTGTCCAATTGTCAAATAAAGAAGTGCTGAAGAAGCAAGTTTATAAAAGACCACTGTTAGCAGGTGTAATATATGGTATTTCAATCAATTACATTCACATCTGAAATAAGACAGTATTTTCTTTGGCACAATAAAGACACAAATTTCTATATGGTCCTTTCGAGCTGCTAGTGCCAAAGTTGAAGGAAGAAAACGTCAAAAAAAGACAAGCCGCATTAGCAGAATCGACGGAAATCACTTATTACTCATATTATTGTGAAGTTTTAACTGGAAAGAAGCTAACGAGAAGTGTGAGTCCCTATTTTATCCTTACCTATCATTCCCAAGAGTCATATGTATTTCCGTATTGTTTCGATCTGCGTGAGAGGGTATAGTCTTTCAATTTATGTAGTACGTACTTAGCTATTCATTCTTTCAAGGTCAATTTCGTGCATTTTAAAGCAATTATTTGTCCGTGAAATGGCAGATACTAGAAAAAGATTTGGTTGCAAAGCCAAATTGACAATATTCAGTAAATATGTCACTGAGTTGACAACCAAGCCTATACAAGAAATTACTGATCTTGATTTAATGCAGATAAATGAAAGAATTTCTGGTATAGTGAAGGTTAAACAAGAATTTGATGAATTACAGGATTCTATTGAAAATGAAGCGAATCCTGAAGAATTTGAACAGCAATACAGAGAAAGGGAGCAATTCGAAAATATTTTTTATTCGCAGACTGCTATGGCAAAAAAGATATTATTTGAAAGTGATAAAAAATCAAGGCTTACAATTGCAAACACCCCTTTTCTTGATGTTCAAGCATCGAATCACTTGAGTCACATTAAACTTCTCAAAATTAATCTACCGAAATTTGATGGAGATTTTCATAATTGGCCTTAAATAATGGAAGTTTTGAACTTCATTAATCCTACGATTATTATGAATAAGTGATTCGTAGGTATCACGAAACTCAATTTCGTGATACCTACGAATCACTTATTCATAATAATCGTAGTATTAATGAAGTTAAAAAATTCCATTATTTAAGGGCTTCGCTCGGGGGTAGTGCCGTACAAGTGATACAGTCATTAAAGTTATCAGCCGCAAATTACAAAGTAGCATGGGATGCTCTTGTTGAACGTTTTAATAACAATCGCTTACTGATACATAATCATGTGAAGGCATTTTAATATCGTGCCAATGGTCAAGGAATCAGCTGATGGGATTCGTAAGTTAATCGATACAGTTTCGAAGAATCTCAGGGCGTTAGAACAACTACTAAAACAACCCGTTAGTCACTGGGATACACTCGTGGTTTATTTAATAAGTACCAAACGTGATTGTACGACACTCAGAGAATGGGAAAATTTCAAATCTGATATTGATGAACCTAGTTTTGATGATTTGAAGGGATTTTTAAAGTCCAGAGCTGATTTACTCGAAACAGTAGCCCAAAGCCAAGCTGATAAACGTTCTAATCACGGCATGTTCAAACATTCTACACAGACAAAGGGCTTTTGACCACCGGAGACGTTCAGAAAGTTCCCAAATGTGTTTTTGTAATAGAGAACATTATATTCAAAACTGCAGCGAATTTTTGAAAATGTCTATGAGTGAACGAACGGAAAAGGCAAAGTCTTTGAAGTTATGTCTGAATTCTTGGAGAAAGGTATGTAGGCGTTGGTTCTGTTCAAAATGCAAGGAAAAACATCACTTATTATTACATAATGATGTATCTATTTCTCCGGAGCGAGTAAAAGTTCAAACTGAGCCATCAACATCTAGTAGTACCTTATCTGCATGTGTATCGGTAAATCATGTTTTTTTGTCCACAGTTTACATCCAGGTTTTAGACAGGGACATTAACATACATGTCATACGAGGCCTACTTGATAGCGGATCTCAATCCAGTTTTATAACTGTGGATCTTTGCAGAAGACTGAAGTTGCAAACAGATATTGTTAGTCTCTTAATAAAGGGGTTGAATAATTATTTTTCAAAAATTAAAGCTAAATGCGCAATAAACATGCAGTCTATGCGTAATGCGTTCTCCACAACAAAATATTTCTTTGTTATCGATGAAATCACTGGTAATTTACCAGAAATAAAAGTTGATGTTTCACAACTTCCAATACCAGACAGTATTAAACTTGCAGATCCAAGCTTTTTTAAACCTGGAAGAATGAGGAATCGGAAAAAAATTAAGTATCTTCAAAATCTGTTAATTTGTACTTTGTGACTCGCTGAATCATCCTGTAGAAGCGTTTTTTCGAAAAACGATGTTTTCTTAGAGAAAACCTGTACTATAGTTCGTTTACGGCCAACTTGTGACGTCACAAGTTGCCATTCATAAAAATTCATATTTTTTTTCGCGGGAAATTCACGTTGGTTGCACTGGTCCAGAACTTCGTCATATCCAACAAGCTCCTCCTCCCGGCCAGTTCAAATACAAAATCACAAAAAACTGTGTGTTTTCTGTGTACAAAATGGTTGATTGTTGATGTCGAGCATAGGACGTTCTCGTAAAAGAATTTACTAATTACATTCAAATTGTATGATATTTGTCTTATCAAAAATAGACTCCTCAACCATGTTTTCATATCTTTAAAAAAATCCGGATTTGTTTGGTGCAGAAATCAAAGGCCACAAAATGCAGTAAGTTTCAATATATGTTGTCTTACTTTAACTTGAACAACACTTTTTCATCGTACTTATTTATGATTGTCAGTAAAATGCTCAAAAATATCTAACCCCATCAGTTAACTTTATGAAGTCATTTAAGGGTGGATTTAGTCATCTTAGCACAAGCATCATCATAAATAATATAACTGTAACATCAAAGGTGTTTAGCTTAAACTTAGCAATGTATAAATGGCGCCATTTGATATAACAGATTCAACTTTCGCTTTTAACATATATTTGAACACAATTTTAAAATGATGTTGACTAAATGCACCTTTATTTCCACATTCAGCTTATAGTTTCCTATTCTAACGTTAAGAAAATAAACCTTCACAATCTATATGACCTTCATACATTCAACAAGGTTCTTAGAGCCGGTTGAATACGTTCAGTTCAAACTCTGAATCTACCGCGGGTCCCTTGAAATTGCTGAAAAACTTTATTGAATGAATCTTGGCCAAACAACATTTTTCAATCAGCTACTTAGGGACAAGTTTTTAAATTCATCAATGGATTCATCGATGAGCATTGTATTCTTCTTTAACTAATGGACAATGACAGCACGAATGCACATTATCCATTGATGAATTCAAAAACTGATCCTAGATAATCATGTTTTCATTTCAATTTGTCTCATATCAGTTATGTTTTATATTCAGTTATATTAATGTTATTTCCAAATCAATTTTGACAAGTCGTTCAGACAGACATTCAAAGAAAATTTATAAATAAACATTTTGTGATAGCTTTGTCGCTCTAGAGCAAAAATATTGAAAAAAAGCTTGATCTCCCTAACTTTTGTTGAAAACGAACTCATTCTTGCATGATGGACACTGTAGAAAATAAACTCAATGCACTTAAGGACCTATGGTGGTGATAAGGTTAGGGAAACTTCCTAGTAAACCGAAGATCATGGGTTCGATCTCGGAGTTCGGGATTTTTTTTTGTGCAAGTCCGTCCCATTCTTTTATTTTGTTAGAGATGAAAATTATTCGATATTTGGATAGCTTATACATTTTGAATTACTAATAAGTGTTAATTTTCTCTTAGGTAATATTATGTGCCTATGTTGAATGAGGTATCGATCGTTTTTATGTCTAAGAGCTGCGTTTGTAGAAAAATTTCAAGCAAAAAGTGTCATTGCCGATCTGCAAAGATTACTGCGCTCTCTTTGTCGAGCGGCAATCAATCACTTTACGCTCTAAATACACAAGTTGCTTTTGTAACATCAGTTACCTATTCATCTCATTTTTTAGGTCAGGTAGAGGAAAAACTATGGAGACAAATGCTGTTGGTTCAAGTTAAATGTGATGGAGTATGCACAGTGAAAGGGAAAATACACCACACAATGTTGAAAAGATGGCATATTCGGTATTTCTGGAATTCAATAAAAGATAGGAGGGAATTAATCATTTTAGGTGTCAAACTTGTGAGGTGAGTCTGATATGCATGTTTAATGTTTTTAGAAAAAATACCTAATTACTTTGATGAATTCAATAACCCTTGCTCGCACAAGTTTTGCTATTAAGGGGTTTACTCTGAAATTCATATGAGATCTTGTGCAAGCGAGAAACATGCCGAACCTACAACTTTTGTGAGAGTGCATTCCGAACCACTCTTAGCTGGGTCACAGATGCTGAATTTGAAAGACGGGGGCCTGTTTTTCAACTTGTGATCCCAGGCAAAGTTGAGAACCAACTGAATTTTTTTAGATGTACATTAGTCACGCATCTGAGAGGGTCAGCTTTGCTCGACTTCAGCTATCCACACTACCCAACATATAGTTGATGTTGTCGTCTGGACAGTGGTATACATATAACTATTCAGGTGACATCATAGTCATCTAGCTACTTTCATCAAAATAATATTGATATTCAAAGTAATCCAAGCACAATAAGAATCCATATTTTTCATTGTGACTATAAGAAAATAGGACTTCCAGGCTTAATTCAATATTTATTATCATTTATATTTATTTCACTATTTATAGGTACCATATATTTGGACAGTGAGGCTTTTCTCCCCCTTCCAGCTAACTTTTGAACGGCATCACGTACAAATATGGAACAAAAACCATTTTGAATGGTATCACCGAAACCACCTTTTGAAATAAACGACATTGTGATTGCTTGATATAAGAGGAAAGGATACACATCATTAAAAAAAATAATATATCGCATGGGGGTCAGGTGACAGATTGTTGAAGAGGTAATTTAATTCTCCCTTCAACCATCAAATTTATTTTTTGATTTTCTAAATGATTTTTTTATTCACTCGAAATGTCAAATATAATTCGGATCTAAATGGTACTCTTTCTCGATAAATTGGAACGGTTTGATATGGAACAATGGGACAAAAATATTTTGAACCGATACTACTTTTTGAAACAAAATACATTGCAATTGACAGATGATGCTGGGGGCACATCAACTTGAAATTTTTGAAAAGCAAAGATATTGATATTGTGAAAATACATATTAACCCAAAACAAATTGTATGGTTGAAAAGATAATTGATTTATCTATTCAAAGATGTGTAATTTGACCCTGCCTTGCCATTTGAAATTTTTAAATTGATGAGCCCCACACCCTTCATCGTCAACCATAATGTCTTTTATTTCAAAATGTATTTTCAAAATGGTTTTTGTTTCTTGCATGTACGTCAAACCGTTCAAAAGTTAATAGGAGGGGGGGGCTAAAAAAGCTGCACCATTCACCATTTATGATTTTCAATTACAGGGTGGTGCAAACTTTCAATGATGAGAGGCTTGGATTTTTTGCTGCAGGGATCTTCTGTTAACTTCAAGAAGAAACACTGGAAGAAATTGGACTACTATCTTACATCAGGTTCGATCTTGGAATTTGTACAGGCTAAGCATATAAGAAGTTCAGGCTAAGCAGATTTAATACTTGTCCTTGAAATCATAACAAATTCTCTGCTCAATAATGCGAAGACAATTGTTCGATAGTAGAGTTGAAAGATTTTTATCAATTTTTTCAAAAGAGAATGAAAGATGTGATCATATTCTGAAAAAGTATCATATCTGAAATATTTTCTTTTTCCATTTTTGTTTAATTCTGGTTCGTTCTCTGAAACATCAAATGCAACCAAAGAAATTTGACAGTTTTTATGTGTACTAGGGAGATGAGTAAGTGTATCCAGAGTAAAGTGGGAACATTAGTTTTCATTAAG
The DNA here is from genome assembly GCA_944452925.2 of Chrysolina oricalcia. Taxonomy (NCBI): domain Eukaryota; kingdom Metazoa; phylum Arthropoda; class Insecta; order Coleoptera; family Chrysomelidae; genus Chrysolina; species Chrysolina oricalcia. Next base: position 36,654,664 of record OX101824.2, read on the forward strand.
AAAAAAATTTATTTCAAGAAGTTTTTCTCAATCAGAACTCGTTTAAAGTAAGTAAATGAAAAGACTTAAGATTTTTTAGTCAAAAGAAAAGTGGTGGATCAAGAAAACATTGCAAATGATTACCAATCTATTAAGCTGTATTAGTTTTAACAGAAAAAGTTTCAAAATTGAACTGACAAACTGAGCCTTCTTTGGGTATTGATTTGATAAATTCTTTAAAAATTTAATTTGCAGCAGAAAAGTTGTAAAATTTTTGCAAATTTTGATTTTATCTAGATCAGTTCAGCAACTTTGTCACAATTAAGAGTTTGAAAAATTGTTGTAAAATTTGATTTTATCTAGATCAGTTCAGCAACATTTGTTTGTCATAAATAAGAGCTTAAATAATTGAAAAAGTACTTCTGACTTTTTGTCTCAAGTACAAGAATATTCGACATTATCATGTAGATCAAGAATCATTGATTCTAGATGTTTTCTTGGAATTCTTCCAAACTTTTATAAATGTTCTACGCGGTTTCTAGAATAACTCACAATGCTTCCATTGAATATAAGGCTCATACAATGTTTCAGAAAATATGATCTTGACTTTGTATCCTTGAAACAATGTGTTTGCTGCACAAATGAAGAGAAAAGTTCACACAATTCAACAGGGAACGGATACTCGTAACAAACGAAAAAACATTAAGTATTCTTCCAATACTCAATATATCCCTTGTGAGACAATCTCTTATTTATAGAGATAAACAAATTCACAATCACTTGCCTAATCAGATGAGATCTATACATCATTTAAAGCAGTTCAGAAAATCCGTTAATATTCTCCTGAAGGACAAATGTTTTTACAGTATAGATGAATATATTGCTGAAAAATTCTGATATCCATGTAATAATAATTTGAGTATTTTACACTGTGTTTGTATGTTTGATTTAATTGCATATACAAGTGTTGTTCTCAGAAACAATGTCTTCTTTATATTATATGTATATATAATCACTTACTTTTTCATTGAATCAAATAAGTGATTATTTTGGAACCTTTGGTGTGAATACAATTTAAGAAAAGGGAAACTACCCAAACACCAAACTACGTCACAATCTTACTGAAAGTAGAAGACCTAAAATTCAAAAGAAAACTCATTGAAGAAGAGAACTTATCACTGAAAGGGAAGATCGAAGAACTTGAAAAAAGAGGGAAACAAAATAATATCGTTGTTTTTGGATGGACTGCCCCTAACGAAAAAATAACCCAAGACTTTATCTGTTCTGAGCTCATTACTATGCTGAATGTAAATGTCAACAAAACCTATATAAATAATTTCTATTGCCTTGGAAAAAACAAAAATAGACCAGTAAAGATTGAATTTGTTACATATTTGAAGAAAAAAGAAATTTTAGTAAACTGTAGAAAACTCAAAGGAAGCAGCATAGCGATATCCCACGATCTCACAAATCAACAGCGCAAAGAACACTAAACCCTAAGAAAATACCTACTTCAGGAGAGACAACAAAATAAAGATTGTTACATAAGAAATAACAAACTTGTTATTGAAAATAAATAATTTTCCATAGAAGACCTAATCGAATCGGATAATCAAGAAAATAATACCACGGATACTAGTACAGATAAGCCAATAAAATCTCCTAATATAATCCCGGAAAAAAACACCAGATCGCGAAAGAACTCACAAAAATAAAATCAACTTAGAAAATAAAGAATAAAATCCTATCTACTAATTTGCAATTAAAATATTATTAAAGCAGTATTTATTATAATTACACACATTCTGTAATCGAAAAAACTGAATAAATGTATTATGGACCCATTCATAAGGGAATACACAAACGAACCAATAGCAGCAAAATCAATCTCCAACGTAAATGATTTCATGTCACATTCACCACTGAAATTAAAAATTAAACAACTAAATATTAGGAGCATAGTGAAACATCACGATGAATTAACTATATTTCTAAATAAATTTCCAGACGAATTCGACATTATAGTACTTTCGGAGACGTTTATCGTATATGACCTGGAGTCCTTGAGACTTGAGGGATACACAACCTTAAACAATGAAGGTGCATTCAATAAAAACGATGGAGTGATAATCTATGTAAAAAACTCCATCAATCACTCATACAACATTAAAAAACTAGGGGAAATTGGAATATTGGAATTGAACGCAGAAATAAATGGTAAAAAACTTGCGATTGTATCAATATATAGATCACCTAAAACTTGTCCGAAAATATTCAATACTAACCTTCTCAACTATTTACAGTCATTAACAACAAGTGACATTCACATCATCACAGGAGAAATCAATATTGACTTACTCTCAGATTCAGACTTTGCTGAAGAATACAGAAACATACTGAATACCTATGGATTTTCTTCCTATACAGGGTGTCAATTTGAAAACTTCCCACCCTTAATATCTTCCTTCCAGTAAACAATATGAGTAATCGAAAAAACAGGTCAATTTTATTGTCAAGGGGGACACTTTCAAGGACTATTTGTAGCCCTCGTGGTTCAACCCCCTAGGAGGGGTAGATGTTACCCTTAGAATTTTAAATGGGAAGGGGGGTCAAGTGGCACATCATTTTGATGGGCGTTCAATTCTTGTTCCAATGGTACCCTGACTTATTATTTTTTGATGAGCATTTTCCGAAAAATTGCGTTCTAAACTAACAGAAGTAATTATTAGAACGCCTATACTGAGATGCATGGTTTGGCCAGAACTGGATAGAATATTAGGTGGTACCGTTCCAACCCTTTATTAGGGGTAACATTAGCCATTAGCTCCAAACACTTTACATAAAAAAGTAGTCTGATAGTAAAACGTAGATGGTAGTAAAGTTGTGTTTATTAAATGCTGAATTTTTAAGTGTCATCGCAGAAATTGTACAGATAGCCTTCCTTTTTTGCTACTTCTGCTGTAAAAAAATTCTGTTTTCCGGCAAAAAATTGGTTAGCAAATTTGAATTATGTGGTAGTATTGTGAATACCGTTGTACCTGTTGGGCTGTTTAGGAATTACTTTAATAAGTGTATAAAAGTGTAAAAATGGTTTACATTCTTCAAGACAGAATTGAAATGATTGTAATTTATGGCGAAGTTGGAAAGTGCGCACGAAGGGCGGCATGTCTTTTTAACGAAAGACATCCAAATTGTAATGTAAGTCACCGATATGTGCTTGATTTGGTGAATAAGTTTTACGAAACTGGTTCAGTGACAAATAAAAAAAGAAATAACCCCAGAGTACTAAATGAAGCAGCTCAAATTGAAGTTTTGGGAACATTTGCTGCAGAGCCCACGAGCTTCTTACGATCAGTATCAGAACAGACGGGAATGTCACGCGAGACTATAAGAAAAGCATTGAAAATGCATAAATTTCATCCATATAAAATGCAGATTTTTCAAGAGCTCCACGAGGATGATTATGATAGAAGAATAGAGTTTTGTGAAATCATGTCTCATCGAGTAAATACCATCCCTAATCTTCTGTTAAACATCTGTTTCAGCGATGAGTGTTCATTTTTTCTGAATGGCAATGTTAATAGAAAAAATTGTCGCTATTGGAGTGACGAAAACCCACATATTTTTCGGGAAGGGCATACACAACACCCACAAAAAGTTAATGTTTGGGCTGGTATTCTTGGAAATGCCATTCTTGGTCCATTATTTCTGGAAGAAAACTTGACTGGCAATCTGTACCTTGATATGCTTGAAGAGACTATCGATCCTCTTATAACTCACGAGCTAGAAACTCAAATTGATGCAGAAGGTAATGAACTTTTGCAGGAGGATCTGTTACATTACCAGCAGGACGGTGCTCCACCTCATTATTTTCTTCCCGTCCGACAGTGGTTAAACGAGTGATTTCCGGGTAGATGGATTGGCAGAAGGGGAGCAGTTGAATGGCCTCCGAGATCACCGGATTTAAAACTCTTAGATTTCTTTCTTTGGGGGCATCTTAAATCCGTTGTTTATGAAACACAACCTTCTGATATTGACGAACTTAAAAGACGAATTACAGCAGCATGCCAGTCAATTCCTAGTGAAGTTTTCCGTAATGTTAGAGGGGAGTTCGAAAACAGACTGTATTACTGTTTAGAGCAAAATGGACAACATTTCGAACAGCTAATAAGATAAGCGTAAGTAGATTTTATGTTGGAAATGTCTTTCTCGCAAATTAAATTTTATTGTGTAGAAGGAAAATAACCACCAAATAAAAAATCCCATGCGTAATAAATTTATTCCTGTCATTCAAGGGTTGGAGCGGTGCCACCTACTCTTCTAACCATTTTTATCAAAGGGAGTCAATACAATAATGCATCTCAGTATAGGCGTTCTAATAATTACTTCTGTTAGTTTAGAACGCAATTTTTCGGAAAATACTCATCACAAAATAATAAGTCAGGGTACCATTGGAACAAGAATTGAACGCCCATCAAAATGATGTGCCACTTGACCCCCCTTCCCATTTAAAATTCTAAGGGTAACATCTACCCCTCCTAGGGGGTTGAACCACGAGGGCTACAAATAGTCCGTGAAAGTGTCCCCCTTGACAATAAAATTGACATGTTTTTTCGATTACTCATATTGTTTACTGGAAGGAAGATATTAAGGGTGGGAAGTTTTCAAATTGACACCCTGTATAAACGAATGTACCCTGCCACAAAGCGAAACCTGTCTAGATCACTTTTTTGTAAAAACTGTATCACCTATTGAAATGAAATCTTTCATCTTCCTTCATAATATAACAGACCACTATCCTATAGCCTTGACTATGAATCTAGGACAACATCAAAAAATAATCCCTCTGGAAAAAACAACTATGAACAAAACATAAACTACCCAACTCTAAAAGCAGAACTAAAAAATAATAATTGGCTTTTACGACTTACAGAACATAGATGATATGAGCGATTGTTTCATAAAGAAAATCAAATCATCTATTGAGAAAAACACAAGACACGTTAAATTGAAGAAACAAGATATCAACAGAAAGAAATGGATAACTCCCGCAATACTGATATCTATAAATAAAAAAGAACTCGTGTATAAAAACCTATTGAGTGATCCAGAAGATATAACTATAAAGAATGAATATCACTCGTATCAGAATAAACTGAATAAAATTATTAAAATAGCAAAAAAAAGTATGCAAAAAAATTAGTAAATAGTAACGCAAACCAATCCAAAGCTTTATGGGCATGTGTTGATGAAATTTTTAACCGGTCCAAATCAGAAACTATAATTGAAAAAATCAACTCAATGGATGGTGCAATTATAGAAGACAAAAAAAATATTTCCAACAGTTTTAATCAGTACTATAGTACCCTAGGAAAGAGATTCGCAGACAGAATACAAGCACCTGATGAATATAGGGAACATGAAAAACGACAGAAAAATTCGATGTATCTTTATCCTACAAATTCTGACGAGGTCCAAAAAACCATCATGGAATTAAAACTAAAAAAAGCTCCAGGCAACGACAATATACGTGCAGAAACCCTGAAAAAAATATCGAACGAGATAAAAGGCCCGCTAACTCACTTGATAAATTGCTGTTTCGACAGAGGCTATTATCCTAGAAACCTCAAAGTTGGAATCGTCAAGCCACTATACAAGAATGGAAATGAATTAGAAATGGTGAACTATAGACCCATTTCACTCATATCTAACATTTCAAAAATCATAGAAAAAATTATTAAAATCAGAATACAGAATTTCTGTACCAAATATAGTATACTTTCCGACTTCCAATATGGCTTCAGAGAGGGAAAGTCGACCGACGATGCTATACACCAATTAACAGTTTATGTCTACAAGTCATTGGATAGGAGCACGCCTGCCTTATGTATCTTCGTGGACCTTGCAAAGACCTTCGACACCGTGTGCCATAAAAAACTGCTGGATAAATTAGATAATTATGGACTGAGAGGGAATATCTATAACCTACTGAAAAGCTACCTAGAGCACCGTGAACAAAGGGTTGACATCGGAGGTGAACTGAGCAACAGTATGTTCGTAACTTACGGGGTACCGCAAGGGACAGTGCTAGGTCCACTCTTGTTCACACTATATATTAACGGCTTACTAAATCTCAACATAAAAGGAAGGATCCTAAGCTTTGCTGACGACACAGCGATATTCTACGAATCAAAATCATGGGACACATTGAAATCTCTAGCGGAGAACGACTTTAAAATAATAGAAAATTGGTTTAGATTCAATACCCTCACACTCAATCTGGATAAAACTAAATATCTGCCATTCACATCATACGTGAGTGGACTACCAAATCTGGGACCGTTGAGCATTGGTCTTCAATCACATATTCCTGAAGCTGATTCGATAAAATATTTAGGCATTATAGTCGACCGACATCTTAAATGGAACCTACAAATAAAGAATATAGTAAAAAAATTAAGAGGCATGCTCTCAAGATTCAAATACCTAAAAGACTATCTTGACACTAAACATCTCACTGTACAATACTACGCATTCGTACAATCACAGTTAACTTATGGAATAATAGGATGGGGAGGCGTAAATGACAGTCATCTAGAAAACTTGAACGTTATCCAAAGGTGGATCCTGAGAATAATACTTGGTAAGCCATTCTTATTTCCGAATAACCAATTATACACATTGTCCGGTATGAACGACGTCAGACAACTTTTCTGTGTGTCTATGCTAACCAACCTCAAAAAACTTAAAAAAATTCCAGAAAAAGTGACCCACAAATACACCACCAGACATAAATCGCAGCTATTACCACGTTGTGAAAAAACAGTAGGTCAACGTCACTGTGACTACCTTGCACCCAGACTCTACAGCTTAATACCTAACCCGATAAAAGACATACAAGACATACAAAACTTAAACTTATACAAAAAGAAAATCAAATATTGGATTACTAGTATTGAAAGAAATAATATTCACGACTTTGTTAACCAGAAATACTTATACTTACGCCCAATCAATATTCCAATATTCCATACCAATATAATCATATTAAGTTCAAAAAATACAATTAGTACGATATGAATGGCTCCATAACATATGCTTTGATCTTGTATATATATAATTATTATTAATTATTACTTTGTTATTATTTTACATATTACATATTACCTTGTTATTGTTCTGCTTATTATATCTTGGTTGTGTATATACTATACGAAAATAATTCTGTCACTACTTACACTACTTCTTGTTATATATTAATTATTACCAACTATTATCTTTGTTAATATTACACTATATACAAACGAAACCACGTACAAGCAATAGTTCTTCGAAACTAAAGCTTCTGTGGTAACCCTAAGTCTATTTGCTGTAACTTCCTCCATTGTATAAACATTTCTTGTATCGTAGCGAATAAACTTTTTTATTATTATTATTATTATTATTATTATTATTATCTTCAGGAGTTATAAGCTTACTCAGTAAGTTTTGGTGTTTGGGTAGTTTCCTTTTTCTTAAATTTTCATTGAATGTGTAGGGTTTGACTTTGTCAACAAAGTTTTTATTTTCGACAAAGTTCTTTTATTATAATATTCTCTCGAAGGATTGTTTTCCACTTTAGTAGAATTTTATGATTTTTAGATTTTGCATTGAATATTATGTGTATATTGTATTTTTTACATCAAGCTTATTGAAATATTTTGATTTTTGTATGTAAGTATATAATGTATTTAATATTTGAGTTTATTCTAATATTGTACCTCAAAACAATGCTTTATCAACAAGTTATTTTCAAAGACCATAAGTACCTTTTGAATTGATTAATTGTTATAAAAAACTGCAACCAACTGTAACCACAAATTTGATCTTATGTAAATATTGATTTTAATTTGTACTGTAAATATAGCCTGCGGCCTAGTGCCTTTCTGTAGAATTTTGTAATAATAGATAAGTAAATAATACGTAGACCACATAGGTGGGCTCTTTGAAGTAGTTGATCGGTTTTTATTTTTTCTTGTCTCCTGCATTTCAAGGTACACATGAATGAATCATTTTCACATAAAAACCTATTTTATGAGTGGAGTGTAGAAGTTAATTTATATCAACTCTCTTTCAATTCAGAAACCTGAAAGTTATTCATTGATCTTGCTACATTGTGATTTATAATGAAATTTGTAATCTCTGTAATGTTGAAACACTAGACAAGCTCAAAATAAAAGCTAACATTTTTTAAAAAATCTAAATGCATGGATCATCCTATTGAAACTTTGAAGAGGTTGGTTATGGATCTTGATAGTTATGTTTATATGTTGAATAATATTCACTCAGACATTTGACTTGTACTTTATGAAAAATTTACCCTAGTGTTTGAATGACTATATTTTATTTATTGTGTAAGATGATTTCCATTTGTGAACCATTGTTACTAGATAAATTAGATTCGTTTGTGTTGAAGTTTTCATTTGAAGTGATTGAATGAAGGTATTTGTTGGTCTCGGCAAGTACTAATATTTACTTGAGAGTTGAGATTAACACTGCAAAATGCAAAGTATCTTCGAATTATCAAGACTTGCTGTTGATACTAATGTTAATACATATTTAACGAAGCTCAGATTGGTAATTGGTTCCGAAAGTAAGATATTTATTTCAATTTATTCCAGTGAAAGTGGCATTTGGACAATTTTCTAAAAACATGCTAAGTTTTTTTTGTGATAACAATTTCAAAATTGTCATGCTGTCTCCTTTGATTCATGACAATTTTAGAACTTATAAAATTTTTTTGATTTTGTGTGGGAAATTCGTATCTTGATCAGTTTTTTGGAAAATTTTTAAAATGAAGAAATGTAAAATTAAAGAAATCTATGCAACTGTAGGAGAGGCCGTTTACCCCAAGTTGATGCGTTTACAAGACCTATTTTGAAAAAATTATTTGGTTTTGTCAGTAACTTATATTCAGAGTTTGCCGGATTCATTTGCCCTCCTATAGTTGTATATATTTCTTTAAAATTTCCATTTTTTTATTTCAAGACGAAGGTTTAAATCTGGAAAAAATTATGTAAAATTGTCATGATGCTCATTCAAGCTTCTCACAATTTGGAATCCCCCATAAATGGAATTATAGATATTTTGTGAAAAGTTTTGATTGTTGAATAATTTTTCTCAAATCGACATTCTTTTGGGCAAATTGTTATTTAATTCTAGTGTAAAATAATAAATTGTGATTCCAAATGCTCAATCCAAACAACGGTGGTCAGTTAAAAATTTCTCTAAAAACTTAACCTCTACCTCTTGAAAATACAAACCTTTCAGAAATCTGCTTGCCTTGTTTGATATTATTTTGAATAAGAAAAATGTACACAAACTCAGAAATTTATTTTTAACTTCAGTAACTATACATTTCCTCTCCCACAGTAGAATTTAAAGAAAACTGATCCCTTTTGTGAAGTAGTAATACTTTTTCATGTAATGATAATTTGCCAATCCGTGGAAATTCTCTTTCACCTGAAAAAGAACTTCTGTTTTTATTTATTCATTTTAGTAAACAAAACTTGAAAAGTATACAAAACGCTTTGGGAGCTAGATACAATTTTTGAAAAATCTTGATGAGTATTTCTTGGTAAATTTAATATACAACATAAAAAGAATGTTGACAATTTTACTGAGTAAAATATTTATTTGAAATTGAATATTCCATGACATTATTTTAATTATATCACTGCACAAACATTGAAGGGAAATCTGGTACATTTACCTAACCAATTACTATTTATCTAATTGATGAAACGTTAGGAAGAAATTCGAACAAACGAAGTCTCAAAACCTGACAAAAGAGAACTCTAGGTCCCAATCATATATTAAATGAATGACAAATTTGAGATAGAATACAAATAGCCTTGCTTTCATGTTCTCAGTAATTTTTCTATATTTGTTAGTGTTAATTTTGAATGCAACTTACATCAGCAACAGGTTCTCACTATTGCAGTTTCCTATCCTGATCAGGTCTGCACAAATATTTATCAACTTTACTTCCAAAGATTTTACCCATTTTTTGACTGAAATGAAAAATCATTTTATTGAAATGGAAGGAACAGTAACATCCATGAATAAATGAACAATAAAATTTACCAATATCGGTTGTATTTAGACTATGAAACATTCTGAAATATCGTTTAAAATGGGCCTAGCATGGTCACGTTTAAAGGTAAGTGCTACGTTTTCTCTAGCTCTTTTCGAAGACTTCTAAGGGTTGCACAGGGGTGCAACAGGTTAAAGGAAATAACAATTTTAACAACAATTGTTCTGGATCTTCATGAACTAATGACAAGCTTCCTTTTTTGTGAATCTAGCGTCTATCCACCAACTCCAACATTTTGTTCACTTGAGTTTTGCAATGCACATTAATGTGCATAATTATTGTATAAATTATTGGTTTTTCTTCGTAAAATCGGTATACGATAACCTCAAAAATCTAAATTTATGTTTTGAATGGAATTGTACAATGAATATAGGTTTCATAACGGGCCGAAATTTGCTGAAAACCGTGTGAAGTCGAACTGAAACAAGAGGTAATTTATGTCCACTACAAGTAAAAAGCAATAATAGGCTTGAACAATCTTAAAACTTCTATATGGTTTTTAATTCCATTTCTCATTGTAACAAGAAACTGCTAAAATATTCTTTTCATACTGTTACTTCCTCATAAATTTTAATGTAATTGCTTTAAAATAGTTTTACCTCCATAGTATCTAATAATTGTGTGATGAAAAGCATGTTATTTATGAATCAATTAGCAAAATGATCTATGTGGAAAACTCCGACTAAGTTAAGTTTAACCTTGCTTTTTTAACCTACTTCAAATCATCAGGGATGACAGAAATGTGAAAATCAGCTTGACCTACAAGCTACAAAAAGCGATAATATTGTCAATTCAATTGATATACTTACATGAAATGATCACTGCATATAAATCATGAAATTTTATTTGAAATGCACGTGTACATATTAATTATACACACACAAACTTCTGAATACTCCATAATTTCACTGGAAATAATCGAAAAAATATTCATCTCAAGATTCAACATAGTTTTCAATGTCAAATTTCTGGAAATACACATCATTTTCAAGGAATAATCAAAACAAACCATTTGAAACTTTCAAAAACATTCTGTATATGTCAATAGTGCATTTATTCAAGGAATTTTGTTGCCAACCTTGTAAAAATTACGTTCGCTTAGCTATGTTCACTTAGCCATTTTTTATGAATGAACTGTGGTTCCCGCGCAAAATCAGATTTTATTTTTTTTACGGCTCTGTTTCGAAAAGATATATAAGTGTTATACATATTCGGAATCAGCGCGTTGAGCTCTATCCACTGTAGAATTATGAATTTTTTTTTTTTGGATTCCGATTCCTCATTGATATATTGTTAGGTGCGGATTTATTTTGGGGTCTCATATGCGAGGGCCGCATCTCTTTGGGCGCTAACAAACCAATTCTTCAAAATACCAAATTTGGTTGGGTAGTTACTGGGCCAATGGGTTCTCAACAAAAATCAGTCATTTGTAATTTTGTTCAGTCTCCACATTCTAACATTGAGTCTCAATTACTTCGGTTTTGGGAAATAGAAGAATGTGCAGTTGAAAAAGTTTTGTCGAAAGATGAAATTGAATGTGAAGCTCACTTCAAGAAAAATACCAAGCGTTCAGATGAAGGTCGATTTATTGTGTCTATACCATTCAAAGAATCAATTGAATTGTTGAAGCGTTTTTTGAATCTGGACCATTAGTTAAAATCAAACATCGAATATAAAAAGCTTTATAATGATTTTATATCCGAATATCTAGAATTAGGGCATATGAAAAAAGTTTAACGATAAAATAGCATATTATATGCCACACCATGGAGTTTTTCGTGAAGAGAGTCTTACGACTAAATTGAGAGTCGTATTCGATGCCTCTTCACCTTCATCTTCGGGTTATTCCCTAAACCATTTGCAGTTTACCGGACGTACTCTTCAACAAGATCTTTTTTCAATTTTGTTACGTTTCAGATAATATACATACGTTGTGTCAGCAGATGTCGCGAAAATATTTAGGCAAATGGTTGTTGAACCGGAGCAAAGGTGCCTTCAAAGAATTCTTTGGAGAACGAATCCAGATTAAAGGATCGAAACCTATGAATTGTCAACAGTTACCTATGGTACATCTGCATCATTTTTATCGGTTCGTTGTTTGTTCCAATTAGCTCAAGAAAATAGAGAAAAACGGTCAGATTTAGCAAATATATTAGAGGAAGATTTTTATGTAGACGACTTGTTAACTGGTGGTGAAAGTATTGAAGATACAGCACGCATGTTTAGAGATTTAACAGACATTTTAAAGCAAGGATGTTTTGATTTGAGAAAGTTTTATTCAATTGAACCCTCTGTTTTGAAGTATGTTTCTGACAATGATATTGGATTGTCAATTTTGGTGAAAATGAAAACGCCAAAACACTTGGCTTGTGTGGTGTCCAAATTCGGATGAATTAACTTATAAAATCACAAATTGTCAGCTATCCTCAAACATTACAAAATGTGTGTGTTGTTTTGTCTGGAATATCACAGGTTTTCGACCTTCTGGGATTAGTAAGTCCATGCGTAATTTTAATGAAAGTCTTATGCAAGATTTATTATGGTTAGAAAAAATCACGTGGGATGAAATTTCACATTTTCACATTATTTCTGCTTGGAATGGGTTTAGAACGCAACTACCGTTACTGAATGAAATTTGAATTAAAAGACATGCAATCGCGATATAAAAAACTTAGAACTACACGTTTTTGGGGATTCCTCAGAAAAAGCGTACGGTGCTTGCGCATACATTAGGTCGACCAATCAGCAAGGAAACGTTTGTGTACATTTACTTTGTTCAAAAACGAAAGTAGCACCTCTTAAGAAGATTTGCTTACCTCGTTTAGAATTATTAGCAGCACTCATAGCTGCTAGACTTGCTGTTAAAATTAAAAAATCATTACGACTTAAATTTCATTCATGCATTTTTTGGTCCGATTCTATGACAGTTTTGGGATGGTTAAAAATGACCCCGAATCGTTTAAAGACATTTCTTGCCAACCGAATTACTGAAATTCAAGAAGTCACAGCATCACATACTTGGAGACATGTTCCAAGTAATTCAAACCCTAGTGATTTATTATCAAGGGGTGTCAGTCCAATAATTTTGAGGAATTCAGATCTGTGGTGGCATGGTCCTCCGTGGCTATCCAAAAACGATTCATTTTGGCAAAACAGACTTGTGTCGAACAATTCAACCTTAACTGATTTAAGGAAAATTAAGATAAGTTCAGCATTTACTACTCATATTGAAAACAATTTCATGGAAAGGTTTTCTGATATAGGTAAACTTAAGTATTTGATAGCATATATTCTGAGATTCCTTGGTAATGCGAAATGTAAAAATAAAACGCTAGAAGTTGGTTCACTCAAATTGATTGAACCAAAAGTAGCATTGAAGCATATTTTGAAAATGTCACAACGCGAGTATTTTTCCAAAGAATTGAAAAGGCTGGAGAATGACAAACCATTGAATTCAGACAGTAAAATACTTGGTTTGAATGATTTCATTGATAACGATGGGTTACTGCGAGTGGGCGGCCGATTGGCAAATTCGGAATATTCATTCGACAAAAAGCATCCCATAATACTATCGTCAAAAAGTCACATCACAAAATTATTGATGAGAGACGAACATTGAAGACTTCTTCATGCTGGACCACAACTTGTATTGGCTTCAATGCGCGAAACTTATTGGCCAATTGGGGGTAGATCGTTGTCAAGGAAAATTTTACATTATTGTATTCGTTATTTTCGATGTAATGCAAAAACTCCCAAGCCAATCATGGGAAAGGACCCCGCAAACTCCTTATGGAATTTGGGTCCCGGTGGATTTTTTTGAATTTTTGGTATGATGTACTCCATGTAATTCTCAACCAATGTTACCATTGCGCCAACCCAAAAAAATGAACAGTTTTGCTGCTAGGGGGCGTTGAAATCACCCCTTGAGCAGATTAGACTATTTATTTTTGAACCCGGTAACAATATTTTCACTTGTTTCATTGTTGCTAATATTGCACAATATTGCGCTGTTTTATAAAAAAAAAATCTTACAACTCCTATTACGAAACGCAAAAAAAATATTTTTGGAGTGCCTTCAAATGTATCGTCGAATGTTTAAATATGCATAAATAGGGGAAATTACAGTTTTTTATGATTATCCTCCCACCCCTCAAATGGCACAAAATGAAAAAAATTCGGTGGATTTTTCTGAATTTTTGATATGATGCAGTTCAAGTTATTTTGAATAGAAATAAATCGGGTGACAAACCCCAAAAATGAATAGTTCTGATGCTAGGGGGCGTCGAAATCATACCTTGCTCAGAATAGATTATTCATTATTATAGGCGGAAACAATATCTCTACGTATTTTTGTTTTAATTTGTGCCAAACAATTGTGTAATTTTTTATAAATTGAAAATCTAAAACCTCCCCCTTACCCCCAACCCCTATTTCAAAATACGAAAAAAATTAATTCAGGCACCACCTCAAATTCAAATTGTATATGTCTAATTTTTATTTATTTGATTTTCACCCAATTAATTGATATTCAAATAACATGAACTACGCCCTACTATAAGAAGTCAGCAAAATCCACCAATAGTTTTTTGAAGGGAGGGAAAGGTGAAAGAACTATACGATTTCCTCAATTTGAGCTGAAAAACATTTATTTTGATAAAGCATTTACAAGTAGTCGGGAATTAATTTTTTTCGTGTTTTAAAATAGGGGTAGGGGGTAAGGGGGAAGATATAGATTTTCAATTTATAAAAAATTACACAATTGATCAGCATAATCTAAACTAAAATACGTAGAGCTATTATTTCCACCTATAATAATGAATAGTCTATTCTGAGCAAGGTATGATTTTAACGCCCCCTAGCATCAAAACTATTAATTTTTGGGGTTTGTCACCCGATTCATTTCTATTCAAAATAACTTGAACTGCATCATATCAAAAATTCAGAAAAATCCACCGAAATTTTTTCGTTTTGTGTCATTTGGGGGGTGGGGGGATAATCATAAAAAATAGCTATTTCCCTTAGGCATATTTATACATTCGACGATACATTTGAAGGCACTCAAGAAATATTTATTTTGCGTTTCATAATAGGAGATGGTGGAAAAAGGGGAGGGGGTAAGATTTTTTTTTATGAAATAGGACAATATTGTGCAACATTAGCAACAATGAAACAAGTGAAAATATTGTTACCGGGTTCAAAAATAAATAGTCTAATCTGCGCAAGGGGTGATTTCAACGCCCCTTAGCAGCAAAACTGTTAATTTTTTTGGGTTGGCGCAATGGTAACATTGGTTGAGAATTACATGGACTACATCATATCAAAATTTTAAAAAAATCCACCGGGACCCAAATTCCATAAGCAGTTTGCGGGGTCCTTTGCTATCCCAACGTCTTCTTCCTAGAATGCCTTTCGATGTTTGTGGTGTGGATTATGCCGGCCCATTCTTAATAAAAAGTAGGTGAGGCCGTGGTTGTAAAATTTCGAAGTCCTATATTTGTCTATTTGTTTGTTTTGTGACTAAGGCTGTTCACCTTGAATTGGTCACAGACCTAACGAAAGAAGCATTCATCTTATCATTGAGACGTTTTGTATCACGAAGAGGTAAGCCATCTTGTATATTTAGTGATAATGGAACGAATTTCGTTTCTGCTAATTCAGAATTAAAAGATTTGGGAATATTTTTGAAAGAAAATGACTTGGACTTAACTGATTCGTTGATAAAGGAAAGTATTGAACGGAAATTCTGCTCAGACTCCTCACTTTGGAGGACTTTGGGAGGCAGGTGTTAAAAGCCTCAAATATCATTTGAAAAGAGTAACAAAAGAAGTCCATTTAACTTTTGAACATTTCTATACACTACTCGTGCAGATTGAGGCCATATTGAATTCTAGACCTCTTTCTCCTTTATCCAATGACCCTCAGACTTCATTACCAAAAGCAGCGGACCTCACCTTGGTACCCAGAAATAGATTATCACTCTACCAGCACTTAGAGCACTTTTGGACAAGGTGGAGTAAGGAGTATGTACCTGAGCTCCACGAACGATCAAAGTGGAAAACGAATATGGACAGTTTGAAGGAAGGTAATTTGGTACTCATCAAAGATGAACATCTGCCCCCTTCAGCATGGAAACTTGGACGAGTTGAGTTGCTGCATCGTAGGAATGATGGAGTCAGCCGAGTAGCCACCATTCGAACAAATCGTGACTTAGTTAAGAGAGCTTTCCCCAAGATATGACCATTACCAATGGATGAAGACAATGATACTGCGAAGCGTTGAGAAACTTTAATTTTTGATCATTATTTATTAATTTTTTTTACTGGTTTCAAATTACTTTTGATTTCTTATAACTTTGTTGAAAAGTGGAACCTTTCAAGTCGGGGGGCATGTTCAGATTTCATGTTGATTTATTATCATTCAGTAAGAGTCTCCTATGAATGGTTTCCATGGCAACTGTAAACAGAACAACCACAGACAAGATGCATATAACTACTGGTGGAATTACTTATAGCTGTGAAATTGTCATCCAAAACTGTTGATGTACGGCCTGCTTGATTCATGACATTTTTATTGCGTCAAGAGAGTTTACTCAATTTTAACATAGATGGCAGGCAAATCATTACCGATCATGATGACTTGACATGTCGTTTTGACAAACGCATGCTGCGTCATCGACATAACCTCAAATTGAACCATGTCATGATTGTCATGATGTCATGTCGAAGTCGAGACTCACAAAAAAATGCTATACACTACCCTACTACCCTAACTTTTACGAATGACAGAAAAACACAAGAACAAATAAATAACAATAACCCAACAACTAAAAACGTCGCAAAACTACCGAACTGAGCGAAAAGTATTAAAAGAACAGAAAAATCACACAATGTAATTGACATATAACCTCAAAATAATGTTAACGTTCAAAAAATTTATCTAGTAGGCACTTTGGATTGTTGGAAACTCCACTATATTCGACTTAAGCGTCATCCATTGACGAATGGAACAAACTCTATTGACGCAATTACAGGATCAAGAACTTTAGTTGAAACAAAAGCGAATCAGTAAACGCACCAGGAGTTATATGCATCTTGACCACAGACAATAGAATTTGTACAATTGTCAAATAAAGAAGTGCTGAAGAAGCAAGTTTATAAAAGACCACTGTTAGCAGGTGTAATATATGGTATTTCAATCAATTACATTTACATCTGAAATAAGACAGTGTTTTCTTTGGCACAATAAAGACACACATTTCTACATCCACATAGCGATTTTGCTGTAGCGAAAACTGGGGATTTCATTAACATACTGTCTTATAAAAATTAATATAGGCCATTTGCGTCTTTTATTTTGTGGAGGACATAACCTCTATAGCTTGGTCAATATTTTCTGAAACGTTCTCCAATGTGAATTTGGTTGGAAATGACCATGAATCAATTCAAGCAAAGTTCGAAAAGTGACACGAATAATTTCGATGAAATAGAATTACCCTTCTCTGTACCCCAGGTAGCACATCATATCGGCGAATCTTGGTTCCATATTGGGCCAATATAGATATATTGTAAATGAAAAATCAATATTGGTCCAATATGGGTGGATATTCAAAAAACAATATTATATTAATAATATTGGTGGAATATTTGTTGAACTTGTTTTGAATGTAGATTATCACATGAAATTTTGAGTCAATTTTGGTTGAATAATTTCTACCAATATCGATGATAAAATAATGGTTATATATTGTTTTCCGCATCCAGAATGAATATTGCAATCCCAATATTCCAGTCATATCGATTATAGGGAAAAAAACTATATTGTATTTCCAAGTTTGATAGCATACTGGTTGAATATCATTTCCACTCTATTTGACAAATTGTAATAACTCATATTGAGTCAATATTGGTTGAATGATATTTACCAATATCGATAAAACAATATTGTCTTCACATCGTTTTCAACATCTAGAATAAATATTGCAATCCCAATATTCCCCTCATATCAATTCTAGGAATAAAATCCATATTGTATCTCAAAGTGTGATTACACATTGGTTGAATATCATTTCGCCAATATTAAAAAAATCTTATTAATTAATATTGGGTCAATATTGGTTCAATAATATTTATCGATATCGTTAAAACAATATTGTCTTCATATTGTTTCCTACATCTAGATTGAGATGAAACTTGAATATTGGCCGAATACTCAATGGAACATATTAAAATTATATCATTATCAAACCTGGATAAAAATCCGCTAGGTGGCTCTACATATAGAACGTCTTCTAAAACCTACGAAAGTATATTAAATACTTCCCTTAACTTGTTTTCAAGACAGCTCACTCAGTGGTTATGGCGATCAAAAGGCAGAATCTGGTGTCACTTTCATCAACTAAAAGACATTTAATAATTTACCAAGGTATATTGAGATCCTCCAATATATCCATATGATACTTTACCCATATCGATAAATATTTTGAGGCCATAATTGCTTCAAGAATATTTCAACAAAACTATTTTTAAAATATTCAAACAATATTCGACCAGTATTGCAAAATGTTCACATTTTACTTATCGACAATATAACTATTGAAAATTGTGCCAATATTGTCAGAATATTGTATCAGCGATATTGTAGCAGTATCGCCGAATATTTTGAGGCCAGTATTAGTTCGAGAATATTTCGCCAATATTATTCAAGTAATATTGGACCAATATCGCCGAATGTTCACATTTTTGTTCTCGCCAATATTGCATTTCAAATATGTCCACAATATTGTAACAATATTTTACAAATATAGGTGTGCTACTTGGGACACATTCCCAGAAAGTGGAAAATATGAGGCAAATATCTTACACAAAACAACTACTTTCCCTCAAAAATTATATCTGACATCTATTTGTATCCAACGTTCCTCAAGGACGACACTATTCCAAGTGCTAATCAAGCATTGAATAACATCCTTCATTTAGTTGGGAATGACCACCTGCATACATGATGGCCCATGTTTCCCGATTATTCTTGCTTCTCAACAGTGCTAGGATAGACCAGACAACATTGGAGTTATTACAATGAAATATGAGCGAACAAGAAAAAGAAACGTAGCAATTTTCCTATAATTGTTAATATTATTTAATTGTGTGTCTTAATAATTTTTCCTTGTCATAAATTTCAAATATTTAGTAGCCATACAGGCCAATCATTTCGCTGTCTAGGCAGAAAGAGTGATACTTTGCTAATTGATATTCATTTGCAAAATTAGTATTTTGTTGTCAATCGAAGAAAAAACTGATTTCAAGCCAGCACATGCAACTAAGATCAAAATATTCATTGCATTGCATATCATGTCTTACCTCAAATTACCCACTGGGATATTGATTTCGATATGTATGTGTTCAAGGACAACATGTCATGGAATGTATTAATTCTTCACCGAATCAATCTTCATAATACTGATAATAATAAAGTTGTTAACTGTAATGTCAATTTATTCAAAATGATGCCCCTCTTCAACAGTATATAATGTACCTACGAGTTGTCATGAATTGAAAATTGAAAATAATTTCAATGTGGTCGAACAGAACAGTTTAGGAGTCAACTAACAATTTTTATTTTCGTTCGACGAATATAAGCTAAATAATAGTGGAACCGGTGTACGTACTTATATAAGTGCAGCCAATCAAGGCTGTGTCTCTGAAATTTTAAAAATAAGGTCATCACAAAATAACACTATCATCAACACAATTTGCTTTGTGGACATTACACTGCCAAATGAATCTGTTCTATCTTTTTCCGGTATTTATCCAAACTTCACCGACTGCGCCATAATGTTATTGCACTTCTAAAATACTTTTTTTTCTTTAGCCGTCTAATATGTCTGTGAAGACAAACCCAAAAAACAGCTATTCATTTTCCAATTGTAGTATCGACAAAGTTGCGTATAATGTGTTGAAATTTGCGAAACCTTTTCAATTTTCAAGTTGTAATCGTGGCTATTGACCTAATAAGACCACTATGGCTAATGACCATAGCAGTCGTTGCTAAAACAAAAGGAAAAAAAAGACCACTAGTCGTATAAATGTATAATTTCTGTATTTTAAATGAGAATATTTGAAGTAGTGGTAGGTGAAGACAAATCATTTATTAGAAAATCAAGTAATACACTGTTACGGGTTAATTCTGCACTATGAACCGTTTTAGTTCTATGATAATAACTTCTGGAATTCTGTGGATTAGGACGAACTATTTCACTCTATACTCATTGTTTCAATGTGATAACTTTGTCATTGTCATGTTCAGCTTTTTTCGAATTTTAGTTCCAGTACGTATTCATCTCAGCTCTGCTAATTCGATCATGCATGAACTGACCCAAAATTGAAAGTAAATTTTACAACTTATATTCAAGTTCCAATAGTTTATGCGAATACTAAATGACAGTTATCATCTAAACTATTTCTTGGTAAAATACACTTACAGTCACTCGTTTATTGCTCTGTGGTTAGAATACAGAACCGTAACAATGCTTCTCTTATTTATTGTGCAACTGTCTCTGGTTATTCGACAATATAATATATTGTGAGTGGAGCATAAGAATTCATTTATGTGCAAAGGAATTCATTTATGTGCAAAGGAAACCATTCTCAATTGAAAATTGAAAAAACATTACTCCTCTGGAAATGAAAAAAAAACGTACGATAAAAAAGTAAATTTTTGTAATGTCTAATAGAAAACAACTTGCTGAGGCCACGCTGGAGATTGAACTGCATCTGACCCTAAACTAAAAGAAAAAAATCTGAAAGTGAAAGTTTGCATTTTCATTCTTGCAGAGGAGTTTTTTCGATGTACATTTAAGAATTTTTTTTCTTCAACATGAATACCTTCCAATGGGTTATCTTGAATGATGGAAATAGCGACTAAAGTTAATCTTTCACTCTCAAATGATTATACATCTGGTTTTAGGAAAATCATGTTCATACTTTCAAAGAAATAACAACCTATTCATATGATTTGACTATCGCAGTACCTACATCAATTTCAAGTACTTGATCGTTTGGTGCGGATAATAAGCAAAGATGGAATGCTTCTCAGATTTCCATTTAGGATCAGTGAATTTCCTGAATGTTGTCAAAACAATTACATTCCAATGACATTCATCTGAATTTTCCATTTTGTTTCATATGAACAGACATAATCACATGTAAATATAATAAACTGTGTGCTGAAGTAATATAATTGTAAAATCATGACATTTATATTCCATGGCATTGATGGTCGAGTTTTCGCCAGGTAAAATCCCGTTATTCGGGCGTTACAAGCTATAAAAAATTGGGACTAACGTGGTTTAGTCTCTTGAACAAACAGTCCAAATGGAATTTTTGGCAGTCTGAAGTAATTTCGGAGATACGGGCCTATTTTTGAATCAAGACTACACACGTTTCATCCATGAAGAACATACTCAAGATGACTCCTTACTTTCAGGAGCACAATGAACACAACTTAATTCACCAGCCTCAAACATTTTTTTATTGAAAATGGTACTTTTTGTCAAAAAATTCTGCCTTTCTTTATCAATCACAAAAATAACAAATTCATGCTGTTTTGTTTAGTGAATATCATTCATGTCAGGTTGGTACTTTGGAAATGAGTCACCGCCAACTTTTCAAAATCAAAAGAAATTGCAGCGTTCCCGTAACGGCGTAGCTGCTTTTGCGACGTTGCCATACACATGCGCACAGGCATGTTAATCAGTAATTGGATGCACGAAAATAGAGAGATATTGCAGTACTAAATAATGACAGGCAGTAATGAAGTCGTCGTTATTTTGACATGTACGCACGCGCACTGTGAATCTGAAATAAGGACAACTTTATTAAAATACTGCCTGTCATTATTAGTGGATGTTTAAAGGCGAGGATTGATATTCTATTATTTCCACTTCGGCTGAGATCATAAATTATCGTGACATGATCAGTGGATCAAAAATGTCTGACTGATAAACATATTAGATTTTCAACAAGAGTCGACGTAGAAGTTCGTTTGGGCAATTCTTTCATCAGAATAATTCCTTCTGATTCTTAAATTAATTAAAATGAGAGAAAAATCCAAGAAACAAATTTGATTTAGGTTATGAACGCATCTGTCAATCACTAGTAAATAAGGGACGTTCAGATGAAACTTGCAATATCTCTGCTTTTAATCACAGAATAATGGCAGTCACTATAGAAATAAAGTTGCCTTAAATACTGACTGGCGTTATGGCAATATCTCTCTATGAAGACCATTTCTTCCATAAAATAACCTACGATGACTAACATAACCCGACCGACCCGACTTCATGCCAACCTTACCGATCTTACCCGACCATTTGGTTAGGTTGTGTCTTCCTCTGTGTTTGCGCACATAACGAAAATTAATTTTTGTGATCCGTCATACGTATTTTAAGTTATTATTTCTGTGCAAAAGTTGGTCCGATATGCTATGTCTATTTCAAAAAAGCATAATTTGTGCATTCAAAATATTAATGTCAGGCGTTTTTTTTTCAATCTGGTTGTCTTACAACAAAATAGCTTTTTCATAACAAAAAGAAGCCAGTATCAATGTCTGTCGTTGATTCGACAGTGAGTCGTGAAAAATTAAAGAGAGTATAATGCGATGTTTTCAGTGTCCCTGAATTTCTTGCATAAGGTAATTGGGGGGAAGATGCCAAAAGGGAGAAGATGCCTAATCTAAGTATTTTGGACAATACTCAATAGATCGCGCCACATACACGGCTACGTTGTTATTGTGTTTATTATTAGAGAACATCATAGTTTTCGAAGCGCTTAAGTGCATGCAACTGTTCCTTGAGGTGATGTTGTGTTTTTTATGCCAGTAAGTTTTTTACGATAGAAATTAATTATGTGATATACAGTGTTAAATGTTTTTTGTTTGTGCTAATATAATTTATGTAGGGTTTTGGCATTCATTACAATACTCCTGTCCTATTTTGAATGAGAAAAAGAGTTTTGTTATTTTGATTTGTGGGTTTGGCATCTTATACCTAAGGGTTGGGGTAAAACGCCAAGATCCGTGTGGGGTAGGATGCCTTCCTTATCTTAATTGCACTGTTAACTTTGTAACTCTTGTTTTTTCTCAGGTTTGCGTCTATTTTGGTTAGTGATTTCCTTTCAGTACGTCTAATCGAATAGTTCCTTAATTTATCTTGTTTGTTTTAGGTAAAATGCCACGAACGTACGTCAGAAAATCAACTAGAGGCGAATGGACTGAAGAAGACCTTAGAGCAGCTGCAAATGCTTCACGTCAGCAGCCAACCCTGAGTGCAAATGCGATTGCTAAAGAATATAGAATCGCTCTACGAACCTTGATGAGACGTGTAAAGAATAACAATCTTGAAAAGGCTAGTCTTGGCCCAACCGCGTCCTTAGGTATTGAAAATGAACTTAAACTGGTGTCTTATATAAAACGGTTAGAAAAAATTGGCTATGCTCCAACTTTAAGAGACGTAAGACACCTTGCTTTTACCTTTTCGCAAAGGAATGGGTTCAAATGTAGATTTAACCAAGAAAAAGAATTAGCAGGCTACGATTGGTTTAAACTTTTTTTAAAACGACACCCAACCCTAACTATGAGAGTAGCTCAAGGTCGTTCAATTGCTCGTTCACTTGGTATGTCTGCCGCAGAAGTAGATCCATACTTCCAAATGTTGAACGATACATTTACGACGCTCAATTTGTTTGATAAACTGGCAAACATTCTCAATATGGACGAGACTGGCTTGCAATTATGCAATAAACCTACCAAAGTCGTAGCCACAAAAGGAGCTAGATATGTTCAGTCGGTCACAAGCTCAGAAAAAGGAGAAACAGTTAGCGTCATCTCTTGCTGTAATGCAGAAGGTAGCTTTTTGCCTCCCTACGTAATATTTAAAGGCAAAAACAAAAAAAAGGAGTTTGAAGATAACATGTCCCCTGGATCGGTAGTAGTGATGTCTCCAGAGTCCGCCTATGTGAAAACCAGTATCTTCTCATCATGGACTAAAGACCATTTCTTGCCTCGTAAGGGACCAGGGCCTGCAGTACTAATATTAGATGGTCATGCTTCCCATTGTAATGACGTGGAAGTTTTGGACTTTTTGGCTGAAAATGAAATTCATGTGGTTTGCTTACCAAGTCATACGACTCACTGGCTTCAGCCTTTGACCATTCATTTTTTAAACCTTTAAAGACCTTCTGGAATAGCACTTGTAATAAGTGGATAAGAAATCATCCAGGGCGTCGAATAAATAGGTAATTTGATTTAAGTAAATAAGTTTGAAAGATATTTCTTTGTTTATTTTGTTTTACAGGTATCAGTTTGGGGAACTATTAAACCAAGCGTGGTCTCAAGCCGCAACGGTTCAGAATGGTGTTTCTGAATTTCGGGCTTGTGGAATTTATCCATGCTCCAAAGATGCAATTCCCGAACATGCATATGCTTTAGCTGAGCACCAAACTGGAAATTCACAGGAAGAAGTGGAACATGTCGATGCAGAAAACTCTGACGAACATAGCGGCGACGTAGCTGTAGTAAATTTTGATGATATTGCACCAATTCCATCCGTAGCTGGTCCTAGTAGGCCAAACGTTAGAAAACAACATGCAGAAGTCCTTACTCCTCCTGACTACCGCCAAAAGAAACGCAAAAAAATTTAAGAGAAACAAAGGAAGCAACAAGGGAAGGCAGCTAAGTTAGAGAAGAAACTTCGTAAAAAAGGTAACAAAAAAAAGAAGAATGTAGCACACGATAGCAGTAGTGAAGAAGTCAGTGAAGATGAAAATATTGTCTCAGACCATAGCTCTGATGAACCTGACAGTGACAAGGACGACTTGTGTGCAATTTGCGATGGCTTTTACTTTGACAAAAAGGGTCCCAAAGTTGACTGGATTTGCTGTGTGGTATGCAACAAGTGGCTACACGAAACCTGTGCTTCGGAGCCGAATATGTGCGATCCCTGCGCAAAAGTCACTAAATGAAACATTTAAAACTTTAGACTTGGTGTAAGATGGCACTTTAGCTGGAGTATGATGGCCAATACAATGTTTTCTGTTTATGGCATCACACCCCCAAAGGACCCCGCAAACACCTTATGGGATTAGGGTCCCGGTGGATTTTTTTGAATTTTTAGTATGATGTAGTCCATGTTATTCTCAACGAATGTTACCATTGCGCCAACTCAAAAAAATTAACAGTTTTGCTGCTAGGGGGCGTTGAAATCACCCCTAGCGCAGATTAGACTATTTATTTTTGAATCCGGTAACAATATGTTCACTTGTTTCATTGTTGCTGACGTTGCACAATATTGTTGCACAATATTGTGCTGTTTTATAAAAAAAATGTAACCCCCCTCCTTCTTCCCCCCAACTCCTATTACGTAACGAAAAAGAAAATATTTCTTGGGTGCTTTTAAATGTATCGTCGAACGTTTAAATATGCCTTAATAAGGGAAATAGCAGTTTTGTATGATTATCCCCCCTTCCCCAGAAAGACACAAAATGAAAAAATTTCGGTGGATTTTTCTGAATTTTTAATAAGATGTAGTTCAAGTTATTTTGAATTGAAAATAATTGGGTGACCAACCCCGAAAATTAATAGTTTTGATGCTAGGGGGCGTTGAAATCTCATTTTGCTCAGAATAGACTATTTATTAATATAGGCTGAAACAATTTCTCTACGTATTGTAGTTTAGATTATGCTGAACAATTGTGTGATTTCTTATTTAAAAAAAATCTGAAACTTCCCCCTTATACCCCCAACCCCTATTTTAAAACACGATATTTATTGTAAATGCTTTATCAAAATAAATGTTTAAATCAGCTAAAATTAGGGAAACTGTACAATGGTTCAATTTCACCTTTTCCTCCATTCAAAAAAATATTGGTGGATTCAAAGGAAGAGGGGAGAGATTAAATTAAACAACTGTACGATTTCCTTCATTTGAACTGATTAAAACATTTATTTTGATAAAACATTTATTTTGATAAAGCATTTACAAGTAGTCGAGAATAATTTGTTTTTGTGTTTTAAAATAGGGGTTGGGGGTAAGGGGGAGGTTTCAGATTTTTTTTTATAAGAAATCACACAATTGTTCAGCATAATCTAAACTACAATACGTAGAGAAATTGTTTCAGCCTATATTAATAAATAGTCTATTCTGAGCAAAATAAACGCCCCCTAGCATCAAAACTATTCATTTTCGGGGTTTGTCACCCAATTATTTTCGATTCAAAATAACTTGAACTACATCATATTAAAAATTCAGAAAAATCCACCGAAATTTTTTCATTTTGTGTCTTTCGGGGGGAGGGGGGATAATCATACAAAACTGCTATTTCCCTTATTAAGGCATATTTAAACGTTCGACGATACATTTAAAAGCACCCAAGAAATATTTTCTTTTTCGTTACGTAATAGGAGTTGGGGGGAAGAAGGAGGGGGGTAAATTTTTTTTTATAAAACAGCACAATATTTCACAACCAATGATCAGTTGCAGTCCTTTGTTACTGCAATGTCTGACCAATGGTTCAGGGTGATCCGTGTTATCTGTGTTATCCTTTTCCCCTCCATATTTTTTGCCCCGCTTTTTGCTCAGATGAGTGAAGAGGACCTTTCCGAGTCTGTAGTACACTCGGAAGTTCTTCCTCTCCCTTGGCCTGAAGGATGCGACTTCCACTGAGAAGGACAAGAGTTGCCCTCCTTCCTTCTTTGTGTTTTCTCTCAGCATAGTCCATTCCTGCGTCCTCAGGTCCGGGTTCTGGAACTGAAAGTGCCGTCTGAACTCTGCTGGTTCTTCTCTGACTGCCCCAGGCACGAAGACCAGCACTCTGTGACGCACCAGGAGGTCTTCCAAGCTAACTACCGTTAGCTTCGCCCCCACCCAGAGCTGCCCCAGCGCGCCGACCACCCTTCTGAGCCATTGCGCTGTACAATCATTGGCGCAGGTCATCGATAGGACACCTGCGCTGAATGACGTTCTTTCAAATTGTAGAGCGTCCCCAGTCCCTAAAGGAGTCTGGTAGAGCGCATCTACAATTGCATTTTGGACCAGTTCGGATTGCCCCTGGTCCAGAAGTACTTTAGGATGGCGCCTGTGAATCACTTCCATCCGGATACCCTTTGCCTTCCCACTGTAGGTGCCAGTCATTATTCCTGACTTCCTGGCCCTCTTAAAATTGGCTTGCTTCGGAATTGACTGAGACTCAGGGCGAGGCCTTTTCTTTGTCTTCTCATCCCCGCCTTCGTCTTGGTTAGCGCTTTTCAGCTTGCCAGGTTTTTCAACCGTCCAAGTACCGGCTGCCATTTTCTTCTCTCTGAGCAGCGTCTTCCGCTGCGCCCCAGAGAGTTTGGCTCTTTTTTTCAGCGTCCCTGTTTGCTGTCGATTGCTCGACAGGCCCTGCCGCTGAGTTCTGAATGTTATCTGTGGCCATTGCTTCCACGATAGTGATGTTACCCGGTTCTGAATCGAAGCTATCCGACTCATCCCCGGAGCTGACATTTTTTTTTCAATATTCTCGTCCATTTGTTTCCACAAGTATGGGGGAAGGGGTGTTTCGGCCCTGTGGTGCCCCCTGCACAGGACTGAAACTGCTAACTTCAGGATTTAGCACAGTTTTCTGAGGCTCTGTTAGAGACGGTGCTCCCCCACTGCCATGCATCCATCAGCACGGGTTGCGTAACACCTTGGATCGGGGGTCTTTTAGTCGCCTTTTACGACAGGCAGATCTATTTTTCCCCGAATCCCCATATCTATTACGGTGAACTCAAATGTATAGCCCTCACTAAATGTGTTGTTAACTTGATAATATAGCAATCTCAATCACGGCTAACACATTGCCAATATGAATGTTTGTAGTTGGTGATGTCACATTAGAATTTCTTACGAACACTTTTTCGAGTGCCCTTGGTTGGTACATTGGTTGGTACATTGGTACATGACTATTCTGGTCCTAGTAATCCAGGTATAGAAATGAGCGGAAAACTTTTTTTATTTATATGATATTATGTATATAACATTGTAGATCATCTATATTTTTTTATTTAGTAATATTAGTGCTGTTGGTTGTCCCATCCCATAAGGGTGGTTTCGGATTTTTAATGCTGACCTCCACTAAATTTTGCCACTTACAACATATATCTCAGGTAGGAAAAAGTTTGAACCACGAGTCCAGAAGCCAACATGTGGAATAATTTTTGATAATAATAACTCGCACGCTTCATACAAAATCTCATCCAACGCTGCTTGAAGATGCTATTCTTAATAATAGGAATGTTTGCGAAACTATGGTATTATATTGAAAAAACTATACAGTTGAATGTCTGTCATGTTATTGGAGCTCATTTTATTAGGATCAACTTGGTGCTAAGAATCGCACGTAAAAAGGTAAGATCTTGGTAATTCTTGGCTCACACAAGTTTCGACTTTTGAGAGCTTTTGAGGGACGACAGCTGGTTAACGAAAAAAACAGTTAAAACAAAGCAACATACAATTAAATCTTAGCATTATCACAGTAACAAAGAAGTTTGATGTATCTAATCAATTATTTTGCGCTTGGTTGAAAAAGGCAAGAGAGAAGAACTATAAAAAATTTATGGAAACCGACTGAAAAATTCAACTATCCAGTCAGTGAACTTTCCGTCGGTGAATTGCAATCGGTGAACTTTCCGGATGCCCGAAACTTTGACTTTGTCAGTCATATCAACCGGGAGGTAGAGAGTTCAGAAAGGATTCATTAAAATGAAAATCGTAAAACCTCTGCTTTGTCCAAGTTCTGAAAATAGTCAGATATATTCATTCATATTATTAGCATCACCATTAATTAGAAGTAAATTGGGAAATTGGCAATGATTTATATTCTAATCGCTGTGAATGGAAATCACAGAATAAACACGTGGATAGCGAATACCTAGATATATTTGTATGTAAGGACTGATTTTCTGGTAAATATTGACCTTACTGGTTAGCTTTGTGAATATATTCAATTGCAATTCACCACATGGCATGACAATGTTCAGTAATATTTCCTTGAAAAATTGACCCTGATGAATAATAGATGAATTATCAGTTTTCCTCCCACAATTAACGTGTTTTGCGACATACATATTATGTATAATAGTTCAATCAAGGAACGGTTCTTAGACATACTTCTGTGCTCCCCTTTTTTGTTTTGAAGGCTGTATTCCGAAGTGTTTGGAGCCAAATATACTAAAAATCCTGGGGACTGCCAGGGGAGCTGACTACAGGGCAAAGCAAAATGTGTCCCTTTCTGACATTTCATCATTTTATATCTCTATAAAGGTTTGGCCTAGCGAAAATTTGAGGTAACATTTTCCAAAGGTCATTTATACACCATGATTTTGGACACATAAGGTCTCGTATATTCTACACGGTTATACTAAGAGCAAAAGTGGTCAGAAACGACATTGTAAAACATGAAATGGATAGTGTTCAACTGAAAGGTATCAACTGCCAACTCGTCAAATTTGAGATAAGGGTACCATACAACTCCAAAAGCTGGAACCTACTTCATGTAAATTGTTATTGTTGAAATTGTTATTTCCGTCAACCTGTTGCACTCCTACGCGAAACCCTCAGAAGTCTTTCTTGAGACTTGTACGAGCACGAGTTAAGGAAGATGCAGGGAAGACGAATACTTCATGTACAGATCCAAGTGATTAATTGACTGTAGTACGATATATACAGTGACTGCCAAAAAGTATGTACCATATGGGAATTGCAATTTTTTTTCAATATTTTCCGACCTCTTTACACATTTTGGCCAGTCTATGATAGAGTGGCCAAAATTTACCAATGTGGTCCTTTAGGAATGAGGGATTCAGGCTTCTCAACCTCCCTTTTTCCAGTTTTTCAAAAATAATAATGAACAACATTTAAATCTTTTATAACCATGTTCTGCTCTTAATCCATTATGTAGCACAGCAATTATTTTTCACATATACATATACATGCACAAAATTTTTTCATTTCCATAATTACTAAATAGCTGATGATGGAACTATGTAGGTCCGAAACATGTACTACTATGTGACTGTCAACTGATTGACAGCCTTTTCACCATCTTACTGCACCGGATTGTGATATTAAATTGTGGAGACGACTTACAGATTTGTATAACCACAATCGTATTGGAATTCTGATACAACTGTTCGGTACCAACCATTGTAACAGCGAGGGTTCTGGCAAAAACCATATTTTTCATTGCCATACGGGGCGGAGAAAATGAGAAAGTTTTGTCATTAACATCAAAATACAAATGTTCCACTACAATTAAGCCATTCAGAAAAAAAAACTTTGTTTTTTGTAAAGAGATCGGAAAATATTCAAAAAAAGTTACAATTTCATATTTTTTAGAGTTAGTGCATGAAACTCTGTATATGAATACAAAATTGGATTTCATGTAACTTTTTCAAATAACTTTTTTCGACATCTTGTCATCTTACCTCACTTTTGGCATCTTCATGGTATTTTTTTTCCAATTTGCTGCCATGCTAGTGGTCACGTGACATATGTCAGAATCGATTTTAAGGTTATCGGACATGCACAAACTGTTCCCAAAAAATGTTTTTCCAATACTCTAACAATAAACTTTTATCCCATTTGGTACATACTTTTTGGTGGTCACTGGCAGATATCTACTGAAAAATATGGTGAAACTATGGCAGTGTCATTAGCTATCATCAAGGCGTTTGATCGCATTTGGCACCAGGGACTCTTCGCCAAGCTTCCATCTTATGACTTGCTGCCCCCTCCCAGGTTGTGATCTTTGCTATCAAGTTTTCTTTCATACAGATCTATCAATGTGGTAGTTAATGTTTTTTCATCAGTTACTCGACCTATGAATACTAGTGTTCCAAAGGGATCCATTTCGGAACAAATGCTGTTTCTCCCTCACATCAATCACTTGTTGGGAACTACCTCATGCTCAGATCATAGCTTTGTGGGTGATATACCATTCATACCGCATTATCTTCAAAAGTTCCGATACCAGCCTGTGAAATTAAAAGGAAACGGGGAAGGAACGTGAAAGATTTGAATATGGAGCCATCAAAAATTCTAAAATAAGGATCCAACAACTTGGTAGAATTCAATATGAATTGAAAGGCCGATCTCAAAGTGGCCAAATGCCATCCTGAAATAAATGACCTTACAAGAAAACATTGATTTTTTGCTCTAAAATTTTAGTAATTTTTTATTTATTTTTGCATGAACCATAATTTTTTGACGGCACACTCAATAAATGTTGACTCAAAGTTAGAAATCGGTGCCGTCAAATTCTGAAGGACCACCCCCACAAGGACCACTTGTACGACCCTTTTCTGACGGCATAGATGTATTATAGTTTTTTAAGGAAAGGCAAAGTTAGCTGAATCAACGCCGTCAAGTATTCGATTAACTGGGGAGGAGGGGTAAAATCGTCGAAAAAAATGTCTGACTTCCGGTACCTCTATTTTTTGACGGCATTGGGTGTCAGGGCATTCTTTTTTCATTGTCTCTTTAATGGGAATAGTGCCATCATTGTTGTTGTTAAAATTGTTATTTTCGTCAACCGTCATGTATAATGTAATCAAAAAGTACCCCCTTCTTAACGACATTTCAACTCATCTGTGCACTCACCTGTATCGCGGAAAATTGACGGCATAGTGCCTGAAGTTTGTTTCTCGACCAGAACTTCAACATTATATATGACTCGTGGTGTATAAAATCACCCCATGAAAATTTGCCTGGGCTTGTGGTCTAACCCTCGAGTACTTTGAACTCCAGTCTAAAGGGAGTGCGTCGGAAGACAAAGATGATCTGGAGGCAGAAGAGGAAGCAGCCGTAAAAGAGGAGAAAGAACAAGAATTCGATTCCGATGAAGACTCCCCCGAACAAGTCTAAAGGGAGACGAACCAGCTACACCATGTGATTTGGAAATGGTAAATTGTGGTACAGTGATTTCTGATACTTAGTAATAATACAAAATTATTCTTCTGTCTACAGGATCTACTGAGACGAACTGGTAGTCAGAAGAAGAAGAAGCACGCAGGCAAGAAATGATGGCTGTCACAATCCCCTCTCAATTGTAACGACTCATTCAATTCACCCCCACTTAAATGTAATAAATCATTCAATTAGTTATAATTGCTTTGTATAATGATGACAACTATTTTCTCATTTTCTCTCCCCTGTACTGTTTTTCTGTGATCGTCTGGTGATTAATGATTGATCGGGTTAGGTTTAGGTAAGGTTCAGGTTTGAACGTATCAGTTCTTCCACTGCGGCCAATTGCCTATTGTGGCTCACCCTATGGTTATATTTCTCCCAGTATATCCAATCTCTTGACGAAATTGAGGAATGCATTGAGAGAACAATTTACCAGGTTTTCTGGCCTTATTGTCGTATCGCCAAATATTGAAAATCTGGTTCTGGCCGCTGCAAGGGCATGTACACAGAATGTTTTAGCCATTTCATCATCCTCCATGCATAGCCAGCACTCTTAGACCGGGGGAAAGTGACAGATTTTGGGACACGATTTTAGTCAGTATGCCTTTTGGAGGACAGTATTGTCCGTATATCCCCATAATAATAATGCATGAATCAAAGGGTCGTCGTAGGTTCTTCATATTGAAAAATAATAATAATAATTCTAATTATTATTATTATTCGGGTACGATTTTAATCAGGCTGCCATGTGTTTCGTGATGATATAATAAAACTAAAATACTCGAAAAACCATTGGCAGGCCATTAGGGTGGGTTCGAATGGCAGGTATGGTCACGTGAAATTGTATTTGAAAAAAGGAATTCTCCGCCTATCCTAATGGTATGCCAATGGTTTTTCGAGTATTTTACGTCTATTATTTTATTACAAAACACATGGCAGCCTGATTGGAATCGTACCGAAACACATAATTTTTCGAAAATATTATTATTATTTTTTAATATGAAGAACCTACGACGACTCTTTGATTCATGCATCATTATCATGAGGATATACGGACAAAACTGTCCTCCAAAAGGCATACTGAATAAAATCGTGTCCCAAAATCTGTCACTATCCCCCGGTCTATCTGCATCTTGTGCAAGTCCGATTTTATGCATGTGATGTTTGAGTTTGCAGTGGCCAGTAAGCAAACCTACTATAACTGAGTTAATTACATTAACTCTACCTGAAAAAACGATAGAGAGTGAAATGTTTTGAGTTCAGACATTGGGCTGCCTTGCGGAAATTTGGCACGACCTTTTTTGTTTAAAATTCATATCTGAGCAAATTTCAAATTCCAGAAAGAATCTTACAGGAATTTTGTACAACTTTGGTTCCATGACATTTTTCAATTGAATCAGATATTTCCACGTTAGAAGATTGGGGTTGTCAACTCATTCGTGAAGTTGGTAAAAATTGCTTATATTTGACGGGCGATTGCGGCTGAACGGCTAAACCGATATCAATGTTTTGAACGTCAATCGATGCGAAACTTAATGCTCTTTGGAAAATGATAAACATTTTCTGCAGGATGCGTCCTTTTCGAATTTTTGGCAAAAAACTGAAAGAAGTGTGAAAATTCCGCACTTTTCATGCTCTCAAATCTGAAGCACAACCTAGAAACCGTCGCAAATTCATATACCCGTTATTCAGGACCCCCAAGAGGGATTAAAACAATATTCAGCTCTTGAGCAATTTTTGGAAGCTAGAGCACTAACTTGCCTGGGCTATATGGCAACAGTAGAAAACTACACTACCCATCCGGTCAATCTATAATTAACATGCGGTTACCTTCAAGACACATTCAACATTACAGACATATTGAAATAATAGTTGCCTATTTCAGCAAGCACATAATTAGGATAAAATGTCGCTACATTCGGATGTGGTCAACACTACATATATCTTGAAATGACGGTTGCCTATTCCATGTAGCACAAACTACGTAATAAAGAACATGAACGCACATCAGAAATAGGATAGTAACTCAAAAAAAAGAAAAAAATGTATTATCAATTTGTTTAATGGTAAATTGATTCAAATATAAATTCTCCATCAAGGTTTTCATATAAGAATTTATTAAAGTGACAGAAATGGTGTCTGTATATAATGTTCAGAAAAGATTTTGAGCATCAATGCCTTGGCAATGAGTGGAAGTATTCTATTCTAGGAAAATTGTACAAGAATTCAAAGGAAACATTCGTCGTATTGAGGTTTTTTTGCAAGTAAATTAGGTTTCCGTATAGAAATTCATTAAAGTGACAGAAATTGTGTCTGCATATCTATTTCGTTGGTACTTCTTGTTTTATATCTTCTGGTTCTCATAAAAATAAAAATAGTTCTGTTCTGTAGTTCTGTGAAGATTTTGAGGATCAAGGGCATGTAGGAATAGGCAAATCTCTTGAATTTCTGGAGACCGAATGCCTTGGCAATGATTGAAAGTATTCTATTCTAGGAAAATTGTACAAGAACTCAAAGAAAACATATTCTTCTTAATGAGTTTTTTTTTAAATTGGATGTTGAATTAATTAGAAGGAACAAAATTGATAAATTATTTCCATAAATTAACAGGTTGCGTTCAAAAACCAATATGAAAAGTCTATAATAATTATATATGATGTGTCTCTGTTGAAACTTGTAAGCCGCCTCATCTCTGAAGTTGTAGAAAAAATTAAAAATCGCCCAGATCCGTCGATTATTCACCAAATACATCATCATTGTGTTGTCAACCTACTCATCCAGCATCCCTTGTTCATCAGAATTTTCAACCTGTTATACTTATAATATGTTATTCTGAAGGAAATTCAATTACAAATAAATCGGTGTAATGTAATTGAGAATCGATCTATTGTAGTTGAAGTTTTATTGAAAAATAATTGTGAATCAAGATGATTCAATCATTTGAAAACTTTCGAAAATGGTTTATACTGAACAAGAGATAAATCATTTGTAACTACTTCTTTTGTAAATAGAGGATGTGCTAGAGCTATATACGGATCGAATTTTCAACAGTAATACCACAACTGATTTAATTTTCGCGATAAGTCTGTCGATTCATTTCTGAACGGAACTGAATTGGTTCGAGAAAACACCACGAGTCTGCAGGACTTGTGGTGTTTTCTCGAAGCAATTCAGTTGAGATCAGAAATAAAAGACAGATGAGATAATCACGAGTGGAATTTTTTAGACTATTTCACAAACAATATGAAAGGTAAACAATCTGAAATTTGGCATAATTAGACGAAATTAGCAAAAAAGTTAACCTGAGAAATTAATAAAGCTCAATCAACACGAATAATTGATTAATTCGATAGAATTTATCCCAAATCCGCTTGTTTTTAAATGCGTGCACAGCGTCATTACTTATATTTGACGATTAACTGTCACATATACGAAGCTGAAAATACCGAACTTGACGGACCAATCAGAGTCAAGAGTCAAGTTCGGTATTATCGATAATCCGAATTAAACTAGAGCTACTGACTGGTTCACTTGGCAAGTGCGTGAAATAGTCGTGGGAAATACCACGAGTGCTCGCAATACGCAATACTATCGTTAGTAGATAATTCTAGTCCGTTTCATCAGTATTTATAGAGAAATCTCTATAAACAATGGTTTCATTGACTACTAGAGTTTACATGTACTAGTAGAAGAAGTAGAGTATCATACAAACGTAATTTCAGGGTTTCCAATAGAAGTCAGATAATTCTAAAATTCCCAAAATCTCTGTAAAAAGTTGGAAACTTATAGTTTTCAGTATTATAAATGATACATTCAATATGAATCATTTGCTTGCATTAACAACAACTACAGCCCAAATAGACAATGGAAGAAGGCGCAAGCAGTATTATATCTATTCGAAGATTAGATCTAGGCGGGAATGTTTCAAATGCAATAATGAACATATGTGATTTCCTTCAATGATTTTCACTCAGAAAACTTCTTTGGAATGTAAAAATTATTATCAAGAAGTGATTCCAAAATCTTCACACCTTCCACTTTCGAGGCAGCTTTGAGTGAACTAGCAAATAAGCCGGAATTATATTAAAAAAATTAGAGCATATTTGTATGTTGGGAACAAACAGGAACTGAAAAATATTTTTTTGATACTTATCTGGACAATTTTTCTCTATTCATCATACATAAATCTATTTGACATAATGTGTTTCTAAATCATGCCACTGATGTTTGTGAACTTTCGCTACTTTCGGGGTCATCATTTTCGTATCCATTTGTATATTTGTTTGGGATATGATTTTAAAATGAAGGTTCAACAGAGGTTTTCAATGAATTGAGAATCAATATGAACCCACCTTCTTCATTATAATTTGTATAATTAAAATTCGTTGTACAACCTATACGTATTTAAACATTTTCATCTATAACATTACTACTCGCGTCCATAACACTCATATTTATTTTAACTAGAGGCTGTTCACTACCAAAATCATTGTAATGAGAATAAATAAAGTTTTTTGAACTTCAAAATACATCCAAACTGAAATGAACAGAAATGAAGTCCATATTTTCAAAGTCAATGGTGTCAACTTCTGCTACGATTTAGGAATTTTGTTTTTTCAACCAACCAACTTTTGCTACTTTAATTAGAAAAAGTAGATATATGTGGTGTCGAAAAAACAGAAATATCAAATTCTACTCCTACGAGTAGAACATTTCTGCCTACAATAAAACGCTCCATGTGTCAGAAATCAAGGAGATCAAATTGCTTGGTAACACCACGAGTCCTTTAGGACGAGTGGTGTAACCTCAAAGCAATTTGATGGAGTTTGAGATTTCTGATAGAATTATCGATAGTATTGTGAGCACGAGTAGTATTCATTGGGATAATTTCACGAACCAAAAATGTAAATTCGTGAATTCTTTAGATAGTGCCTGATAGACATGAAGTCTGTCAGACTGACATTCATATTAGTAACAAGATGATATTAAGTTCTCAGTTGTACATTCGCGGACGTAACTGCATATGCAGACATTATTCATCTAACTCTGCTGGTCAAGTCTTCGATCAGAGTCGTTATTTGCATGGACTTACTTATTGAAAGTTGGTTTGTGTCCCACTGAGTAAGTACACTTACTTAGCAAAAAATTGTCCCTGGAAATGGATATTTTGTATTGATTGACAATTTTGCACGGATTGGCAATCAGTAACTTCATGACATCACGACTGCATGTGCAGACAGGTGTCTAATTTAGTTTGTTCAGTTGTGACGGAGTTGTGTCCCACTAAGGTGCGTTCTATTATTTCTAGTTGGTAAGTTATATGTTGTTTTTTCATTATTGCGTTTAGATTTGTATGGACGTAAAAAATCATTATTGTGCTGATCTGGAACAGATATTTGCATGTATCAAAAACATTTTTTCCAGCCATTCTTTACATGACAATGTAGCTTGAGTTGGGTAGTTGCTAAGCTCTGTGATAAATGAATTATTGAAAGAATAGGTGACCCAGGGAGTGCCCCAAAAAAGTTGACGTGTCCGCGAATGTGTTAAACTAGAGCCACTGACTGGTTCATTTGGCAAGTGCGTGAAATATTCGTTGGTAATACCACGAGTGCTCGCAATACTATCGATAGTAATTCTGTCAGAAATCAACGAGATCGAATTGCTTGGAAACATCATGAGTCCTTTAGGACGAGTGGTGTTACCTCAAAGCAATTTGATGGAGTTTAAAATTTCTGACAGAATTATCGATACTATTGTGAGCACGAGTAGTATTCATTGGAATAATTTCACGAACCAAAAATGTAAAAAAGTTCTATTGTCGTGAATTCTTCAATAGTTATAGATAGTGCCTGATAGACATGAAGTCTGTCAGACTGACATTCATATTAGTAACAAGATGATATTGAGTTCTCCGTAGTTGTTTGGATACGTGGTTGCCATGACAAAGTGGTATTACCAGCTCGAAAGCTAGGAACTGCGTATTATCGAGGCATATGTCTCTTATTGGTCCTAATATTGCAGGAGAGGATGGTTTCACACGGCGAGTGAAATTATCGGGGGTAATACCACGAGTGCTCGCAATACTATCGATAGTAATTCTGTCAGAAATCAACGAGATCAAATTGCTTGGTAACACCACGAGTCCTTTAGGACGAGGACAATGTGAAAAAAGTTCCATAGTCGTGTATTCTTCAATAGTAATAGATAATGCCTGAAAGGCATGAAGTCTGTCAGACTGACATTCATATTAATAGCAAGATGATAAAGTTCTCCGTTGTTGTTTGGATTCGTGGATGCCATGACAAAGTGGTATTACCGGCTCGGAAGCTAGGAGCAGCGTATTATCGAGGCATACGTCCCTTATTGGTCCTAATATTGCAGGAAAGGAGGGTTTCATACGGCGAGTGAAATTATCGGGGGTAAAACCACGAGTGCTCGCAATGCTATCGATAGTAATTCTGTCAAAAATCAAGAAGATCAAATTGCTTGGTAACACCACGAGTCCTTTAGGACGAGTGGTGTAACCTCAAAGCAATTTGATCGAGATTAGGATTTCTGACTGAATTATCGATAGTATTGTGAGCAAGAGTAGTATTTATTGAGATAATTCCACGAACCAACAAAGTAAAAGAGTTCCATTGTCGTGAATCCTTTAATAGTTATAGATAATGCCTGATAGACATGAAGTCTATCGGACTGCCATTCATATTAATATCAAGATGATATTCTATTCTCCGTTCTTGTTTGGATACGTGGTTGCCATGACAAAGTGGTATTACTGGCTCGAAAGTAAGGAACTGCGTATTATCGAGGCATATGTCCCTTATTGTTCCTAAAATTGCAGGAAAGGAGGGTTCCATACGGCAAGTAAAATTATCTTCCATACGGCAAGTAAAATTATCTGTAGTATGCCGTGACCAGAAAAGAATAAACTGGTAGGTTGACAAACAGTGAATTTAATTAAGTTTTTGTCAGAAAGAATTAAAAAAATATTTATCTTTCAGGTCTCCAAAGAAGTTATTGAGTTTGTAATACCCTGTATATTAATTATTCTTTGTACAGCTTATTGTATGATCTTGCTATAATTTATCACATTGGCCATGAAGAATAATCACTTTAATGATTTTCTCGAAAACTACTGGAGATAGGTATAGGAAAATATGATATGAAAATAATCATAAAACAATTGCAAAGCGAAAAATGCAATAATATACAGGGTATTCCATTCAAAATATCAAAGTTGTTGCTACTTTTCGATAGCAGCGGCAACGCCGCAGCGCTGAAAATATTTCAGATCGATAGAGCATAAGAGATTATTCGAAAAAACAAATTTTGAAAATAATAAGTCCCTTTTTCCAAAAACGTCTTATAGGCCATCGAGTTTGGAACACCTTTTATATATTATTGCACGATATCATTATTTGAGATTGAAATCATTTGTATTGTATGCTTACAAATGAGCATAACCTTTCTGCTTCGTAAGCTGTTTCAATTCATTCACCAACTAATGTAATATTCAAAAATGTATTGTTTTGAAATTGAGAGTGAATAAATCATTATTTCATTATTATTATTCATTATGAGGATCAACAACTTCTTTTAGTACTCTGCGAGAAAGTTGACTCCATGATAATAATTAAATTGTAACACATTTCAAAACAGCGAGACAGTAATATTTTTCTTTAATTTTATGTAAGGTTTCAGTTGTATGTTGAAAATTATAATTTTTTTATGAATTGTAGATACAGTTTACCTTTTGAGAAGACATCTTGTACATGCCGAATTATCCGACTTTCACTAATGGAATCGTGGAATATGGAATTGTGTGAACACTGGCATGAAATTCGGATATTGATTGGTTTGAGACATAAGAAAATGTGCATCTGAAATAAAATTGGACGAGACCAGGAGTCATTACCTTCTGATTATATTTATAGGCGATTTACTCTGTATTGTAGCTGAACAACTTATTTATAGTCGAGTTGATCCTTGAATTATATTAAGAAACTCAAAGCCTAGTTACAAGCACAATTAAATTTGACTGGTTACCAACGTCGATCATCTGTCACATCACGTTTCTTTAGTCTGAATTACTAGCCCACTAACCTAGTACATCCTAAGTTGCATTAAATGGTGGTAATAGGTTTCTTTTTTTCACTTGTACGGGATGTGACTGAAGTGAAAAATCCAAGTTTTCGACATCGGCAGCCCCCCGGATCACGTCTGAAAATCCCAAAAACTGTTAAATTTCTGCACTTTTTTTGGTTTTGTCCTATTTTGACCATGAAGGGGCATGTTTTTGACAAAGAACCCTCTATACATTCAAGAACTAGAATAAATTTTCTTCCACACAATGGACTTGCTTGACCCCATAGTTTTTGAGATACAGCTTGTCAAAATTTGAAAAATCTTCCAAATGTGAAAATTTCATGATAATTTTCATGCTTCTTCATATTGTCTGTACATCTTCAACAATCTGTCTGATGTGAGTCAGTGGAGTGAAGATTTATTCAATTGAAAATTTTGAAGGTGGATGGGGAAGGAGAGGTGAGGTTTTGTGGGGGGGGGGGCGTCAATGTTTCCCTCTCTTCGACGGACCAGGCCCAAGCAAATTCGCCAATTCGCCCCTTCATCATCCAGGATCTCCTGACGGAATTATTTATTATTCGAATATTCCAAAGTAAAAACCTTGTTAAGGAGTCTTACGAGGATGTATTGATATCAGTTCCCTGCATGAACAAAATATTGCGTTACCATAGCAACGAACAATAACTTATTATAAGTGTCAGTGTGAAGTTTGACGTCAAAAAAGTAAACCAGAGTTACGCAATGAATTAAAAGAAAAAATGTCTCCACCGAAATTTTGAAAATCGAAAAATTGGAGTATCGAGCCATCATCAAGTACCTGTATTTAAAAGGGTTAAGAGGTGAGCAGATTTACGAAGATATGCTTAATAGCCTTGGTGATCAATGTCCTTCGTATGCGACCGTGAAAAATTGGAGTGCAAGCTTCAAAAGAGGTAAATTTTCCATTGAAGATGATGACCGATCGGGAAGGCCAGTTTCTGTGTCAGTCATGATTTTAACAGACCGTCGAATTGGGCTGAAACGGATATC
This sequence comes from Chrysolina oricalcia, assembly GCA_944452925.2. Lineage (NCBI taxonomy): Eukaryota > Metazoa > Arthropoda > Insecta > Coleoptera > Chrysomelidae > Chrysolina > Chrysolina oricalcia. The sequence goes on from OX101824.2 coordinate 36,695,877, forward strand.
TGAAGCACTGAATATTTCATACGAACGCGTTCATCATATAGTTCACGTCAATTTAGACATGAGAAAAATTGCTGCAAAATGGATCCCCAAATGTTTGAATGTTGACCAAAAGCGTGCAAGGGTAGTAGCATCGCGTTCGATCTGTGCTTGATTTGAAAACGATGTAGACTTCTTAAACCGAATTGTTACTATGGATGAGACTTAGGTACATTTCTACGATCCAGAAACAAAGCAACAATCGATGGAATGGCGACACTCTGGTTCTCCAAGACCTAAGAAGTTTCGTGCCCAAAAATCTGCTGTAAAAAATCTTGCTTTAGTTTTTTGGGATTGCCATGGAGTAATCATGATTGATCTTTTGGATAAGGGCAGAACAGTAACTGGAGATTACTATTCGACATTACTGACCACTCTACGGAAAAAATTTAAAAAGAAAAGACGCGGAAAGCTATCCAAAGGTGTTTTGTTTTTGCAGGACAACGCCCCTGCACACAAATCTCATGTTGCAATGCAAAAAAATTCATAATTTAGGGTTTGAATTACTAGAACCCTTCTTAGTCACCAGATTTGGCTCCGTCCGACTATCATCTCTTTCCTCAACTGAAAAAAGTTTAAAAGGTCGTAAATTTTCTTCCAACGAGGAGGTTATGAAATCTGTGGAGGTTTGGTTTGTAGAGCAAGAAGAAACATTTGTTTTGAAAGGTCTAGAGACGTTGCAGTTTCGCTGTAATGAATGTATCATTGAAATTTTGTTTGGTTCTATAGGAGGCTGAGAATTTTTAAATATATCCTCGTAGAAATAATGGTTCTATGAGATTTGGCTGAATAATGAATAGAAATAATCGTAACTTTCACCAAAAATAACAGTGTAGTTGCCGATGTAGTTCCTCGTCAACAATATATCCAGCAAGTAGGTTGATTGAATAGGCGAGCAGCCTCTCCATCTCGTCATAGTCGTCGAGTTCGTCCAAATCAAGGATGTTGACATCGTCGTCTACCGTCATTTCAGGCAGGTTTTCGCAAGACTGGCCATTGCAGGTTCCGCAGACGAGTGAGTACTTCAAACCTGCTTTCCTGCAGCTGCAAGCATTTTGGAAACCCTTTTCGCAACTGCAGAAAATAGTCTTCAGCATGTTCGAGGGGGCTACTTCCCATGACATCATCTTCGGGAAAATGCCTCGGGCTGTAGCAACCCATACCCATTCGAGCGGATTTTTTTTTATAACCCAGCTACCGCTGCACCTGGTGGTATGTGCAAGATGAATATAGCTTCGCAGCATCTTGCGTGGGAGGAAGTCCGGCTAGGTTAAAACTATAGTCTGGGCTGCAGCATTCGTGAAGAGCTGGTAGCGCAGATCATTGATGTTTCTACTGGACCTTTTCCTACGCGTACAGGTCGATGAGGATTTTGTCCCCGGCTTCAGCTACTTGGGCAAGTGTCTCAGCTGGATTAGAAAACACTGCAGCTTCCTTTTTGAGGTGTACATGTTTCCTTAATATTTAAAACAGCTTGAGTTTCCCTTGGCCGAAGAAGCACGAGGTGATATCACAGCCACTGAAGGCGTGAGTAAAAGGGATGAGATAGCTGTCTTCAGATGTTGAGCTGGTGGACTGGAAAACATCTGGCGTTTTGCCTCTTTAACCCTTTTGAAGGTATATAGTACCTGGTGTGGGACTCCTGAGACCAGTGAGGATAACCAGCAAGTCTACGTCTTCTACAATAATCACGACCTGAAAATCAGAGGCTTTTCTGATGGCTGTTGTGATGATTAGTGTGTAAGCATCTTTTTCAGCCTGAAAAACCTCAATGTGTTCTACTTCAAATGTCACCTTCAGCAGTTGTATGAGCCTTAATTTGGTATATCATTGGACAAAAAAAATTCTTGGGAAATATTAGGAGTGCTTTTTCCCCAAAAATCACATCAGGAGATGAATGTACTCTAGCTCGGCGATTACGTTCAGAGCTCTTTGTATTCTTTCGATCAGGCTCTGTTGGGTAACTATCAAACATTACAGCTATGTTCTGACCGTACCATGCTTCGAGATACATATCGGGCAGCTATGAACTCAAACGAGGAGTGCTTGGGCCACACCACTCTACCACCACAAATTTAGTTCTTCCTCTTGTTTCATCAATATCAACAGGTTAGAATGCTGCATAGAAAGAGGACTTCTTACCCTTCCTCATTTCCTCTTGAGTGAATAGAGACATCGGTAATGGTGAAAGCTCGTACGTGAAAAAGTTCTTCAATTCTTCATCCGAATGTTTCAAAACGCATATCCTGTGAAACAATGTGAGTGGGTCGATAGTCACTTTTTTCCCTACAATCTGCAACATTGCTTTCTTCCCACTATCTCTGGCCATATGACAGTTGACTCCTTCGTCTCCCACAAGTCCAATGCATAAGGAGATGATCACATCTGTTTCACGGAATGAGAGGTACCTCAAACCCCCCTCTGATTCACAATATTAAAATGAATACACTTCCCCTTCACTGACTCATATAACACAGGTTATTGAAGACTTAAACATGAATATTTGCTTAAAATTTTCCATTATGGACAATCTGCCAAACATTGAAAAACTGTATCTCGGTACTTATCAGAGCTACCAAATATACTTTCATTTCATTTTATAGAGAATTTATTTAAGCTCAAAAATGTGTGAATGGGTCTTTATCAAAAACATACCCCTTCATGGTCAAAATGGGACAAAACCAAAAACCAAACCAAATTTAACAGTTTTTGGGATATTCAAAAGTGATCCGGAGGGCTGCCGAGGTTGAAAACTTGGGTTTATCACCTCAGTCACATCCCATACTAGAAAAAAAAGAAACCTACTACCACCATTTGATGCTACTTAGGCCTATGCTTTTCATGACAAGGTTACTGGATTATACCACCTTATTGAACATAAAGAAAAGCTGATTCTCCGTCGTAAAATCGAATATGCTCAATTGGGGCATCAAGTCATGATTTCTCCCAAAAATATTCCTTATGTATCCACTTATGTTCGTTGCATTCATTTTCATCTTGGATGCACATTGTTATTAACGATAATAATAATGAATTAATTCATTCACCAAATTCGAATTTTACTTTTCATTATAAACAGTGATGCATAAAAATAGTGATATAGATATGATACAGGTTCAATATAGACCGGGAGGCAATAATGTTTTTATTTTCTGTCTCATTTGTTCACATTCAGCAGAATAAGAACGCCCTCTTACACCTTATACTACCCGGATATGAGGTCGCCGAATGAAAATCGTATTAAAAAAACCGGTGGTCTCGAATCATTTCTTACTGTTCGGCGTATGTCGCAAATTAGTAGTACTAAAAAAAAGGATGGGTGGACGGCATCGCCGAACGTGTATGGTGGATACGACTCGCAGTGGCGCTGTTTATTGTTGTAAAAAAAATTTAATAACAAATTTTCATTTGTTAATGTTTGGCAGTTTGTTGATTCAACTATTCATTCATTAAAACTCAAGATAATATGATTGCCAAACATTTTGGTTGGATCAGTGGCCAACCACTCACACGTACATTTGTCATAAGGGTGTAGAGTATGCGTGTATTATACATTAATGTTTGGCATTGATTTTATATCATATATTGAATAAAATGGAAGTATAAAAAATATAAGTGAAATTGTCAAGCTGTGTGCATGCTTCAAAATACTTGAAGAACAAAAATTTGTATTTCATGCAAAATCGTAGCAAAGCGCTTTCGACTGTTATTAAGTCATCATCAGTGCGTACCTGTAAGTTGTAATTGAAATTGAATTTGATAATTTGAAAAATTGGACGTTAGGAAAATTTAGAAAAGTGAGGTTACTTACCCGTCAGGTGTACAAGAAGCCTTATAAAAACATCAAGTTCATGGACCAAAGTGAAATATAACATATTTAAATTTATTTCATTCTATTCAAGGATTATTCTGGATTCAAATATGGGACTACATCATATCTGTCTGAATGTTGAAGTGGAAGTGAAGTTTTGAATTGACAATGTGTGACAATGACACTACTGACGAGTGACAAAGACCATTGACATATATGACAGATTCAAAGAACTGTAATAGAAATTGAAATAATCGAGATGAGTTTAAAACGGAACATAGATCTGAAAAGGACCAGTCTAAAGGGAACCTTTCGTTTTTCAGTAGTATGCTACCAGAGAAAACTTCATTAAGATTTCCTGTGTGTTCTCTACTGTTTGAGCCAACAGAATTGAGCTCAAGTCATGGTAGAAGTCTGATGAGAACTTTCTCAGTCCCAGAAGCGTCAATTCGGCTAAATCAAAGATGGGAGCACCTGGTGGAAGCGAATAAATTGTCAAAATTAGAAATCACTTAAAGAAATGAAAAAGGAAGAAGGATTCTCTATGGCTCTGTTCAACATCAACCATGGAATGCTAAGAAACCGAGAAAGAGTCCAATGAGAATTTCACTCAATATACCTGCAATCCAGAGTTGGGGGAGGACATACTGAACCTCAGAGGTGACCCAGTGAAATCATCATAAAGAAATAATTTGTGAATGAATGAAAATTGTTTGACCTAAAAAGAATTGATTCGAAAAAGTTAATAACCCATTTACGGCCAAGGATAGAAATAAAACTTGAAATGTTTAATAGATACATTTTAATCATCAAATCACATTACAGTAATACATATGTGCCATCAGAAAAAAAAATCGCTGCTTTATAAAAAAAATGGTGTTGCGTAAAGGCATCAACGGCCTATAATGTTAAGTGATACTGCCGAAAACAGTCGGCATGTAAGCTGTGCAACGCTCACAAATATAAATTGTTTGACTTCTGCACACACGACATCTTCTTCGGGAGTCAGTTCTACTGATTACATGTGCAGAGTGATCAACCCTTACCTACTTCAATGGATGGATCTGATGGAAGTGCTGTAGGGACAAAAATCTTTGTTTTTAGTAGTCGTACTGCGATAAATGATTTAAAATTCAGTTGCGACATCTTATTCTGATTCACCATGTTGTAGAGTTTCCATGCATTCACCAGAGTACTGTCGATTGTATTTATAAATAGTGGCCACCACCATTTTTTACCCATCACACCGATTCTATAATTGGCCACACCATTATCATGCAAGTCTACCCCTCCCATATATTTAATATATGCTAAAATTACGACTGGTTGTGGAATTGACAGTTCTTTTCTCGCTTTTCTATCATATCTTTTGACAGACGTAAGAGGTTCTACATGATAATGGGTACTGATTGCCGTGTCAATGGAATTATCGACCCATTTTACTAATGAAATTTCAGTGGATTAATCAAATTGAGAATCCCCTTCCTTGTTTCGAAAGCACTTTACTTGCAACCAAAGGACATTTACCTGTTTTGTTTTCACGAATCGTTCCTGTGGGAAGCCTATGGTTTTCAAAAGATACTACAACAGTTTGTAAGAGGAAAAAAGTTATCAAAGAAGACGTTATGATTTTGTGAATTTTTCAAGAACTACTGTCCCACCAAGTCCCGCATAAGGAATAAACTTATACAAGTATCCACTCGAAGAAGTAATGCACCAAAGCTTGAAGCCAAAACGAACAGGCTTTCCTTTTATGTACATCTTACAAGAATGACGTCCAAAATGAGGAACCATTTGCTCATCAATGGATAAATTGAATGAAAACATGCCAAACTGTAAGAATTTTTCATTCATTATATCAATAAACGGAGTTTTGTGTACTTGTCTGCTTTATCAAGGTTACTATTATCACTGAAATGTAGGTTTCTTTTATCGATCTACACTTATTCCTACTCATGCAGTCTCTAACAATATTTACAGTTTTGTCCTCATCTAAAGACCAATACATATCTGTCTGGGGTAAACTATGATATCCAGACAAAATTATGATCCCGAGAAAATTTAACAGTTCTTCTCGTGACAGGAGAAACTCGTATGTGTTGTTGTCCTGTGCGTATTTTTCTAAAAACTGGATAATCAAATCCATAACGTTCTCGTCGACAAACTTGAAAAATAAATCTAATGGTGACAAACCCTCCAACTTGCCCCTCAGTTCTTGAATGTGTTCCACTTCTTTGGATAGTGGAAAATTTTGGTGCAAAAATGATCCAGATCTCCAAGTCGGTTCGCTTTTTTTTTCTAGAATTTTTTGACGTTTTGTTGCCAAATCTTCGTCGTCAGATTTGTCATAGATGTCCTCTTGGGCGGTAGGGATTTCGAAAGTTCCTGCTGTCTCCAGTCTGGCTATTTTCAAACTTCTCCGGGTCCTCTGAAAAATCTTCCTCGTCTGTGAGCTGATCTACCTCCGGTGGAATTTAGACGGCGTCAATTTGCTCTGTAAATCACAAAATAACGTCGAGAAAAGTGTACCAGAAAAAAATAATGCTTATTTGGATAAATACTTACTATTTTCATCGTAAAGATCTTCTACCGTCTCCTCTAATTTAGCCCTATTTATGGAAAATGGGGATCATGTGGACCTAGGCTTTTAATTTTATGGTGTATCTGAGAATTTTGTTGAAGGAATAAAAGTATAAAAAGTTAGAAAATGAGAACATGAATCGAGCTTTTAAAACAGTTCTCAAAAAAAACAAATTAAAAAATGCATTCAAATCTAACTGTATCACTTTTGTTGAACATTGGGTAAATGTTTCAAGTTCAAAATGCTCGCATTTTCCATTAAAAAAAATATTAGTGCAGTGTTGCATATACGCATCACTGGCAATAAATGGGTTAAGACAGTATTATTATTATTTCAAACGCCTATGATACATAAGATCTGTTTTAATTGACTTGAGTGTTTAGACAAATGTCATTGTTGAGTATTTCTTTACTTATATGTAAATCTTCAAGGAGATCTAATCTGTTATGATTTTTGGACCTAACCACCTGTAAAATTTGAAAGTTTCTGTTTGGGTCAAAATTATGGTTGTTTAATCTTAAAAGTTCACCAAAAGCAGATACTTTGTTTGTGTTTTGGTGCTCTTTCATATATGTTCTGCCAATGTAAGCTGCATCACAATCATCACAATTTGATTCATAATTGCCACTTCTTGAAAGTTTATCAATTTTGTCTCTTGTATTGACTAAAAATCTACTTAAATTGTAATTAGTTTTGAAAGAAATTTCAATGTTTTCGATGTTACCTTTGATGCAACCAGCTATTTTGTTAGAAATGTTATCATTTAGGAAAGGAAGTGAAACAAAATTGTCAACAGAGTCTACTTTAGGATAAGCCAAGTTATGTTCTTTCTTCTTCTTAATTTTTTATATCAAAGAGTTGATAATATTTGGGTTGTAATTGTTATTGGAAGCTATTTGCTTAATGATATTCAATTCGTTGTGGTAATCAACTGTAGAAAGAGGTATATTCAAGAGTCTGTGAATGTAACAATTGAAAGCACCCATTTTATGCTGGTGGGGATGATTATAAAAACTAGGTATCACATGGTCGGTTTGTGTAGGTTTTCTGTAAACACTGAAATTCAGTGTATTATTGTTTTTAAGAATTGTAAGGTCAAGAAAGTTTAGTTTATCATCAGATTCTGATAATAAACTAAACTTTCTTGACCTTACAACTCACTACATCCTTGATTCAAGACGGCTACCGTCCCACAACCTTTAACGTCCCAGAAACGGAGTTTCACACTCATTACTAACTTCCCCCTACGGAATGAAAGAAATGAAAGAGTGTATTTCTGCAGTTGAAATAGCAAATGCGACACATGTTTTTCTCGCCCAGGAGCGCATATAGTGGTGGTGTTCTCTCTCATCTGGGATGATGTGCGGATGGTAGAAAGTATCACTATGGTACTGGTCGACAAACGTGGATTGCCTCCGAGAATTGGTTGCGCAGTAGACACAACCCTGGAGTGGGGCAGGAGCTCAATCGCTTTACATTATTCAAGCAGTTAACGTCATGAGTGTACAGTTAGTGGAATAAAATTATTGTGGCGTTATCCTGATTGTGTGTTGAATTTGAAATCCTTGTGTTGTGGTTGTGTTGTGTATAGTTTTGAAATATCATTAGATAGGTTATAGTGTAGTTTGTTGTGTTTGAAAATGCCTTCAAAGAGTAAAGTGAGAAATAAGATTCTGAGTGGACAAAGTAGGGAAATTGTCAGTAATGTCATCAAATTTATGCAGGCAGAAGCAATGATAGGTGAAACCAGTATTCCTCTTGTGAAGGTTCAAGAACGAGTTGCTGCCGCAACGGGAGTTTGCGTTAGAAGCATTAGGAAAATTAATTCAGAAATGAATAAAATTGAAAAAGGTGAAATGGAACAATTCTCAACTCCAAATAAAAAGAGAAACAAAAAATCAAAAGTTACCATGGACAATGCTGATTTGGCAGTGGTCAGAGGTCATGTGATATTGTTAGTCAACTTCTGTAAGTATGTTCCTCGTGTTCTTTATTATATTTATTTACCTATTTCTGATATTGTGTGGCGATGCATTCTTTTTCTAGTCGTACTTTATTTACACTTATGGCTTCGGGAAAATTATGCAATTTTCATAAACGGTCCAGTGATCACAGACAATTATATTATTCGAACAGTTCATTAGGAATTAATGAAAATTCAGATAAGAACCTACGTTCCTACGTGTTGCATAAAAATTTATCTCCCGATTGTACATTCCGATGATAACCAGCCGTAAACAGTAGTCGATCTTTGTCGCACATCTACTCACGCTTTCTATCGTTTGCGCATCTCAGAGGCATCCTTACGCTTGTCGACCTGTACCGTTTAATCATTTACCTACTACCAATGTGTAAACATTACGATGCTGATATGAGTTTTGTAATGAGATACTCTACCGCACTAGTGCGGTAATAGTTATTTACTTAATCAGTTATGAAAAGACCCATATTGTTCGATGAGTGTAATATTTGCCAAAACGAGCGAAGCGAGTTTTGCAAATTACGCGAGTCGAACAAATAAGTCTTTTCATAACGTATTTCGTACAAAATTTCATCTAATGATATCATTTCATGAATATAATATAATGAGTTTCTCGTGGTATGGGACATTGGCGTTGGCGCGTGTCAGAATGAATATTTAATAAGCAATGTCAAACGTGTCAGACTTATGTCAAACGTATCAGACTTATGTCAAACGTATCAGACTTATTTCAAAAATGAGTAGTTGTTCCGACGAAAAAGCGTCTGATATAGAAGAATCGGCAAATAAGGCATGAATGGAGAATCTGAGCTTGAGTCAGCTTCGAAAAGATTGTTTAGAGAAGAAACGAAAGACATCAGAACAGAAAAAGTTATAGCAGAATTAGGAGAAATATCGGGTTCTGCTTTGAATTTTGTTAATTTTACTTTGAATAATCCTGTTTTCAATATTTTCAAAGAATAAAATTAGCAGTTTATTGTTCTATCATTACACAACTACCCAATTAACACAAACATCTAGGAGATGTTGCTTTCATGATTATTTTGGTAACAAAATGATTTGCATTTAGACATCACTGTTACTACTCAGTGATGCCAAATGGTATGAATTGTTCACAATTTTCTTCTCGTTAGTGTCGCTTTGAGCACAAAATGCGAAGAAAATTGCAAAGCACATTAATATGAATTTTGGTTTCATTGCTATTTTGTTGGTATAGAAGGTATTAGGTTGGTAACAAAATTGAGCATGACATCACCATCACGACACAAAATACCCAGAGTTGTTCGTCGAGTCGAGAGTCAAGTAGAATCTGTATTTGGTTGACGTTATCCTTTAAATATTCTATAGATACTTCTGATAGTGTGTAGTGTTCTGTTTGATTCTTTTTATTTCAATACTTAAATCAAATGTGTTTATCAACATTTTCCAATTATTATTTCTAACAAGAACTGTATACCTTCAAGGACTGGAACGGTAAGTTAAAAGGTAGAAAGCTAAGTTCAGTAATTTACAGCATTTGGCATTTTCAGGATAGGTACTGATTTCGCCGCAAAGAAAATGCTGTCCAGAGGATTGAAGTTGAATAGATTTTTCTACATTTCTGTATATTGTTTTATTACGATTTAGACAGTTTGATGATTTTTTTTGTTAGTGAAAAGTATATACTACGGAATCAACTCACACATTTGTTTTCTAGCATTCCATTCCATTCCATTCGACGGTCTGTTAAATCATGTCATGAACTACATCGATATTTTCGGGGACTGACACAGACACTGGCCTTCCTGATTGGTCATCATATTCAATGGAAAATTTACCTCTTTTGAAGCTTGCATTCCAATTTTTCACGGTCGCATACGAAAGACATTGATCACCAAGGGTATTAAGCATATCTTCCTAAATCTACTTACCCTTCTAAATACAGGTACTTGATGATGGCTCGATACTCCAATTTTTCGATTTGCACTATTTCGTTGGATATGTTTTTTCTTTTAATTTATTGCGTAACTTTGGTTTACTTTTTTTAACGTCAAACTTTACACAGACACTTCTAATGAGTTATTGTTCGTTGCTATGGTAACGCAATATTTTGTTCATGCAGGGAACTGGTCTAGGCTAACTAGATATCAATACATCCTCGTATATCGTAAATATCTATTATTTGATTTCAAATAATTTCAATATCACCTTCAATACAACGAAGCTTTGTCAATAAGTTTAAAATTTAAAATAATATTAAAATTATATCGAACTCATGACAAAAAACCCAAAATATATCAATTTTGTACCAAAAACACTAAAAACGGGCACAGCATAGGCGTCTCCGTGTACCCATGAGCGGACGAATGGGGCACAGCTATGGCATCTCCGTATATTCATGATAAAGTGCGTTTATAGTCTTCTCCTCCTGTTAACTTCTGATCGGTTTGACGAACAAACAAGGGATAGAGACCGTTTTGAATGGTATCAATGGTACTAGTTTTTGAAATTGAAAACTTTGTGATTGCTTGATAAAGGGGGTGGTGGGGCACATCAATTTAAAAATGTCAAATAGCAAGGGGGGGTCAACTGACATATCGTTGAAAAAAATTCAATTATTTTTCCAACAATTTTTCCAACAATCTATATTTTTTTCGTACCATGCATTTATGAACAATTCATGTAGAGTCACAACTTTTTGTAATACTTCTATGTAGTGAATCCTTTGGAAAACAAAAGGATACAAAAAAATTGATAACTGATTGGTTGCCAGCCGCTGGTTCTTCGATTGATGAGACATATTTCTGTAACCATGGAATTTTCAATGGAAAAGTATTAAATGACTCATTATTATGTAAAAGTCACGCCACTGGAATACCAGAAGAAATCTTTATGATAAAATTCTCTCATATGTGTTCTAAAGTGATACAGGAGGGTAACAAATTCAAAATAAATGAGATATTTGACTTCAACTCATACATTTTAAATTGCAACACTAATTTATCTTCATGAGGTTAGTCAAAATGGACAATATATAATAGTATTACCACATTTTACATTCTGTGCATCGATACTATTCACAGTTGATAAAAATGAGTTAGACCGACTATAGAAACAACAAAACAGAACAATAAAAACATATTGAACTTACCAAGAGATACACCGATTCGCAAAATGCTCAGGAATAAAAATGGATGTCTGTAAAAGACTATATATATAATAATTTATTTGTTCCAAACAGTTACAAACCGCATGAAAAAATTCAGTTGCTAACATTTAAAATGTTTACCAAAAAACTTACAATAAAAAATATAATGAAATAAAATAATACTAAAAATTCCTGGTTTTACCGCAGATCCCTATGACAAGTATTCATCCAGTCTATAAGAACTCTGTTCCGTTAAAAATGATTTCAGCTTACGTTTGAATAATTCTTTCGTAGAGCAGTTTTTCTCATTTGAAGGCAGAGCATTATACATTCTGGGGGCTATATGACTGGGAGATTGTTGAGTTATTTTGAATTTTCTGAATGGAATTGAAAAATCATTCTTCTGTTTTGTATTGAAGCTATGATTTTGTTTGTTTCTCACATACATTTCATCATCATTTGTCAAAACTAGTATACTCAACTCTGAAATAACCAAACAAGGTAGTGTTAATATTTTCAGATTTTTGGAAACATCTTTGCAGGAATCATTGCGTGAAAGCCCCGTCATTGATCGTAAAATAATTTTTTGTGCCACAAAGATATCTTTCGCTAGGGTAGATAAACACCAAAAAATTACCCCGTATCGTAGCCTATACTCTCAACTTGTGCATAGTAGAGCTGTATAAATTGATCAGTATTGAGTACATGCCGCAAGTTTCTGAATTGAAAGGCAATCGAATTCAACTTTGAGATTAGATAATTGAAGTGAGCCTTCCAGTTGAGATTTTTATCTATTCGTTATCCTAGAAAAACAGTTTGATCTAAATTATTTGAAATCGATGAAATCGATTCGTTGAATTGGAATTCCTGTTGGACGTAGTGAAACCTCAGGGCTTGAGGTTTCGAAGTATTGAGTAACAAATAATTTGCTGAGAACCATTCATTCAAGGAGATCATCACCTCATTGCATTTATCACGCAAGGAGGAGTCCATTTTATCAGCTAAGAAGTCATTAATATAGAATAAGAACAGAATTGGTTCCAGTATGGACCCTTGAGGAACATCAATGAATTTCAGCATACTGTGAAAAATGATTGTTGCTAGCTACATACTGTGTTCGTTTGAATAGAAATGATTGGATCCAATTTAGGGGATAACCTCCGATTCCATGCCTACTCAACTTTTCCAGTAGTATGTCATGATTCACACAGTCAAATGCCGTGCTGTGATCACAGAAGATTCCAACAGGGCATTCTCCTGCAATAATACATTCAATTACTTTTTGATAATAGGAAAACACCGCGGTATTTGTAGATTTTTTGTTCAAGTATCCGTGTTGATTTTTCGAAATTATATCATATTCTTGACAAAATGACATTAATCTGTCTAAAAAACAATACTTGAACACTTTAGAAAATATGGAAGGTACTGTGACTGGTATGTAATTTTCGAGGCTCTGGCGACAGTTCTTTTTATACACAGGTGTTATTTTACCACATTTTAGTATATCTGAAAAAACGCCAGTTGAAAATGAGAGATTAACCATAAATGTGAGTGGTATAATAAGTTCCGATAAGCACCTTTTCAATAGAATCGTAGGTACCTCATCCGACACCGAAGATTTTTTTTTGTTTAGTTTTGAATAACTTGAAATAGTTCAAGCTCCTGATATGGCATGAGAAACAAAGAATTGAGAGGTGATGTAACGCCAATCAGAAAAAATCTGAAGTCCTTGTCACAGGAGACTATATCGTTCAATATCTTTTTAGGAGCATCTGCGTAGAATTTATTGAAGAGATTGCCTACGTCTTTTGGATCGTTAACAATGGTGTTATTATCATTTATTGTTAAACTGGATTTCATAGCATCCGATTTATTAGAAAGCTCTGACACTACTTGCCACGCAAATCTTGAGAGATTGTCTGAACTCTTTATTTTGTTTTGATAATAATCCTTTTTTGTTTTAGTTATCATATTATCGTGGAGACTTCATAGATGTTTTTCAGTTCAGGACAAAATTTTTGTGGGTTGAAAACGTCTTTTTTATTTTGACTAGAATGTTTTATTTCATGTGTAATCCATTTCTTTTTATTTTCATTTGTTGATTGAGCAGGCAATTTTGGAAAAAAATTGTCGAAATAGTAAGAGAACGTTGACCAAAATGCCGGGAATGCAAGATCAATATCAGTTTCATTCAAAACTTCAACCTAATTTTCATTGCCGATGTTTTCCTTGACTTGACCCATAGTTTCATTGGTGAAACGCCTGCTGTATTCTATTTTTGTTGCTTTTGATATTTTGCTCAACTTCATATCGCAAAAGACTCGAATGTCATCTGATATATCATTATCAATAACACAGCATGTCGTTCGTTCATATAAGTTAGTGAATATATGATCAATTGTGGTGACACTACTACTGGTAACTCGTGTAGGCCACGATAAGGTATATTTCTGGTTAAAACACTCTGAAACATCACAGATCTTGTTAAAAGCCGAACTAAATTTATCATGAATATCTGCATTAAAATCCCCATATAGGAAAATATTGACATCTGATTCAAAAATTACAGTTAAAACGTCGTGAATAGTGTCTATGAAAATATTCAAATTGCCCGATGGAGATCGAAAGCAACACAATATTATAGTTTTCCTTATACTCAAATTACAGGAAATGCCACAAATTTCTGTCTTGTTCAACGCAATATTTAGTGAGATCAATACAATATGCATCTACTTATATAATTTTTTAAGAGAATTGCCACATCTTCCATTTTTTATCTTTCCTACAGTAACTACTTTTTAATGAAGAATCGTTGAAATGAAAACAGTCTTCTGAGTTTTTCTTAAACTAAGTTCCTGTCAAACAAATAAAACTAACATCATAACTGTGTATATCAACATATAAGGGTGAATTTAGTCAACTTTAGTATAAGCATTATCATAAATATAGCTATAACATCAAAGGATTTTAGCATAAATTTAACATTGTTGTATAAATGGCGCCATTTGATAAAACAGATTCAACTTTTGCTTTTGACATATAATTAAGCACAATTTTAGAATAATTTTTACTAAATTCACCTTAAATTGTTTATTTTATTATGATTAACACTTCGTGAATTCAATACCACAATGTCGGGATCGAAATCTACAACATACCAAAAATTCAGGGAATTTAACCGAAAGCCATTTTCCATAAGTAAAGTGCGGGGTCCTTTGAATCTTTAAAATTCGCAAACCTCTATTAGGACCAAATTTTTACCAGACAACTCTACAGGGCTATTCAAATTCGACCCCCACCATTGGGATCTCCTAAACTACAGGAGATACGTCGAAGCTTAAATTGGGGCAAAGTTGCGTATTCTAATGCTTAACAAAATACTGTTTTGAAATTTGGAAAATTCCGAGTATTTCCGGAAATATCGGGAAAATACTGAAAATCGGAATTTTTGTTTTTATTTTTTTCTATCGTTATTTGACAACATAGCTCAAAACCAAAAGAACATTTACATTTATACTTTTTTTCAGCTACACGTTTTCATGTTCAGATTTACTATCCGACGTTTCGTCTTCTGGCATTCATCATCAACTTTTTTTTCTGTCATTGGCGCCATATTGATTTTTTATACAGAAAAATAGTGATTCTCATTCTGATTTCATTGATGTATAATTTGTTATGATTTGCACTTCTGAAACCACAGACATTAAAAAAAAAACATCTTCATCTGAGATGGTCATGGCTCTATCGAAAAATTTTGTTTAATAAACACTAGTTGTCAGAACTCATTAAACATCATAAGTTTGCACAAATACTTCAGTCGAAATGCATTCTCAAATGAAGAAAAACGAGATATGTTGAAACTTTATTATAAATTAGATAGGAATAGTACGAAAACAACACAAATTTATTTTGAATTATATCCGGAAAGACAACAGCCGGATAGAACATTATTCGAAATTTTGGGCAAACACTTGGCTGAGTACGGTGCGTTTCAAAAAACAAGAATGACATCATGAGCTTGTAAAAAATGCACAAAAA
Source organism: Chrysolina oricalcia (assembly GCA_944452925.2). NCBI lineage: Eukaryota > Metazoa > Arthropoda > Insecta > Coleoptera > Chrysomelidae > Chrysolina > Chrysolina oricalcia. Next base: position 36,711,454 of record OX101824.2, read on the forward strand.
GATTACAACAAGTGTTCGAAATGATGGCCTTCCTCTTGAATACATAACCGAGCTCGTCGTCTCAAATTAAGAACAGCCCTAACAATATCCCTTCTTCTGATAGACCTGAATTGCGTGATGATATTGTCTCTAAGTTCATCTATTGTGTCATATTCTTGCTCTCCATAGATTATGTTCTTTAAAGTGCCCCACAAGGAAGTATTCAAAACTGTAAGGTCAGGTGACCTTGCCGGCCACCTCACTGGTCCAGAATTTCCTAACCACCTATTAGGAAATCTTTGGTGAAAATATTCGCTAACTGCTTTTTATTGTGTGGAGGAGCCCCGTCATGCTGAAACCAGCAGCTCTTATAATTAACAAGGGGAAACGTATCCATATATTCTTCGAATTAGTTTCTTAAGAACCGAAGATAGGTTTCCCCGTCAAAGTATTAGAGAAGAAATGAGGTCCAAGTATTCGGCCGTCATAAATTCCAGCCCACACATTCAAACGAAACCGAACTTGTGGTCTGACTTCTCGGAAGTGTCGTGGATTATTTTCACTCCAAATGTGCTCATTATTTCTAATTAAAACACCACAGTTCGAAAAAGTACATTCGTCGGTCCAAATAATGTTTTTCAAGAAGTTTTTAGGGTCTACCCTATTCGAGAGCCAGCTACAAAATTCCATCCTTCTCTCAGGATCACCTGGACAAAATCAGATTACATTTATTGCTCCTTGAAACAAGTATTCAGCATATACCATTTCGCGTCCGAAATGTCCTACTGGAGCGCTCTCTAATCTGTTGCCGTGGTGGATCCAATAAGCGATTACAGTGTTCATCCCGGCGAACGATGACGGGCACCGGGCCCCCGCGTGTATACAACCGTGATAACCTGAACTGCACTGATGAGGGACTTCATCCCGAAACCGGTCTGCAGTTGGTTCCTTGTTTGGATCAGGCAGTGTCCTGCTGTCTGTCTCTGAGAGCTCTTGCAAAGTTGTTCCTTCAAAGTAAGGATCTTTGCACATATGTCTGACAGATATAATTCAATATCTGTCGAGGTATTAGCCAGAGAAGTAGTTGTTTTCTGTCGGACATATGCCATACAATCTATACAAAGGTATAGTGAGTTCCTAAAGGATTGTTTTCGACTGTTTTACAGTCACTGGAACATATATATATATATATATATATATATATATATATATATATATATATATATATATATATATATATATATATATATATATGACATGCTCTCCCCTATCCGATTCAGAAAACTAGGGGTTGACGTACCCCTATTTTCGAACCACCCTGTATATAAAAAAATGTCAGTAAACTTCGATGGAGATTGAGGAAGTTCATCCAGGCTCAATTGAATCTTTAATTCTCATGAACGAACACTTACACTGGTTGGTTTAAAATTATTCGAATTGGATTTTTCTTTGTTCACCCTGTTGTTGAGCACGAAACGTAAAAATATAATGGATACGAGATCCAGATGATATTGTACGATCGTTCAGGAATGTTATTCCTTGAATAAATGGGCGTTTTGTCAATTCTCGGAGTTGTTAAAAATTCTGAGCAGAAACCTTCACTTTTCATTTTTGACACCCTGTATCTCGAGAACTAGTGGGCCGATTTCTTTGTGCCTGTGGACACTTCTGCCAAGGAATTCGAAATCTACAACATACCAAAAATTCAGGGAATTTAACCGAAAGCCATTTTCCATTAGAATAGTGCAGGGTCCTTTAAATCTTTAAAATTTGCAAACCTCTATTAGGACCAAATTTTCACCAGACAACTCTATATCAACGTGTCACAATAAAACAGCGCTTAAGTGAAAGTAACTGGTATCGATATACTTGTTTATACCTGGCGACCCAGGTAAATAATAGACAACCCTATGTCTGCATATTCTACATGTTTCATACTTTGAGTCCAGTATAAAATCTTATTATTATCTTGATGTTGCAAAATTTTATGAAAAATCATTTTTCAAAAAATTATTAAAAATATTCTGTCCAGAATTTTTTAGACAATCCATTTTTAATATATTTTCCAATATACGAAATTTATTATAAAATAAGTTTGATTCTATTATCAGCTCGGTGAAGGTCGAGTTAGGTTCGGATCTTAGACTAAGTATAGGGAAATTATTATATGGAAATGATCGAAAAGCAATAGTAAAGCGAAAAATACAATAATATACGGGGTTTTGAAATATCAAAGTTGTTGCTACTTTTCGATAGAAGCGGCAACGCCGCAGCGCTCAAAATAATTTAGATCAATAGAGCAGAACTGATTATCGAAGAAACCAAATTTTCAAAGTAATTCTACCACCCTATTTCCAGAACACCCTGTATATTATCGAAAGACATACCGATACAGATCTAGTGTATTATACTAAGTCTGACCCTTGTCATAGACTCGTCTTTTCGAAAATTGGTTTCTCCTGATACATTCGGCTCTTCAACTTAGAGTTTGGGAGTGGACATCAGTTCCTTTGTATCCTCTTTCTGATGGAGTATAGTTGTCTCTTGAGCTGGCGTTGAGTTCCTTATCTTATCCTCAGCTGAGGCATTCAGCTGACTGATGGTTGACAGAGTAACCTAACCTACAAGTAGCAACATGAATTTGAAAATAACACAGCTGACCCCGCCTTCAAGTCACAAAGTACCTCTCAGTTTCATTCACTACATGAAAACAACTGCGCAGTTGATGCCAATGACAATGGCGCACAAGCCATCAGCTACAAGCTATCAACATTTTTTTTTGATGGTTGACAGAATCGACCAAGTAGTGATGGGAATGCACGCGCTCGCTTCGCTCGCGTCTCTCTTGCTAGATTTCTTCATCAAGAAATAAGAGATGAGTTACATAAGTTACAAAGTAGTAACTTGCGTATTTCTTGCTATATATCTTCACGAAGAATGGTACATGGTTCGAGTATTCATGAGGAAATATTATTATTATTATTGATGAAAAAACTGCCAGTCTCTAGGGCGCCATTCCTCCTGAAAACTATTCACTACAAACATTTCATATTCATGATAAGTATTCAGTATGCCGGAATTTTAGGGAATCTGACAACGTCGCATTGTATACTTGTAAAGTTATTAAGACTGGCTACTTTTTTATGAAAGAAGCTATTTCGTTGTGAGATAACTGGATTGGAAAATAAATCTTGAAATTAATATTTTGAATGCACAAAAGATATTTTTAAATAGACAGAGCATGTCTGAGGCATTTTTTGCGAACAAATACTCAAATGAACGTATCGGATCGGATCAAATATTTATTTTTGGTATGTGCCCAAACAGATAGAAAAGGCGCAACCTAACCGTATTGTATAGTCGGGTAAGCTCGGTTAGGTTTGCAAAAGATCGGATCGGTCGGGTTAAGTTATAGTCATTAGTGTCGTTCGTTGAGACGTACTCTGATTGCTCTACTTGCTTGAAGTTGATATTTTCAAAAGAGAAGGACAAATGAAGTACAAATGTCAGAGAGAGATGGACATATGTGAAAGTGAAGTAGGTAATTTTATGTGAAAAGTGCTTTTTATTTTTTTTTGTGCGCATGTGTATTTATATTATGTTTCCGCACATTTCCGTGATCTGTCTCGTCCTTTAAATTTTGATAGCCATTAGGAAACATTATAAGTACCATTGTTTCAAATGTGCAGGTAAAGTGTTTATGAGAAAATGTAGTCGTGGAAAAAGTATGGAATATGGGTAAAACTCCGATTTTGACGAAATTTTCACAGATCACTCAAAACATGATAAAAATGAAATATCCGTTAAAATTTTTCCGCGGAAAGACCATTTTCACTATTTTTTTGAATAAAATGTTTGCCGGTACCTTCATTCAAAGCACAAACACAATCCGCTAGAAGGAGTATCCAAATTGTATTTTTTCTGAAGAAATGCACTGTGTTGATTCAAAAATACTTCCATCTACATAGTTTAAGCAATTTATGAATGAAAATTTTACTCAAGAATTAAAAATAAAGTAAAAACTTGGTCATTATTCAACAAACCATCATTGGCAAATGAATGGCAAATGACAGCATTTCAATGACGTAACGGCGAAACAAATTTTGCGCAGTTGCCAATGTGAATTCAGAAATTCAATTTACGTATTAAGTCTCGTTCATACACCCGTGAATTTTGCAATTTTTCTGCGAATAAATTGGCTACCGACATGATTCTGCATCAACGATTGGTCTGGCAAGACTGGCAGCCATTTCATTCCCAGAAAAATTGCGGAACTCGCGAGAGTATGAACAAGTTTTTACATGGAATAAAAATAATGGTCATAAAATTAGCACATATAACAAATACCATTTTGCACATTATAACTGCACATTTGAAACGTTGGTACTTAAAATATTTCCAAATGAATGCAGAATGGCAGAATTAAAATATCGTGGTAGATCGTAGAAATTACTTTTTGTTTGTGCGCAAACCAAGCGCAAACGTATTCACATACGTGTGCGTTAAAATGTGCAATTAAAGCAAACGCAGAGATAAATTCAGTGTTTGGTTCCACAAAAATAATGACAACCAGAGTAATTTTTTTCAATGCGAAAATTGATCATATACTCACTACCTATACCAAAAAATATTCTTTGTGCACTCAAAACAAAACATACTTTTATTTCAATATAGTCATCTTTCACAACGAAATGGCATTTCCATAACAGAAAGTTGTTAGTATCAATGTTTAATATCTGTCATTGAATCGTTTGAATCGGATTTGCGAAAATAAAGAAGATTTGATTGTTAACTTGGGAACTGGTGTCTAATACCTAAAGAAAGGGGGTATATGTTCTCAAAATTCGGTGGTGCTTTTACACTACGAGATGATACTTTCAGATAATTTCATTTGATCGTTTTCGTGCTAGCAATATTGTTTTAATCTCTTATGATGAATTTTATGCCATGTTATGAATTGAAATAAAAATATTCACAGAAAAATTATGAATTATTGTTAGTTTCGATCATTGAAAATTCTGTGATACCATAAAAAAGGAAACTATGAAAAATTCGCGTGCGTGCGCGGAATTGCGAAATGTCGGCCAAGCGTGCTCGTTTCGCTCGCGTATTTTTATCTATAGATTATCACCAAAACATAAGGGATAAACCTTTTCATATAAAGTTGAAAAAATTGAGATAATAGGAATAGGAAGGTGCGCGCTCGGCCGACATTTCGCAATTTCACGCGCGCGGAATTGCGAAATGTCGGCTAAGTGCGCTCGCTTCGCTCGCGTATTTTCTCTTTTCTATATAAAGTTGAATGGCGCGCGCTCGGCCGACATTTCGCAATTCCTCGCACGCACGCGAATTTTTCATAGTTCCCTTTTTTATGGTATCACAGAATTTTCAATGATCGAAACTAACAAAAATTTATAATTTTTCTGTGTATATTTTCATTTCAATTCGAAACATGGCATAAAATTCATCATAAAACAATATTGCTAGCACGAAAACGATCAAATGAGTACCTGGAAGTATCTCCTCGTAGTGTAAAAGCACCACCGAATTTTGAGCACATATACTCCCTTTCTTTAGGTATTAGACCCCAGTTCCGAAGTTAACAAGCAAATCTTCTTTATTTTCGCAAATCCGATTCAAACGAATTAGATTCATTGTCGATTCAATGACAGATATTAGACATTGATACTAACAACTTTCTGTTATGGAAATGCCATTTCGTTGTAAAAGATGACTATATTGAAATAAAAATATCTTTTGTTTTGAGTGCACAAAGAATATTTTTTGGTATAGGTAGTGAATATATGATCAATTTTTGAATTGAAAAAAAATTTCTCTGGTTGTCATTATTTTTGTGGAACTAAACACTGAATTTATCCCTGCGTTTGCTTTAATTGCACATTTTAACGCACACGTATGTGAATACGTAAATTAAATTTCTGAATTCACATTGGCAACTGCGCAAAATTTGTTTCACCGTTACGTCATTGAAATGCTGTCATTTGCCAATTGCCATTCAAAATGATTGCTTTAAAATGTCTGTTGAATAATGACCAAGTTTTTACTCTATTTTTAATTCTTGAATGAAATTTTCATTCATAAATTACTAAAACTATGTAGATAGAAGTATTTTTGAATCAACACAGTACGTTTCAACCGAAAAAATACAATTTGAATACTCCTACCAACGGATTGTGTTTGTGTTTTGAATGATGGTACCAGCATGAATTTTATTTAAAAAAATACTGAAAATGGTCTTTCCGCGGAAAAATTTCAACGGATATTTCATTTTTATCATGTTTTAAGTGATCTGTGAAAATTTTGTCAAAATCGGAATTTTACCCATATTCTATACCTTTACCGTAGTCGTTATATCAACTCATTTTTGATAATCATTCACTAAAATAAATGATGTGATACGTGAAATGAATATTTCTGGAATATTGGCAATGTCGCATAATTAGCTTCGCCCTTCCGTTATTTCCATTGTTACCAACATGGCACCTGACATGACAGATACTCATTAAACAAAACAGCATGAATTTGTTGATTTTATTATTTATAAAAGAAGCAAAAAAATGTTGATAGCTTGTAGCGCCCGGTTAACGAAAGTGTACCTCGTATTGAAAGACAGGTCAAGATAAAAGCATCACATGGTATATCCTAATTCAATATGGGCTATCTGACAAGTGTCACCCTTGACATTTCTGAATCATAGTTGTTACTTTCGAAGTCAACATGACCATCAAAATTTTACGATGATTTCCTCATAATAATTTTCATTTCATATTCATATCGTAAGTGTAATGAAACCCAAGAATAACAATACATTTTAGTTTGAACCAAAAACTGAAATATTTAAACACCGTGAACTTACTTCAAACCTTCTCTAAGTAGTTTTAAATTGAAAATTATACTGTTGGAAATATGGGAAATTTTCAGAGTACATGTGATCTCCGGGACCGAGTCGTAGAGCAAAGGATACCAAACAACATTTCGTAAGTTTTCTATTATTATTTTTACTTCGATTTGCTTATTGCTGTGGCTTTGAAAAAAAAAATCATCGTGTTAACTTGCAGCGCAAAGTTTCAAAAAGAGCTAAACTCAAACAACAATTCTACTAACTTCCGTTTCCAGTTGTAACAGAAGTAGAAAAATGTTTTCTCCTATGGAATTTACCTACACCTATTTTATAAAACGCTTTTCAGGTGAAATAGAGTTGATACCATTTATTGTTAGGCAGAGCTTTTGCATTGGAACACATCAGGAATATTATAGTTTCTTAGCTATAACCTATAAAGCATCAATCCTCAGCAAACCATTTCAGGAAGCTGCTACCAGTACTGCACACATACACACTAGTTTTAATTACTCAAGTAACTTTTTTTATTATTATCTTCAACACTTTCCTGGATTGCAATCTATTCAAGTACTCATCAAATTGTTATTGATTGATATCTGGACCGAAGGCACAAGTAGAAGATGAGATTTAACTTAATAAAACGAAGAAATCTGCCAAAAATAATTTATTTTGTCTGGAGAAAAAATATTAGAACGCCGGAATAACTAAGAAGTTTTCAATTTATAATTTCTAAAACCCAACCCAATTAGAATCGGTGAATTGAATGGAATTTCAAGATATTTACGTTATTACACTATTCAAAAATATGTACTTACCTACTATTTTCACGAAATTATCAAACTGATAATTTGAAACAGATCATTCACCAGTAAAGGTTAAGGCGCTTCTACACCATCGGCCATGATGAACGAATACAGGCGATCACGAACGTGTGGAGGACATAATCGCCTGTAATTGCCCATGTGCAGTGACGATCGAGCGGAATCGCCGCTGTCTGTTTTTCGGGACAAACATGAAAGGAAGTTCGGCCCTGATTGTGCTCGTGCCCACACGATCAAATTCAAATTCAAATTCTTTATTGACCATTTGTAGCCTTGCAGTGCTTGGATATGGCAAGTCATAATATTACACACAGCAGCCTAATAACAATGATATGTTATACATATTTGAAAAAGTTTAAAATACAATACATTTTATTGATATTGTACGTACAAGGGGACATACACGACAAACATTAAAAATTATAAATTGGGTGCAAAACTTTACAAATTCGTCAAGGCTGTAGGAAGCATTAATTTTCAACATGTTTTTTATTCTTTTCTTGAAAAGAGGAAGTAATAGATGTTTTATATTGTTCGTTATATAATTGTACAGGGTGAGGCCAGTATATTGTGGTGATTTTTTATAATATGTATGATTAAATTTTTCCACGTGGAGGTTATCTTTATTTCGGGTTTCATACATATGACTAACACCATTCTTAGTATAGCAATCTTTATTTTTATGTATATATAGTAGAATATTCAGAATGTATATGCACGGAAATGTCAATATACCCTTTTGTTTAAATACTTCCCGACATGAGTCCATGGGTTTCATATTGTATATAATTCTTATTATGCGTTTTTGGAGAACGAAAACTCGAGTCCATTCTGTTGCTAGCTCCCAACTGATTATGTTGAATGATAAAGTAGAGTACGGAATAGTATACTTTCAAGAGACATGATTCATATAATGATTTTTTCAGTGTGAGGAAGGCAAAGCAACTTTTTTGAGTTTATTGCATGTGTTATCTATTTGTTCAATCCACGTTATGTTATTATCGAGATGAATGCCCAAGAATTTTGTCGAATTTGATATTTCATGTTGATTGTTATTTATATTTAGATTAACTAGATTTGGTTTATTACTACGTGCGCAGTTAAATTGAATGAACATAGTTTTTTGAAGGTTCACCACAAGATGGTTTCTTGTACACCATTCGTAGAATTGGTTAACCACAGTGGTGGCCTTCACATTAAGAGCGCCTAACGAGGACTCTGTCACTATTATTGTTGTGTTGTCTGCATACATGAACACCTTCTCCCTTCTATGAAGTCAGGCAGGTCATTTATATACAACAAAAATAGGAGTGGTCCCAATATACTTTCCTGTGGGGTACCAATCCCTACATCAAATTGACTAGAGACATCATTCCCAATTTTAACGTATAATTGCCTTTCTGTAACATAGAAAACTATCAAATCTTTTATAGAGCCTCGCAGTCCTAATCGTTCCAGTTTTCTTTCTAGCATGTTCGGGTTCAGGGTATCAAAAGCCCGTGTTAAATCAAAGAATATGCCAAGAACATATCTGTCCCTCGGAGGTAGACTGCACCATGTCATAAATATCTATTTTTTCAGGAGAGCTGTTTAAAGATAGCAATAGACCTTCTTAATCATATATCTCGGCTTACACCTGATTCATCTCTTTCCATTTCAGGAAGGTGATTGATTATATTCAAGAGTACAAAAGTAACAATTATTCTTTTAAGAATTTTTTTTATTGGTTGACCAAAATTTTGAAATTTGGTTACATAGTGTAGTATGCCTCACATCATTCAGCCACAGTGATTATGCTGCTTATACACTATGTTGATACGAAACTGTCAAAAAGAAAATAGATAACAGAAATAGACAACAGAAATCTACTGCAAAATAAACGTGATTTATTCAAAAAATATAAAGTAAAGAAGTAATATAGGTAATGACAAATTTTTCAATTATTCATCATCATCTTCGGAATCGGGAAACTCTGCTACATTATCATCCCTGCCAATATCTTTATAGAATCCATGACATTCAGCAGGTATAAACTGCAAGAGCGCTAACAAGTCATTGTATTTCTGCACAGAAATTGGTTTGGATGAAGATCGTATCGCTTGTATAGAATCTGGAAATTGTCCATTCCTCCTTTTTAAATTCAACTGTTTGAACTCCTTGGCATCAAAAGAAGTTTTATAGAAGATACTTCCAATACTATTTTGGCAATATTGAAGATGAACACATTGAGATATTGAGAACTGATTTTTACCATTCTCTTCAGCGGCTCCTAATTCCTTTGGTTCTTCTTTTCTCTTAGTTTTTGGAGGAATTTCGTTCACACCCAAATTCCTTCTGTTAACAAACGGCGACTGTGAACCTTTATAAAGGCTTTTCAAATTTTTAAAATCCTGCAATTCCATATTGTACACGTGTATTTTTGGCGAACAGAGGCGAATGAATTGTTGCCAATCCCACGGAGTCATGAGTGATACATTATCAACAGTTTTCCTCTTTCTCTCAATCAGTGCATGCACTGTGTCGGCTTCCATATGTGTATGGCCTTTTAATAGGTACTTGTGATTGATTTTTTCAATTTGAGGCCATTTATGGAGTATCCAGAAATAACATCCAACTAGAGTGGTATTTTTATTTTGTCCATAGCAGTTATCCGACCATATAGTTATTTCCTTAATGTCAGACCCCGGAATAACTGCTTCTGCCCACTTCAATATTGCTGAAGCCATTTCTTCTCCACCTCTGCCGGCCTTTGTTTCATCCCACATCATGCAGTAGGATGAACCATCAAATGAGTCATACATGGTAAAATTAAAAGTCCACAGTTTCCTTTTATAAAAGCTCAAGCCACAAGTTAACATTGGAGTAGGTAGGCATTTTTGTGAATCTACCGTCAATACTCTATATGTGCTGTTTCGTTTTGCTGCTGTAGTTTCAGTACTCTTCATACGGTATCTTGCGTCAGCATCAGCTAAATGATCCCTATACTTTTTTTGAATATCTGACTTGGCTGTTTCCGATAAAGCATCACGTTTTATCTGACATTTCAGTTGGTCACATGTGTCACAAGTATCATTTTTTACTGGCTTGAATGACAAATTGAATTGCTTATTGAAAATATCTCCATACAGCCATTTTTTGGCTCTATTCGAGGGTTCAATGTTGTTTTCAGAACAGTGTTCTAAGTACAACTTATACATTTTTTCGAGGTTTAAATCTGGGGACAGAAATTTGCGTTTAGATCTCTCTCTGCTATAATGGCTCTCGTAATGAGGGATTGATGAAATATGCCGAATCACACTGTCAATAATTTCTTGACGTGTTTTTATTGTAGGTTCATGTCTACCTCTCTTATCTTGTTCAACAATACCTCCAGTTTTTCGTTTCTTCAAAGCAGTGTTCACCGTAGTGTTGGAAATTGCTAGAGTATTCAAAAACATAATTTTACAAATTTTAACTGATTTATTCTTGATAATGAATCTATACGTAAGACTATTACTTTTCGGTTTAGTAGCATTTTTTCTAGTAGTTGCGGTAGGTTTTGTGTCCACGCAAGTGACTAGAAATTGACGTTTCTTGTCGTTGTCCATATCAGCACTCCAATAGCTATTGAATACATCCAAGCGATCACTCTCAGCAATCTTCTCAAAGCACTTCATTCTACAGTTGCATGGTGCTTTAATGTGCCTTGCTGGAATGTCTTTTCCTTTTTTACTAGTATAAGACATTCCTGCTGCTCGCCGAAATTTACGTACGTTGCATTGCCATTCATCAGAATGTATCACCCGTTTTTTTCTCTCTGTTTAATTTGTGACTTGTTCTTGGTTCGTCTTCGGTCCTTTATTACTTCTGAACTAGTACTTTCCTCTTCTAACAGTCTGTTATCCGAATCTATCTGGAGCTGAACATTCGTAGGAGTTTCAGAACCAAATTGGTTCAACTGCTTTTCCTCCGATACCTCTCCTGTTACTAATTCATCATCAATGATTGTTTCCCTCATTTCCTCACTTGTTGAACAATAGGGAATTTGGTCAGTAATAGACATATTATTTCTGTTACAGAAAGGACGGCCAATGTCCATCGCACTTTCAGAAAGATCGGAATCGGGACAATAATCTGCATCTGCATCAGAATCGTCTATTATCTCATCGTCGGATTCTATGTCGCCATACATCTTACATGAAGAAAGTGGTTCTTCGCCTGAAAAAAAATTTAAATACAGATACAGTTTAGTTATTCACAGTATTCTAAAGCAGGATTTATAGATTGAGTCGCAGCTGCTTCCGCTGCTGTAGCCGTTGCCGTAGCCGCAAGCAAAATTATGACCAATTTATAGTTTCATTTTGTGTTCATTGAGCGCATGCGCTGTTATTTGAAATTTGAATGAAACTTTGTTTTTGTGGATATTCGTTTCTTAAAATGGTTTTTGGGAATTTTAACCTACCACTGTCTGAAAATGAAAAAATTTTCAATTTGAGTTAGACACTTGTCAAATATTTTCAGTCCTGCCTAATAAAATATGCAGCAATAATTATTATAAAAGCCATAAAAAAGAAAAGAAGTCAGAGAAGACTTATTTATAAACAAATACAATATAACCTAAATTAAATGACCTTTCGTTTATTTTTGACACGGAAATTTTGAGTTTCATGCCATTTTCCGATGTCGCTGCCGTCCAAGATAATGAAAGTTTGTTACCGGCGGCAGCGACAACAGCAACTGCAACAGCAGCGGATCTATACACGTATACATAAGCAACGTCACATTTATCTTTGTACGGCAACGTCAACTGCAACGACCGCGGCTACAACTCAATCTATAAATCCTGCTTGTGATCTTTTGAAAGATAAACAAGTTTCACTCACCTTGTTGTTGAACATTGTTTTCTTTATTTCTTTCTGCTTCCTCTTGCCTCTTCAGCAACTGTAGTATTCTTTTTCCGCGAGACTCCATATCTATTATGACAACTAAACACTCAACTTATTACTATCCGAAGCTTGCTACGTATATAAATTCACCAAAATCACTCACGATATGGTATATTTTCTACACCTGCCAACCTCTATGCGTGAAAGGAGGACATATACTAATATTATAGTGGTTAGATCGCAGGACACCATGTCGGTTTTGTTCGCTCGTAATCCCGAAAGTGGCCGAAGAGGTATACCACATCATGGTGACATGGTGTGGTATACCTCAAATGTACTTCAGAAATAATAAACATCATGTCTCTTAGTGCCATTTACTTCTGAGTCCTTTCTAACATAGTGTGATATTTTAGGAAGTTATTCCTGTTTCTGGTGGAGATATTATATAGTGTAGTATACCACTCTGTCGAGCTCACCCGGGATAATAGCACTATGTACTTAACTCTTTTTTCATCAAAAGATGACATGGTCCAGTTTACCTCCGAGGTACAGATATTTACCATTATCATGCTCACTATATATATATATATATATATATATATATATATATATACATATATATATATATATATATATATACATATATATATATATATATATATATATATATATATATATATATATATATATATATATATACTGGGTGACTTTAGTTGTTGCAGGTCAATTACAGGTTATGCAGTGAGGATGTAAAAAGTCCTCCTCCCCTTAACATTTGAACGGAACAAGCTATCGAGATCGGGAGAAATTCAAGTAAAAAGGTATCACTTTTACTACTTTGTGGCATAAAAATGATTGTGGTCACGTGGCCTAGTGTCAATAGGGCACCATCAACTTTTTATTTTCAAACGTAAAAGTGGGTCACGTGGCTCCGGGTTCTGAAGGTATTCCTATTCTCTATCCAACACTTCTTTGTTTGTGGAAATCGGCCAAGCCGTTTCAAACTGACAAGCGTTTGAAATTTGCTTCAAATATTTTAAAAACTTAAAAAATTAAAAACCTAAATAATTTTTAATTTCAACAAAATTTCAAGTAACAATTGCAACTACTTCAACAAGTGCTTAAAATGTTCACCGTTTACTTCTTGACAAAAAATAAGTCGGTTGTGGAATTCATTCCAAACGTTATTAAATGTTTCCGGGGTAATACCGTAACACACATCTGCTATTCGGTTCATAAGTTCCTGGAGTGACTGTGGCTGCGTGACGTACACCTTAGATTTTATGTACCCCCACAGAAAAAAGTCCATAGGGGTCATAACAGGTGACCTAGCTGACCATTCAATGGGGCCACGTTGGCCTATCTACCGTCCCGGAAAATTCTCGTTAAGCCATTATCGGACAGGTCTGTAGAAGTGAGGGAGTGCACCATTTCGTTGAAAGGTAACATCCATTTGGGTTTGACCCAACTACTTCTTGAATACTGTGATTGATCTGATTTTGAAGCATATTCAAATACAGATGCCCAGTTAAATTTTTTGCCATAAACAGTGGACCTATGATATGGTCACCCAAAATACCAGCACATACGTTGATCTTCTCTGGAGTTTGAGTATGAACCTCTCGGAAAACGTGCGGATTTACGTCTGACCAATAACGCACATTTTGTCTATTTACTGTTTCATTTAGAAAAAACGTACTTTCATCACGAAAACAAATAGAGTTAATCTAACCGGGATTTTGGTACGAGATATTGGATTATTTGGGAAGCGCTCATCAAATATTCTTTCTGCTTCATGGTAATTACGCCCAGCATCAGCGTAAATTAAAATTGCTTCGGTTTTTTCTTCTAAAGGACGGGGACGAGGCATTTGAAAATTATAAAGTATGCTGAAATCTATGACAACTGTCATAAGTATTGATATGATTAACGTCAATATAAGACTGAGATTGAAATGAAGTGCTATTTGGAGTCTCCAGCAAAATAACTAAGGGATAAAAAACTGAAACAAAAACCACAGTGTAAAATACCAATAATATGTGCACCTGTTTTACCCTAAAAAATTGGCTTGTCGGCCAGAATCAGTAACGGAGTTAAAATTCTGCTACAGTTAATAGTTAAAATAATTTATTTGTTAAATATTTGAAGCAAATTACAAACGCTTGTCAGTTTGAAACGGCTTGGCAGATTTTCACAAACAAAGAAGTTTTGGATATAGAATCGGAAGACCTTCAAAACCAGGAGCCACGTGACCCCCCTTTATATTTGAAAAAAAAAAGTTGATGGTGCCATCTTGACACTAGGCCACGTGACCACAATCATTTTTAAGCTACAAAGTAGTAAGAGTGGTACTTTTTTACCTGAATTTCACCCAATCTCGATAGCTTGTTCCGTTCAAGAGTTTAGGAGGGAGGACTTTTTACGTCCTCACTGTATAAATTTGTTAATGGAAAATATATAGGTAATACAAGTGAGTTTATTTCTGTATATTGTTAATGAAATGTAGAATACCAAATTTAAATTATCATTGAAAGATAGCTTTATTCATCCCTTGTGGTCATGGGACATGACATGAGATAAGTCAGATAAAATTGAACTGGACAACCACACGTCATAATAATAATTACAATTTAGCGATATTCAATTAAAAGATTATTCGACTCACCTAACTCACCTGACTCACATAAAACAAGTTCTGCTCCCTACGACCATTGAATTATATCTGTTAGATTTTTGGAAAAGTTGTCGACAAGAACTACTTTGCAATGCTCTTGAAATACCTTCGCTGAAATTATTTTCGATTCGAGAGAAGTAACACCTATGTCTGGTTTCATTGTTTTCACCACACATTAGCGAATAATAGGTCTCCCAATAACATCGAAAAACCACTTTAATTTGGAGAACGGAGAACTACCATTCCCTCATGATCGACAAAAGCCATGAAATGAAACCGGTAAGTAGGTGTCCCCCCTCCCCCTTTAAATCGAAAGATAATTTCAGTAGTAGTATTCAAAAAGCATTGCAGAGTAGTTTTTGTTGAAAACTTTGGCAAGAACGTTACACATATAATTCATCTGTCGTAGGGAGCAGCAGTTAGAGACTCTCCGAAAAATATGCTACCCATTGTATAGGCTGAATCGGAAGACTTGATTTTTTCATCCATTTTTCAATATCAGATCAATGTTCTTCCTCCTAGTAGTATCAACAATATACTCTCAAGGAAATTTGGCTTCGGAAGAAGTAGATGATATAGTATGAGTGCGCTCTGAATCTTAGAGATGGCTTTGGATACATAATTCAGAGTTTATCTCAGGAATTCCTAACAAAAGCTGGGGTTGTTCAATTTAATTTTGATACAAGCCATCGCTGATAAGTGGCAAGAACCATGAAACCGGTACGCAAGTGTTAAAATATTTGAATGAAAAAAATTCAGATATGGTATTTAGAGAGCATTGCAGAGTAGTTTAGGTAGAAAACTTTCCAAGAATCTAACAGATATATTTAAACGGTCGTAGGGGGCAGTAGGTGTTTCCTGTTGGAGACTTACCGACAAAAAATATACCTATTGTATAGATCAAAGCGGAAGACTGGAATATTTTATCCATTTTTCATTAGTTCTTATAATAGTATCCCTTTTTGACGAACAGTGCACTAGTAATTAGATTACCGTCGTTCCCTATTCTTCATTAGAACTCCGTTGAGATATCGGTATCTGGATAGTTTTTCGAACGACATTCAGACGAATTTACAGTTATTCGAAAAGACAATTGGAAATTTCTCGAATGTATGTTTCTTTGAATAGACAATTTTTCGAAATAAGTTGATTTTATTTTATATAATTAGTTTAAGTTAGTTAATTAAATGACCGTGAGGTCATCTAATTTCAACGCACTCAAATGTCTACGAAAGGTAAGTTCGTTCTGGTGAGAACAGACTGAAAAATTACTCCTCATTTCCCAATAATGTAATTTCGTAAAACGGTTTGTTCCAGAAATCGTTTCTTCGGAAAACTGGCAGTTCAAAGAACCGCCCTTTCAAAGAACCGTCCTTCGAAGAACTGCCCATTCGTATAAATGTCGTTCGAAGAACTGTCGTTCGAAAAATTGTCATTCAAAAAACAGTTCTAGATCCGAAATATCATGGTGACAAGGTGTCTGATAATAATATTGCGGGAGCAAAACACTACCTCCCACACCCGGAACAGTTCGTAGAGTAGTTTGATATTCTTACAAAATAAAACTTCGTTGAAATATCTTTATGGATGAAACTCCTCCGATGTCTGAGAAATTTTTTCGTAGAATTGTCACTTATAATATCACAAGAGCTTACATCATTTCCATGAACAATTTAAGCTTGCGTGGTATTCGGTAAGAAAATTTCACACCACAATTTGGAAAAAAATTATTAATCCAATCTGACATTTAAAATTAATTTCAGTGCTTGTCAAGTCCACCATGTTTCGTTAAATAAAAAATATTACCAAATGGGTATTATATCAGTCTATCACCCTTTCATAATTTTAGGTTACTAAAGGTGGTAGAAATGTATATTTTGTTGAAGTAATCCATAAAACTGCTAATGTAAAAAATATAATATCAACATGGTTTGTTGCAGTAGGTGGCCGTGATATAGGCGGGCATGCTTTTGACAGATGAGGTTTATATTGGCAAATTACATTGAGTTACTGTATAGTAAACGAGCAAGCAAAGATATTCTTATGTAAAACATTTCTTGTAAGCATTTGCGTTGAACAATTTGAGAAAAATGAAATGCTTTGAAAAGTACAATTTATGTAAATACTGCAAAGAGTTGAGTCAAGTGCAAATATGTCATCCAAAATTAATATATCTAAAAAATTTAATGGAAGATTGCGACACCAGGAAGCGTTAGAGTCGAATGGTTTTTTCACGAAAATCCAAGAAAGCCTGCTGCAGATGTCAAGTAAATATGGCCTTTTGCATAAAAGATATTTGAACAAAATTGTATCAAAATCTTACATACGAGGATATATTGAAAAATTCTTAGCCTATTATAGAACCAAACAAAATTTCAATGTCAAAATATTTGATTACTCAACATATTCTCCTCTCAATTGGATACATTTATTACAGCGAACCTGCAACGTCTCTAGACCTTTCAAAAAAAATATTTCTTCTTGCTCTGCAAACCAGACCTCCACAGCTCTTACCTCCTCGTTAGAAGAAAATTTACGACCTTTTAAACCTTTTTTCAGTTGAGGAAAGAGATGATAGTCGGACGGAGCCGAATATGGTGAATAAGTGGGGTGTTCTAGTAATTCAAACCCTAAATCACGAATTTTTTGCATGGCAACATGAGATTAGTGTGCAGGGGCGTTGTCCTGCAAAAACAAAACACCTTTAGATAGCTTTCCGCGTCTTTGCTCTTTAATTTTTTGCCGTAGAGTGGTCAGTAATGTCGAATAGTAATCTTCAGTTATTGTCATACCCTTATCCAAAAAATCAATCAAGATTACTCCATGGCAATCAGAAAAAACTGAAGCAAGAACTTTTCCAGCAGATTTTTGGACACGAAACTTCTTGGTCTTGGAGAATCGGAGTGTCGCCATTCCATCGATGGTTGCTTTGTTTCTGGATCATAGAAATGTACCCAAGTCTCATCCATAGTAACAATTTGGTTCAAGAAGTCTACATCGTTTTCAAATCGAGCACAGATCGAACGCGATGCTACTACCCTTGCACGGTTTTGGTCAACATTCAAACATTTAGGGAGCCATTTTGCAGCAATTTTTCTCATGTCTAAATTGACGTGAACTATATGATTAACGCGTTCGTATGAAATATTCAGTGCTTCAGATATCCGTTTTAGCCCAATTCGACGGTCTGTTAAAATCATGTCATGAACTGCATCGATATTTTCGGGGACTGACACAGAAACTGGTCTTCCCGATCGGTCATCATCTTTAATGGAAAATTTACCTCTTTTGAAGCTTCCAGTCCAATTTTTCACGGTCGCATACGAAGGATGACATTGATTACCAAGGGTATTAAGCATATCTTCCTAAATCTGCTTACCTCTTAACCAGTTCAAATACAGGTACTAGGTGATGGCTCGATACTCCAATTTTTCGATTTTCACAATTTTGGTGGACATATTTTTTCTTTTAATTTATTGCGTAACTCTGGTTTACTTCTTTGGCGTCAACCTTTACACTTCTTCTTTACACTTCTAATAAGTTATTGTTCGTTGCTATGGTAACGCAATATTTTTTTTATGCACAGCTTATCTACAGCTTGGCCTAAATGTGAACGGCTGAAATTGAAATTTGACCCCGAAAATATTCTCTGGGTTCATTTATACAGTGTGTCCCACTTTGAGCAGCCACACCCTCATATTTTTTCATTGAGAATAAAATTTTGTTTTCTTCAAATTATAGTACCTACTCAGAAATACCTACCTTCATGTTGATGAAACAATTCCTATATTCATTTTCCACGGCTTACTATGGCCAATTGAAAAGTGAAAAAGTAGGGAAAACATTAGGGATTTTTTCATCACAAAATTATAATCTAATTCTGTTCCAGAATACCCTTAAAGCCCCAGATCTCAATGCTTTAATCAATTGATTATACAGGGTGTCATCTATA
Organism: Chrysolina oricalcia; assembly: GCA_944452925.2. Lineage (NCBI taxonomy): Eukaryota > Metazoa > Arthropoda > Insecta > Coleoptera > Chrysomelidae > Chrysolina > Chrysolina oricalcia. The sequence continues at coordinate 36,730,607 of OX101824.2, forward strand.
GCTTGCATTATGATGAACTCTTTTTCGTCAGTAATATTTGTTAAAGTTTCAAAATTTCTCCACTTTTCACAAAATTCACAAAAATGATACTGCGAAAAATAACCACATATTCCTTCTTCATGGCAAACTGTGACCACTTGAATAGTGAAAAATTGGGAAAAAATTAATTAACTATTTTTTATCGAAAAATTAACCCCAACTCCTGGTTTTGGGATGTCCCAGAATCCCAGAACTCAGAATCATTGAAATATACAGGGTGTTATATATAGCAGGCAATGTCACCAACTCTCATTCGTCCATAATAGTCGGTTGATTTCAGAATGTCATCGTTTGTCACAAAGTGCCCAAGAATGTTCCATTATTACTGTAGATAGTAACCAAGAATCACTTTTTCATGGATAACTATGACCTCAAGTGAAAAATTAGAAAAAACATCTTATGGATTCTTCTATCACTGAACTAACATCAGATTCTGGCTCAGAACACTCTAAAACCCCAGATCTACATTCCTGAGAAATATATAGGGTGTTATCTGTATATGGCAAAAGTTCTCCTAAATTGAGTTATCTAATTCGAAAATTATTGTGCTTATCAATATTTTCCTTTTCCGCATTTGCAATTTAACATCAATTTATAATATTGGTATTTGCAGGTGACTAGCGGATTGAGATCTAAGAGTTAGAGTATTCCAAACCCTTTTCTGATGTTAGTTCAAATTCCCAAAAAGGTTTATCAAGAAACGAATATCCTCCACAATAAAAACAAACTTTCATTCAATAATTACACATATCTAATGTTTTCCACAATATTTCACTTTTCAGCTGATCATAATTAGCCAGGGAATAGTGAAGCTTGATTACATTCTGCAATTTCTGGACACTTTATCAGAATAAAAGACAATTTCGAAATCATCCAGAGCATTATGGACTATTGGCAGTTGTTGATACTGCCATCTGCAGGTGACACCCTGTTTATTTATCGCGAACTAAGATCTGCAGGTTTAGGAGTGTTCTGAACCAGAACCTGATGTTAGTTCACTGATGAAAGAATCCATAATATGTTTTTATCCAATTTTTCACGTTTCAGTTGGTCATGACAAAGTAATTCTTGGTTATACTTACTTCCTAGAGTAATAATGGAACTTTTAGCACTTTGTGACAAAAGAAGACATTTTGAAATCAACCGAGCATTATGGATGAATAAAAGTTGGTGATAATGCCATATGACATATGACATCCGGTATATTCCAGTGATTCAGCATGCAGTTCTGGTGTTCTGGGATATTCCGAAACCAGGAGTTGTGGTTGATTTTTCAGTAAAAGATCCCTAATATACTTTCCCCAATTTTTCTCTATCCAAGTGGTCACAGTTTGCCATGGAAAAGTATTATTTGGTCATTTTTCGCAGTATTATTTGAAAATTTTTGAGAATTTTGTGAAAAGTGAAGAAATTTTGAAAATTAAGCAAATATTACTGATGAAAAAGATTTAATGATATTGCCAGCTACAAATGACACCCTGTATAATCAATTGATAAAGCATTTGATGTTAATTTTGTGATCAAAAAATCCCTAATATGTTTTCCCCTCTTTTCACTGTTTTACTTTTTACAATTGGTCATAGTTAGCCGTGGAAAATGGATATACGAATGTACCGTCAACATAAAGGTAGGTATTTCTGAGTACTATAATTTGAAAAAAAAATCAAATTATTTTATTTTAAATGAAATATGAGGGTGTGGCTGCTCAAAGTGGGACACACTGTATATGCGTTGTATATTTTAAAGAATATTTGGATCGATAGTATTTTTTCGTGTCCTCGCCTATTGTCTGCAGATCAAAAGGGCCAATTTTATATATAGGTATACTGTCACGAAATACTTCTTGTGAAATTGGCTTATGTGCAGGGATCTTAAATTATTTATAGATTTTCTGATATTTTGCAATATTTGATATACATCTTCTAATTGACTCTACTCCAGACCTCTTGACCTCCTTTGATATATTTTTTTCTGCGTCAAAGGACCACGCACACATCTTATGGGAAAAAGTCTTTCGGTGAAAATGGCTGGATATGTTGTAACCATGGACGTATAATATCGTATAAATACAGATGGACTCAGCATTTCCATACCTACGACACGGAGTGATTTGAAGTCGCTCTGTTTTCAGGCGCGCGGGCTGCGGGGAAGAGAGAAGGTAGCGATAGACCTTCCCACAATAGAAAGGAGCGCACGCATTTGCTGAAAATAGGGTTCAATCACAAGAAAAAAATTCTGAATTTGAAATAATGATGAAAATATCAAGGAAAGTGTTAGAATATACATCCGATGGGACTTCGTGAGATAGATAAACTCATTTGACATACCTGATATCATAAAAAAACTTCATTGACTTGGATAGTATCGATCCTTTAGGTTCACAAATTAAAAAAAAAAGACTTTTAAGACTTTTATTTTCAATTAATGGAAAGCTGGAGAGAGTCGACAAAAAAAAAAGAATAAAAATGCATTTACTAAAAAATGGTAATTTAAATATTCAATTAATATATGTTCTTATACATATTAAAATAAATGAATATTGTGAAGAATAAATATTCCAAAGAAATTTTCAGCGCATATTATTCAAATTCAGAAATACGAAATTTTAATGTATTTACGACAATATGCAAACAAAATTCACAATACAGATAATCAAACTAAAATTTTTTTCTAGAAGATATCAAAAATCAAGTGCGTACAGAGATTTACGAAAACAACAATAAAATAAAAATGAAGAATTTGTTTTCTATTCTGAAATGATTTGCTAATTCCTTGAGTTCCCTCCTCGACCAATGATAAGCAAAATCAACTAATGACTAGCAAAATCAAGCCGTGATCTGCAATGTTCTGCAGTCAATGAAGACCTTGTTGCTGCCCTGCATGGCATCAAGTTGTGTTCCCTTAAACTTTGCTTAAAGATATCTTTACTAGATTAGATTAGCTTAGATTCATTTTTGGCTTCCTCGCTAAAAGCCTTTACACTGCGACCATTTCAGACATATTGTGTGTGACCTTCGAACTCTTGCAGTGACAAAGTACGTGTACTGATGTAAAGCAGCATTTGAAAATTCTCATCATTATTATAATTATTACATTGATATTATGGAATTCTTGTATTGTCGTCAGTTCTTGATGTGTGTGCTAAATTTAAGATTATTCAGAGGATTGGAAGTGGGTGGAAATGGAGTTAAGAATTTCTCATTATTATTATTATCAATAAAAGATTAACATAATAAAATTCTTATATTATCGTCGGTCCTTGGTATGTATACCAATTTTTTAAATTTTCGGTTGATTAGAAGTGGGTGGATATTGAATAAAAAATTCACGTTATCATCATTATCATTAAACTTTTATAATTAAGTCCTTGTATTGCCAACGGTTTATGTGTGCCCAATTTCAGATCATACGGAAGATTGAAATCAAATTCAAAAATTCTCATCATCATTATTATTATTAGGTGCGTTATTATCATAAAATTCTTGTTTTGTCGTTGGTTCTGGAAATTTTTGAAATTTTTTAGATAATTCGGAGGATTAATAAAGGGTGAAAATTGAATTTGAAATTCCAATTATTATTATTATCATTATTTTTATTACATTTACAGTAGAAAATTCTTGTATTATCGTCGGTCCTTGATATATGGCAAATTTTCAGATTATGATAATTATTGGAAGTGGGTGAAAAAAGAATTTAAAAATTCACATCATTATTATTATTATTACTTAGTGGAATCGAGTTTCATCAGGAAAATCGCCTGTATGAAGGAACTTAAAAACTGAAACCTTATCTGAATGAAAATTTTGATCCAAATCTTCAAAGCTGTTTCCAAAATAGCCAAAGTAAATATATCAATATACAAGAATTGCTTTTAAAGATATTAGATACGAGGCTTGTTTGGTAAGTCCGTGACTTTTTAAATTTCCCGCGCAGTAATTTTAAATGCAACACTGCTGCTGTCAACCACCATCTTTCAATAGACTACTGTCAAATTTTGAGCAAGCTGCGACATTTGGTTTGTGTTTGACAGCAATTAGAAGCAGACAACCTCGTGAATTTTAACAAAAATGGAAAAAAGTGAATTTCGTGTGTTGATTAAGCATTATTTTTTGCGTAAAAAAACCATAACTGAAACCAAGGAAAGACTTGATAAATACTATGGGAACTCTGCACCATCAATTTCAATGGTTAAGAAGTGGTTTACTGAGTTCCGTTGTGGTCGTACCAGCACAAGTGACGCCGTACGTTCAGGTCGCCCAAAAGAGGTCATCACGCCAGAAATCGTCGATAAAATCCATGGAATGATATTGGACGATCGGAGAATAAAAGTACGTGAGGTAGCTGAGGCTGTAGGCATCTCAACTGAGCGAGTACATCACATTTTACATGAATATTTGGACATGAAGAAGCTATCCGCGAGATGGGTGCCGCGATTGCTCACACTCGACCACAAGCGCAACCGTGTGACCACTTCAAAGGAGTGTTTGGCAAAGTTCAATCGCAATCCGGGCGAGTTTTTACGCCGTTATATAACCGTAGACGAAACATGGATCCATCACAATACCCCAGAGACCAAGGAACAATCAAAACAGTGGGTGTCAACTGGTGAACGTGCACCAAAGAAGGCTAAGGTGCGTCTGTCAGCCAACAAGGTTATGGCCACAGTTTTTTGGGATGCACGCGGTGTCATTCATATAGATTACTTAGAGAAGGGTAGAACGATCAACGGCGAATATTATTCAGAGCTTTTAGACAGATTCGATATTGATTTGAGGCAAAAACGACCACATTTAGCGAAAAAAAAAGTGCTGCTTCATCAAGACAATGCACGAGTGCACACGTGTGTAGTCACTATGGCAAAAATTCATAAATTGGGCTACGAACTACTACCCCATTCAGCATATTCTCCAGATTTAGCCCCTTGCGACTATTTTCTTTTCCCAAACCTGAAGAAATGGCTGGGTGGTAAGAGATTTGGGTCGAATGAAGAGGTTATAACCGAAACAAACGCCTATTTTGAGGGCCTTGAGAAAACCTATTATTTGGAAGAAATAAAAAAACTAGAAAAACGCTGGACTAAATGTATTGATCTAAAAGGAGATTATGTTGAAAAATAAAACGCTTATTTGCCAATTTTTTTTTTCTTTATTCAAATAGTCACGGAGTTACCAAACAGCCCTCGTAGATTAGATAGATTTGATACTGCTACCAACTAATACTACATACTTTTTCTTTCGAAAAATCACGGGATTCTGTCCTGTTTTTTAAACCAGAAAATATGAAATTGACCTAATTAATATTATCTGTCAGATCGTCAGTATTTCAAAGCCAAACAACCTGAAGTGGATGAAAACTGAGTTAACAATTTTTACTATTCTCAATTTGTCCTCACCTCTTCAGTTGACGATTTTTTCTTGCTGAATTCGTTCAATCTGAAAATATGTAATATATTGTTTTTTTTTTTATACAAATCTCTGTTATTATTTGAAATAACTCATAGAAAATAACAATTCTGACGGCTGATGATAATTACCCTGAAGTTGAAACAGCTGAATTCCTTGGGATATACCATTCATCGTATAAAAAAGGAAGAACCTTTTGTTCAAAAATATTCTTCCGCTTGGGTTAATCTCGAATGTTGCGTCTTTGAAATAAATGGATCAAATCCTAATAGACTTTGGAACACATTCAGTTGAACATTTCATCCCAACTGTTTCAACCAAGCTGCTTTTACTGTGACATCAGCTGGAAACCTAAAGATAAATAAAAATTTTAATAGACATTTCTTGGACTTATATCACGAATGAGTTCAAAAACCACTATTTCAGCAATAATCCCACAAAAAATCGATGACAGAACATGACAGAACTGTCAGAAGTTTACTTTGTGGAAAACATAAACATTGATTTTCGACAGCGTTGACAAACGTCCAGATACAATAATTTCTTCACAACCATTTGAAGACGCAAGTAATGATTTTTTTCGATAGTTTGGATTTTTAAACTTGTAAGTAATACAGGTTTGAGTTCCGTGATAATGTCACCATAACCATTCTTAATTCTTCGAATGTAATCGAATGGAATACGTATAGTGACACAATTTTGTCTATGATAAAGACTTATTACCTAAGCGATGTGACAACGCCCAACTCAATATCACGACTACAGATTGTGGCCATACACGACTTCAAACCAGGATGTAAACAGCTTGGTCCAGTACAATACTTTATAGGTCCATGGTTGTAGCTGGAGCCATTCCGAGTAAAAGTCTCCATTGGCCTAACTCGATCGTATGACTGGATTCGGCGCTAGAGGGCGCCAAATCATGAATTTTGTGATTTTTGGAGAAATTCAGCTGAATAAAAAAATATCAATATCTCATTTATATTCAATATGGTGTGCGACTGAGCATTCCTAAATTTCTCTAGAAATATTTTTTCATGATACGGAATACAAAACACCATTGTTTTTCTACAGGGTTGTCGACAATATACTCTTTTCTTCAGTGAATGAATTCGCATACTAGGTTATAAGTTGATTCAGTTTATCATTGAGGATGAATCAGATTTGTTTGTCGATCGACCAACATTCAATGAAGATATGAAGACAGTTGTTTGAAATAAGTGAGGGTGCATATTATATACAGGGTGGCCCATTGGTATGAGGAGATACAGTAGTTCGCCTATCGTGAGGAGTGTGAAAAATGTTTCACGTAAAAGTTATATGGTTCACTTTGTTGCGTTTAATAAAAATATTTCAAAATATACAGAGAGTTTCTTTAAAGCAGAGCAACACAAAGCATCACTTTTTTTTAATGAACCATCTCATTTCTCACCATTGAACTGAGCAAAATATTTCGCATACGAAGATATTTATTTTTGTTAAATTTTGTTGTCAAGTTATTGCTGAAAGAAACAAAATCTTCGGAAAAACAGACCATTACAAAATTATCATCACAAATAGTTTGTGAATAGAATTTTGGTAGAAACATTTGTATCATGCACAAATTATCAACGTTCCTCTTGTTTTCTAAATCAAGGGCTAAGTTTAATAACTCCATGCCTATGATTGAATTCTCCTTGGATTCAGATGGGTAAACTTAGTTCATTCAGTTCAAATATATAGTCGACGGAAATATACTCAATATCCGCAGAATATCAGATATATATATATATCTTTGGGTGACTCACAAAATACATTCATATTGTATAGCCTGCTTTTAATCCTATAAAAACACAAAATTAATTCTTGACATACTTTTTTGGGAATTTTAACCCTTCCACAGCCTGAAAATGAAAAAATGTTAATTGAATGAAATCCGTACAAGTGTAGAGGGGCAATAATCAATTTTCCCCCAATCAGTTACTGCGTTTAGAAGACTGTTGTCTTGAAAACAGTTTATTATTTCGTCAGTAACGTATCGAACACTAAATTGGCCTATATGACGAGAAAAAATTTGAAATTGACTAAAAAAACTTCTCTTTTCTGAAAACGTTGACGATTGGGAGACTAAATCTTTCTCCGTTAGCAAGTCTTCATCCTTCGAGTTTTGATAACGGAGACAGATTTAGTCTCCGAAACGTCAACGTTTTCAGAAAAGAGAAATATTTTTAGTCAATTTAAATTTTTTTTCTCGTCATATAGGCAAATTTAGTATTCGAGACGTTACTGATGAAATAATAAACTGTTTTCAAGACAACAGTCTTCTAAACGCAGTAACTGATCGGGGCAAATTGATTATTGTCACTCTACACTTGTACGGATTTCTTTGAATTAACATTTTTTCATTTTCAGACTGTGCAAGGTTAAAATTCCCAAAAAGGTATGTCAAGAAACGAATATCCTCCACAAAAACAAACTTTTATTCAATACAAAATTAATTATTTGACGCCCTCTATCGCCGAACCTTTAGGTGTTGAGAACGAAGTCATGATTGAATCCTGGAGAAGATTAATTACTTATTCAAATTGATTAGAGCCTTCCTTGTATGAAACACTATGTATTTCCATTTGCATTTTATTTTGAGAGATCAAATTCCCTTCTGATCGACCATCAATAATAATTAACTTAATCAACTCATAGTGTCGAAGGCAAGCAAATCCTTTCACCTAGAAATTGATTATATTAGAAACTACCATGTAGAAAATCCTTTTTGTTTTGTTTTATAGAAGAATCATTCACAATTTTATGAACAACAGTTGAAAATAGATTACAAATAATATGTAAATGTTTTACATTTATCTGAATTCACTCAAAAATATTAAAATTCGTGATTTGGAGTAATTATATGTATATATAATATTATTCCAAGCACTCTGTATTCATAGCTTTATTATATTTTGGTCAATCAACAAACCATTCTGATTGATCCTCAAGGATGAACTCAATAAACTTATAACCTCGTAGGTGAATTCATTTACTGAAGAATTGAGTATATTGTTGACAACCCTGTATACAAATAGTGACTTTTTTTATTCTGTATTATGGAAAAATATTTCTCGCAGACTTTAGGAATACTCAGTCGCACACAATATTGAATATAAATGAGATATTCATATTTTTTTAATCAGCTCTATTTCTACAAAAATCACAAAATTCATGATTTGGCGCCCAGTAGCGCCGAATCTAGTAATACGATCGAGTTGGGCCAATGAAGACTTTTACTCAGAATGGCTTCAGCTACAACATATCAAAAATCCAGCCATTTTCACCGAAATACTTTTTCCCATATAAGATGTGTGCGTGGTCCTTTAAAAGAAGAAGAAATTGGAACATCTTGGTGAATCCGTCCTTCCCCGTTTCTTCCCCAGTTTCGAAAACATCGTTCGGGAAATTTCATAGCACTTTTAGTGAATTTGAACCTTTCAAAAATTATTTTCCTTTTTTGTGCCATTGTTGTAACTAAAAGTATGACTGATTCTCAAAAATTCTTGTGAAACAAATTATGATAAAATGTAATTGTTGAACCATTAATAAATATCTTCTATTTCAGGCAAATCACCACCAATCTAATTCTAGCATTACTGGACGGGATATTCTACCCTTGTGTGATACTGGGAAGAGCCACTTCCATACTTGATGGCTATAGAGTTTATGTCTTCCATTTCAAAGAAGAAACCGAAATACCTGCAACCAATGTTATTGGGAATTTAAAAGCATTGACAAACTGTGAAGTGAATTTCTCAGATGAAGAGGGAAGAACGTGTACGGGAATAGTGAGAGGATCAGATTTTAGAAGCCAGGATTCTAGCCAACCTATGAATTTTTTTGTTTGTGAATCCAATAGTCGTGAATACTCGTGGGTATCGCTTCCATATATCCATCTAACTAAACAGCAAGCTCGTGTATTTTTCTGTTGAAACTGGTGAAATCAAATACTTAGACTGATTTAGAAGGACGTTCATTTAGAAAAAAATTATGTTTTGAAACAAATATAATCATCACTCTGAAATGAAATTTGGTGCATTAATTTCAGGTCATTGCTAGGTGTGCGATATTTTTAGAGTAGACAATAGGTGTACCTATTTGAGATTATTATAGTTTACCCAACCTTAGTTGAATGAGCTGTAAAACTGGATTAACACTTCAATGACTGCGCCTCTTTGAACGTACTTGCCGACCATAGACGGATATTTTTTCCCTTACTTCGGTATAACTTGGCGTATTGCTTGCTGTATAAAAATTTGCGAATATAATGTGTCTTGTTCTTATAATGAATAGAATTGAAGGATTGCGCGTGTATGGGTACCCCAAGCCCATGACCAAACTTGCTCTCTATGCAGATGACACGGCTATCTTTGCTGAGTCATCTCATAAGAGAGGAGTAACATCGAAGCTGCAACTTCAGATAAACAAGCTGGAACCGTGGTTCAATCGTTGGAAGATCGGAATCAATGCAGACAAAAGCAAGGCCATACTGTTCACGAGGCGACGTAGGACACCCGAGGGCCATGTTACTATGAACGACGAGAGAATTCCATGGGTAGACGAAGCTGTTTACCTAGGAGTAATCCTAGACAAGAAACTCACGTTTCAGAGGCACGTCTCCCACAGATTAGCTATAGCGAAAGCCGCAAGGCATAAGCTGTACCCACTCATCGGACGTAGGAGCAACATGGCACTCGAGTTGAAACTACGCCTCATCAAGACAATTCTTCTGCCTATTATATTGTACGCATCCACTGCTTGGGGGCAGTGCGCGAACAGTTATAGGCAAAGGATACAGGCCTTCTTCTTCAACGTCTGCCTGAGGATGGCAACAGACGCACCACAATATATGCCCAACAGGTTCATATATCGAGACTTAGACATCCACCCAGACTATATCGACAGACTGATCAGACAACATGTGGGGACTACTCTAGACAGAGTAGAGACCCACACGAACCCGCTGCTCACGGAGCTCCACGAGAACAGACGTGAGCAAGACGACAGAGACAGAGACAAATACAGACGTCCAGTAAACCAAGGAGACAACGACACCCCTGAAGAAGTACGGCGGAGGCGAGACCTTCGGCGACGCCAACGTCTACTTCAACAGGCACCAAATCACGATTAATCATGCCTTTATGTTTCAGATACCAAGAAGAACCGACCAAGTAGTTATTTCAATTTCAGTTAACTCAGCACACAGCACTCGGCCCTCAGCCGAGAGTTTTTCAGGCCTTCAGCCAGTTTCAGGGGGGCACCATGCACAGTAAAGTAAAGTCATTGTTTAAAAATCAACTCATGTCAGATATAAGGGAGCTTCAAGCCGAGAATTGGCTGGGCACTCCATATCAAACGTTCAGATTTTATTCTGCTGATCGCCAGTCATCAGGATGAGGAACCGCTTTAACGAGCGGGGGTGGTGGATAGGGGGGTGAGCTTTTGAGTACGTACGAGTGCTGGGGAGTTCATCCTTCCGGGCCTCAACCTTAGGGGGTGCATGGTGGGTACCCCAAGTAACAATTTCAGTTTTGTGATAGCCCTCAAAAGGTTCTGAAGACCATAACAATCACAGGATCGATAAAACTGTTTTGCTGTAACGACATCCATAAATCCTCCTCAAAGCTGCTATAAATCTACGAGGGTCCACTCCTATAAAGGTTCTCAGGGCTATTTTGAAATGCAAGCATAAAACCTGCTTGCCTTATTCGCAGGATTCCTAACAACCTCCTGAGAATCATTATAAAACCAAATCATGAGGCTGTTATAATAAACCTGTTTGTCATTAAAAAAATCTATTTGGCATCAAAATATCATTTTTTGAATGAAATTGGGTTAGAAAATATTCCATAAATAACTACAGCCCAAACGGACTTAAATTAATCTAATTCTTCAGTTGCGAAAAATAGGGCGACTATTTTACAAGCAAAAATATAGTGATGGCGTCCTGGCAATGATATATCATCTGCGAATGAAATTTTTTTGACAAGATGACATCAGTTAGGTGGTAAATCCGCAAAGCGCCCCAATAAGAACGCGAAATTAAGAAAATAAACAAAATACCACATAATATTTAAAAAAAATATTTTGACTCATATCTTTCCCGGAATGATTTGTACTATATCTAAATACAAATGAATACCAATAATTGTGTATTTCCTTCCCGTCATAAACACCAAATTTCAAGCAACATGAATTGAAATTAGGCTCTCTTTACTTGTTCCCTCTGGTTGTAATAAAATATGGCTACCCTACCTTTATTCTATTTAGCTGCACATATTGCAGTCATAAAGTCGTTTCTCCTCAAAATAAACCATTTTAAAATCATTTTATCCTAAAAAAGTACGTTTGGTATTATTTAATCCAATTTCCAAAATATTTCATCTGTCAATTGTTAATCCGCCTGACATTCGTCTTTTCGTGATCGACGAGGTCAGTATACTCAGTGTCTATACTCCCGTGATGAGTATTTGGTGTCTAAGTCTTATGAAACGTTTAAATACTTTTTATTTTTTCCAGTTATTTTTACCCAATGTGATTTATTTATTACCGGTTAAGGGGAGCTACTAGCATTTATGTAGAAATAGTTTTATGCTTTGATATTATACCGGTTCTCGAGAGTACATCTCAAAACCTTAATAAAATCTCATCGTTAGTTTTATTACAGAACCATTGCATGGACTTGAGGAGTGCTATAAAACCATCACAAAACTAAGTTTCTATGTGGATTATTTAAATACCAAAAAGATTTATCGTGTATGTGTATAAGCCATTGTAAAACCATCATAAAAACAAATATACTTAAATGCTGAATGGTTTTATTTTATGGCCTTCAGGAGTGTTTTGAAACTGATTCATAAATCTGTTTGCTCTGGTAGCGTATTAGGAATAATATATGACCTGCATAAATCAAATTGGGCATTACCTAACCTTCTTAAAACTTTCATAAAACTAGGATAAATCCAAATATCATTTAAATTGTTACGTGGGTACGGGACGTTGCTCGTTACTTATTGACAAGTTATCTGACACACCGAAAACAAGTCATTCAAAAAAATAGAATAAGACAACATCAATGTCGGGGTGTGGCGCAGTGGTTAGAGCGTCCGACTTTGGGTCGAAAGGTCCTGAGTTCGAGCCCCAGTTGCGGCTGGGAATTTTTAATTTAATTTGACCGATTAAATTATTCAAATCTCGTGGCTGGACTGGGGTGAGTCCTGCACGATTTACTGTTGCGTTCCAATTAACAGTGCTGCTCCTAAGGTGGCGCATGGAGTTAGTAACAAGGCCTATCCAGAACACGTGGCTAATAACCATAGCAGTCGATGCCAAGACACCAAAGAAAAAAAAGAAAACATCAGGAAACATTGCCATTTGCTGGTACGGCTATCTTATATACACATCAAAGTCGTGGCAAGACTCAATCATCATAATCCCCCGAATCAGACGAATCACCCATGTTTATGATTACTGGTTGAATGGATGGCAAAAGGAAATATCCACGTTCTTTTGAGATCACATGTTAAATGCATTCTGTCCAAAGATCTTTATATTCCTCTCCTAAGATTCTCCTACTTCTCCGCTTAGATCTAGACATTGATTGGATTTTCTTAATTTGTTTTTCGTAAACGCCCAAATGGGGTTGAAAACACAATAGTACGGAGGTAACCTCAGAAGCGTATGACCAGAATGTTAACAAAGTTCATCAATAATATATTCTTTTTAAAAAATTTCATTTTTAATTATACGTAGTAATATCTCCTTCGTGGCTTTATGGGGGAATATTCAATTTTTTATAAGCCATAAATTCCAAAATGTCTTCTTTTTTTTTGTTGCTTTCGTCGGTATTTTTATCTTTTGACGCGAGTGGTATGACGAATTATCCATTACAATAACAGAAGTTGGTGGTATATTTGGTAACAATTGTTTACTGCACCCCTTTTTCAATAAAGTTGCAGTCATATCCTCATGATAATCTGCTGAACATTTTTTTATTTGTTTTGCTGACAACAGCAACGCGTTCGGTAAAAAACCATATTCACCACCCGCGTGTACATTAATTATACGTTTCCCTATGGAACATGGTGCTTGGAGACTGCAGTTTTAGGAGTTATCTACCCATCCATACCGAATCACATCATGACTATCGAACCAAGTCTCGTCAAGAAATACTATATGTCTCTTCGATTTCCGATGTTCTTTTATTTGTCGCAAGTAATCTTGCCTTTGCAGAACGAGCCGGGGTGATTCCATTATTGCCATTCGTGTTTGAAACCACAGTTCAAAAGAATTTGGTGTAGTGTTTCATGCGACTTATTGTATACTCAGGATAATCAGATAATATGATTGATTCCAAGGTAGGTACTTCGTTTCGTTATAGAAATCATAAACTTGCCTTCGAAGAATATCTTTTGTGGCCTCATCAACTTTGTTTAATTTCTGATCTCCTCGTTTTCTTTTACGATAATGATCTACAACATCCCCTTGTTTAACCACTCTGCAAATAGTTGAATGCCCCAAACTGGTGAGATGAGATATCCTTCCGAAAATTTCATTGTCACATCTGTCGTTCATTTCCTTTTAAAGATTTTTATATACAGGGTGTCAATTTGAAAACTTCCCACCTTTAATATCTTCCTTCCAGTAAACAATATGAGTAATCGAAAAAACAGGTCAATTTTATTGTCAAGGGGGACACTTTCAAGGACTATTTGTAGCCCTCGTGGTTCAACCCCCTAGGAGGGGTAGATGTTACCCTTAGAATTTTAAATGGGAAGGGGGGTCAAGTGGCACATCATTTTGATGGGCGTTCAATTCTTGTTCCAATGGTACCCTGACTTATTATTTTTTGATGAGCATTTTCCGAAAAATTGCGTTCTAAACTAACAGAAGTAATTATTAGAACGCCTATACTGAGATGCATGGTTTGGCCAGAACTGGTTAGAATATTAGGTGGTACCGTTCCAACCCTTTATTAGGGGTAACATTAGCCATTAGCTCCAAACACTTTACATAAAAAAGTAGTCTAATAGTAAAACGTAGATGGTAGTAAAGTTGTGTTTATTAAATGCAGAATTTTTAAGTGTCATCGCAGAAATTGTACAGATAGCCTTCCTTTTTTGCTACTTCTGCTGTAAAAAGTTTCTGTTTTCCGGCAAAAAATTGGTTAGCAAATTTGAACTATGTGGTAGTATTGTGAATACCGTTGTACCTGTTGGGCTGTTTAGGAATTACTTTGATAAGTGTATGAAAGTGTAAAAATGGTTTACATTCTTCAAGACAGAATTGAAATGATTGTAATTTATGGCGAAGTTGGAAAGTGCGCACGAAGGGCGGCATGTCTTTTTAATGAAAGGCATCCAAATTGTAATGTAAGTCACCGGTATGTGCTTGATTTGGTGAATAAGTTTTACGAAACTGGTTCAGTGACAAATAAAAAAAGAAATAACCCCAGAGTACTAAATGAAGCAGCTCAAATTGAAGTTTTGGGAACATTTGCTGCAGAGCCCACGAGCTCCTTACGATCAGTATCAGAACAGACGGGAATGTCACGCGAGACTATAAGAAAAGCATTGAAAATGCATAAATTTCATCCATATAAAATGCAGATTCTTCAAGAGCTCCACGAGGATGATTATGATAGAAGAATAGAGTTTTGTGAAATCATGTCTCATCGAGTCAATACCATCCCTAATCTTCTGTTAAACATCTGTTTCAGCGATGAGTGTTCATTTTTTCTGAATGGCAATGTTAATAGACAAAATTGTCGCTATTGGAGTGACGAAAACCCACATATTTTTCGGGAAGGGCATACACAACACCCACAAAAAGTTAATGTTTGGGCTGGTATTCTTGGAAATGCCATTCTTGGTCCATTATTTCTGGAAGAAAACTTGACTGGCAATCTGTACCTTGATATGCTTGAAGAGATTATCGATCCTCTTATAACTCACGAGCTAGAAACTCAAATTGATGCAGAAGGTAATGAACTTTTGCAGGAGGATCTGTTACATTTCCAGCAGGACGGTGCTCCACCTCATTATTTTCTTCCCGTCCGACAGTGGTTAAACGAGAGATTTCCGGGTAGATGGATTGGCAGAAGGGGAGCAGTTGAATGGCCTCCGAGATCACCGGATTTAACACCCTTAGATTTCTTTCTTTGGGGGCATCTTAAATCCGTTGTTTATAAAACACAACCTTCTGATATTGACGAACTTAAAAGACGAATTACAGCAGCATGCCGGTCAATTCCTAGTGAAGTTTTCCGTAATGTTAGAGGGGAGTTCGAAAACAGACTGTATTACTGTTTAGAGCAAAATGAACAACATTTCGAACAGCTAATAAGATAAGCGTAAGTAGATTTTATGTTGGAAATGTCTTTCTCGCAAATTAAATTTTATTGTGTAGAAGGAAAATAACCACCAAATAAAAAATCCCATGCGTAATAAATTTATTCCTGTCATTCAAGGGTTGGAGCGGTGCCACCTACTCTTCTAACCATTTTTATTAAAGGGAGTCAATACAATAATTCATCTCAGTATAGGCGTTCTAATAATTACTTCTGTTAGTTTAGAACGCAATTTTTCGGAAAATGCTCATCACAAAATAATAAGTCAGGGTACCATTGGAACAAGAATTGAACGCCCATCAAAATGATGTGCCACTTGACCCCCCTTCCCATTTAAAATTCTAAGGGTAACATCTACCCCTCTTAGGGGGTTGAACCACGAGGGCTACAAATAGTCCGTGAAAGTGTCCCCCTTGACAATAAAATTGACCTGTTTTTTCGATTACTCATATTGTTTACTGGAAGGAAGATATTAAGGGTGGGAAGTTTACAAATTGACACCCTGTATATTTAGAACAAGCCTTTGGGTCTGAACATGAAGATCTTTGTTTTTAAATTCCCATTGTTCATCCGGTTGTGAGTTTTGTTCCTCACGTTCTTCGAATTGTTCATCAGGTTGTGAGTCTTGTTCCTCACATTCTTCGAATGGTCGCCAAAATGCCATGTTACAACACTAAATACACACACGTTTATACTAAAACTTTAATGTTGATTTTAACACTTTTAGTTTTAAAAACCGCGACAAATGTTTTGCAAATACAATGGATTCTTCAAGCAGAAGTATACTGAGTTATATTATTACAATGTCCTTCGTTTATATTCCCAAAATGTTAATTAATTCGGAAACAGTTTTATTATACCTGTTTTCTGATAACTCTATGATAACAAATAGTGTTTGTCAATGATTAATTACATTTATACCTAGTCTAACAGCAGAACAAATTAAATAGAAAATATTGAGTTCTGTTTGATCGTTCATCAAGTACGCTACTGTTCTTCTTTTCATAAATATCACCAGACTGCCGGACAGCAATAAAAATATTAGGAGGTGATTTACGGTAATTTATGCAACAGGCGGTCAGCGCATTACTGATTGCTTTCCACCCTTCGAACGGTTACACGTAAAATATACTCAATCTGGTCTACTGTTTCCTTTATACAGGGTGATTCAAAAGTACTTTGACAAACTTCAGGAGGTGATTCCTCATAATATTCTAATATGAATTGCCCAAATAAATATATGTCCGGAAACGCTTCGTTTCCAAGATACAGGGTGTTGAAGTTTTATTTTTATTTTGGTTTTTTTCAAATAACTCTTGAAATACTGAACTCAATTCAACGAAACTTGGTAATAAGAGGTTTTTGAGGTGTCGAATTCGAACCTGATGTTATAATTTCTCTTACTCGTAGGGGGCGCCACCTACACGTCTTTTACTTTTTTGAAGATTCATAACTTTTTTGAGCGTACTTCTAGCACATTTTCAGTGAAAAAATCGATTCCTCTATCATATCTACGTAGAAAAGCTATCCTTGTTAAAAGTCGCTGTAAGCAACCGTTTTCTAAATATTTGGACTTGAAAATTTCAAGTCAATTATTTGATAATCGATGCATGTTGAAGTTATTACCAATATTTTGCGTTAAGTAAGTAGTTTTGGTAATTACATATTTTGTGACAGTATTTCAAAAGTTATTTGAAACTAACGAAAATAAAAATAATACTTCAACACCCTATATCTTGGAAACGAAGCGTTTCCGGACATATATTTATTTGGACAATTCATATTAGAATTTTGTGAGGAATCACCTCTTGAAGTTTGTCAAAGTGCTTTTGAATCACCCTGTATAGGAAATAATATTTATTTGATTTTCCGTTTTCATCCCTCATTCGTTATTACACCATGTGCTATTTTGAACTAACCCTATATATTGAGCTGAATGAAGTCATATTCAACTGAGATTGGATAAACTAAAGCATGGTTTGATTTTGCCAATCAAGACCGATTCCAGGCGAACTATCCATTGGACATGAAACGTATATCTATAAGATATCCACTCACGGGAGAGAATAGGATATTCTTCGCAGATTTTCTGAAGGTATCCATACGATCTCACACATAATCTTCTGACTGCCTCCGTATAAGTCTTTGGTTTCACCTTTATTGAACCAACAAGAATTATTAACACGTTAGCTGCGGTATCGGACAAACATGCTCCATAAGGAGTTTTCCACATTGCGGCAATAAAATTCGCAAAACTTTTCACAGTTTCCGTATTTAAAAAAAAATTAAATTCATCTTAGACTAATAGGCTTCATAACGATTGTGCATCATTTATAGATGAAATAATGTACGGGTCACATTCGCCCCGCACCGCCTCATTCAACAGTTTTCTTGAATAGAGCGGTACGTGGTCACATGACAAGTCCTGACAAGTAAAAAGTGAGAGATCATTTGGCGTCTAAGTTTCGATGGTCAGTTGCATTCACAAACCACCTACAAAGAGTAGGTTATAAAGAATCAATGAAATAGTAAATTTTGCTCGTTGACCTTGGGCTAACCCAACTACGAATTTATGAATGGGATGAAGCGATGGGTTAAGCCAATCAGAGCGATTCTAGAGTGACAGTTGTCGTTGTCATTCGAGATTCCAAATATCGTAATTGAGAAATCGCTTCGGAAAGATTCGAGTTGAATCGCGCAATCATTTCTGAGCCATCATTAGTATAATTACTATTTTCGTCAGAAAGCAAAATAAGCTGATGCTTTCAAGAAAAAAAAATGGTCTTTGGATAGCAGCGCAGATATCATTCTGGTTGGAAAAGGGAAAAAAAAGTAATTCCAGACAACCGACGAAAATCGAAGTGAAAACCTATATCACGTTTGAATTTTGATTTTAATTATTTGAAACACATTTTATTCTTGTGGTGTTATGGTGTTTGTAATATTTTTGGGTGTTTCATCTTCCACAAATGATCTGAAAAATGAAAACGACACGCAAGAAAGTGTTTTCTGAATATTTATAATTCTTTGTTATTGAAGCAGGCGTATGAGTCTTCCATTAACCAGAATGATAAGTTCATTTTATATAATTTCTTCCTTATTTTTAGCAGACAAACATTCAATAACTTTATTTGACAAGATAGGTACTATTTTTTTCGTTTCTTGAATAGACTATATTGATTTGTTTTTTCTTTTTGTAGATTATTTGAAGAAGGTAAAAATCCATAAAGGATGTCAAACCTAAAATATTCATAGGTTACTTCGGCATTCTTAAATATACCTTGTTCAAGTATTCATGTTCTATCTGCAGGAAGTAGACTACATACAGGGCGTCCCTCCGGGAACTGCATCGATGAATATCTATACCATAGGTGGGCCAAATTTGAAAATTTGAGAGTAAATTATTGTTGATAAGTGCTATCCGGCTAAAATATTTTGAAGATTGTGGCACTTCCGGTTGTACCGGAAGTGGACCCCAACTTATATTGAATAAGACACCTTGTATATTATCTAGGTTTTAGATTCTACGCATGATTCTGAACATGTTGCATGTATAATGTCCTATACCCAAGTCAAACCGTTTTCGAGATATTTCAAAATTTAGGCCCAAAATTGCGTTTGCAGACTGAAAAATATATTTTTTTTTTATTTCTGGACATGATCATTCATTTTCGATTGTGTATCGATTTATTCGTAGGAGAGGACCCACTTCAGTAGAATTTCAATATCAATTCAATTAGAGTTATACAGAGCGTTCACCAGAAAATGATATAGATCCGGTTGAAAAAATTATTGTAAGAAGTCCATTTTTTCAAATGAAAAACCTCCAATTTTATATACTCATTCGATTCGGCATCGAAAATGAAGCTAACTTTGAATAAGGTTATCTATGTCTACACTCAACAGTTTTCGAAATATTGGCAAATTAACATGTCTCAGTTACAGAAAATCTCTTGTTCTTGAGTTTACTTATTCTTAGTTGGCCATGGCGCCCGCAGTTGCATTGAAAACAATCAACTGCCACGGAAATGTCATTGTAATCAATCATGCCTGCTTGTTTGAATTATTCGAGTGAAGATTACTCAAATCTTTTTATTAATTATGGCGAATGTAATATGGTATCTCAAGAACATGTGATATATTTGCTATTCGGTATCCGCAGAAGCAGAAGCCCTCACAAAATACTGTTGAACGAATTATAGAAACCTTCAAAAACTTTGGATCCGTCAAAGCAAGAGTGCAGAGAAACCAATTGTTGATGATGAAGATATTGAAATTTCCATTTTGGGATATTTAGCTGCATATCCAACAATATCTTTGAGACAAGTTGCAAGAGAATCAGGATTGTTAATAACTCAGTACACAGAATACTGCGCAAACATAAATTTCACCAATATAAGTTCTCCATAGTTCAGCACCTGAAATAAACAGATTTTCCACGAAGAGTGAGATTTTGTGAATTCGTTTTAACTTGGTCGAAAGAATTATTTTTGGATAATATTATACGGACAGACGAAGTTAAATTTACAAAGAATGGTGTCTTCAACCGACATAATTGCCATTATTGGAGTGACTCAAATCAGCATGTATTCAGGGAACTGAATTTTCAAGAGTCTTGGCAGTTCAATGTTTATTGTGCGATAAGAAGTGATAGCGTCGTGGCACTGCATTTGTATCAAGAAAACTTAAATGGTAAGTAAAAAACAGGGTAAAGGTAAGCATATCGGGCTTCTGCGTTTTCAAACACGAATTTTTCAGTCAAAAATCACTCAAAGTATTTCCTTCTTTTGATAGGCCCTTTCTTTACACACTAATCAACCCATATTTCACAATTACAAGCACTAAAAACATAACCAACAAATCTGGATATTTTTATCATTTTATATGTAGTGAAAAATGAATGAATGAAAAAAAAAACAATCTTCGAATAAGACGAGCTGCACAACAGATGCAACAGAACATTTGGACAGATTGTAGCATGTACATTTTCGCTACCTTATTTTGTTAACTTTTAGAGCAATGTAGACTTCACCCTGTGGTGACCTACTTTCAATGTGCCTTAACACAACATACATATATGTTTATAATTGGTTGTCTAACGTCATTCATAGAAACCTTTTCAACATTCCCATGGTAATTTCTATTCAAAAACCACAGTGAGTTGTCTCTACAAGAAGAATAATTATGTTCTGGATGCACCATCAGAATAAATCATAACTTTTCTATTTTCGATTTGTTCTCATTGAAACTACATTGGTACGTTGTGATCCTGTTTGGTTTTCAGAGTAGAGCTTGTAATTCTGCTTACTAAAGAAGTGGAATCTGTTTTAAGCTTTGCAAGTGTGGATCTAAGAAAGTTTAGAGGGGAATAAAAATTGACTTCGAAAGAAAATATATCCTACTCACATCCAATGTTGTCTTCAAAAGAATTTTCGTGAGTGCTTCATATGTATGTCTGAGTTCTGGTTATTGAGAAGGTTCAAAAGGAGTGTCTACGAATTATTGTCTCTGTTTTAATTTTTAGGGTTTAATGCGATTATAAACCAAATATTTTGATTGCTTTCGTGTTTACGTTTATTTGTATTTGTCAACTGTTCGATGATATTTCAACTGTCAGCTGTCAACTATCAGTATAGCCAACTTAGCTTTTGGGGTGTTTGATCAGAAACAACCAAACACATCATTGGTTTTAAGCTGATCAGATTGGTCGGTTATGCATGGAACATGCAAATATTGAAATATCAGAATATTGGTACCCCAACTTCCTAGTTGAAAAAATCTTCGAGGTGGATTTAGTTTCCGACTGATTGACGAAGAGTTTGATGGTAGAATTGGTGTGAGCTACAGGTGTCTAGCCATACAGGGGTTCCTGGTTTTGTTCGGCTGATGAATCCTGATAGTCTTCGTAGACTCCCTTCCCTCATCACTACAGTCCTGGTTCGCCTAGGATCTAGTCCAAAATCTTCACGTTGGTGTCACCAGAGAAACAAGTTCCACTTATAATTTTTTATATAGGATGAAATCCTACCATTTCCATTTTAATTATTAATTCTTATTCAATATTGATTTTCTCCGGTCGAAGTTTATATCTTTCAACGGCTACATGTAAACCACCAAATACATGTAATGAATTTAACCTCAAGAGATATCGAATATTGAATACTATTAGAAGCACAGTCTTATTTTTGGAAACTGTTACTCTGACTAGTGAAGATTAATTCTTATTAAATGTTTGTGTGTTTATTTGTTTTATGTATTGATTGATTAACACAACATCGTTTGGTAAAGTCTTTCATAGTTTTGGGTATAACATCAAAATTGTCACTATATTCGTTTGCTCAACTTTCCAAGTAAGTACTTTTATATTAAAAGTTACTGTGTGTGGCGCCCCATCTTATTTTTGTGACCATTCTGTTACTGTTCAATGAAATAATTCTGACCTCCACCATTTGCGTGAAACGTCTATGGAGTAGGTGGTCTGCATTTCTTCTCGAGTGAAATAGAGAACGTAACAGTCTATTGAAAGTTCGATGAATTAGAGGAAGACTCTCAGATAACTCAGCAAAAGACATTATTTTTTAACTTCAAATAAACATGAGGAGGATTTAGAGATTGTGGTTGCTGATGACTGTGAGGAACTGAAAAATTATGGAAATATTGCCAATAACCAGCAGACCCAGGCGACAGATGATAAAGAATAGTCGGACCAAAATTTATTCTACAAAATGTCTAAAAAAGAATAGATTATGTTTTCACATCTCCAGTATCGACTAAGTACCACACCACTTGATTTCTTCAAACTTTTTGTAACTGGCGATTTGGTTGACTTGATGGTATGGGAGAAACCAATAGGTACACAGATAATTTAAAATCAGGTACCTAACAGGTTTGAAAAAGCTCAAATCAAAGTATGGCAACATGTCGCAAAAGACGAATTATAAGAATTTTTGCTGATCTTTTGAGATTGGAAATGGTGAATTTTCCAAAAATAAACTTATTATTAATCCAAATATACCACAATGAATCCATTTCAAAGTGTTTGTCAAGAGACAGGTTTCTTCTGATACTTTGATAATTGACAATGATAATTCTTTGAATACTGAAATGAATACACTTTTTAAGATTCGAAATCTGATGGACCCAATCATACAAAAATTTCAATAATTTATAACTCTAAATCAGTAGTCATTGATGAATCGATGGTACCTTGGAGAGCATGGTGTTACTGCCTGCCATTTGAATAATTATCATCTATGGTTATTAATTATCACTTATAACCTCCCTAGAGCATGAATTATTTCTGGTAATTTTCTCGAAGTGCGAATTTTCTTAAAAAATTCGCAACTGAGGAAAATTTCCGAAATATTAATTCATGCTCGCAGGAGATTCGGTAGGAAACTTTTATACTAAAACTTTTTAAAATAGAAATAAAATTGGTGACATACTTAGGTGACATATTATTATCCCTATAAAGGACATCATAGTAGGCCGTTGTTAATGCTTTGTCTCACAACAGCAAATTGCGAATTATTTTTTTTGCGGATTTGATATCATCAGTTGAAAATACACAAAATATTACTTTTTGAGTATTTTCAATCAATGAGTGTTGCATAAAATGGTTATGATGACGAGTTTTTTGACGTTTTGTATGACAAGTTTCAAAGTCAGAGGTATGTGTTTTGTGTTCAGAAGCATAGTCGCTTGTAGTCGCGTCTTATCAGTTATGTACATCAGATACAAAATTAAAATGTCGCGTTTTGGTAAAGAAACTAGTGAGACGATAAGAAAAGGGGTGGATAAATTAATTCCAGATTATACAAAAAAATCAAAGACAATGATATGGAATCAATTTCTTTAATTTTGTAAATGAAGAAAATGCAACATCGAGGCATCAACTTCTGTCGAAGAGTTGAATAGAATTTCAGAAGATTGGGGCTTCAACATGAAGAAAAGAAATTCAGAAGATTATAAAGAGTCTGTTGTGAAGGTAAATGAAAATTTCCTGGAGATTACTATTTATTTTAAGCAAGAAAGTTTGTTATTATTTCAGGTTATGTGGAATTCTGCAGCTAAGCAGCTCCAAGAAATGTGCTTTACCAAATTTCGACTCAAATTTAACCCATTTTCCGATGTCGAATTTGCAGCAGCAAGAGCTGCACGGGATGCGAAACGAAGAAGCCTAAAAAGAGACCCAACAAAAAGGAAGTCTAGTGCAGCAGCCCTTACCAATGATGAATACACAAAAATAGTTAAAATATGGGATGAAAATGAACCTGTGGGTCTACAACGAAAATTGCTTCATCTTATTTCACGCGAACTAGCCTGGAAAGGCGGTGAACGGTTACAGCAAAGGTAGACCCTTTTGTTCGTGAATTAGACCACGATGGAAATTTTACTGGAAAGATTGAATACAGTCCCGTTTTAACGAAAACCACTCAAGGTGGTTCAAAGAAACTGGCTGACGAATATTTAACAAATATATGGAAAATCGTTGGGACCTCATAATAGATAGATTGTTGGTAACTCCCAATCCGAAATGGAACGCACAGCTTTTGAACAAATGGTATAATAATAGTCCTGTAGGTGAAAACACAATATATTCTTGGTTAAAGGAATCCACCTCTAAAATAGGAATTGATACAAAAAAAAACAAGATCACAAATCATTCAGCAAGGGCTAAAGCAGTATCAAACTTGGCAAAAAATGGTGTACAGGAACAGCAACTTATTGAGATTACCGGACACAGTAATCCCCAGTCCATAAAACCATATATTCAAATGGATGTTGAGCACCATAAAAATATAATGTCATGAGAGGTGATCATTCAGGAGAAAACAACCAAAATACGTCAGTAATAACGTCAGAAATGGACCAATACCAACAGACATACAACCTAGTAATATTGTTTATAATAGCTGTGTATTTGATACAAATAATCAAACTTATGTTTGTTTCGTGTAAGTTCAATGTTCCTAATTTGTATTGTTAAATAAAGTACCTTTTCAATAATTTGTTTTTATTTGTAGATATTTTTACTTTTTCCCCTGTGCCTTAGTAAGGTGGTTACGTTAAAAAAACACATAAAAATCACGATAAGGTGCTTATACAACCTAATTCTGAATTACTGAAAGAAAAAGAAAAAGGGTCTACTATCCATATAGCTAACATGCTGATCTATGCAAACTATGTTACCATAAGATTATAATAAACAAATTCAATGAACTTTCCAAAATGTCAATATATAAAAAGCAATGAAAATAGTTTTATTACCATTTTTTGATTGGGTTCCCTGTGCTCTAGTAAAATGTGGTTTAAATAATTAAATAAAATATATAATATTCTACCCATATCACACAATTTTATAGAACTAGAGGAAAGGGAATAAAATTTAAGTAGGAAGGTTTACCTACTTCTATCGCAGATTTGATATCAAATATTTTAATTTCCCTATTTTCTAGTGAAATGTGGTTTAAATAATTAAATAGAGAAGCAAATATTCTACCAAAATCACATAATTTTATAGTACTAGAAGAAAGGGAAAAAAAGTTAAGGTCTACTTCTATCGGACGCTAATGAATTACATCGGCGACACCTTCATTTATTTATCTCGGATTTGTTGTCAAATATTGTAATTTCCCTATGTTCTAGTAAAACAAGGTTTAAGTAATAATCTAAAATAAATATTAGTCTTTATACTTTTCCTAATTTTATACTAGTAGAAACAAGGGAAAAAATATTAACGCATACAAAATAAATGATAATTTTACGAGTTATAAAATTAACAAAGTTGGCATATATAATATGTATATATGTAAGTTCCTTATGTTCCTTATGACAAGTTCCTTATGTCTTGGGTGTCGTAAAATACAGATAATTAATTGAATATTTATGAATAAAATGAATGGCGACACGTACAATCTTTGTTCCCTTTGTACAGAATGTGAGCATATTCAAATTTATCATAAAAATGTAAAGTATTTAACTGATTTGGTGAAAAATTATGTCCTAAAACCTGAACAAGAGAACATGAGCAATATTCTTTGTGAAACTATTCCATATTTCACCCATAAATCCTATGTGGAAACAAAATGGTGTCGAAGTATTACTATTATTTCATGAAGCATAGACATTTAATGGAAAAAACAACGAATCCTTACTTAACTCTCCATTGAGGAGAAAAGACGTGAAAAAGGTATTTCTAATACATATGAAAGGACCACGCACGTTTCTTATGGAAAATGGTTTTCCATGAATTTGTCCGAATTTTTGGTATGGTGTAGATCTGGATGCACTGATCAAAAATGTCCATTGCCAAAAACTCCAAAAATGGACAGTTTTCGAGATATGGCTCTATCATTGTAATTTTTTTTGCATATTTTGGATTTTGACACAAAATCAGTTCACTCTCAAGCTTAGGAAAAACCGAGTTTCAATGATTTCACTGCAGGAATCGATTGAAAATTAATTCTTTCTTCGTTTCAGATACTGTCATTTGAAGGAATTATTATACACTGCTCGTCACTGACGATGTAACTGGACTATTATTTTCAATTTCTATAGTCCAGTTTTTGTAGAAACAAAAACTTCTGAATTGCTCAAGGTAACACAGAGTCACATATATTCAACATCTTTCGATAGGGGCACTAGAAAAATAATATTCGATAGGAACTGAATCTGAGATAATTTTTTTTTTCAAATAGTTTCCTAGTCGTCAAAGAAATAGTGGTAAATGCAAAATGAGCATATAGAAAATCGTTCTTAATGTAGGCTGACGACATGAATACTCGTACCGAATGCAGTTTGTTTATACCGAGTGTTAAATATCAATAGAAACAAGGGAATACATACCCAATAATCATTTCTAATCGCTAATCGAACCGTTAAGGCAAACGGATCCGTGAAAATGTCTGAATATTTGATATGATGTGGATTTCGATGCACACTGATCAAGTGTCTATTGCTACAGACTACAAAAATGGACAGTTTTCAAGATATGGCTGTATCAATATCTGATTTTTTTTCGTTTTCTAGATTGTGGCCCATAATCGCTTAGATCTTATACCCAACAAAAACGGAATTCTATCGATTTATGCGCAGGAATTGACTGAAAAACAGTTGTATTTCATTTCAGATACATTCATTTGGAGAAATTAGCATACACTGCTCGTCACTGGCGATGTAGCTGGGCTATTATTTTCAACTTTTGTATTTACGTGTTTGTAGAAACAAAAACTCCTGAATTGTTCTAGTTCTAACAAACATACTTATATCCAACACAATTCAATTGTGGCATTTGAAAAAATAATATGCGATACAAAATCTGTCCATTAACAAATTGAAAATTTTTCTTATGAAATGTTAACTATTGTTGACCTCCCACTCATAAATTGTTCAACTGAAAAAGCTATTGCCTATACCGAATGAAAAATTCAGACATTTTTACGAATCCGTTTGCCTTAACGGTTCAATTAACAATAACAGAAGTAATGATTTTTGGGTATGTATTTCCTTGGTGCTATTGTTATTTAACACTCGGTATATACAAACTGCATTCATCTCGTCTGCGTACATTATAAATACGATTTTCTAGTTTCTCATTTTGCATTTTCCACTAATTTCCTGATGGCCAGGA
The DNA here is from genome assembly GCA_944452925.2 of Chrysolina oricalcia. Classification (NCBI taxonomy): domain Eukaryota; kingdom Metazoa; phylum Arthropoda; class Insecta; order Coleoptera; family Chrysomelidae; genus Chrysolina; species Chrysolina oricalcia. The sequence continues at coordinate 36,758,052 of OX101824.2, forward strand.
GAAAATTTCAAAAAAAATTCAAATCATATTTAGAGTGTGTATCGCATAATATTTTTTTAAATGCCACAATTAAATTGTGTTGGATATAAGTATGTTTGTTAGAACTAGAACAATTTAAAAAAAAAATTTCTACGAACACGGAAATACAAAAGTTGAAAATAATAGCCCAGCTACATCGCCAGTGACGAGCAGTGTATGCTAATTTCTCCAAATGAATGTATCTGAAATGAAATACAACTGTTTTTCAGTAAATTCCTGTGCAGAAATCGATAGAATTCTGTTTTTGTTGGGTATAAGAGATTAGCGATTATGGGCCACAATCTAGAAAACAAAAAAAATCAGATATTGATACGGCCATATCTTGAAAACTGTCCATTTTTGTAGTCTGTAGAAATAGACACTTGATCAGTGCTTCGAAATCCACATCATATCAAATATTCAGACATTTTCACGGATCCGTTTGCCTTAACGGTTTATTAGCGATTAGAAATGATTATTGGGTATGTATTCCCTTGTTTCTATTGATATTTAACACTCGGTGTAAACAAACTGCATTCGATACGAGTATTTATGTCGTCAGCCTACATTATGAACGATTTTCTATATGCTCATTTTGCATATACCACTATTTCTTTGAGGACTAGGAAACTATTTAAAAAAAAAAAAATTATCTCAGATTCAGTTCCTATAGTGTGTATCGAATATTATTTTTCTAGCGCCCCTATCGAAAGGTGTTGAATATATGTGACTCTGTGATACCTTGAGCAATTCAGAAGTTTTTGTTTCTACAAAAACTGGACTATAGAAATTGAAAATAATAGTCCAGTTACATCGTCAGTGACGAGCAGTGTATAATAATTTCTTCAAATGGCAGTATCTGAAAAGAAGAAAGAATTATTTTTCAATCGATTCCTGCAGTGAAATCATTGAAACTCGGTTTTTCCTAAGTATGAGAGTGAACTGATTATGTGTCAAAATCCAAAAAATGCAAAAAAAAATTACATTGATAGAGCCATATCTCGAAAACTGTCCATTTTTCGAGTTTTTGGCAATGGACACTTTTGATCAGTGCATCCAGATCTACACCATACCAAAAATTCGGACAAATTCACGGAAAGCCATTTTCCATAAGAAACGTGCGTGGTCCTTTGTAACAGATAATAACATGTACCTATAATTAAGTTATAAATAAATATCTATCAAAAATATCTTACGCCACTGTGTTTATGACAGCTGTCAAGCCAGAGGAAAATTTCCACATATTACTTTCCCTCTGCGCAGGGAAATTTCCGAAGAAATTAATTAGGTTATTGTCATAGCAACATGTCAAAATGCAGGCATCTGATTGGTTAAAATTAACTGGTATAAAATTTTCCACTGAATCTATCGCATAGGAAGATGCTAACCACAGAATAGTTGAACTTGACTTTGGCTTTGTTATTGTTTCTTGAAAAATACGTGTAACATAGCAAGAGTAAACTATACGATGAATACTGAAGAAGTTTTCAGAACAAGAAGTCTGAATCCCCCAAACCCAGATATAGTGATGGCTTCCTTCGAATGTAAAATCTCATGCAGAAGGTGAATCACTATTGTCAATTATGTGAGATTCCTTGTCGTACTTGAAGAACTACTTTCTGGGAAATATATTTTCCTGAAAAATTCTGAAAGAACTGAAAATTACCTTTAACGTAAACCGTTTGCTGAAATGTGAATTTACAACTGACGCATGCGACCGACGCCATGCTAGAGCTGAAGTACGTCAATGAAACCGTAAAATACAATTGATTGGAAAGATGGATTGTGGAAGATCAGTCTCGAAAGACTTTGAGCATTTCAAATGAATTCAAATTCAATTACTTCTTACTGGTTACCGCAAATTGCGGTCAATACATACATACGTGTTGATTGTAGTGAAACCGAGCTTCAAACAAAACGAGTAAAAACGGAAAATATTTAAATACTTTGTTTCAATACACTGCGTATTAAAAACGGCCGTGAAGAATTAAATAATTTCTCCTCTCCCATACAGATTTATAACCACACAGATTCATCTTAAAATTTGTGATTGTGAATTTTTAATAGCTATAAAATAGTCCAAGCAATAGGGAAAAGTGCGTGCAAAAATTAATATTCGAAAACAAAAAATATGGGCGTATAGAAAATTGAAATTCAGCATGAGTTTCTATTTCATGCGACTCGATCGTGATTACCGAACATAACCTAAAAAATTGGCAAAGTTGCGAAAAGCGGTTTTTTGTTGATAACTAAAAAACTACAGCTCCGATCGAAAAAAGTGAAATTAAGAAATTATAGGTATCAGAAAGATCTATCAATTAAATCACTTTTTCATTTTTTCGATATCATTGATACTTTTCGAGTTATATCGGAAAAACCGTGAAAAATCGGGTTTTCTATAACTCGTTAACTGTAAGGTATTCAAACTTGTTACGTACCATTATGTGTAGCCTATGACAAGCCAAAAAAGTATTTCGTTGAATAATTGATAAATATTGATTATTTTTCAACATATATGAAGTTTTCTCAAAAAAGATGCTGTCTCAATATGGCTACTCTTGCTCGGGGAATGATGCTACAGTAACGAATCATGGCTTACTATTTTCTGTAAGAGTTGTACTTTCATATAATCGAATGAGTATATTGATTTTTTTAAATTTATAGGGTCAAAAAATTACTTAAAAAAAAATTGCACAATTTTTTTACATGTTTTTTTTTAAATACATTGCTCAATTTTGTTTTCATATGGATGACTTTCATGAAAATGGATTCCTAGCATGATTTCAAGCATTCAGAAAAAAAATGAATTCCTACGATCACTAGGAGCCGAGATAATTTTATTATTTTAAAAGAATCTGGAAGACGCAATAATCATCGTACAGCAGTCACCTTCATGGATATTAAGGTTGAATACCTATATTTTCAATAAAAAAATACTAAGATATGTCTAGTTCATTTGCAGTATTATTAATTGATGAATAAAGTGAGGCGTGCAGGCGCGGATCACGATTGCTGCAGCGGGTGGCGGAGTGGGGATAGCACTGAAAACTTATTTCGTGCGTTCAAAGTGGCTTGTGCTTGAAAAATATTGAGTATCTCGGCTTGTTATTCACGTACGTTTTCTTTTGCAATGTACACTAGTACTAGAAATTGAACCAATAACTTTTCTTTTTTTTTTCAATAACACTGTCAGGATGAAAGTATCTTTAATGTCAACAGTATTTGTATCGCCACTGCGCCACCCGCTAAAATTGCATCGCTCCGCGTCTGCACGCCTCACTTTGTTCATCAATTAATAATACTGCAAATGAACTAGACATATCCTAGTATTTTATTATCGAAAAAATAGGTATTCAACCTGAATATCCATGGAGGTGACTGCTGTACGATGATAATTGCGCCTTCCAGATTTTTCGAAATAAAAAAATTATCTCGGCTCCTAGTGATCGTAAGAATTCAATTTTTTTAATGCGTGAAGTCATGCTAGAAATCTTTTTTCATAAAAGTCGTTTCTATAAAAACAAAGTTACGAAATTTATTTAGAAAAAAAATGTAAAAAAAATTTTTAAAGTAATTTTTTGACACTTAAAATAAATAAAATCAATATACTTATTCGATAATATGAAAGTACAACTCCTATGAAAAAATTTGACCCTGAATCGTTACTGTAGCATCCTTCCCCAAGCAAGAGTAGCCATATTGAGAGAGCATCTTTTTGAGAAAACTTCATATATTTTGAAAAATTATCAATATTCATCAAATTAGCTTAATTTCGAGTCATAAATCGAAATTAACACTAATTTCGAGTTACAACTCGAAATTAAGCTAATTTCGAGTTATAACTCGAAATTAGCTTAATTTCGAGTTGTAACTCGAAATTAAGCTTAATTTCTAGTTGTAACTCGAAATTAACACTAATTTCGAGTTATAACTCGAACTTAGATTAATTTCGAGTTGTAACTCGAAATTAACACTAATTTCGAGTTACAACTCGAAATTAAGAAAAAAAATATCGCATGTCCGTTCTACGCCTTCGTACAAAACTGTAAATAACAATTTTCAATACCTTACAATAAACGAGTTATAGAAAACCTGATTTTTCACGGTTTTTCCGATATAACTCGATAAGTATCAATGATATCAAAAAATTATGGGTTACTCAATTGATAGATCTTTTTAATACCTACAATTTCTCAATTAAATTTTTTTGATCGGAGCTGTAGTTTTTTAATTATCAACAAAAAACCGCTTTTCGCAACTTTGCCAATTTTTTAGGTTATGTTCGGTAATCAGGATCGAGTCGCATGAAGAAGAAACTCATCCTGAATTTCAATTTCCTATACGCTCATATTTTTATTTTTCGGATATTAATTATACTATTATACTAAATGATGTCATTAATTTCAGGTGGTGATTCCTTGTAATATTTTATGAAAAATAGTTCATATAAATATATGTCCTAACTTGCTTTGTTTTCAAGGGACAGAGTGTCAAAGTTTTAATAAAAAATCGGTTATTTATTAATTACTACAAATCTTTTCTCCGATTTTCATAAAACCTGTTGTGTATATTGAACTGCCAATATACACAACAGGTTTCAAGAGGCTTATTTTGATGAGGTTAGATCCCAAATTATAAGCAGCGAAAGGTCATCTGATTGATAAATATGATAAAAATAATTGTACGCCACTGTTTTTTTCTAAGTTTCAAACATATATCAAATTGAACATTTAAAAATACAACTCTCTTATAATGCCGTGAATTTGAAATAGCAACATTATATCAATCGATAGATTTCCTTAATTAATTTATTTCTACCTGAACTCTTTTATTGGTTTCGTCGTTGATGGACTGATTATTGTTTTCCTGGGCTCATTATTGTCAACTGTTTCTATCAAAACGGAACAATACATTTGTGCATAAAATTAAATAGAATATCAAGGAAGAATGGAGTAAGTAACTGAAAAAAAACATTCACACAACTTTCTGAATTTTGATGGTGCGTAACCACCATTTCTACGCCAATGACTTTGATTTGAAATTCACAGCATTGTTTTCTGCTGTATTTTTATTATAATTTCTTTTGCAAAATATATGAAACTGAGGGAAATGGCGTACGGTTGCGGCCAAAAAAAAAAGGGACAGTTGTCTATTTTTGCGATTATTCCACCTTTCGTCACTGCATGTATATGCGGCATGATTACTTCCTAATTTGGAATTGTTTGATAGATGTCAAATATTCAATGTTGCCATGTGACATATTCATAACACAAATTCAAGTAGCTAGAAATAAACAAAAATCTGCTATAAGAGTTATCCCATTTTTTATTGGCCGCAACTGTACAATGATTTTTACTATAAATATCAATAAGGATCTATCGCTTATAATTTGAAATATAATTTCATGAAAAGAAGCCCCTGCTACTGCTATTAACCACACCAGGTTTCATCAAAATCGTCAAAAAGACTTTTGAGTAATTCATGAAATGTCGATTTTTAAACGAAACCGTATCTCGGAAACAAAGTAAGTTAGGACACACGTTTATATGAAATTTTGTTTATAAAATATGACAAAGAATCACCACCTGGAATTAATGACATCATTTAAATTACACCCCGTATAGGGAGTAGGTGTCTTTGAAAAAATTCATAATGAACCGTTTATATGATCTATTGATGCATTAATTATTCATTGTAGGTTTTACGTTTTGAATCTTACAAGGATTTAGATTGCTGTTGAAAATTTACTATCACAAAATTTTCAGGACAGTCTTTATTTGCTTTGGGATCCTTATGTAGTAATAAATCTGTATGGGGAGAGGAGAATTTATTTTATTATTTTTAGCCATTTTTAAAAGCTATTATTATTGAAAATATATATTTTAATAATCATTTTCTGCCTTGTAGTTTTGCAATGGAAAGTTAGTTGTCATTCAGTTCTGAGCTATGTTTAAAGTTGGAATAAGGAATGTCCCAGTCAGGTCCTATCTCCAGAGCTCAACACATCCAGAAAGTACGCCAATAACCACTCCCCACGTCCGTAGGGTAAGTGACTATTTGGTACGAGAGTCAAGTGCTCTGAGCAGACGAAGTGTACCAAGGATGACGGCATTCTGCATTCGTCCGAATGAGATTTCTGCCAAATTACAGCAAAATGGTATGATTCTTGAATTCAAGAGCAGTGTGTCCATCATTCCGCCAAGGAATCCTACGATCAAAACCACCATTTTAACAGAATGGTTTGGTTACAGCGTGCGAAGTTCAAATAGTAGATCTCGATCCTTAGTCCGTTTTTCCTCCTCTTATCGAACGATAAGAAGTTTTTCGCCTGAAGCGCAAAACGTCATAACGAAAATCTTCCTACTTCGGTGGTTGAAGAGGACAACATCAGGCAAATTGGTTTGAATTTGCTTGAGGGTGCATGGGAATGAGTAGTTCCAATAGATTCGGCAACTCCCATTCTCCATAACGGATTCAGTATTCCCCGGAGCATAAGGCACACCGGTGTCTCGTCTATACCATACGAGTATCGTAGATGATGGTACAGTACCACTCGTAGCGCCGCATTATGCCTGTGGATATAGGACGAAACCGCATAAGCTGGGTATACTGCCGGCAAATGCATTATGGTATCAGGTGCCCCACGACACGCGCTGCATCAAATGAACAAACGGAGAAAACAACCGAACAAATGAACAAACGAACAAACGAACAAACGAACAAACGAACAAACGAACAAACGAACAAACGAACAAACGAACAAACGAACAAACGAACAAACGAACAAACGAACAAACGAACAAACGAACAAACGAACAAACGAACAAACGAACAAACGAACAAACGAACAAACGAACAAACGAACAAACGAACAAACGAACAAACGAACAAACGAACAAACGAACAAACGAACAAACGAACAAACGAACAAACGAACAAACGAACAAACGAACAAACGAACAAACGAACAAACGAACAAACGAACAAACGAACAAACGAACAAACGAACAAACGAACAAACGAACAAACGAACAAACGAACAAACGAACAAACGAACAAACGAACAAACGAACAAACGAACAAACGAACAAACGAACAAACGAACAAACGAACAAACGAACAAACGAACAAACGAACAAACGAACAAACGAAACGAAGAAACGAAACGAAGAAACAAAACGAAGAAACAAAACGAAGAATCGAAACGAACAAACGAAACTAACAAACGAAACTAACAAACGAAACGAACAAACGAACAATCAATCAAACGAACAAACGAACAATCCAACAAACCAGCAAACAAACAGGTTAGGTTTGTGTGTAAATTGCGAGCGAAAAACGAATTCACTCATTTTCGATTCTCGCAAGCTAGGTTAGCTTGCTCAGCTTAGGTTTGTGTGTCAATTACGAGCAAAAAAAAACAAATTCAGGATTTTTCAGTTCAGTTTGTCTTCTTGTTTTATCACCTTAACACCTCGCCATGTTCAATTGCAATATTTGAATTCGAGTTTGGCGCATGCTCAGTAGATTCTGATAGAGGTGCATGGGTTGACCTCACGGATAATAGAGACACGGTCGTCGCATCCGCCATGTTTGTGACGTCAATGTAGTATAATTTTGTAAACAAAAGGGCCGTAAATATCACATACCTATGTATTGTATGTATGTGCATAATTAATAGCACAATATATGTTCTTTAGTTCAGGGCAAAGCACAAAAGACCCCTGTCTTTTGTGGTTCATGGTGTCTTCAAGAGAACCTTTCTTTCCATAACGTTTTTTTTATTGTTGAAGCTGTAGTAGTAGTGGTAAGAGAGAACTTTACATTACATCCTCACAATTCAAAATAATAATGGACTTACCTCAATGTGCAAGGTAAACAAAGCTTATTGCTAAACAGTGAAACTATTATTGTTAATATACATTTTATTTCAGTACATCCGAATTCCCAACTGCAGGCGGAACAAATTGTGCGGTTGTTGATGATGACTATGAAAGCACACTTATTTACAGATCAAATGCAAGTTATAGAACCAGTTACCGAAAAGTCAAGGAAAGAAAAATATGGTAAATTTGTACAGCACCATAACAAGATGAAAAAATTAAATAAATGAATTGTCCAAAAGAAATGTAGAACAAGAAGCTCAAATTGAACAAACTTAATTGGAACTGATAAATCATTCTAGTAAATAAAAACCTCTCAGTTTATTTCTTATCCAATTTCAACACTGCGTTAGTAGTAGTTCACTACAGTACTGAATAGTCTATTTAAATTTCCCGCGCAAATATACTACAATGACGTGACAAGCGATGACCTTGTCTCTATTATCCGCAGTGAACTCTATACTACGTACCTGGAACGAACCCGGCCGTTATCTTTAATAGCAGAAAGTGTGTCAGGGGCAATTGAAACAAAGACAGCATTAGTTAGGGTAACCTTTCTCTGTCATACTCATACAAATAAGTTATGGTTAGGTGTATAAAATTTATTTTAATTAGAAATTCAGTTATTTTGGGGATTATTTTTGTTCAATACTTACAATATTTTTGAAGGTATATATTCATGTTGTTCTAGTGTGAATTTTTGCTGTTTTAAATTGTAGCAATCCATTTGCGAAAGGGTATAATAAGGCACCTATTAGGTCATATGCTCAAAGACAAAAGACTATTTCTGAACCTTAATATTTGATGACATACCGTTGTTATAACATATGCGTAAAACATTTGCTCTTTTTTTGGTTTTATATTAACAATGGAGAGTACTATAGGGTTAGCCAATGACCTATTATCTTTGAATAAAAATCCACTTAATTACTTTTTAACATATACCTATAAGTACTATCAGATCACTTGGAATTTGTTTCCTGTATTAAAGCTTATAAATCATTCACCAATGCACTCATTCGAGGAGGACTTCTATATGCTTCAGATGTGTAAACATTTTTACATTTTGTGGAAAAGTAAATTCGACTTTTATAAGAAAGTGAAAACATATTTAAATCAAAAATTAATTTAAATAAAAAAATTGTGATATTTTTAAATCTAAACACCCTGTAATGCATAAATTTGTAGGTGAAGAATGTCAAGAAATTCAGATAATTCGAAAAGTAACTGCTACAAATTTGAAGTGTCATCAGCGTTAATTGATAAATATAGAATTACATGGAAAAAGTGCCACATTAAGACAAAATATTACAAAACTAATTTTATTCAGTAATTTTTAGATATAAGTGGCATTAGATATCTATAATGTATTGTAATATTGAATAAAAATTGAATTTTTAATTTTGTTTTCATTTTATTTTACCAACCCAGCGGAAGAACAGTTGAAATTTTACTTGACCGTGGTACTATTTACATTATTACTTCCTTCCTAACTAACTATACCGGAAAAATACACGCTTTCCCCAAAATAAACGTAAAAAATATAAATAATTTTAAAATAATGCGCCATCGTTCCATTAACCACCATAAGATAGAAAGAGATAGATATCCCTAACATGTTCCGGTTGCCTACACAATCGATTTGCCTCACTTTTATTTGCAGGCGGGTCCGTTCCAGGTTAGTATAGAGTTCACTGATTATCCGTGGGTTGAACTAGCCTAAGATGTCTAAAAACCATGGTGTGTCGACTCATTCCTCCAAAACTGTGGGATAAAACGGGAGACAATTCGCCAGCTTGATTAAGAGAAAACAAATGAAATCGTGACCTGTTTCCCAAATATTCCGCATTTTCGTGTACCGCCACGGTCGGTTTTCCTGTCAGGGTAAATTTACAAGCACAGAAGTTTTCAAGTATTGTTGACGGATGAACTGAATAAAGAAGCCCAATTATTGAAATATACTGAATCACTATCACCAATCAGTTTTATTTGTTACATTTTCGACTTATTTTTATAATTTTTTACTGAAATGCAATTAACTACAATAATTAACCACGCATTTTATCATGAAAATTCACCATTAGATCTTGTGCTAATACAATCAGGAATGGCGGGTTTCCGTGAGATATATTCGTGCCATTATTTTCATCAAAATGTTTTCTAATAATACGAGATACTATGTGATAATATGGTGGTACTCACTTTCGGTACTGGATATAGATGAATTATTTTGTTCGTCTCTCTGGATTGCCCACAAATGATACAAAAACGGAACATGAACCAATTATTATTGTACAGACTACACAGAAAACGATTAGAGATTAACAAATTGTATTCAATGTTTCGCCAACACAGCAGCTTCTTCACTGTCTGATTGAATACAGTTTGTGGAGATCGAATCGTTTTCTGTGTATTTTATACAATTACTATGGATCTTCATCAACGACCGAGTCAATCAGACAAATTGAATTATCATTGAATGAATGATGAATTTCTAAGAAAATATGCAGCAAAATGGACAAACACATTAATAATAGTCATCAATACAGGGAAATTGCACCATGAAAATTAGATTCCGTTTTGAACAGTATTTGAAGTTTGTTGAAATTCCATAAAATTGACAACAGTCGTCAATCACCATATCCCTGGAATATTGACAAGACTAAAATTCTATAAAGGCGCCATCTCTGGGACAGACTGAAGAAGCGGACCACTATTTCATTAGTTTATTTGTCTTCTGAAAAATCAAAACAACATCGAATCACTCGACACACCAGGGTTTTTAGCCGCTTGTCGCCAATTACGAGACGGGACGGAACGGGAATGGATAGGATATGGAATAGAATATGGGGTGGAATGGAATGACATATTCATATATTTTTTTTCAATTTGCCACCATACACAGTAAAAAGTGGATGGAAAAATACATTCCAAAATGTAATATATACATTCTCCTCCTAGATTGCACAAGTAATTTAAAATTTCGATGTAAAATTATGTAAATGTCCTCTATTTCTCCCGTGTTTACAGTGAGCATGTAATTCGATGCTTAATTACGAGTAATCTATGCTGGTTTACATGATGACTGTAAATGAATGTAATATTAGTAAAACGACTTATTGTTACAGCGGAATGACGCCAATTTCCATGATGCTATCGCCTTGTGCACCTACCAGCATTCGGCCCAATCCTCATTCACATTTCATGTTGGTAGGATGAACGTCGTTGGGCATCTGGTGAGGATATGTTTTAAAAACAAACAATCCATCTCCTGTATTTTATGTGAGTATGTGGGTGACAAATTGTCATCGGATTATATATCAGGTGAGTGAATAGGTACTGAGGAAAAAATATCAAACAGTCATTGTTCGTTCCATAATATTATGAATAACACCAAAATTTTCGTAGGAAATTGAATTTAAACTTTCGTTGTCGCAAACCCAACTGTGAGATAATTTTGAGCTCGTACTTAGCATTCAAATCTCAAGTGGATAGATCATCATCTCAATCCGATTCCAGAACATGATATCTGATAGTGAGCAATCTCATGAGGTCAGCTAAACTTTTTAGTTAATTTCAGAGAGTTGAAGTGAAGAGTGAAATATTTTGTTAAATTATTGTTTGTGGTACCATATTCAAACGATTTAAGAGTTTTAGTTATTATCCTTCAATATATAACAATGTGTTATGATGAATAAAGTATTTTTGAATGCGATTTTATGTCTTTTTTGCAGATCCCCCTCCCCCCTCTGTACTATTATGGAATATTGTAGTATATATCACACTCTGAAGAAAAATATAACACTTCTTTCTCAGTAATCGTTACATTTGAGGCAAAAAAGGTCTGAATCTGCTGGCATGATCACGATCTAGTCTAATCTATCAAAAATATAGCTTCAACTGTAACAGAAAATAGAAATGATTTTTGTTAAGGTACACTTTCAATTAAGTCAATGTTGAAAAAATTTAAAATTTTCTTAGTTTTTCATTACATTCATAATTTTTCATGGTTGACTTTGGATGTTCTTATGATCAGTCTTCTTTTCTCCTCCGGATAAAAATACGACACTAGTTTTCACACAATGTAAAGTTAGTTGACACTACTTGAAAACAATGGACAAAAGACACCTAAACAGACGTAACAATTTCCGTTAAATCTGTATCGTAGGGTTTTTTTCCATTTCCAGAGGAGTCATGTATTGATTCAATTTTCAATTGAGAATGTTTCTCTTTAAAACATGAATCCCTTCCAAGAGAGGTTATCTTGTACGATGGAAAACAGCGACTAAATTCCAACTTTCAGTCGCAGATGATTCCACAACTGACTTTATGAACATCCTGTTCATATTTTCAATGAAATCAACATGCCATACCCATGACAGGTATTATGTCAGAAAAATAATTTCAAAGTTTCACCCCACAAGAAAAAGTCCAACAATTCCTCATTACAGTGTGAAATTGCTTCTGAAGAGTATGTTTTCCAATTCTTCCTACCTCCCTGATGATCTTAGAAGAGTGAAATAGATTTTAGTCGACCAAAATGTATTGGAGGCCTAGCGAAAGAGATGCAATTATTCACGCATCAATGGAATGAGCGATTTTCTGTGAGTGATACTTCTGAATAACATTCTCCCTTATCTCATTCATAGATAAGAATCTCCAAAGGAAACTGGACATTCAATAAATAATCAACTATCTGAATGAAAATGCAAATTTTCACTTTCAGATTTTTTCTCTCAAGTTATATAGGGTATTTCTCAATATCTTTGAGATGTAGTTCAATGTCCAGCGTGCCTTTTGCCGGGGAAGTAGTTGTTTTCTGTTAGATATTACAAAAACGTAACTTCAATTTTATCGTAGTGTTTTTTCCATTTCCAGAGGAGTCATGTATTGATTCAATTTTCAATTGAGAATGTTTCTCTTTAAAACATGAATCCGTTCCAAGAGAGGTTATCTTGTACGACGGAAAACAGCGACTAAATTCCAACTTTCAGTCGCAGATGATTCCACAACTGACTTTATGAACATCCTGTTCATATTTTCAATGAAATCAATAGATAATGAAGTTGTTACATCCATAGATGATATCCCTGTTTCGGATCACAAATCAATCACTGTTAAGGTGAGTTCAGCAATTGTAAGTCAGGCTAATACAAGTAATCATACTCTGATAATGCATAAACGTTATTTTAATTCCACTAATAGAAAAATCTTTGCAAATACTCTGAAAGCAGAAAAGTGGAGCGAAGTTTATGATTTTAATGACTGTAATGATAAAGAACCCCGCATATTTAGTACGTAAAAGCTTTCAAATAATTTTGCTCAATTGCTCAAATTTTGATATATTGTAGATCTTGGCATCCTCATTACGTAGTCCAATTCACAAATCGATTCTATTACCAGTTTTCGAGGTACAGGGTGTCAAAAATTCGATTTTCGCTATTTTGGGTATTATGCATCGATTTGATTTTTGTGCTCTAATTAGAAATTGAACTGTCTTAGAAATGAACTTAATGTATTTAAGTTGTAGCTCATGAGTCCCTCCATTCGAATGAAAGATAATATCTAACAAAGGGTGTTGCATTACAGCATGACAAGACAATGTTCATAGAAATAGATAAAAATCAATACCATAATCGTTTTGATTTTTACTCAATCCGTTAAAATTAGAAAACAAACAGCTAGAATTTGACAAGTTTTTATAAAGTATGGGTCTTGATCAACTTCATGATGACTCATATGATTGCTTGTCCTACAGTATTTATTTTTCCAGGTTCAGGGTGCAGGGTGACAATTTGATTGCTTTCAAATGCTACATCTCATGAATAAAATTATATAATCATTACGAATTGTCCTTAACTATTACTAGGATATGAAAGTTAAACTGACTCATGAAAAAAATTAATGAAAAATGCTCTGCCCTTCCTTCCTTCTTCCTCTTCATCAAACATCAAATCAAACATCAAATTTTATTTTTGTGATCACCTCTTCACATGAAAATGAAATGGAAAAACGCATCATCAATATTTCATTTACCTGAATAGGTATTTTCAAATTCTAATTATTTAGTTACAAAAAATATTTATTTTCACAGATACCTACTTGAAATAGCATTAAAAAATAAACTTTCAAAACATATAAAATGAAAGTTTTTACATTATAGATCTATTGGTATTTTTCGCAGATTTATGTTCATTGGGACCATAAAATGATTATCGTAGATAGACGTAGAGTTACAGCAAGGGTGGCTGTGATTGTGTGAAGATGACTTACAGTCGTGTAAAATTCTACAATTGATTATTCAAAAATCTCTGTCACCACCTTCAATCAAGATATTTTTCCTAATATCAAGGTGTAATACTGATAGATTGAAAAAAATGCAAGTGAGCCATGACAAAATCACAAATTCATAATGTCAAGTGATAGCAACAGAGTACCAAATCGAATATTGTCAATTATAGTCAAATATTATTATTAACTATTGGAAGAAGCAAACAAGTGATTATTTTGGACTGTTATAATTTGTTGTTGTAGAATTTTACATCACTAAGTCATTTTCACACAATCACATCCACCCTTGCTGTAATTCTACGTCTATCTACGATAATCATTTTATGGTCCCAATGAACATAAATCTGCGAAAAATACCAATAGATCTATAATGTAAAAACTTTCATTCCGTATGTTTTGAAAGTTTATTTTTCAATGCTATTTCAAGTAGGTATCTGTGAAAATAAATATTTTTTGTAACTGAATGATTAGAATTTGAAAATACCTATTCAGGTAAATAAAATATTGATGATGCGTTTTTCCATTTCATTTTCATATGAAGAGGTGTTCACAAAGATAATATTTGATGTTTGATGTGATGTTTGATGAAGAGGAAGAAAGAAGGAAGGGGAGAGCATTTTTTACCAGCTATTCAATGAGGTATCACAAGTAGAGATTTCTATTGAAAGTATTGGAATGCAGGTGGCTGTAAATCAAGGGGGTGATGGGGTTTTGCTATAATGGGGGATGTGATAGGAAGGATCATTCCATGGGTCAGTTTAACTTTCATATCCTAGTAACAGTTATAGACAATTCGTAATGATTATATAATTTTATTCATGAGATGTAGCATTTGAAAGCAATCAAATTATCATCCTGCTCATGTACTCATGTACTTATGTAGTTGATCAAGATCCATACTTTACGGAAAATTTGTCAAATTCTAGCCGTTTGTTTTCTAATTTTAACGGATGGAGTGAAAATCAAAACGATTATTGTATTGATTTTTATCTATTTCTATGAACATTGTCTTTTCATGGGAAATTATGAATAAACTCAGGAATAAAACATCAAACAACCCTGATATGAAAATTCTGAACAGTTATCATGAAATCACAAATCCTAAGATCATAGCCGATACCTTCAATGATTTTTTTACTGAGGCCCCAAAAAATGTGGTGGAGTCTATAAAACGCTCAAAAAATTCTGAATTTTAAGGTAAAAGTAACATGAACTCCTTCGCCTTGATACCCTTTTCAGAGATTGAAATGCGAACGATTGTCTCAAAGTTGAAAAACAAAATGTCCACAGGATGAAATCCCTTCCGCTTTAATCAGAGAATCCGGTGAAGTATTAGCTAGTATCCTGACCCACTTAGTAAATCACTTTTTCCAAATTGCCTGAAATCAGCAAAGATCACCCCGGTGTTCAAAAAGAAAGAGAGGACCTGCATTGAGAATTACAGGCCAGTCTCTGGCCTCTCCCAATTTGCAAAGGTGACTGAGTATTGCATGCTTGACA
The DNA here is from genome assembly GCA_944452925.2 of Chrysolina oricalcia. Taxonomy (NCBI): domain Eukaryota; kingdom Metazoa; phylum Arthropoda; class Insecta; order Coleoptera; family Chrysomelidae; genus Chrysolina; species Chrysolina oricalcia. Next base: position 36,773,744 of record OX101824.2, read on the forward strand.
GATTCAACCCTTTCACCGACAAATATAAACTAATACCTGATCAACAACATGGGTTCCGCAAGGGAAAATCCACTACCACTGCAACAGTGGACTTCTACAACAATGTTTTGTTGGAGATTGATAAAAAAGATCCCCAATAGGTATTTTTTGCTACTTGAGCCGAGCATTTGACTGCGTTCCGCACAAGGCTGCAAAAACTTTGGCTTTGTGGCTTGAGAGGAACTGCAGCTGATTGGTTTCAATCATATCTCTCCGACAGAACTCAGTTTGTACAAATATGTTCCAAAGAAGCGGATGGGTCTGTCAGAAAGCACTGCTCAGATACCTCCACACTGGAACTGGGGATACCACAGGGTAGTGTACTAGCACCAGTACTCTTCTCCTTATTTATTGCTGACTTAGTTGAATTCCTACCTGGCTGTAACATAACACTATATGCAGATGACCCATGCTTCTTAGTCTCCCAAGAATGCAGTGAATCAAATGAATTAGCCTGCAACCATCTTCTTACTAAACTGGGTGAATGGTTCTTGGCAAAAAAATTATTTCTCAATATCGAAAAAACAGAATACCTGGTTATTCATACAAGACAGATAATTATGAAGAACCCTATCCTAATTAAACTTGATGAACTGACTATTACCAACAAATCAACTACCAAATTTTTAGGAATAACCATGCAGGATGATCCCAGTTGGCACGAACATATAACAAGTGCGATAAATAGAATCAATACGAAAATATACCAGATTCGATGTTTGCGAAAGGTTGTTGATACTCATTGTCTGAGAAAATTCTACTTTGCCGAGATCCAGTCTATCTTACTTTATGGCATTCTACTATGGGAAAACTCATCTGATGCACAGTATTCATTTTTGATCCAGAAAAGGGCTTTGAGAACTATAATTAACACTTCATCCAGACACTCCTGTAAACATCTATTTTCTGAATTGAATATTTTACCTTTGGCTTGTCTTTACATAATGGAAGTTGCCTGTTATATCCACAAAATTAGAAGTATCCTTCCCAGGCATATGGACATGCATGCCTATCAAACCAGAAATAACAAGTCCATTTACCCAAATCATGATAACCTACAGATAACATCGAAAGGACCACTCTCAACCGGAATGAAAGTATATAATAAATTACCTGAGAACATCAAATCAAACTACACACTTCAAATTCTGTAACTTCATGAAATAATTCTTTCACAGATATCTCTTTTATAGTATTGATGACTTTTTAAAATGAGTTTAACATGTTCTGCATATTACTCTATTTTGTTTTGTTGTGCCATCGTAATCGTAATCGGCTATCTCTTAAATTTTATTTATACACATTTATTACTATTTTTTTTACTATTATAAAAACTGTATTCTTGACAAGTTCTACACCCGGATGGGTCTTTGAATGAATAAAGATTGATTTGATTTGATAAACTCAATTAAACTAAGAACTCAGAATTAACAATTAAGAATTAAAAATTAGCAATTAGGAAGGTGTTCAACTAAAAATTAAGAATTACGTTCGGGCTTGATATGTTTTCTACGTTCAGATCATAACTAGCAGAAGACAAGTGTCAAAAATGACAATGAATTGTATAATAGTGCAGCCAGGAACAACACTGCACAATGCACAACATAATCTGTTCAATTTTTTTTTAAATGTACCTAAAATACCGTGTGCGTATGCGTTCAATAGCTTAATTGCAATTCTTAGTTGACAGATGAAAGATGACCATCTTCTAGTTGCTAATTTTGATTTAATTGACAGATGAAAATTATAATACACCCGATGGTGTATGTATTCATCTTTCTTAATTCTTAGTTGTTTATTCAATTCTTAGTTTAGTGGAGTTTATAAATCCACCATTAATATTACTGAAGTTTCAAATTTTAAAACGATTCAAATTTTAAACTTTGTAAATATTGGGCCTGAAATGGGTGATTACCCCCCACCATGGAATTACCCTAGGAACGCGCCTGTGTTATGCAGATATATGATAATGGATAACAATTTTGTATTGCATCGTTTATATTGTGCCTAATGTTGAATGAAGTATTGAGCGTATTTTTTAAGAGTAAGAGTTGCGTTTGTAGAAAGCAAAATCTTTTGTGTATTTCGAGAGCAAATTGTCATTGCCGCTCTCCAAAAATTACTCTTTTTCGAGCGCCAATCTATCACTTTGCAAACAAAAATAGCTACTGTTTTTGCTGTTCCACATATACCTACTCAATAAGCACTATTTCAGATATCGAAATGAATATCCCGCATTGGTGGAAACAGCTGAATAGGAAAGAATAAATACGATGGCTCCGCGATTTCACGAAACTGACGTCGGCGTCGTCACGAGAATGAGTCAGAAAAGGTGGTCCCCGCATAATGTGTTCTACTACATGGTACCGCGAAGCAAAATATATATCCTGCGATTATTTTTACCGACACATCACAGTCGAACACATCGCGAGTTGGCGTAGATCGCGATTGCCGGGGTACCGAGTTTCAAGTACCGCAGTGCCTTTACTTTCATCATGTGCTGTTTTATTCTGTTGGAAATGACTTACTCTCACATTGTTTTCAGTCAAATAGTGTTATAGTGCTAAAACTGGTTCAGTTTCTTTTATTGGATTAAACATTTTATAGATACACGGTGAGTTTTTACAATTAATTGTAGGTTAGGTACCCTATGATCGAGCGGAAATTTTCATATCGATATGTTTTGACGATATATACAACAACCAATGTTCAGTTATATAAATAATCTCTAGACCGTTTGTTATTTATTGAGTTCCTTCAGCGCGGGCAATTTCAAATTCAAATTGGATGCTACGTTATTTGAAACGTTAGATAGCTACACCGTGGTCTAGATAATAGATAACTGTACCCTATCAACAGCTGAAAGCTGCATCACAGAAAGGACAACTCGTTCCTTGTTTAATTTGGCAATTTTGGACCAAGGTCAAAATTGAATCATGACTGCCAAACGAACCGTTGATCATTGAGTTTCCCCCCTGCGGATCGAAATTACAGGTACCGAGTCCATGATAATTATATAAATATTCATTATTTTTGTTATACTCATTCAAAAAACATGAATGAAATAGCTACTTTTATGTTGCCAAGTCTCGTTAATTCCATTAGCTATTCTTCATCTAATTTCAACCGATTATGTAATGATTCTTTTTACGTGTTAAAAATGTATAGAAATGATTCAAAAATACCTAGGCATGAATAGAATTATCTTTATGTGGGATAGATATGTGAAACAACATGTGTCACATACCTATTGCTGAATGCGATAATAGGTAGTATATTTATAACGAAATTCGGAATATTCATTTCCATTTTCGGTCTCCATAAATTTTTACAAATTCAAAAATGACTAAAATGAGAATGACAACTGACAAATTCAAATGAAAAGTTACAAAAGTATGTTAAGCGATCGTGTAAAGGGTATGGGCCAATGGTGCGTGGGCGGAAGATTATGGCTTTAGAGAGAAAGAGTATTAGATAATTATGGAAAATTCAAATATCTATAACAGTTTGTGATAGCCTTATGAGACCACTTTTTTTTTCTATTCAATAATTTAAAGTTTTCTGCATCTGCAAAAGATTCTGTAATGTCTTCAAAAGTAGATGTACATACTCTACATTTGATAATTTTTTTAAAAGATTCAATAACAAATCCTAATATACAGGGTGTTTCTTAAGTACGTGTAAAAAATTCAGGGGCGTGTTGCTGATATAAAAATATGAAGAAAAGTTCCTATAAATATATGTCCGCAAGTTATTTGTTTCTGAGATACACAGTGTCAAAGTTCAATTCTTATTTTTTGTGAATAATTTCAAAATAATTCTGATATTTGGGTAAAGTTTGGTAAGTATATGGAAATATCTATTATTTGGTTTGCGTAAAAAATATATTTTTGGTAGAGGTCACTGCGAGCAACTGTTTTCGAGTTATTGAGATTTGAAGTAATCCATGCAAGTAATTTTGAATGACAAGATTTTTAAATTTAAAATAAATTCAACTAGAAATTAGTTTTTCCACAATCAACATAAAATTTGATTTTGTCTCTGAAAAATTATCCTAGATACCAAACTTAACTCGAATATCACAAATATTTTGGAATTTATTCACAAAAAACAAATACTTATAAGAATTAAACTTTGACACTCTGTATCTTTGAAACGAATAACTCGCGGACATGTGTTTATGGGAACTTACTTTCTTGTTTCGACATCAGCAGCATGCTCCTAAAGTTTCTAGAAGTACTTAAGAAACACCCTGTTTATGTGTAACCACATTTTCAGTCATGGTACTCAAAGAAAAGGGAGAAATGAAATTAAATGATAAAATTTCCCATCTTCGATTAACATGTCGTTGACATCAATGTAAAATTTTTTATAATGGACGTATCATCCAAATTCAAGTCCGCATAATTTTTTTTTGCCTCTGTGTCGTTGCCAATATATTGGTGTTATCCAGATTCACACAGTTTCCCTGAACAACTGCTAAAACTTAACAATGCCAAAACTCAAAAGCCGTCACTGTTATCAGTGTTGTCTTTCTTCGCTCGATACGCCACGATAGGATTTTAAGGCGGTGTTACCAAGTTTACTGGACTTCCCATAATTACGTGCCCTAACCACAGATATTCCAAACCCCATTTGGAACACGAAAAAAAAAAGAAAACTTGGCCAGAAACAGCGATAATGCGCAAGTGCAAAGGTTGGTCATCATTTCCTGTGAGGGGTAATTTAACTGAATTTCGGACAGCGGGTTTGGCGTTCTACTGTTTATTATATTTCTATGGTTTTAATTTTGAGTGTGTGTAATTTTGCGAACGATAAGTGCAATAAGCGCAAGTGTCGCCAGGGACGGTCTAAGGATTTTTGACTTCTTGTTCCTGAATCTGGTTATAAGTTGTCGGTAATAGCATTTGCAATATAATAGTTTTCATGTGATGATATAGGTATACAGAAAACCAATAATTGACTTTTTGAATATAGAAATATTGAGTGTAGGTCTTCTATTTTGTGCTTTCTCGCGACCAAGAAGGGAGAAATTATTATGAGAGTCAAAAAATTCAAATTTGATATTTTGATCGGAATTGATTCTATTTCGCTTAGTCCATGAATCAGAAGAAAAAACTCAAATTATGTGTCCATCGGCCTCACGCCTAAACCGTTGAGCCTAGAGCCCATTAGTTATACTCGAATCCACATCAGAGTGAGGAAACACTTTCTTAAGATAGGCATATTATTGATTTTCGAAATTCTGAATATTGAAGGTGGTTTTCATGAATATTTGAGTAATTTGGGCCTAGTGACCTTTGTGTTCAAGATATTACGAACGCTTTTGTTATGAATGATGTGCGTTAAATCAATAAAGAACCCAATGTATGTGGTGATTTTGAATCGTATTATGTGATGAGAGAATCTACTTCTACAAATTGATTGATTAATTAGTTAGTTATTAATGCGAAAAGTATGTAATAATAACAAATGCTTCTATTGACAAGACATTACAATTTTTTTTACATGAGTTCAAACTACCTACTTGTTGACTCTTGTCTTGATTGGATATATAAAATTGGGAAAAAATCTGTCAATTATAGTTTCTTGGGTAAAAAACTACATTTTTGCATTCGGTCACAGGTTCTCATTTATTACTGTAAATGTTGTTGAATCGTATTAAATTCAAATGACATTTTTTGTAATTAGAAGTAGATTATCGAATGTCGGGAGGAATATAAAAAGTCAAAAATTCAAATTGTTACAGGATATTTGTTTCACTTTGTTTCAAATAAGGAGAAATGGTAGGATTGAAGGAAAAAGGACTTTCATAATTCTCAACACATTTTATTTTGCTCATTCATTTCTATCAAACGAAAATTGTGGCATTTTGCTTCAAAATCTATAGATGGGAAAATAGAATAAATTTTGTAGGTGTTTTTCTCTCGGTTTTTCTCTTCAGTTCACCTCTAATTTCCTCAGTTTGCTACATTGCAATATTGAAAAATCTAATTTTGGTGTAAATTCTTGTTATTGCTTATATCATTTTCATTTTGTGACTCATCTCATAGGGAGATACATCGAAAATGAGGTTTTTTTATGGAGCTGAATAATTTTTTATTTTTTATCCTGAAATAATATTGATGAAGGTTGGTGTATGAAGGTTTCCAATAAATTCTATTCATTATCAGTAATTGCGAGAACCTGCCGGATTTTTCTTTCAAGAAAATACAAATATCTATAACAGTTTGTGATGGCCTTATGGGACCACCCCTATTTTTTCTATTGAATAATTTAAAGTTATCTGCATCTGCGGAAGATTCTGTAATGTCTTCCAGAGTGGACAAACATACTCTACATTTCATAATATTTTTATAGATTTAACGACAAAATGACAAATCCTGATATATGCGTAACCACATTTTCGCAGTCGGGGTACTCAACGAAGGGAGAAATGAAATTAAATGATAAAATTTCCCATCTTCGATTAACATGTCGTTGACATCAATGTCATATTTTTTATAATGGACATAACATCCAAATTCAAGTCCGCATAGATTTTTTTTGCATCTGTGCCGTAGTCAATATATTGGTGTTATCCAGATTCACACAGTTTCCCTGAAAAACAACTGCTAAAACCTAACAATGCCAAAACTCAGAAGCCGACAATGTTATCTTTCTTCGCTTGATACGTCACGATATGATTTTAAGGCGGTGGTGCCAAGTTTACTGGACTTTCGACAATTACCTGCCCTAACCACAGATGGTATTCCAAACTTCATTTGGAACACGAAAAAAAAATAAAGCTTGGCAACGACCTGAACAGAAACAGAAATAATGCGCAAGTGCAAAGGTTGGTCATCATTCCCTGTGGGGGGTCATTTAACTGAATCTCGAATACCGTGTTTGGCGTTCTAGTGTTTATTATATTTCCATGCACGATACAGAAATAAAAAAAGAGAATTTTTTTACGATTTTGTTAACGGAGATAGATTTAGTCTCCGAAACGTCAAGGTATGGAAATTTGGATGGGCAAAGTTATTGACAAAATTGGATAATTTTTCAAGACAGTAATATTCTAAATGTTTCGAAAATATTCATTTATTTGGAAAGGCTTAGGAATCTCGAAAAGTGCTCGCAAGCACTTTCGGGATTACTATAAGCACCAAGCGTTTTCGTTAAATGCTCCGATGCACTAAGCACTGGTCCAAGAAAGTGCTTGGGATAACAGTGCTTAGGAGTACTTGAGTGCTTTGAGTGCTTTCACGAGTACTAAGCATACGCTGCCGCGATTCCGAGTACGACTTCATCGAAGCGTAGCGCTGCCGTCTTGCTGGCGATAACGTCTAGCCAGTTTCACTTTGGTACAGAGTGCAGATTATTTGTTACTAGAACAATAAAACAACATACATAGCAACATGAAAATCCTTGTTTATTATCTTCCACTTCATTTTCAATGTCACTGGAATTTTAGCTATAATCTGCGATAATCTCATCAGATTGTTTAACTCTGATAGATCAATTTTTCACTCTTGAAATTTTCAGGAGAGCTGATTAGCTGATTCTTTCAATTCCAACAATATAAATACTACAGAAAATTATGGACTAGAAATATCGAAATTTCATACACAAATAATGTAAGTCGTTATAGGTATGTTCATTACCTGTGTAATATTGTATAATATACAGTGCGGCTTTTAATAGCCCCCCCCCCTGTTAACTTTTGAACGGTTCGACGTAGAAACATGAAAAAAACACTGTTTCGAGGGTTTCACCAATACTACTTTTTGAAATAAAAAAAATAGTGATTGCACGATAGGGGGCTCAGGGGGGCGCAGGAGGACGTAGGGGGGCCCATCAACTCAAAATTTTTAAATGGCATGTGGGGTCAAGTGTCACATCGTTGAAAAGATAATTCAATTCTCTTTACTTTACAACCATCTAAATATTTTTAAATTTCGGTAATATTTTTTTGTAATTCAAAATCGAAATATCAAATATAAATGCAGATCTGAATACTACTCATACCTCGATAAATTTGAACGATTGGATGTAGAACAATGAAACCAAAAATTGTTTGAAGGGTATTACCGATACTACTTTTTGAGAGAAGAAACATTGCAATTACTCGAATTTCGAAATAAAAATCGAAATTAGGAAAAAAATTATAAACAAAATTAAAAAATATTTAGATGGTTGTAATAGTATATTACGTATCAAGTGTTGTAAAAAGCATATTACGCACGAATGGAAAAATTGCGCACGAGCCGCGTAGCGGTGAGTGCGGTAATTACATGAGTGCGTAATTGCTTTACAACACGTAATACGTACTATACTTTTTCTACGACTCTTATATACTGGATGGTGCGTTTGATTAAGCTTTAAGTAATAAAAAAATGAAGGTAACTAACGCAGTTTATGGTTTAATTTCCAACAACAACAAATTAAATCTAAGAAAATACAATTTTGTACTATATAGCATAGAAATGATGAACAGAGCGAGGAGGGTTTAAATGTTTTGGTCAATATATTAAAATAGGCGAGCAATACATTTTCGGAGTACGTACTCACGTGGTTATCCATACTCCATTCCATAAATTTTTGATAGGCTTTTTCATATCTATCCTTTGATTTTTGCGGCAGAATATTCTCCATAGCAGAAGCAGCCTGAAGAACAATTTCCGGTGGCGTTGCGCTCATTTCATTATCGGAGTTGCTCATATTTGTAGATATAAAATTAAAGATCGGATTATAATTTATGAAGTATCGATTTGAACTTCAAATCTCAAAAAGTGACAATGTCACTGTCAAATATTTAAAACGCAAGACAGATAAATGTCACGATTTGAGTGGTTCAAGAGGCAACTTGATTGTTACCTATTATACTAGCCATCATATCATGACGCACAGTTGTGCGTTTTTATTCTTTACGCACAGTTGTGCGTAAGAATGGATTTACTTATAGAGTGAACTGTTTGTAAAACAATGTTTACTAACATAGGAGTAGAAAATAGTATATTACGTATCAAGTGTTGTAAAAAGCATATTACGCACGAATGGAAAAATTGCGCAAGAGCCGCGTAGCGGTGAGTGCGGTAATTACATGAGTGCGTAATTGCTTTACAACACGTAATACGTACTATACTTTTTCTACGACTCTTATATACTGGATGGTGCGTTTGATTAAGCTTTAAGTAATAAAAAAATGAAGGTAACTAACGCAGTTTATGGTTTAATTTCCAACAACAACAAATTAAATCTAAGAAAATACAATTTTGTACTATATAGCATAGAAATGATGAACAGAGCGAGGAGGGTTTAAATGTTTTGGTCAATATATTAAAATAGGCGAGCAATACATTTTCTGAGTACGTACTCACGTGGTTATCCATACTCCATTCCATAAATTTTTGATAGGCTTTTTCATATCTATCCTTTGATTTTTGCGGCAGAATATTCTCCATAGCAGAAGCAGCCTGAAGAACAATTTCCGGTGGCGTTGCGCTCATTTCATTATCGGAGTTGCTCATATTTGTAGATATAAAATTAAAGATCGGATTATAATTTATGAAGTATCGATTTGAACTTCAAATCTCAAAAAGTGACAATGTCACTGTCAAATATTTAAAACGCAAGACAGATAAATGTCACGATTTGAGTGGTTCAAGAGGCAACTTGATTGTTACCTATTATACTAGCCATCATATCATGACGCACAGTTGTGCGTTTTTATTCTTTACGCACAGTTGTGCGTAAGAATGGATTTACTTATAGAGTGAACTGTTTGTAAAACAATGTTTACTAACATAGGAGTAGAAAATAGTATATTACGTATCAAGTGTTGTAAAAAGCATATTACGCACGAATGGAAAAATTGCGCACGAGCCGCGTAGCGGTGAGTGCGGTAATTACATGAGTGCGTAATTGCTTTACAACACGTAATACGTACTATACTTTTTCTACGACTCTTATATACTGGATGGTGCGTTTGATTAAGCTTTAAGTAATAAAAAAATGAAGGTAACTAACGCAGTTTATGGTTTAATTTCCAACAACAACAAATTAAATCTAAGAAAATACAATTTTGTACTATATAGCATAGAAATGATGAACAGAGCGAGGAGGGTTTAAATGTTTTGGTCAATATATTAAAATAGGCGAGCAATACATTTTCGGAGTACGTACTCACGTGGTTATCCATACTCCATTCCATAAATTTTTGATAGGCTTTTTCATATCTATCCTTTGATTTTTGCGGCAGAATATTCTCCATAGCAGAAGCAGCCTGAAGAACAATTTCCGGTGGCGTTGCGCTCATTTCATTATCGGAGTTGCTCATATTTGTAGATATAAAATTAAAGATCGGATTATAATTTATGAAGTATCGATTTGAACTTCAAATCTCAAAAAGTGACAATGTCACTGTCAAATATTTAAAACGCAAGACAGATAAATGTCACGATTTGAGTGGTTCAAGAGGCAACTTGATTGTTACCTATTATACTAGCCATCATATCATGACGCACAGTTGTGCGTTTTTATTCTTTACGCACAGTTGTGCGTAAGAATGGATTTACTTATAGAGTGAACTGTTTGTAAAACAATGTTTACTAACATAGGAGTAGAAAATAGTATATTACGTATCAAGTGTTGTAAAAAGCATATTACGCACGAATGGAAAAATTGCGCACGAGCCGCGTAGCGGTGAGTGCGGTAATTACATGAGTGCGTAATTGCTTTACAACACGTAATACGTACTATACTTTTTCTACGACTCTTATATACTGGATGGTGCGTTTGATTAAGCTTTAAGTAATAAAAAAATGAAGGTAACTAACGCAGTTTATGGTTTAATTTCCAACAACAACAAATTAAATCTAAGAAAATACAATTTTGTACTATATAGCATAGAAATGATGAACAGAGCGAGGAGGGTTTAAATGTTTTGGTCAATATATTAAAATAGGCGAGCAATACATTTTCGGAGTACGTACTCACGTGGTTATCCATACTCCATTCCATAAATTTTTGATAGGCTTTTTCATATCTATCCTTTGATTTTTGCGGCAGAATATTCTCCATAGCAGAAGCAGCCTGAAGAACAATTTCCGGTGGCGTTGCGCTCATTTCATTATCGGAGTTGCTCATATTTGTAGATATAAAATTAAAGATCGGATTATAATTTATGAAGTATCGATTTGAACTTCAAATCTCAAAAAGTGACAATGTCACTGTCAAATATTTAAAACGCAAGACAGATAAATGTCACGATTTGAGTGGTTCAAGAGGCAACTTGATTGTTACCTATTATACTAGCCATCATATCATGACGCACAGTTGTGCGTTTTTATTCTTTACGCACAGTTGTGCGTAAGAATGGATTTACTTATAGAGTGAACTGTTTGTAAAACAATGTTTACTAACATAGGAGTAGAAAAAGAGAATTGAATTCTAGTTTCAACGATGTGACACTTGACCCTCCATGCCATTTAAAAATTTTGAGTTGATGGGCTCCCCCGCGCCCCCTATCGAGCAATCACCATGTTTTTTCAAAGAGTTGTATTGGTGAAACCCTCGAAACGGATTTTTTTGCATGTTTCTAAGTCGAACCGTTCAAAAGTTAACAGGGGGGGGGACTATTAAAAGCCGCACTGTATATGTTGGATAATGTGTAACGCCTAAAAATGTCATGAGGCTAGGAAAATTTTCCTATTTTATAAATATCGTCAACGGACAGTGGAAAGAAATTGAGGGTCACTTCTCGTGAGGGCCTACTGTGAAATTTCTCTGCATCCCAGTGGTACAATCGACACTGGCAAATATTTGCAATACTTACCTTTTTATAAGCACCTGTCAGACATTCCCAAATTGTATTGTGCCTGACACCGGATCTGGATAGCTGAAATGTGTTCTTTAAAAAAATAAGATTGGCTGGTCAACTGAAACCCTCTTTATAATCTAAGATCCTGCGTTAGGAAAATATTCCCAAATTTGATAATTAAATGGAATGGCCTTCAAAAATAATATAATGATATTGGTAATGAAATTGTGTAAGAGCTGCCACAAAAATCCTGCTGCGATAAATTTTAATCAATTTATTTACAAATTAATGTTTCATATCAGTCTCCGTCATTTTGTAATCGAACGGACAAGCACAACGTCATAGTCTATAGTACAATGATTGAAAAAACATTTTTTGCTGATATCTTTATCTATGCTACAAGGTATCCAATCCCAAGTATGCACAGGTAATTGGTGATTTACCACATCTCTTGAGGACAAAATTAATTTTCTGATCGAATCACAAAAAAACCTGAATTTGATGATTTTTGGTTGCCATCTCTAGCGTTGGTGCAGCCTATGATAAATGAAATTAAAACTATTTTAAATTTGTGGCTCTGAGAATCGATCGCGAAGAGAAATATACGATGGAAGTTTTTGGTAGTTTTAGGAGAATATATTTTTAAAATTAATTTGATGATGAATAACAGTTAACAATTGTACCAGCTGCATATGACACCCTCTGTATTTGTATGACTCAAGGAATAATTGAGTTCTGGGGATTTTAGTGATCTGTTTGTTTTGTGATAAAAAAATTCCTAATGCGTTTCCCCATCTTTTTCACTTTTCAACTGGTTTTAGCTAGCCATGAAAAAGTAAGTAATGTTCAATCATTTTATACAGCATCAATTTAAAATTTTCAGTTACTTTGCGACTACAGAAAAAAAATAGCATATTACGGATAAATAACATTTTTAAATGTTGGTACTCAGTTACAGATGATACTCTGTATATTTTAACGAGCGAGCACTGAGATCTGGGTTTCAGGGTGTTTTAAACCAAAATTTGCTGTTAGTTTTGATATAAACTATTCCCTAGAGGGAAACAGAGTTATATAATGGGTAGAGACGAGGGGGTGACCACTCATCCGAAAATGTACACATACTGCCGAAATCCCATATGATCTCTTAAAAATTTTGGGATTTCCGAAGATTTCGTGGAAATCCCATACGATTTCAGGGGATTTCCGAGGATTTTGGAAGATTTCCTAAGTATCGTAAGGAGTTCGAGAGATTTATCGAAGAAGAGCTTGTCAATTCCATGAAATTTAGATGTCTTTCCAAGATATACTATTGAGGGCATTGCCAAAAGTTTGAAACGGTTGTGGCGCCAGAAATGAAATGATAGTATATGCGCAAGGGTGGCATATTTAACTCCTTCGAAATCTTCCGAATTTATATTGCAATTGGAATTTTCTACATTACTATCATGATAATAATTATGATGAATGAAGGGTTAACAAAAAAATTATAAAATTATGATAATGGTAAAACATAAGATCATATTTATCAGTGGCTGAGACAGTCACTTAAATCATGAGATAAAAAGTGTGTCACTGAAAATTCCTTTTCCATTGTATATTCAGAATGATCTGATAAAACAACCCAACCCCATTTCAGATTTTGTATCTCAATACTCACCCTGGAAAATAGCCCCATACTAAAAAATCTACAAAACACAGTCAATTCATCGTTTCTTGAAATTTTGTTTCACTGTATATTAAGAACGATCTGAGAAAGCATACCTACCCCATTTCAGATTTTGTAACTCAATACTCACCCTGGAAACGACCCCCATAATAAAAAAATCTACAGAACAGACTCAATTCATCGTTTCTTGAAATTTATTTTTCACTGTATGTTCAGAACGATCTGAGAAAGCATACCTACCTACCCTATTTCAGATTTTGTATCTCAATACCCATCCTCATCTGTAATTAAAAAAATCCACAAAACAGAATGCATTCATCGTTTCTTGAAATTTCTTCTTTACAGTATTTCAGAACGATCTGAGAAAGCACACCTACCTCATTTCAGATTTTGTATCTCAATACTCGTCCTCGAAACTATCCCCGTAATAAATAAAATTCGATCTGAGAAAGCATACCTACCTAACCCATTTCAGATTTTGTATCTCAATACCCATCCTCATCTGCAGCGGGATTCTCATCTCTCGACTCGACAGCTGTCGTGTCGAATGAACAAAATTTGCGATTCTTATGTCCCATATCGAAAAGTGAGCATCGACTACAAATGTCATTTTTATTCGACATCTAAAGAGGTGCCGAGAACTCATTTTGTGAGGTTATGAGGTGATGTAAAGTTTTTGGTTTGCAAAAATATCGTCATTTCAACCAAAAGAAGAACATATAATAATAATATAATAATAACAATGTTTATTCAATCAATATGTACAGTTTTGAAATAATCTTATACTGGAACAAATAAACAGGGCACCACAGTAGAAACTTCAAGGAGTTTCTTGTGCGTGGTTTAGCCAACCTACTGAGAATGGAACTCTTCCTATACAAAACTAATTGAATTCATTTTGGTGGTGGACAGTAAAACATATAACAATAATAATAAACATAAGCTAATTGAAGATATGGACAATCCTCGAGATTTTGCCACCGGTCTCTTGTGTGCCGCAAATGCAAATGGCAAATATAGAGAAATGTGACAAGAGCTGAGTAATCAATTAAATGGAAAAAGAATGTTAGTGACAAGAGAATCAAAAATGTTTCTTCTGAAGTATTTTAGGCTGTGTCAAGTCACCGGTCGGACAAGGCACGCGCGTTCAGTATGAAGTATGACGATGAGTCGGACCGATCAGATGATTGAAAATATTGGTCACATATCAAACCTGCCCTCGACGTTTACGGAGTGGCCACGGTCAGGTAAAGTAGGAAGAAATGATAGTTTCTCAAAATTATAACCTAAAAAAATTCGAATTATATTATGGCAGACGATAATTTCAATAAAATTTAGACAGAGTGAAACTGAAAGGGCAATTCATTTGTCGTTTACTCATCGTAATTATGAAATTGAAACAGCTAAGAAAGGTTTGTTAACAGTATGAACTGAAAGTAGGTATTCATTATCCATTAGAATCACTAGATCAGAACAGTACAGTAACTTCAGCAGTCTAGAAATAACTTTTACAGGTTTCTCAGCTGGAACGATAATTATTGTTTCTTGATTACTAAAATTGCCAACTTCATATAGAAAGGTGTAAGTAGAACAGGAATATCGATTGTAATCCCTTCAATGTCTCAATAATAACAAGATAATAGTGCGAACAATGGTATTTTTGTCATAAGATTGCCACCAAGATTAGGAACTGCCATTAGATAGGTACCCAAATCGCGAATAACTACAACTACATTGAGCAAACACTCCAATAATTGAAATAATATCAAAGCATATAGGTACTAACGCTACACACGAACGCGTATAGCACACATAACTCAAAGAGTTATCTGGTATAGTGGTAATATCCTTCAATCCTTTGAAAATAATTGATTATTGTAATTATTACCCAGTGGACATAGTAAACATAACCCTTTTATAACTGTAATTTCAAACAGTTTCAAGGTCGTCAAGTCAACCAAATGACCGCGCTGGTCTAACCATATTGGTCAGACGAGTGACTTGACTCAGCCTTAGTTTGGTAGTATTCGAATACATGTTCAGAATTAAAGAGACTTTGTCAGATACTGATGTGTGATTAGTTATCATTGAAAATTTAAAAGTTCATAGGTTGAAAGGTTGTAATCTAGTCTTTCAAGTCATCACAAAAGACTCAAAATATAAAGTAGCCTAATTGAAGCGGTGTTAATTGTTTATTTTAACAAGCATCTGTTCATTTTAGTACGAATTTAATTCTTGGCAATGTTCCTAACAAAGTCCCAGGTTCACTGTATATATATATATATTCATAGTTTTCACCAAGTCGTATAAGAACCATTACTGAAATATATAAAGCAGAACGGAAGACGCAGTTTTAATTTGATTCATTTCAAAATATGCCATTGTGCATGATGAAAGAAATAATATTGATAAAGCTTTAAACAACGGATGTTAATAGTAAGTCACGGGAATAAAAGAAATGGTGCATTCAAAGTCAACGTTCAGCACTATGGTTTTTGACCTTCATAGCTTGTTTCCAAGGATCGAAAGTTTTTTTATCCAAATAAAATAATCGTGTCAGTATTGCTATTGCACAGTTGAAACAAAAAAAGAAGGTAGAATTTGCCCCTTTTCTGACATTCGAAGGGAGAGTGCCACATTTTGACCTCGGCAGTTGGAAATTCCAACATAAATAGTTGTAAAACTCAAAAGCTCTTCCTATGTACCGTCTTACTTCCAGGTTAAATTCTTCACTAAACCAAACCAGTCGCATAAAAGCGCAAAGCTACTGACATATCGGTTTCGGTATAGAATGTATCGAAACTTTCGATACATTCTATACCTGAGTAAGGAATATACGGTGTCAAAAGATTGCACAAATTGCCAACAATTATTTGTTCATTCAAAATAATTTCTGAAAACGGGCTCCTGGAATTTCAAATCTTCAAATTCGTCGTCGACGCCTTCCAAATAGTACATTTTCGTGCAGACGTCTAATTTTGTTAACGATTGGCAATATTCTCAATAGGTATTTATTTTATATTTTTGTTAATCATTTCCAGGATACAACTGAAACCAACACAAAATAGAATGAAACGTCAAATGTTTCATCATTCAAATTAGGATGACGGCGTATGCTTAGACATACGTTACCTCTCGACTATTTTTTCGAAATTTGATGAAAATTACTGCTCTCTCGTCGAGAATACTGTCGAAAGGTGACAGCTAGTCGATACGTGTCGAATCGAAAGATGAGAATCCCTGTGCTGTAATAAAAAAATCCACAAAACAGAATGGATTAATCGTTTCTTGAAATTTCTTCTTTACAGTATTTCAGAACGATCTGAGAAAGCATACCTACCCCATTTCCGATTTTGTATCTCAATACTCACCCAAGAAACTACTCCCGTAATAAATGAAATCTACGAAACAGATTTATTTCATCATTTCTTGAAATTTATTCTTCACTGTATATTCAGAACGATCTGAGAAAGCATTCCTATCCCATTTCATATTTTGTATTTCAATACTCACCCTAGAAACTTACGGGGTTAGTTTTAAATAAAATCTACGAAACAGAGATAATTCATTGTTCATTGAAATTTCTTCTTCACTGTGTATTTAAAACGATCTGAGAAAGCATATCTACCTCATTTTAGATTTTGTATCTCAATACTCACTCTGGAAACTACCCCCGTGATAAAAAAATCTACAAAACAGTTAATTTATCGTTTCTTAAATTTTCTTCTTCAAAACTATCTGAGAAAGTATACCTACCCCATTTCAGATTTTGTATCTCAATACTCACTCTAGAAACTACCCCCGTAATAAATGAAATCTACGAAACAGATTTATTTCATCGTTTCTTGAAATTTATTTTTCACTGTATATTCAGAACGATCTGAGAAACCATTCCTACCCCATTTCATATTTTGTATTTCAATACTCACCCTAGAAACTAACCCCGTAATTAAAATCTACGAAACAGATAATTCATTGTTTATTGTAATTTCTTTCACTGTGTACTTAAAACGATCTGAGAAAGCATACCTACCCCAT
This sequence comes from Chrysolina oricalcia, assembly GCA_944452925.2. NCBI lineage: Eukaryota > Metazoa > Arthropoda > Insecta > Coleoptera > Chrysomelidae > Chrysolina > Chrysolina oricalcia. Next base: position 36,791,293 of record OX101824.2, read on the forward strand.
TTTAGATTTTGTATCTCAATACTCACTCTGTTAACTACCCCCGTAATAAAAAAAATCTACAAAACAGTTAATTTATTGTTTCTTAAAATTTCTCCTTCAATGTATATTCAAAACGATCTGAGAAAGCATACCTACCCCATTTCAGATTCTGTATCTCAATACCCACCCTGGAAACTACCCCCATAATAACAAAAATCTAAAAAAAAACAGAGTCAATTTATCTTTTCTTGTAATTTTTTTTTACCTGTTGAATGTTCAAATGGTGGTATGAATAATAACTTGCACAACAATACAGTTTTTCACACCTTGGCACCTTCACTATTCTAAAATCTCGATTGCCACGGACGTAAAACTACATTTGACCAGTTTTTATCGACAGTTACAAAAAACACCCCGATCTTTCCCGAAATTCTAGCGGGTCGTAATCGTTGAGAATGCATAATGATATCGTGAAGAATTTCGGATTTCTCAAGCGATTGCGAATGAACTAAAAGCTACACCAGCATTTATGGCACACTCCAAAAAAAACTATTACATAATTTTGTACACATTTATTACAAATTTGCGTCTCAATCAAAAAATTTTTTACAGCCCCCGTTTTCCAGGAAATGGGCGTGGGCTAACTTTTAAGTAAAACTGCACCACGCATTCTGTATTTTTGAAATTTTGATGTTCAAAATGTTGCTAAAATTTCTTACACATTTATTACAAACCATTGACGTATTGAAATTTCCAAAATTTTCACCCCCTAGGGGTTAAATACCCCTTATTTATAGAAAATTCCCAAATAAATTGGATTCTACGTGGTCAGTACCAGAATTGATCACAAGATTGTTTATAATTTTTGTTCAAACAATCGAAATATTCAAAATTACAGAATGGACGGCCCCCAAGGGGTGAAACATCCCCAAATGGGGTGAAACACCCCCAAAATGGATGAAACACCACCAAACTTCTCAAAATTCCTATAACGTTATCCACAAAACTTTAAAAAAACTCATTAGAATGTAACGACGTGTTGAAAATTTCAGAATGATGATTTCCATGGGGTTGAACATGGGGTTGCAAAGTGAACGATTTCGGATTTTCGTATTATACCGTTGATGAAATTAATAACCTCTATTGACAGAGCATCAATAGACACCACATTTTTTTGAAAAATTGATCGTTGTTGCAAAAAATAATATATTGCTAGATACGTCAGAACATTAGTATACGTCCATAGCTAGCTTTTTCCACATGGTCGGAAAACTGGAGAACACAAAGAAAATGTTTGAGGGAAAACGCTCCCTGTTTGGTTATTAATATACTGGACTCGGATGACGCACAGGTAGCTAGAGCTGCCTCCGTGGTAACGTTAATTGTTGCCGTTAAAGACATGCTTCTACTACATGTCTTTCATTGCGCATAGACTATATCAACTGAGGAAATTGACATGTTCAAGAGTGGCATGTATTAATGAATAGTTTTGTAACAATATTATAGGAAATCCAACGTGAACTATTTTTAATTGAGGATCATAATTCTTTACAGTATCCCACACGCTTCTACTGCGTATTTTTTGGTGCGCATGGATAATATCAACCATGGAAATTGACATTTTCAAGAGTGGGCTGTGTTAATAAATTTTTGTGTTGCAATATGATAGAAAATCCGACTTGATATGTATTTTGTTGATTATTAGAATTCTTTACATCAGGTCACACCCTTCCATGGCGTGTCTTTTGGTGCACATGAACTATATCAACCATGGAAATTGACAGTTTGAAGAGTGGGCTGTGTTAACAAACTTTTGTGTTGCAATATGATAGAAAATCCGACTTGATATGAATTTTGTTGATTATTAGAATTCTTTACATCAGGTCACACCCTTCCATGGCGTGTCTTTTGGTGCACATGGACTATATCAACCATGAAAATTGACAGTTTGAAGAGTGGGCTGTGTTAATAAATTTTTGTGTTGTAATATGATAGAAAATACGACTTGAACTGTATTTTATTGAGTATTAGAATTCTTTACATTAGCTCACACCCTTTCACGGCGTGTCTCTTGGTGCACTCGGACTATATCAACCATGCTTATTGATGTTTTGAAGAGTGGGCTGTGTTTATAAATTTTTATGTTGCAAAATCATAGAAAATCTGACTTGCACTGTATGTCATGGAGTATTAAAATTAATTACAGTATCTCACACGCTTCTACTGCGTGTCTTTTGGTCCGCATGGATAATATCAACCATGGAAATTGACATTTTGAAGAGTGGGCTGTGTTAATAAATTTTTATGTTGCAAAATGATAGAAAATCTGACTTGCACTGTATGTCATGGAGTATTAAAATTAATTACAGTATCTCACACGCTTCTACTGCGTGTGTTTTGGTTCGCATGGATAATATCAACCATGGAAATTGATATTTTGAAGAGTGGGCTGTGTTAATAAATTTTTATTTTGCAAAATGATAGAAAATCTGACTTGCACTGTATGTCATGGAGTATTAAAATTAATTACAGTATCTCACACGCTTCTACTGCGTGTCTTTTGGTCCGCATGGATAATATCAACCATGGAAATTGACATTTTGAAGAGTGGGCTGTGTTAATAAATTTTTATGTTGCAAAATGATAGAAAATCTGACTTGCACTGTATGTCATGGAGTATTAAAATTAATTACAGTATCTCACACGCTTCTACTGCGTGTGTTTTGGTTCGCATGGATAATATCAACCATGGAAATTGACATTTTGAAGAGTGGGCTGTGTTAATAAATTTTTATGTTGCAAAATGATAGAAAATCTGACTTGCACTGTATGTCATGGAGTATTAAAATTTATTACAGTATCTCACACGCTTCTACTGCGTGTGTTTTGGTTCGCATGGATAATATCAACCATGGAAACCATGGACATTTTGAAGAGTGGGCTGTGTTAATAAATTTTTATGTTGCAAAATGATAGAAAATCTGACTTGCACTGTATGTCATGGAGTATTAAAATTAATTACAGTATCTCACACGCTTCTACTGCGTGTGTTTTGGTTCGCATGGACAATGTCAACCATGGAAATTGACATTTTGAAGAGTGGGCTGTGTTAATAAATTTTTATGTTGCAAAATGATAGAAAATCTGACTTGCACTGTATGTAATGCAGTATTAAAATTAATTACAGTATCTCACACGCTTCTACTGCGTGTGTTTTGGTTCGCATGGATAATATCAACCATGGAAATTGATATTTTGAAGAGTGGGCTGTGTTAATAAATTTTTATGTTGCAAAATGATAGAAAATCTGACTTGCACTGTATGTCATGGAGTACTAAAATTAATTACAGTATCTCACACGCTTCTACTGCGTGTGTTTTGGTTCGCATGGATAATATCAACCATGGAAATTGATATTTTGAAGAGTGGGCTGTGTTAATAAATTTTTATGTTGCAAAATGATAGAAAATCTGACTTGCACTGTATGTCATGGAGTATTAAAATTAATTACAGTATCTCACACGCTTCTACTGCGTGTGTTTTGGTCCGCATGGATAATATCAACCATGGAAATTGACATTTTGAAGAGTGGGCTGTGTTAATAAATTTTTGTGTTGCAATATGATAAAAAATCTGACTTGCACTGTATGACATGGAGTATTAAAATTAATTACAGTATCTCACACGCTTCTACTGCGTGTGTTTTGGTTCGCATGGATGATATCAACCATGGAAATTGACATTTTGAAGAGTGGGCTGTGTTAATAAATTTTTATGTTGCAAAATGATAGAAAATCTGACTTGCACTGTATGTCATGGAGTATTAAAATTAATTACAGTATCTCACACGCTTCTACTGCGTGTATTTTGGTTCGCATGGATAATATCAACCATGGGAATTGACCTTTTGAAGAGTGGGATGTGTTAATAAATTTTTATGTTGCAAAATGATAGAAAATCTGACTTGCACTGTATGTCATGGAGTATTAAAATTAATTACAGTATCTCACACGCTTCTACTGCGTGTGTTTTGGTTCGCATGGACAATGTCAACCGTGGAAATTTACATTTTGAAGAGTGGGCTGTGTTAATAAATTTTTATGTTGCAAAATGATAGAAAATCTGACTTGCACTGTATGTCATGGAGTATTAAAATTAATTACAGTATCTCACACGCTTCTACTGCGTGTATTTTGGTTCGCATGGATAATATCAACTATGGAAATTGATATTTTGAAGAGTGGGCTGTGTTAATAAATTTTTATGTTGCAAAATGATAAAAAATCTGACTTGCACTGTATGACATGGAGTATTAAAATTAATTACAGTATCTCACACGCTTCTACTGCGTGTGTTTTGGTTCGCATGGATGATATCAACCATGGAAATTGACATTTTGAAGAGTGGGCTGTGTTAATAAATTTTTATGTTGCAAAATGATAGAAAATCTGACTTGCACTGTATGTCATGGAGTATTAAAATTAATTACAGTATCTCACACGCTTCTACTGCGTGTATTTTGGTTCGCATGGATAATATCAACCATGGGAATTGACCTTTTGAAGAGTGGGATGTGTTAATAAATTTTTATGTTGCAAAATGATAGAAAATCTGACTTGCACTGTATGTCATGGAGTATTAAAATTAATTACAGTATCTCACACGCTTCTACTGCGTGTGTTTTGGTTCGCATGGATGATATCAACCATGGAAATTGACATTTTGAAGAGTGGGCTGTGTTAATAAATTTTTATGTTGCAAAATGATAGAAAATCTGACTTGCACTGTATGTCATGGAGTATTAAAATTAATTACAGTATCTCACACGCTTCTACTGCGTGTATTTTGGTTCGCATGGATAATATCAACTATGGAAATTGATATTTTGAAGAGTGGGCTGTGTTAATAAATTTTTATGTTGCAAAATGATAGAAAATCTGACTTGCACTGTATGTCATGGAGTATTAAAATTAATTACAGTATCTCACACGCTTCTACTGCGTGTGTTCTGGTCCGCATGGATAATATCAACCATGGAAATTGACATTTTGAAGAGTGGGCTGTGTTAATAAATTTTTATGTTGCAAAATGATAGAAAATCTGACTTGCACTGTATGTCATGGAGTATTAAAATTAATTACAGTATCTCACACGCTTCTACTGCGTGTGTTTTGGTTCGCATGGATAATATCAACTATGGAAATTGATATTTTGAAGAGTGGGCTGTGTTAATAAATTTTTATGTTGCAAAATGATAGAAAATCTGACTTGCACTGTATGTCATGGAGTATTAAAATTAATTACAGTATCTCACACGCTTCTACTGCGTGTGTTTTGGTTCGCATGGACAATGTCAACCATGGAAATTGACATTTTGAAGAGTGGGCTGTGTTAATAAATTTTTATGTTGCAAAATGATAGAAAATCTGACTTGCACTGTATGTAATGCAGTATTAAAATTAATTACAGTATCTCACACGCTTCTACTGCGTGTGTTTTGGTTCGCATGGATAATATCAACCATGGAAATTGATATTTTGAAGAGTGGGCTGTGTTAATAAATTTTTATGTTGCAAAATGATAGAAAATCTGACTTGCACTGTATGTCATGGAGTATTAAAATTAATTACAGTATCTCACACGCTTCTACTGCGTGTGTTTTGGTTCGCATGGATAATATCAACCATGGAAATTGATATTTTGAAGAGTGGGCTGTGTTAATAAATTTTTATGTTGCAAAATGATAGAAAATCTGACTTGCACTGTATGTCATGGAGTATTAAAATTAATTACAGTATCTCACACGCTTCTACTGCGTGTGTTTTGGTCCGCATGGATAATATCAACCATGGAAATTGACATTTTGAAGAGTGGGCTGTGTTAATGAATTTTTGTGTTGTAATATGATAGAAAATCCGAATCTAACTGTATTTTATTTAGTATTAGAATTCTTTACATTAGCTCACACCCTTTCACGGCGTGTCTTTTGGTGTACACGGACTATATCCACCATGCTAATCGACATTTTGAAGAGTGGGCTGTGTTGATAAATCTTCATGTTGCAAAATCATTTACAGTATCTCACACGCTTATACTGCATGTGTTTTGGTGCGCATGGATTAAGCCAACCAAGGAAAGTTATAATTTGAAGAGTAGGCTTTTGACTGCACCTTTTTTGTTTTCATTATTTTCACTTTCTAATTTATTATACATATTAGGGTTAATTTGTTGAGTCTCCACAGAAAGCGTATGTCGCCGATTCTTAATACGGGATCGTCTATTCAGTAGCGATTCATTTTGTAACTCAAATGGTCTCCAAAGAGGTCTGTTTTCATTATAATCATCATTTACGAATCAAATGGTCTTGAAATAATATTCCGATCACCTTCAACGCACGCCAAAAAGTCATAATGAAATAAACAAACAATGATAAAACAAAGACACACAAGAAGAAAGATTCATGACATTCTATACAGATCAAGGGTTCCTAAATACAACTCTGTTAAAACTCAACATGGACCAGTGTTCCTCAGATGTGCTAATAGTCCGGGAGTCGATTTAACAATTTGACGATGATGAGGGACCGATTGTCTTCAATTGTATCCATATTCATATTTCATTAAAAGAACCCGAGCGTTAGCCATGCTGATTGGGTGATTGTAAATTGAAATACAAATATAGAAAACTTGTCTCTTAGTAAGGAACGCGCAGGTAGGTACATATGAATCGTATGATACGCTTTCGTATACGAAAATATTCAAAACGATATGCTTATGATTTGAGAGCTTGTAATAATTGTGTGCATATGTTTGCCTATCCCTTGTCAGAGAAACTTAGTATATGATTGGATGACGAACACATGAGCTACAGTTCAATTATTTTATCTTTACCCGTGCGTCATCATTGTAATGCATATGAAATTAGTCGAGAAATTTTAGTCAAAACAAAGTCTAAATGTAAAACGACGTGGCTGATATTCCGATAAAAATTACGTGTAGATAATGAAATAAGATAATGAATTATTGAATTAACTAAATTAACATTTTCAAATTCATGGAAATGGCGAACCTCAAGACAATGAGATTTTTTTTTAAATTCAACTCTCTCCAATTCCACCCTCTGAATTACTGTTGTGTGAATATTCCGGTAATACGGAATTACAGTCACATATATCAATTGTGGGGTTAGAAATTTCAAAGATTATTTGTGAAAAAAACACATTGTATTGTACTTACTTTGAAATTAATGATTGTAAGAGACGTTTAGTTTTGAAAAAAACTGTTTTTATGTGTCTGACTAAAACGAAGTAAAAGTGGTGACAAACAATCCCCAATGACAGAAAATAATGACGTGATTGATGGTACTGCTCTAGTCAATACACTATTTGGCAAGTTTAGTTGAAATGTAAAAACACTGTCAGCTTTATGGCTATCTCTTTTCAGTGTTTTGAGTTTCAATGGATCATCACAATACCATAATTCTTTGCTTGGAAGATAAATGTCAACGAATTTTGATTCGCTCATAGCGGTTGATAGACAGAGATGTTACATAGAGGGTGTGTTATTTCTTAGATCATAAATTGATGACGCATGGGTAAAGATAAAATAATTCAAATGTACTTTTGTCAGATCTCGTATAAGATCCTGAGACAGCTATATCTCAACCCCAAAATATTATCAATTAAAAAGAAGAAACTTGAATTGTGTGAATCGCTGATACTGATTTTTCTATTGAGTTTTTGTGGTTCAAAAATTCTAACTGAAATGATTCTTGGTGGCTTAAATCAGAAAACCTGAGCAAACATAATCTTCTTACCAATAGGCGAACCACTTTATCTGCGAAAACACTCCGCATAGATATTGAATTATATAATGCAATGTTGCCATTTCAGTATCAGTATCGATAGAAGACTACATGCCTTGTTGTAAAACAAGTATAAAATTAGTTTGCCTAGAGGCCAATTCCAATAAAGAAACCCATTTGTTGCATACCTTTTGAGACACGCTGTATATAGGTACATTATTTTTATACGTTCAGATTGGTGAATACAGTTGATTTCTATTATAAATGAAATCCATACTTGTTTTAGAATGGAAAAGCTGGAATGTCTCCTCAGATTATCGCCAATTTATTTCCTCGTCTCCCGGACTATGAAATAATTCTCGGAATGTCATTGGATGGTTTCGAACTTTATAACGTTACATTCAATCACACTGCGCTATTTTTCGGTATTGACAAATTGGCGTACGATCGACGCCGAATGTATGGAGTACACGTGGTCTACGCTGTTCGTTAGCACTTTTCATTAATTAAAAGAAATCAAAGAGTTTGCCGAATGTTTTTCCCCAAAGCATATATTATTGAATCTGCCCTCAAAAGCGCACTATGAGTAATTGCTTCGGCTTCAATAACCAGTGGCGTAGCTAACTTTAAGCGCGCTCCCCCGCAGGGACCTCCTTGTAGCTCAGGTTATAATTTGGTGCAAAATTTTTGGTTTCCTTGCGCCCCTAACAAGCTTGAGCCTCCCCGCGCCGCGGGGGTTTCGGGAATGTTAGCTACGCCCCTGTCAATAACCCTGTATTCCAATGACGTTGGAAACAACGAATTCGTTTCTAGGCATAGTTTTTTCTCTACCAGAGCTTTTACTATTTGCCCGTTTCTTTTTCAAGTAGGTAAGTATATTTTATCTGATACGACATGTATATATTTTTTTTTAAGTCAAAGTTAAAATTCAGTGTCAGACGTAACCTGACAGCTTTCAGGTGAATATTATTCTGGATACGAATGAGCATCAAATTCAGAACTCATAGACTGACATTTCTTTTTATTGTTCGTTGGTGGGTGTGTAGATTTTAGCACTGACATGTAGAGAAAATCATTTCTCAATTAGAAGATATATTACAGAACGTTGTGTTTGAGTTAGTAATGGAGTGACTTATAGTAAAATCTACTAATTTTGTCTTCATGAATTAACCTGCTTCCATGTGATTATTTATATGGTCTACGTCTATGGTCGCACATGAAAGCAGCAAGATATTCGCTTCCTTTTCTGACGCGACGCATTTGTCGGCAAGGTAGCCGCAAAGCGGCTTGTTTGTCGGTGAAATCAAATGATAGTTGATGCATACCTATCGTCCAGTTTTTTTGGGCGGCAAATTGAATTTCACAGAGAATAATTTGAATAATTACTGCAATCGCTATATGGGTTACTATGCTAACATTTTCTAAAAAATAAGACCTTATCCCTACCCCACTCACCGCTGATATCTCGTGACTGGCAAGAGGGCTATATAAAATTACTTTTCAGCGGCAGGTTGTGACTGATGGTTGATTGCTCTGAAAGAATTATTGAATAGTAGAAATATCAATGATGAATATGACAAAAAAACGTGGACGAAAAACAATTGTAGGCGAAAAATTATTCGTCGACATTGTTATGAAAATGAAAAATAATCTTGTTGTGGATAATAAAATTGTAGATAGGGATGCTGATGTCTGGCGAGATTTATCTAAAAGTGTTGATAATAAACTGGCCGCGATGGTGATGGTGCACACTAATAGATACAATGTAAAAGATTTGCTATTAGGACGACAATGTCCCGCTTCTCAAGGAACATTAGATGAAAGTTTTCATTTTGATGAATCAAATGTTGAAGAACTGAGTTATGAAGCCAATTTGTCTTTGGACAATTCTGAAGAAACTTTAAAATTTGAGTTCATCGTACCTAAACAAGATTTTGAAAATTTGGTGGAGTTCAAATATTATGAACAGTCAAAGAATCAAAGGAGGAATGTTCAAAGGCGTTTATGGTGTGTGTTTCGTGCTGGTATTTATCAAGATTACTTCATAAAGAAAATTTGGGAAACAACGCACATCAAATGTGGATTTATATTCAAACACTCCTATGTGAACATGTCCCAAACGTCTGCAAAGATTTCAGGTAGGTATTCAAATCTTCCAATAAGTTAGTATCGACAAATTACGAAGGTTGAATGAATTTTATTTCTAGAGATTACTGTGGGTTTTGTAATGTAGGGAGACCAAGTTAATATTGTCATCAAAATATTGCATTGGTTCACTCAAAAATAAAGCATGTATAGAAATGAATTCAATGTTGTACTTTCGAAACTCGGAATAAAAAGATTGTGTTTTCAATTATTGCAAATAAGCATTCTTTTGAAATATTGATAACGTTCCCATATCTCCAGCTGATTATTGCAAAACAAAATATTCAGGATTTGGTAGGTAAATGTCCCTGTGAAGATTTACTTTGATTTACTTGATCAGAATATTTTATCGAGGATAGACTATACCGGGTGCCCGCGGAAAGTGGCTTGCCCCTATAAATTTTTGTTTTTGGAGATAATGGTATGAAATTTGGAGGATCTGTATAAGACAAAACTACATCTTTTGAAAATTTAACAATGTAATTCAGCTCCATATCGTCTGTAAAATCAACCTCGGTAGTGATCTTGTTTTATCAGTTGTGTTTGTGATAGGATACTCGATGCGTTCGAATCTTATTTTAACACCAAAAGATGCTATGTAAAGTAGTTTTTCAAGTTTTTCAAAAGAATTTTGTCGAATCAATCGAAATAAAATGGCCTCTTTTCCTAACCTGACGAGCCACCATGTTGCCATTTGAAACAAAAATCAATTTCAATTTTAGAATAAAATTTTACATAGCACATACATTTTGACCGAAAACAGTTAAGTTGTATTTTTCCCAAAATTTTGGGGCAAGAATTAGTGATTTTTACAAATTCATAGTTCGATAGATTAAAAAACAAAATTCAAAACTAAAAAAAAATAGTCACAAAAACTGACAAATGATACATGGTTGTATTCAGAATGTCATATTAAGACGAAAGAGGTGAAAATATACTGGGTTTCCCATTTGAAAATAGAAAGTTTGAGTCATTTCCGATGAAACCAGAAGTTCCTTGAAAACGCAGTTTTATGTCTTACACAGATCCTCCAAATTTCATTTCATTATCTTCAAAAACAAAAATGTTATAGCCACCTTCAGCGGACAGACGGTATACCTAAGAAGTAAAAATAGATCAATCAATAAATATTTTTGATGGAAATGTTTTTTAAACAAAGTTATGCACTAAAATGTAGAAAATATTTTTTACTGATAATGAGCGGATCAGAAAAATGTATTTAAATTTTTTTGCATGAATCCCTTTTTTTTGACATTGTTGGTGTATCAAATAATGACATATTACCGTTAGACTCCGTTATTTACATTTCTAGCTGGTGCGGTCAATACAGAATCACATTCTAAACACAATTCTTACTGCCGCTTATTTCGCGACAATATACAATGTACATAAGCAGATAATTCAGCAGAAACTTAGCTTTGCCGACTTTTGGGTTGATTGGCAACTATTTTTCGCGAAACAAGCTGCAATAAAGATTTTGCTTAGAATGTGACCGCAGATCGGAATGTAAATAACGAAGTCTATCCGTAATATGTCATTGGAATCAAACGCCATGTGAAGACAATAGTCAACTAGCAACCAGGTGTTTTCTTTTACTTTTCGTGAAAGATGAAAATAAAAATATTCGCATACGTATCACTGCATATTTTTTGATAAGAATTTTTTTACAGCATATTGTAAATGTGGGAGTAATCTCATATGCGATATATATAAATGTAGTGACTTCAATGATTATATAGTCAACTGCCAAATTGTATATGGAGTGGGAAAATGTGGTAAACCGTATTTACGCAATCCTATTCGGAAAGAAATAGGAGAACGTATGTATGGACAGCACGTAGAGGCCTTCAGATCTGAACAAGCGAATGAAATGATGAGTAGAGATGGTGATCCTGAAGCTCCGATGATTCGTTCCGCACCTGTTCTATATAACGTGAAGAAAGAACATTTGCAGCAACAGTATATTAGGCCGAACCCAATAGAAGCTTTAAAAGTTTTAAAATATGGAGAACTCGTTAATTGTATTGAAGACATTGGCTTCGACCCATTTTTCGTGCAATATAGTACAAATGATGCCTTACAGACCTACAAGAAATTATGTGCTAAACAGACTAAAACCTGTGTGTGCATTGATAGCACAGCTGGTGTGGTGAAAAAATTAGATACAAAAACAATTTTTTTACACGCCCTCGCACTAGGTGTTCCAGAAGGACAATTTTCTGTGACTCATATGCTGTCAGAAAGGTCGCATACTCAAGCAATTTGCAACTGGTTGAAGATGTGGCGAAGGTCAGGAGCTCCTGTACCTGATGCTTGTGTTACAGATTGGTCCAAAGCATTATTGAACGGCGCGACGAATGCATTCACAAACTTCGAAACTGTAGAAAAATATGCAGATTCTTTGAATAATAGAGATTTGAGAACATGCAGAATATTTTTGAGAATAGATGTAGCTCACACAATGAAAAAGTATTCTCAATTTTTCAAGACCTTGAGGAAGCCTATTAAAACATTTTATTTGGCATGCATAGGACAGTTGATTAAATGTTCTTCAAAAATATGTTGATAGTGTGTCAATCCGAAACAGATGGACACTTGAATGGAGGTAAACCTACAGCATGTGAAGAGGCAAGGCGAGTTTTGATGGAGTTGATTACAACAGGTAAAATTTTCTTTCTAGTTGAAACATAACGACATTACGACCAATGACACTATAAGCTACTTTACCTGACTAGTGCACGGCTCGTTTAATAAGATTACTTTCAATCATGATATAAATCTTTGCGACATACATCCTAGGTACATTTTTATGACATAACTCAAATACAGAACAGACACAAAAAGTGATATCACAAGACTGAGAAATTGAAAATATTTCTACTGATTGTTGAGAACTATTGAACTGCTCTTGAAAAACATGAAGAATAAAGATACTCCCTTGAGCCCTTCTAATATACCTACTTAACAAGAACACACGATAAAAGTTTATGAAAGTTTATTATTTTGTTTATTATAATTTTTTATAACTAAAGAACAATTAAATATCCAAAAAATATTGGAAAACGTATTTTTTTGACGAATGTTTTATTATTGCTGCTTTTTAAGATCAACCGTTGTTTTTGTTTTAAATCGTAAGCATTATTTGTTAATGTTATTAAGCTATCTAACAATGGCAGTTTTTGCCGTCATAATATTTAAGAACATTTTTTATTGCCATATAATTCTGTCCTGGAAAAACAATGATTCAAAAAATAAAATCTCATAGAAATTCTTTCATTGTTTATATTTTTTTATATTTCGATTGATTAAATAATTATTTAGGAAATTATTTCTTTCTTAAAAATCATAATTTGTACTTCCCAAAAGGTAAACCAAAAAACTACATGTCTTTATAAATAATTTTATTGTTTATTATATTAATAATTTGTTACATACAAATTCTGATAACGGTTCTATTTATTTTTTCTGGAACTATAAAAAATTACAAAAACAGCCAGTTATAAATTAATAATAATATTGAAAAATGTTGGGAAAAAAACAGAAAAATGTTATCTCCACTTTGTTTAAGTATGTCTGTTTTTGTAATTAAAAAAAATAAATATATAAAACCGTTGTGACAATTTGTTTGTAACAAATTGTTAAGTTAATAAACAATAACATTATTTATTGGGAATACATTTTTTTGTTTACCTATGAGAAGTACAAATTATGATTTTCAAGAAGAAAATATTTTATTTAAATCACTGTTTTTCCCTGACAGTCTTAAGGAATAAAAAAAATTCTTAAGTATTATATCTGTTCATAACTCCGGAATCGTGTTTTCTTCGTTTTAATATTCTATTCTGATAAAATCGAGTGATTTTGATTTGCCGGAAATCGACGAATATGTCTAGTGTCCAAGCGAAATCGTATCACAAATTGTATTTGATATGACTATTCCATTAATGAATAAGGATATATTCTGTGCCAAAAATAGTCAATATAATAATGAAAAAATAAGTTTAACACAATTGCGTTAAGAAAAAATTGAAAAAATGAATAGCTTGGCACGGCTTGAATCCACGATCTTCTTGGTCTGCCACTTTAACAAATGTTCTATAATAAATTTCATAAATATTGCCGTTTGCTGAACAAGATTCAAAGTGATTATTCTAGTTATCATCACTATCTGGAGAAAGCCAGGGGTTTGATAACCTACTTCTGAACAACATACATAAGGAAATATCGGTAAAACGAACAGGTTTATTGGTCCTTGAAAACACGAATGGAATAGTCAATCGAATACTGGAATAATTTGAAATGTCAACATTTTTGTATGTTTGAGGAAAAAATCTACTCACCTGTCTGTTTCAGAAGTGGGTTCTATAACCGAAGAAAGTGAGCCAGTTTTGATAAATGAAGCCATTGAACCGATAACTAACTTATGCAAAAACTCCTGGAGTTCTTGGTTTGACGAAATACAATCTTCTGTTGAGGAGCTCATTGCACACCAAGGAGGAGATCGCCTAAATGCCTATTGTTTTGTGCCGCTTGTCTCTTACTTGTCAAAAGATATACCATTACTTCCTCTCTGGACGAGTATAGCGGCAAATGACTTGGGTTTTGGAGGTGTCAATCCATCTAGTGCTCCTATAGAGCAAGTCTTCAGGAAAATAAAAAATGATATTTTCTCAATAAACGAGTTGCCAATGCGGGTGGACATGTTCGTGCAGAAACACATTCAGTATTTAATGGGAAAATTAAAACTTGTCATAGCCCATATGAACATTGTCGATAATGCTGATGAGGAAAAAATAGAAGTAGATGAAGCCGAACAAAGTACATGTAAAACACAATTCCAAGCAGATAGAAATGAAAATTCTCGAAACAATCTTAATTATGGCTGTGAAAATAGTAATTGTCCAGCCTGCAGAATTGATGGCCTGGCTTCAGGAAGTCATTATTGTGTGATGTGCACAAAAGCAGTACATGCGCTTGACCAATGCTCCATACCATTCAATGAAGACGGATATGGTCAACAGCGTGTTTGTTTCCTCTGCTGGGAAAATAAAGATTTTGAAAATAATATGGCCCTACGTGATTTCGATAATTGGGGCAATATGGGAGTAATCAATAAAAAAATTGATGAGAAACGAAAAAGAAAAACATCTGTTTCCGGTGACGAAAATAAAAAACAAAGAACATCGTTGTACATGGGTAAAAAAAAGAGTGTGATAAAGGATATTATCAATATTCCTAAGCATAAAAAGATTCCGATAATGAGGAATGGAAATGATAAATCGCTTTGTCCAGTAAAATTGGATAAAAAAGACGTTTTTTTGAAGAACACATGTGCATTCGACAGCATTTTTCAGTTGATGCTCGCTGCCATTTATGATTTCGAAGAATTGGATCAAATAGTGAGTATACTCCGGTTGTCACAGAACCATATCTCCCCATATCTCCGTTGTTATTTTGATTATATATTTTAAACCGTAAGTTGTAAATCGGGTATGAAAATTTTACAAAAAAATCAATCTGATAACAATGAAGATACAGAGCGTGAATTGGTCCCTGGTCACCTCGTATATAAATGTTGAATTTTCTGAAACATTTTCGAATATGCAAGTTACTGGCAAAAATGATTCGAAAAATCGTTAGTTTCCATTAAAATCGTTAGTTTCCATTTTGAATAATTTTAGTTATTTGAATGAACAAACCTAACAAACCTAACATCAAAATGCTAAAATATTTCCCTTCGCCGTATCCTCTGAATTGATTGTAAGATTTCATTTTAGGTTTCCCGTAGACAAGAACAAATACCGTTTTATGAAATGTTGAAACATGTGAAGGACCATGGTCTTGGATCTCACAGCTATCAAATGAGGGGTAAATTGTTAGGAACACTTTATACAATTTTGGGAAGCCCAATAATTCCGGGGGTATATTATGTAAATTGTGAAGATAATGTCGGATCTACAGCACGACAAATTTTCACTAAAGATCACTTTAGCTACACTGAAGTAACTAGTTGCAATAATGGATGCGAAGTATTGCAGAGATCGTACGTTGCTTATGATGTCCCTATAAACCATCTGATCAAATATAAGATTGAAGAAATAATCACTAAATACACCAAATTGATCAGAAATGGACAGTGCAAAAATAAAGACTGCTCAGGAGATACCGTGACAGAGCAATATTTGGGTAAAAAACGAAATTGTTAATTTTGATTCTGGTTTCTATTTTTCAATCGATTTTCAATTATCTTATTTCATTTGAAAGCTGAACAATCATAGTAAACAATGAATTATTTGAAAATATTGTAATATAAAAACAAAACGGCGAACCGAACCAAAAATTTTAACTTTTAATAAGTGCCCATAACTCTTGGACTCAGTGGATTCCGAAGATTGAGTGCTCATTAAAATTAGATAATATAATATAGATTTTCCATTTCCCAGACGTTTTTCCAAACCACTAATTTTTTCAAATTTATTAATATAGTTCTTCAGCTTTGAACTGGTATCAAATAATCTGATTTTGTTTAAATTTTTTTGTGACTGCCCGATATGTAATCGAGAAATCAGTAACATAATGTTTCAACACGCTCTTGTTCGCAGGTGACCTTGTGATATTTGATGTTCTTCAGACAGAAAAAAATTTCGCAGTTTCCCTGAAAACTCTTTGTCGTGAATTTGCTATACCGAACGACACTGAAAATAAATTGGTATTGCTTGGTATAGTAGACTATACGAATTACAACTCCAAATGGAATGAAAGTCAAATGGGTCATTACACAGCCATTGCTAGGAGGAGAGACGGAAGCTGGATGAGATATGACGATCTCAGAAAAGCGGATACCAAAGTCGCGTTGAGACAGAAAATAAATCCTGCACTACTTGTATTGGCAAAAATAAAAAAATAATACCAAATAGATTTGTCTGAATCAATCATAGTTGAAATGAATTCGTTTCACCACCACAGATTTCCTGTCATATTGACTATCAAAAATGTATAAATAAATCTCACTCTTTGATATTTCATTTGGCAGAGCTGATATGGTCCATGCACACCAGAAGACACGCAGTAGAAGCTAGTAGTAAACTACAAAGAATTCTAAAATTCAATGAAATACAGCTCAAGTCGAATTTTTCATCACACTACTAAACAAAAATGTCTTAACACATCCCACATGCAGGACATGCAGTAGAAGCGTGTGGGATATTATAAAGTATTCTAATACAGTTCAAGTCGGATTTTGTATCATTTAACAACACAAAAATTTATTAACACAGCCCACTCTTCAAAATGTCAATTTCCATGGTTGATATTGTCCATGCGAACCAAAACACACGCAGTAGAAGCGTGTGAGATACTGTAATTAATTTTAATACTCCATGACATACAGTGCAAGTCAGATTTTCTATCATTTTGCAACATAAAAATTTATTAACACAGCCCACTCTTCAAAATGTCAATTTCCATGGTTGATATTATCCATGCGAACCAAAACACACGCAGTAGAAGCGTGTGAGATACTGTAATTAATTTTAATACTCCATGACATACAGTGCAAGTCAGATTTTCTATCATTTTGCAACATAAAAATTTATTAACACATCCCACTCTTCAAAAGGTCAATTCCCATGGTTGATATTATCCATGCGAACCAAAATACACGCAGTAGAAGCGTGTGAGATACTGTTATTAATTTTAATACTCCATGACATACAGTGCAAGTCAGATTTTCTATCATTTTGCAACATAAAAATTTATTAACACATCCCACTCTTCAAAAGGTCAATTCCCATGGTTGATATTATCCATGCGAACCAAAACACACGCAGTAGAAGCGTGTGAGATACTGTAATTAATTTTAATACTCCATGTCATACAGTGCAAGTCAGATTTTTTATCATATTGCAACACAAAAATTTATTAACACAGCCCACTCTTCAAAATGTCAATTTCCATGGTTGATATTATCCATGCGGACCAAAACACACGCAGTAGAAGCGTGTGAGATACTGTAATTAATTTTAATACTCCATGACATACAGTGCAAGTCAGATTTTCTATCATTTTGCAACATAAAAATTTATTAACACAGCCCACTCTTCAAAATGTCAATTTCCATGGTTGATATTATCCATGCGAACCAAAACACACGCAGTAGAAGCGTGTGAGATACTGTAATTAATTTTAATACTCCATGACATACAGTGCAAGTCAGATTTTCTATCATTTTGTAACATAAAAATTTATTAACACAGCCCACTCTTCAAAATATCAATTTCCATAGTTGATATTATCCATGCGAACCAAAACACACGCAGTAGAAGCGTGTGAGATACTGTAATTAATTTTAATACTCCATGACATACAGTGCAAGTCAGATTTTCTATCATTTTGCAACATAAAAATTTATTAACACAGCCCACTCTTCAAAATATCAATTTCCATAGTTGATATTATCCATGCGAACCAAAACACACGCAGTAGAAGCGTGTGAGATACTGTAATTAATTTTAATACTCCATGACATACAGTGCAAGTCAGATTTTCTATCATTTTGCAACATAAAAATTTATTAACACAGCCCACTCTTCAAAATATCAATTTCCATGGTTGATATTATCCATGCGAACCAAAACACACGCAGTAGAAGCGTGTGAGATACTGTAATTAATTTTAATACTCCATGACATACAGTGCAAGTCAGATTTTCTATCATTTTGCAACATAAAAATTTATTAACACAGCCCACTCTTCAAAATATCAATTTCCATGGTTGATATTATCCATGCGAACCAAAACACACGCAGTAGAAGCGTGTGAGATACTGTAATTAATTTTAATACTGCATTACATACAGTGCAAGTCAGATTTTCTATCATTTTGCAACATAAAAATTTATTAACACAGCCCACTCTTCAAAATGTCAATTTCCATGGTTGACATTGTCCATGCGAACCAAAACACACGCAGTAGAAGCGTGTGAGATACTGTAATTAATTTTAATACTCCATGACATACAGTGCAAGTCAGATTTTCTATCATTTTGCAACATAAAAATTTATTAACACAGCCCACTCTTCAAAATGTCCATGGTTTCCATGGTTGATATTATCCATGCGAACCAAAACACACGCAGTAGAAGCGTGTGAGATACTGTAATAAATTTTAATACTCCATGACATACAGTGCAAGTCAGATTTTCTATCATTTTGCAACATAAAAATTTATTAACACAGCCCACTCTTCAAAATGTCAATTTCCATGGTTGATATTATCCATGCGAACCAAAACACACGCAGTAGAAGCGTGTGAGATACTGTAATTAATTTTAATACTCCATGACATACAGTGCAAGTCAGATTTTCTATCATTTTGCAACATAAAAATTTATTAACACAGCCCACTCTTCAAAATGTCAATTTCCATGGTTGATATTATCCATGCGGACCAAAAGACACGCAGTAGAAGCGTGTGAGATACTGTAATTAATTTTAATACTCCATGACATACAGTGCAAGTCAGATTTTCTATCATTTTGCAAAATAAAAATTTATTAACACAGCCCACTCTTCAAAATATCAATTTCCATGGTTGATATTATCCATGCGAACCAAAACACACGCAGTAGAAGCGTGTGAGATACTGTAATTAATTTTAATACTCCATGACATACAGTGCAAGTCAGATTTTCTATCATTTTGCAACATAAAAATTTATTAACACAGCCCACTCTTCAAAATGTCAATTTCCATGGTTGATATTATCCATGCGGACCAAAAGACACGCAGTAGAAGCGTGTGAGATACTGTAATTAATTTTAATACTCCATGACATACAGTGCAAGTCAGATTTTCTATGATTTTGCAACATAAAAATTTATAAACACAGCCCACTCTTCAAAACATCAATAAGCATGGTTGATATAGTCCGAGTGCACCAAGAGACACGCCGTGAAAGGGTGTGAGCTAATGTAAAGAATTCTAATACTCAATAAAATACAGTTCAAGTCGTATTTTCTATCATATTACAACACAAAAATTTATTAACACAGCCCACTCTTCAAACTGTCAATTTTCATGGTTGATATAGTCCATGTGCACCAAAAGACACGCCATGGAAGGGTGTGACCTGATGTAAAGAATTCTAATAATCAACAAAATTCATATCAAGTCGGATTTTCTATCATATTGCAACACAAAAGTTTGTTAACACAGCCCACTCTTCAAACTGTCAATTTCCATGGTTGATATAGTTCATGTGCACCAAAAGACACGCCATGGAAGGGTGTGACCTGATGTAAAGAATTCTAATAATCAACAAAATACATATCAAGTCGGATTTTCTATCATATTGCAACACAAAAATTTATTAACACAGCCCACTCTTGAAAATGTCAATTTCCATGGTTGATATTATCCATGCGCACCAAAAAATACGCAGTAGAAGCGTGTGGGATACTGTAAAGAATTATGATCCTCAATTAAAAATAGTTCACGTTGGATTTCCTATAATATTGTTACAAAACTATTCATTAATACATGCCACTCTTGAACATGTCAATTTCCTCAGTTGATATAGTCTATGCGCAATGAAAGACATGTAGTAGAAGCATGTCTTTAACGGCAACAATTAACGTTACCACGGAGGCAGCTCTAGCTACCTGTGCGTCATCCGAGTCCAGTATATTAAAAACCAAACAGGGAGCGTTTTCCCTCAAACATTTTCTTTGTGTTCTCCAGTTTTCCGACCATGTGGAAAAAGCTAGCTATGGACGTATACTAATGTTCTGACGTATCTAGCAATATATTATTTTTTGCAACAACGATCAATTTTTCAAAAAAATGTGGTGTCTATTGATGCTCTGTCAATAGAGGTTATTCATTTCATCAACGGTATAATACGAAAATCCGAAATCGTTCACTTTGCAACCCCATGTTCAACCCCATGGAAATCATCATTCTGAAATTTTCAACACGTCGTTACATTCTAATGAGTTTTTTTTAAGTTTTGTGGATAACGTTATAGGAATTTTGAGAAGTTTGGTGGTGTTTCATCCATTTTGGGGGTGTTTCACCCCATTTGGGGGTGTTTCACCCCTTGGGGGCCGTCCATTCTGTAATTTTGAATATTTCGATTGTTTGAACAAAAATTATAAACAATCTTGTGATCAATTCTGGTACTGACCACGTAGAATCCAATTTATTTGGGAATTTTCTATAAATAAGGGGTATTTAACCCCTAGGGGGTGAAAATTTTGGAAATTTCAATACGTCAATGGTTTGTAATAAATGTGTAAGAAATTTTAGCAACATTTTGAACATCAAAATTTCAAAAATACAGAATGCGTGGTGCAGTTTTACTTAAAAGTTAGCCCACGCCCATTTCCTGGAAAACGGGGGCTGTAAAAAATTTTTTGATTGAGACGCAAATTTGTAATAAATGTGTACAAAATTATGTAATAGTTTTTTTTGGAGTGTGCCATAAATGCTGGTGTAGCTTTTAGTTCATCGATTGCGAGATTCCGGAAATGAGTTCGTGAATTCGAAGAGGATTTCGGGCTTCTGGATCGATTTCTCATATGACTGCGGGATTTCGGCTGAAAATTAAGAGATTGTGGCTACTGCGGGGCAAATTTGTACACGTATTGTGGGAGTGGTCACCCCCTCGGGTAGAGACAAAGAGATGTAACGAGGAGGGAGAGATAAGCAAGGGAAAAATATAGACGACGAGAAAATTAATAAACGATTTCATCGGTCTGTCATTTGCCTGCCACACAGACGACACGCTTCCAACTCCGGTGTCTGCCACCGAGCATGATTGAACTTATGGGGAGTTTTTCCGAAAACCTGAGAGTTCATAAAAATTAAATTTTAAAAATTTCGATTATTGGAATAAAGTAGGTTGGGTAGATGTTTATACCATGTTTTTATTAACTAGCTTTCTTGTCTGCCTGTTTGTCTACAAGTCTTACAAGTGGATTTTGACCCACAGTGGTCCGATTGAATTGAATTTGGCACTTGTCCATAATTTTGGTGACAATGTTTTGTGCAATTTTTGTTAAAGAAAAAAACATATCCAAGATGGCTGACCAGTTTTGTGATTTTCTTGCTTTTTTCCATCTAGTGGTCCGACTGAATTGAATTTAGCACTTGTTCATAAGTGAAATTGTCAAGCTGTGTGCATGCTTCAATATACTTGAAGGACAAAAATTTGGATTTCATGCAAAATATTTTTATTTTGAAAATCATAACAAAGCACTTTCGACTGTTAAGTCATCATCAGTGCGTACCTGTAAGTGAGTAATGATTGAAATTGAATTTGATAAATTGAAAAATTGAACGTTAGGAAAATTTAGAAAAGTGAGGATACTTACTCGTCAGGTGTACAAGGAGCCGTATAAAAACATCAAGTCCATTGTCCAAAGTGAAATTTAAAATTTTACATAATATAAAACTCATTTAAAATTGAACCATTTTCATACTGATGTTCACGGATATTCTGGATTCAGATATGGGATGCTGCATCATGTCTGTCTGAATGTTGAAGTGGAAGTGAAGTTTTGAATTGACAATGTGTGACAATGACACTATGTACAAGTGACATTACCATTGACATATGTGACATAGATTCAAAGGACTCTGATAGAAATTGAAATAATCGAGACATTAGTTTAAAACGGAACATAGATCTGAAAAGGATGGAAACCTCTCGTTTTTCAGAAGTATGCTACCAGAGAAAACTCCATCAAGATTTTCTGTGTGTTTTCTACTGTTTCAGCCACCAGAATTGAGCTCAATATCATGGGAGAAGTCTGATGAGAACTTTCTCAGTCCCAGAAGCGGCAATTCGGGCAAATCAAAGAAGAGAGCACCTGGTGGAAAGAATAAATTATCAAAATTAGAAATCAATGAAAGAAGAAAGAAAAAAAATTAAGAAGGGTTCCCTAAGGCTCTGTCCAACATCTTTCCAACCAGGGATACCATAGCCGACTTGTACGGGAGGCAATAGTGATCCACAAACACACGGAGAATTTCAACAGAGTAAAAGAAGCTGTTAACCTCAATCGAATATGGAATCCCATTCTTAGAAATTCCAAAATAACGAAAGAAAACTACGACATCAAGGCAGCAGGCAAACAGGTGTCAATTTATGTTATCGAAAATGTGTTTAACTCAGTTACGATAATGAGCAATTCTGAAATAACAAAGGATATCAACGATATTAAGCCGACAGGTAGAAAGGGGTCAGTTGGGGTTAGTTAGAATGTATCAACTCCAGATACGGTAATTAACGCACAAGACTACCTAAATCAGAATAAATACAATCTTCGCAGACATCTGAGATTAATCATGATGTATAAGCCTCTGAAGAAGCTAGCCACTCGCGTTAGCGAAACGTTAGGAAGAACTTTCAAAAGCACAACGTCCTTGAAACCCGAGTGAAAATTGTGACACTGAAAACTTAAGCCGCGAAAGCCTTAACCATTTTGTCTTTCTCACGATGATAACATTTTAGGAGATGACAAACAAAAATATCTTGATAAAACTCAGTTTACATGGTGGTTCTTCGGGTTGTAAGGCCGACGTGTGTTCAGAGAGGAACTCGACGTTTCGCCAACACGAGTGGTTAGCATTTTCAAGAGTTATTTTACAAGTTTCTGCTTTTGACAGCGACTTAAGAAAGCAGAAACTTGTAAAATAACTCTTGAAAATGCTAACCACTCGTGTTGGCAAAACGTCGAGTTCTTCTCTGATCACACATCGGCCTTACAACCCGAAGAACCACCATGTAAGTGACGATGGCCGCGATAGCCTTTCACAAAACTCAGTTTTCATTAAAACTTCAACAACACTTGATCGATCCTTAATTTCAGTACACCGATGTATTTGGGATTGACTTTCCTTCAAAATGATGTATGACAAGTATAGTAGTCCCATTGAAAATTCTGAAGTAGGGGTCTGGGGACGAGGGGGTTGACAACACCATGATGATGTATTGGGTGAAAGTGTTCTTCCTTGAAATAAAAATCGACGAGTCTGAGCGATGTTAAATTTTTTTCACAATTTCGGAGATTTGGGGGTGTTACAAGTTTTAGCTGGGAAACACTTTATGTTCAAGTGACGGCGATTGATTTGTAAGTACGTTGAGTATTCTGAGTCATTTCAGTAAATGGAATTTGGCTTTCAGTCATTCAATTCCCAATCTTGTGTCTTTGAATCATTGAATATTGGTTTTGGGTCTTTTCAATCACAATCTTGACTCATTCAGTCAATAGGATTTGGCTTTCAGTCATATCATTCCCAATCTTGAGTCTCTGAGTCACTTGAATTTGATTTTCAGTCCTCTCAGAACCTAATCTTGAGTCTTTTGAATATTTTGAGTCATGTACGCATTTTAGCCAGAAGTTTCTTCCTCGCTTCTAATTGCATCTGAATGAGTGCATAGCGCCTAACCTCTCCGGTTTCCTGTGGGGACACCAGTGTCTGTATCGCCTATCATGAGTCTCATGTTTCATGTTTTTGAGATTGTTACTGGTATAATATATTTCAGCGATTGACGGTTGTTTGGACTACTTCGAAGGTTATCTGTAGTTATGGCCTCTAAAACAGGACGTGTAACCGAGGGAAAGACTGTTTGCGTGTCTGTATTGTTCTATAAAGGCGCTAGTACAGATTTATTTGATCTGAATCTGTATTATTCATCTATTTTATCTGAAAGCAATATTTATAAGCCATATTTTCTCGAAAGAGGATATTGAAATTAGGGGTGGTATGATTAAAAAGAGTATTTGCTTGTACTTCAATTTATTGCTCCATGTTGTAGTTTTCACTTCAAAAAATCAAAGCATTTACTCCACATAATTCTTGAAGTAACACTTAAGTAAGTACTAGTAGCAATTACTCCATACTTTGCTTTATTTACTTCGATATATAGAAGTTAATACTGCAGTAATTACTAATGTTGTTAAGTATTTCCTTCATTTGGGAGTTTTTGATGTAGTTTTTAAAAAGCTACTCATAGACTACCTTCATATCTTCAGTTGAAAAGGTGTTATGGTCTTTTTTATGAATTATAGTAGGAAAAGGAGGGAAATGTGTGAACGTATGGGGATGTACAATATAGAAAATTATTTCGGCAACTCAATTATTTTACCTAGATTAAGCTCTGTACTTTTAGGTTCAATATATACATGTTGAATAGATAGCTAGGGAGTTCCTAGGAAATCATATTGAGATGAGGGGAGCAGCTTTGTCAAAATTAACAAAAATGGAAGTATTTTCAAGAGCTCTAAGTGATCCGGGGTTTCAACAAGGAGTGGGTGTAGATGCCAGGGTACATCGAACAACTGTGTCAAAAGTAATCAAAGAAGTTTCACAAAAAATTGTGTACTCCCACATCTTCAGCAACCTCGGCACTTGGTTCAACACTATCATTACTCACACTCATGATTATTAAGTACCACAGAACAAACAACAACAATTGAACAAATTTGAGGTTAGTCACGTATTAGTGTTTACTAGTAGTTTATACTTCTAACTTAAGTCAACACTTCCCATCGAAGAATTTACTTTATGTGAAACATTGAAGTCCTCAAAATACTAGGAAGTAAAAGCTCTTACTTGAAGTACAAGCAACTACTCTTTTCAATCATACCACCCCAGATTTTAATAAACGTCATTGATTTTGTTGTCGCGAAAATGAATGTTTTCGATTACGTCATAACTTCAAATTCGTCACATCGAGCAATAACGAATAATATAACCACAAAACACATTGAATTAAAATAATTATGGACATGTAATTATTATTAACACAGCAAAAGGGTTATCAAATTTTTTTGTTTTCTTGTTTTTACGAAACTCCCAGGTTTTCGGAGAAAACCCCTCAAAAGCAGAGCTTGTGCGTGCAAGGGAGATCCGGGACCTACAGTTTGAATAAAAGTGGAGTCCGAACCACTTCAGCTCAGTGATACACGACCGGGGATCGAACCCGGACCGTCTGGGTGGAAGCCAAACGCTCTAACACCTCGACCACTTCACTAATGAACCTTTTGATTAATGATTCGATTCAACAGTGGCATGAAGAAGATGAGGAATTCGTCAATTATGTATTTTAACTTCTTAATCCCAGCCCAAGAAGTCCCATCGGTAGCTGGGTTCGGTAATATGATCCAAGATCAGACGAGATTTTACTCACGTGACCACCGAGCAAAGCGATCAATCTGCAATAACCGAACGCAATTTTCTCTGTCCTAGAAGGTTGATGGTAGTTGACAGATAATGGTGAAATGTTAAATGCCATAATCGTCTGCAACTTTTGCGGTAGCCCAGGGCCATCAAATTATATTTGGAGATGGTAGTGATGATGATGAGATACCAGAAAATACTTTATTAGAAAAATTAGAAAACTTTGCTAAATTAGTCGTTACGCGATTTAATGACATGCAGTTTAAAAGACATTTCGAATAACTGTCTCAGCTTTTGAAGATTTGCTTAACAAACTCCATAAATTATCGAAAAAGTCTGTCACTTCAGGTCATCCTGAAATTCCTTTGGAAAAACAAGCACTAATTACGTTATGGTGCCACTCAAATATTGAGAGTTTTAGGTAACATAATTTTCTCTTTTTATACAGAGTAAAATTTTTCAATATCATTTTAATTTTTATGTAAATACAATTGATTTTTTTGCCCAAATAGAGAAAATATTGATCCGGTCTTTTGACACGATTTATTTCCTTCCTAAAAAAACAACAAAAACATAACCTTAAAAGTCAAATTAATCCATTTCGTCGGCCAAAATGCTTGGAGCAAATGGATTTACCTCGGATCAATCTGATTGAATAAATGAACGGCGCAGATTTACCTCCTCTACCTCCAGACCTAATAAACGAACGTTCCAAATAAAAAAGATCAATCTGGATATGAATACCGAACTCGCCTAGTGACGAGAATTGGATTACAAATTTTACAGACTATGAAATTTCCATAGACTTCCGGGTATTATTTGCAATTGCATTGTCTACTGTTAATATGAGATCTTCCAGCTGGATTTGCATCATACCCTCCATTTCACATTCTTTCAATTTCACGATTCAGAAAAAAAAATTATTTCCTTGTTTTTGAACTCACCGTCGTCAAACTAAAAAACGACACCTGATGTGCGTCATACTGTTTTGAAACATCCTCTTGATGTGTTTTTGGAATACTTTCAATACTTGACAGTTGTGACGTCATGTTTCGAAATTATTTGAAAACTTTCACGAGAAAATATGGCTTTAGATGAGCCTGGAAATGGGAGAGTGAGTGATGAGGAAAAACTGGACAGATAATGGAATGAAAATCCGTATAACTGAAGACCAATTTTAAATCCAATAATTCCTCATAACTGTAATACAGAGCGTTGAATTATTGAATCAGTATTTAAGTGAATACTTGTTTTTGTATGAGCAAAAATCGAGAGGTTAACGAAGTCAAAGTCCATAAAACAAGAATTACTTGAAAAGTGATTCATTCACGCGGAGTTTTTTCCACTGTTATCAATCAACTGTGTTTCAAACAAACAACATTACCGTTACCCGTGAAATTGTTATGTAGAACAAATCCATTATTTGAATAGCCGTACGACAACCTAGAATTGTTTTTTGCAATCAGTTGTAAATCATGAGGAGAATATCTTTATACAGCGCCAACAACTATACACTTTTATAATAATTTATATTCAAATAAGATCTTATTTAATTTACCTACTGGGAAACAGATTGTGTAAGCCCCATTTTAATGAGATATGATGATTCTAATAATAGTTTTTATTATCTTGAAAAAACAAATAATTTCGAATCCTATTAATTGTAATGCAGGTTTCTTAATATTCAACTGATATCAGTGCAATAATGAGAGAGCTACTTATTCATAAACTTCATCATAAACATCTTTATTTTTCACTTGACCATTACTGCTTTATAATACCTTGGCAACGGTTGCTATTAACAGACCCATAACGCCCGGGGCGTTATGGAGGGCATTATGAATCATAACGCCCGCCAAATATTATTTTCTGTGGTTCAATGAATTAGATACTCGGAAAAGTTTTATTTATAACTGTACATAAAAAAGGGACTAATTATTTTCTCTCAAATAGAAATTACAATTTTCAAATGTTCCTGAAAATTCAGTTTCAAGTTTGAAGTTCTGTGAGTTGACCGATGATGAACTCCTCAATGTGCAATCGGTTTCATTCGGAATGTTAACATTTTCTTTTTCGGAAAAGGAATGGGTCATTGTAGCAATTTTGTTTTTCGAGGAGATACTTTCTTCAATATAGCTCTCCGCTACCGTACTTCTCTTCCAATTTCCGTGCAATTTTAGTGTTTCAAAGGAAGCATCACCATGAACAAGAAGCGTTGACGACGTTCGGCGTAGACAATTTCCGGTGTAACCTTTCGGGTTTTAAGGCATTTCGCTATGATAGAAGGAACACTTCCTATAGTATTTTTACTACAGGTAACTCAATGCATTTATTATTTCTGTAGGTTAAAAAAAACCTATGTTGTTTACATCCTTTTGATCGCAGTGCAACTTTTTGAGGTGCAGGTCTTGGTTTCTGGTACCATGATCAGTAAAACGGCTCCTCTGTCTTCAATGTCATCGATTGTCATCTTGACCATTTCATCACGTATTAAGCCTCCAAATACCACAACAACTTTATGTAGCAGAAAAGTATCATCTGGAACTTTTCTTATGAAAAGTAATACTTGTTCACCTTCCAACACCTTTGATTTTTTAGGAATGTCTCCTTTTGATTTAACTTTCAGAAAGGCCATCAGTTGACTGAATGCTGATATATTAATGTTTTCTTTTACAATCAATGTTGATTTCAGCTGTGAGTATTTGGTCCATAGACTACTTTTACTATATTTTTCAGACTGAAATAATGTAAAATAAATAAAAAATATTAATACTTATGAGATAAACTCACCAGTTCCTGGAAGTATGCCATTAAGACAGTTTCATTTAGGGTATTCACTCTGTTTTTATCTTTCCATTCCAATAAATGGTCATGGTCCTTCTCGTATAAGTATTTGGATTTCATAGGCAGTAAATTTCCTAACGCTTTTTCAGCTTTGAGCGTCACACTCTGTGGGATCTCCATAATTATTATGAACACAACCGTTTTTAGTTTCCTCCACTAACAGGCTTGTCAATTCTTACAAAAATGCAGCGTCATTTTATTAAATAACAACCCAGCAACCTCTTCAATGTTTCCATGGCAATTGTATAGATGCTCACTTGTGCTCAGTTGCCGACTAGAACGCAGTAAATACTATGAGAAGAAATTTATGAAGTACACAACGTCGTTTAAGATAATTTTTTCGTGAAAAATGAAATCTTGTATGCACCACGAGCGTTACTAGATCCTAACGTCCATCGGGCAACATTCATCTCTCGGGCCAAAGGCCCTCCGGGCGTTAGGATCTATATAACGCACTTGGTACATAAATAGCTATTTCAATAATCATCTGAACCTATATTGACTCTGTCTTGACAGGTTCATAGACCACTCTTCCCAACTTCCCAATAGATTAATACAATCTCTTGCCATGCAACCTGATATCTCCCTTTTTAGAAATGAACGTACAGCACTTGTTATTAGAAACAAGTACATGATAAAATTTTGTATATAATTGAACAGGATTTTCAATCATTCTACCCGATGTTGTATACTTAGTAAGTACAGGTGTTTCCTTAATTCTCACTCCAATTTTTTTTCAAAAGTTCATTATGATGTATGACTGTTCTATTTCTTTAGATTTTCACTTGTTTTGGCAATATCGGCTTGTAACCCCGTCACCCAATTTATTTTCGTTGAGAACTATTCTTTCAGGGGTAAAAAAACCATCATGTAAGAAACTATGGCTGAAAGTCTTTCACAATTTTTTATCTTAGTCATGTCGATAGCAAATTTTTCTGAATGCGCCGATTTAAGGGAAATCACCTTATTCAAATTATGTAAACGGCATTTGGAAGTAGAGATCAATATCTACAATTTATATATTTTGTGTTTTCATCTGAGAGGTGGAAAATGTGTTGAAAATGTCACTGGAAGTTACTCTAATTGCTTCAAAGTGCACGCGAAGTCGCTCGTATTAACTTCGGACGCGCTTTGAAGCGTTTTGAACAACTTTCAGTGACATTCTCAACACATCTCACACCTCTTAGGTAAAAATCCAAGATATACAAATTGTAGATATTGATCTCTACTTCCAGATGCCGTTTACAGAATTTGAATACAACGATTTTCCTTAAATCGGCGTATCTTGCAAGGTGTGCCCTAAAATTCTTAATGACGCGATTATGCAAAAACTACACATCGGACAGAAAACATCTTTCGTACAGTTGAACCACATATTATTATATATCAGTTTCCGCAATATTGTTGGTCAAGCTTCAGATTTATGGGGTTTTTACTAATAAAAAACTGATATTACGTCATTTCAACGATTAGGAAATTAACGATTTTTTTATAAAGTGTTGCCAAGAATTGTGAGAATAAGTGATAAACGACAAAGCGAAAACAAATATGTAGGACAAAAATTTAACTGCGTTTGAACTAACAGGTCTCGAGATTTAATCACTCATCTGAACAGACTTTATATTAAAAATGGTGGTGTCTGGTCTATTTCATGGTGAGTAGGCCAATAAACAGAGCAATTTTTCTCATAAAAGCTCACCTTAAATTGCTCCTCCGATTTTCTTTTTTGCAATTCGGTCGTCACGGAGGGTTGAATAATTAGCAAGTTATCACCCCTTGGGGGATGCAACCCCCCAAAATCGTAAAAACTTTTTTCTGGAAGGTATTTTCTTGACATTTCAGCTCTGGTCAATAAATATGAGTGAAAATCGGTATTAATAATGGGGCGAATTATTTTCAACAATTAAACCCCCTGCCGGGGCATCAACCCCTTCTCGAAATCGTGTTTTTTGTGTATTTTCTATGATAATGTAAAATTGTCAGTCCTGAGTAATGAAACTGAGCGAAAATTTGTAAAAATACTAGGTATAAATTATTAGAAATGATTTTCCCGCCCCCGCATTCGGGGCATATCCCCTGCATTGCGGAAACATTGGGGTGAGAGGAAAGGGGGAAAGTATTTGAAAAAACTCTCAAACTACTACTCTTACATATAAATGTGGGTAAATAATAGTTGAGAACTGTCGTTATTGAGATTTAGAAGTATTGTTATGAAAATTATTCGCAAATTCGAGAAAAGATCAACTTATTGTATAAATCAAACGCGGACCGGAGGTAACGAAATATGAGAGTGTTTCTCAATGATATCGAAAAAGAGTATGGAGAAATGAATCCTCAAGTAATCTCCACTAACAAATGTATAGGAAAATATATTTATTCACTCATACAACTCATCATCTTCATCTTCAGTCTCCTCGTCTTCATCTTCACGATCCGGAACAATTACTGCCAAGTTTCTACAGATATCTGTGGTACATTTATCACAAACATTGGTACATTTTAGACCACTCTTTTTGCACGTGCAGGAGTCTCTGATGCAGCCGGTCGTGCAGTTACAAAAAAACATTTCCTCCTGAATTCCTAGGTGGACCTTTGGAATTTTGGAAATGTAAGTCATATATGACATTGCGATATTTTGAAACAGAGCTGAGTTGAACATGAATCAATTATTTCAAAAATAAACTCACCATTTTCGATTAATAACAGTGACAAAGCACTAAGAGATGTTATCCCAGTATTCAGTGTTTTCTCCTCAGGAACTTTTATATTATCTGACGTTTACATAGAGCAACGTTGACTGCTGCCCACTGCGAACCGACAAAACCGCACCGCTGTATACTACACAGCAGCGCGCTAGCTGATTTTATTTTTATTTCCATATAACAATAATGCGATCAAATGCCGAGTAACCTCTATTTTAAGTACTTAAAAGATTGACTGGATTGTATTTAAAATTTGTACAAGTAACCAAATTTGTATGAATACTTCCAATAAGAGCATATTTTTTTCTGCAAACTGGCTTTTCACTTATGTTGATACGTGCTTTTATCCCTGAGTTATTAGCATTTGAATTTATATACTCCTTCTAGATTTTGTAACTTAAAATATGCGAAGAATTGAAAACACTTATTATTTGGACCGGTTAAACGTTATGCAATTTGACAATGAAGTATTCCTCAACTGTTCATTTTACTTGCTACAAGTGATAAGACATTATTTCAGTAATCACAAGCATTATTTCATGAAGTCAGGAACTTTATTATTTTGCAGCTGGCTTCTGCGCGTATAAATATAAATAATATCAGAATACAAAGCTACGATCTTTATCTTCAAAATGACGTGAGATTTATCCGAATTGAACATTTATGTGAGGAGTTATAGAACTTTACTTCACGCGCTGGTTGAAAAAATGCACGTTGGCGGGAGCCGGCGCAACACCTGCCCCATTGCGAAAGCATATAACTTCAACAATTTTTTTCAAGAATACCGTGCGATTTCTCAAAATTTTGGTAGGGAGAGTTTTTTTGTAAAAATTTGTGCCCTTTCTGAATAAAAAGTTATTTTTTTGATATAAAGTAAATTTTTTGAGACATTTCAAAATTACCCCAAAAATTAATTTCAACGCGTTTTTGGGGGGTTCCACCCCCCCTGGAGGTGATAATTTTTCTCAGAAGTAATGTGCACACTGTGTTCTACAATTAAAAAAAAAATTATCGGCAGAGCAATTTAAGTTGAGGTTGATAGCCCTGTTGATTGGCCTAGAAGGAAATAATCAGTAGTAATATCCCGACAAAATGCTGAATTTTCAAAAAATACTCTCACCTTGCTGTCACGATTACACAGTTTGAGCGACTGGCAAGGTGAAAGTATTTTGTAAATTCTGCATTTTAAAGGGATATTCGATCAGACAATTTCACGAATACATTGAATCATTATAGACTAAATGCGTATTGCAGGACCGGTTCATCATGCGTCATTAATGTCAGTTGAAGAGTTGAACCGTCAAACTGAAGTTTTTCTATTCGCAGAAATTGTTGTAACTATGGAAACGTATAAATAAGCAAGAAGCGAAACACCGATTTGAAAATACCACGGGCTGGAGACAGTGTTTTCGAAAAGTTCTCTCCTCATTGGTTTGAATTCATAAAATGATGGCATTTGGTTGGTTTATATAATATGAGGGAAATATTCGATAAAATTCAATATCAATAGGTACTTTTAAAACATAATTTTGAATCATCTTTGAATTGAGTGAGAAATGGTCTGTTTTACTATGCATGATGATTTAAGCTCGTTAATTTGTAATGGATCCCGAAATAACTTCTCAGAGCATGCTTTTTATGACCCGCTCCACTTAAAACAGTCAGATAAAAATAGCAATATCTAAAAAATAGACAAAATGCGACAAAAATTTAAAACGGTCCTCATTTCTAAATGAAATAAAGAGTTGGAGATTCCAAAAAATAATACGTAGCTCAATATAAAGTAATTGGCCTTTAACTTTCCTTGGTGTCTGAAAAATTACGGTTTTGAAGCGTAAAATGAAATTATATCTACCCAATGAGAAGAGACTAGACAAACGGATTAATTCAGTATTCAGATCCATCGGTGGAAAATCAACTCATTATCGTCCGTTTTTTTTGGTAGCGGCAAAATTTCTGGTGGCGTCGGATGCGAAAAAAATTACTTTTTGATTCAAATCACCTGAATCGAGAATGATAAATGAACGTGGAAAATAAATACTTGTTGATATGTTAGTAGAATTTGAACCCGAAATAAAGCGAGTTAAGATAAGGTTGTTCACCACGGGGATATCTGGAACGGTGATAGATGTGGAAATATAAAATTTACAAGAATACTTTTGTTTTTCAATTTTTGATAAAACTGAATATTTCTAGTCAGTAGTTGTATTATTAGCGTTAAGTTTATATTTAGTTACGGTTTGAGTGGAAGACCAGTTTCTTTCTTCCTGGTCTTGAAAGAGGACTGAACTCTCAGTTTTCATTTACCTAGTCTAGTGCTTATAAGTACACAGAAGTATTATTTTGTGCTTTGTGGTAAATGATAAACGTATTAATATTATTATTTATAGGTTATCTGAGTATCAGTTGAATTCTCGTTTCATTAAGGTATTTGGTCTATTCATATTGTTATATGTAGGTCAGATGTCCACAAGAAAAACTACAACTACCGACCTATTCGAACAACTGAAGGAGCGCTGATTAAAAAAAACAGCAGTATATTTATAATCACTCAATTAACTTCATTACTACAAGAAATGATCTCATTTAATCAATTGTGATTACCACAGACCCATTATCTTGGTGTATTTATAATAATTGTTATGTCGTAAAACCACCAATATATCAATGAATACTCAACCTTGAGGAAAACTGAAAACAAACGACTGCGTGTCTTATTGGATATTTTGGAAGGTTGAATACTGGTTTTTCTGCTAGTGTGCCAACCAGACGCAGACGGTGGGAAAATCATTTCAATTAATTTATCTTATGCACTCAATGTCCAACTGAACTACTATAACACAATCATAATGATTCAGCAACGGTTACAGATCGTAAGTCTTTACACAATTCTGGCATCCGGCATGCGGGTGAATAATTTTAAATTTTCGGTTATAATTGCACAAGTTCATACAAATTATCAATAATTTATTGTATGAACTCGATGTCCAACTGAACTATTATAGACTCGTGCCTTTAATGTTTGTGTAAAAAAGTAACGGACAAGGACCAGGTGAAAAATGTTGTTCAGGTTCCAACTTTGAGGGAAAAAAAATTAAACACGAAAACTCTCAAAATGGTGAAATGGGGATGCAGTAGGGGTTGAAAACGGTTTTTTTCGATTTGCGGCAAAACGTGACCTATTAGCAGAAAATGTTGTAGATAATAAAAGAATCAAAAACCTTTTTATTCTATACTTTTCGACATAATCTTAAATTAAATGTCAAAATGGCAAAAAACTGATTTTTCAGTATCAATCTTTTTTCTCGCGTATAAATGATTTAATTTTTATGACAATATATCTCCTTGCTTAACAACCAATCAGTCTATTTCAAATTTTGAAATTCAGCCAATAAAATCGGAATTACAGTGAAAATATAGCTTGTCGCTGTATTTTCACGGTGATAAACCTGCTTAGTTTTTGTTTTACTAGCTGTCAAGTGAAAATAATGATTTAAATAATTATAAACGTCAAATCTTTGTGTTTTGACTAGTTATATTTCTTAATCAATATGAGCGATCGTCGGAGAAAAATGGCTATTGGTATCATAGATGAAGCAGTGGAAAAGAGTATTCCGTTGAATACGGCCAGAAACAAAGAATCAATTACCAGGCAATTCAACAATTTTCAAATCGATATATTATCATCCTAAATATAATTCGTAGTATGATTAATTACCTATAATTTTTTGGAATATCAATTCATTGGCAATCCCAATGCAAGAAAATACAACTCGTCCTGCGGACTCGTTGTATTTTCAGCTTTGGTATTGCAATTCATTAATATTCCAAAAAATTATTGGTAATAATCATACCACTTATTACATTACCCCTGAAAATTTGTATAGATGTCTTTTTCAGTGTCAAATGAGCATGATTTTTTCTTAATTCAGAAGATGACTAGTTTTCGAGTAAGGTACATTTTTCGACAAAAATACCCTTATCTTCCAACAATTTTTCTGGTGTTTTTTTGTATTTCGAAGGTCTATAAGTGATCATTCCAATTGTTAAAATGTCTATTTCCAAATGGTATATGTAACTTGGTTGTTTATTTATCGTCAAACAGCCTAAAGTTGAAAAAAAACGTACAAGTCTTTCTGAATCATGATTTTCTCAATATTTTTAATGATTTTCAATAGTTTTAGAAATAAATAAAAATGATAGTATTAAATTAATATTGTAGTGTAATTATGTATTTCAATATTTTATTAGGCATAATTTAATATAAACTCTTTTTGTTATGAAAATAATGAAGAAAGTCGAAAATAATTGAAAATATTGAGAAAATCATAATTCAGAGAGACCTTTTTTTTCAATTGTAAGCGGTTATACAATCAATAAACCACCTATATACATAGACCCCAAGTAGCACACATATATTGGTAGAATATTGCTACAATATTGGCAAAATATTCTAAATGCAATATTGGCGAGAAAAAAATGTGAACATTCGGCGATATTGGTCCAATATTACTATTATTAAAGTACGTTTTTTTTCAACTTTAGGCTGTTTGACGATAAATAAACAACCAAGTTACATATACCATTTGGAAATAGACATTTTAACAATTGGAATGATCACTTATAGACCTTCGAAATACAAAAAAACACCAGAAAAATTGTTGGAAGATAAGGGTATTTTTGTCGAAAAATGTACCTTACTCGAAAACCAGTCATCTTCTGAATTAAGAAAAAATCATGCTCATTTGACACTGAAAAAGACATCTATACAAATTTTCAGGGGTAATGTAATAAGTGGTATGATTATTACCAATAATTTTTTGGAATATTAATGAATTGCAATCCCAAAGCTGAAAATACAACGAGTCCGCAGGACGAGTTGTATTTTCTTGCATTGGGATTGCCAATGAATTGATATTCCAAAAAATTATAGGTAATTAATCATACTACGAATTATATTTAGGACGATAATATATCGATTTGAAAATTGTTGAATTGCCTGGTAATTGATTCTTTGTTTCTGGCCGTATTCAACGGAATACTCTTTTCCACTGCTTCATCTATGATACCAATAGCCATTTTTCCCCGACGATCGCTCATATTGATTAAGAAATAAAACTAGTCAAAACACAAAGATTTGACGTTTATAATTATTTAAATCATTATTTTCACTTGACAGCTAGTAAAACAAAAACTAAGCAGGTTTATCACCGTGAAAATACAGCGACAAGCTATATTTTCACTGTAATTCCGATTTTATTGGCTGAATTTCAAAATTTGGCGAAATATTCTCGAAGCAATATTGGTACAATATCGCTGGTACAATTTTCTGAAAATATTGGCAAAATATTCAAACGTTATATTGTCGAGAAGTAAATTTTGAATATTTTGCGATATTGGCCATATATTGTTTAAACATTTCAAAAATAGTATTGGTGAAATATTATTGACGTAATAATGGTCTCAAAACATTAGCCGATATTGGTACAATATCATTTGGATATATTGGTGGAAGTGAATATGCCTTGGTGAATTATTAGATGTCTTTTAGTTGATTGAGGTGACACTAGAATCTGCCTTGCAGTCGCCATAACCACTGAGTAAGCTGCCCGAAAACAGGTTCTTTGAAGTATTTAATATATATCCGTAGGTGTTAGAAGACGTTCTACATGTGGAGCCAACTAGCAGATTTTTTTCAAGGTTTTATCATTATATAGTTTTAATATGGTTTAATGGACATTTGGCCAATATTAAAAAAAAATTCATCTTATTCTAGATATGTTAGAAACAAAATGGAAACAATATTGTTTTATTGTTAACGGTAAATATTATTGAACTAATATAAGTTAATAACATTTTTTGAATAATAACGAAATAATATTCAACCAATGTGCTATCACACTTAGATATAAAATATAGTTTTTATTACTGGAAACGATATGAGAGAAATATTAGGATGCAATATCTATTCTGGATGTTGAAAAAATGAAGACAATATTATTTTAACGATATTGGCCAATATTGACCCAATATGAGTTAGTTATTATAATTTGTTGAATACAGTTCAAATGATATTCAACCAATTTGCTATCAAACTTGGAAATACAATATAATTTTTTATCCCTAGAATATTCAATATTCAAAATTCATCTTATTCTAGATGTTGGAAACAAAACGGAGACAATATTGTTTTATTGATATTGGTAAAAATTATTTAACCAATTTTGACCAAATATTACATGTAACAATCTACATTCGGAATAGGTTCAACCAATATTCCACCAATATTATTAATATAATATTGTTTTTTGAATATTCACCCATATTGGACCAATACTTTTTTCTTTGCAATATTATATCTATATTGGCCCAATATGAAACCAAGATTCGATATTATGTGCTACCTAGGACCATTTTAAAGTGGACAGTTCGACAATCAAAATGGTCACTTATAGACAAAAAAATATCAATTGTTCGTGGTTATTTTTTTTTTTTCGAAAAATGTAAATGACTTGAAAACTATGATTCCTCATCTGCGAATAAATCAAGCGTTTTCGACACAAAAAAAGACATACATCTACAAATTCTCATCTGAACTGAATCACATATTCGCCAGAAAAAAATACTGAAAATCTGTTTTTTGCCATTTTGACGGTAAATTTGAGGTGATGTCAAAAAGTATTGAAAGAGACGTTTTCGATTTTTTATTATCTACAACTTTTTGATCGATTATATTTCCCAAATCGTAAAAACTGTTACAAGTAGCGAGTAAAAACGTGGTACAAATCCTTTAATTATTGAAAAATTCGAATCGTTATGTAATAAAAACCCTGTATATTACTACAAAACAACCATTTAGTTTCCTATAAAATTTGTATTACTGTCGAGCAGTTTATATCTATTATTCACTTGCTGAGCAGTGTATGAAATCTTCAATGTTGTCAAATCCACTCGTGGCGGGCAATTCATGATGCGCAGTGGTCCCAAAAAACTGTTGGACAGAAACATCAAAGATTACGGAGAGTGCAACTACTGGATCTTTTAAATATTATTCTGTGGTGAAGTTATTTGTTTCTCATGCGAGACCAATAAGATTCTAGTTATTTTATCTCGAAGTCTCGAGCTGACGAGGCAGTCTCCACTCTTAAGTAACTTGTTTTGTGGTGGTTATTGAATAAATGAGTTTATTGGCTGAAAGAATAATTAATTCATTACTTTTCTGTCGTCTGCTCCAGAGATATCAAATTTATTTTAAGTTGGATTGTTTTTCACATTGGGCTATGAATTTGTACTCATATTAATTTGAAATAAACAACATTCATGCATCATAAAAATATTATTAATTCCTACCTTCTTTAACTAGGTTGTCACGATATTATCTGAACATTATAGGGGATATTAGGCACTTATCGTGAGAAACAGAAGATGATATTTTTGTAATATCCATCCTTTGTCCGACTTCGAGCAGCACTATCTTGGAATTTCAATTCTATGGCTAATTTAAAAAAATGATGTCTATAGTTCTGAGTATTCAATCTTTTATTTATTCAAAAAAATTATGTCTATATTTCTGAGTATTCAATCTTTTTATTCTCTAACACGGCCAACTACCTATATTTTCAATGGAAAATCAGAAAGATCAGTTGGTAATATCAGGATTTTTTTAGTGGAAAACTAATGTTCTCAATATCATGAATATATTCAGATATCCCTTGAACACATATTCATCACTTTTTTGCACGTGTCATATACAGGGTGTTGTTTTTAATAGGAATAAATTATTTTTCAACTTCAACAATTTGAGATTCTTGAATGAATCCATCAAAATTTGATGTTTTCTACTTTTCCTATACAATTTAGTAGTTCCAATGATAATATTTCTATAATTGAAAGAAAATAATAAAAAATCGTGAACCGTATGAATTCGTTTTCAATACTTCTTCAAAATACACACAAATACATTTATTTTTGCAAATTTTTGTATTCTGTATTAATCAACCATGCATTATTTTTTAAATACTTGAAAATTCTTCTTCTGATATTTGTTGCCACCTTCTTCGAAGTATTGGGGATTATGCCGCCGAAATCATTTCTTGCAGTCCTGCTCGACTTCTAGGCCTAGACTCTGTAATGGTGTGACATGAACTCCTGTTTCAAGTACTCCTTGAAAAAAACAAGGGGTGACAGGCCTGGCGACCTTGCTGGATGAGGAATGACTGGGCTATTGCGACCTGTCCATTTTTTTGTGAACGTTGTCTTCAACCAATTCCTCACTGTTTAATCAATTTGGCCAAACAGTAATTGTCCGAGAAAAAATTGCATGAAAGAATAGGAACAGACATTTTTATAGCAATCTACAGGAGTTGATTTATCTCTATAAAATTGTTTTTTTTTTAATTCCAAATAACTTACTGATTTCTTCTTACAAACAAAATTTTTATCATATTTTAACATTTGTTTTATATTTGCTATTTTATAGATTGAATTAGATGAGCTCCTCAACCTCTTGTTAATTTCATAAGACACATATACTCTTTCGTTATATTAAAATGTTACCGCGATTAGGATCGACAATAAAAATAACTATTAAAAGAATAAAGAATTGTTTCCTGTTCAATAATGAGTTATCTGGGACAATCCTTCAATCACAACAGTAAAGGCATTCTTTCATGATCACATTACGCAACTGCATAAATTTTTTATCTCAGTGTTGTCGCCTTGACTAAGATCAAATGCTAATTTCTGTGATCAAGATTTTATTTAAAAATACTAGTAGTATTACTAAGAGTAGTTCAAAATTTGGTATCGGGTTATACCTATATCAATAACTTGTTTCATAATTACAAAGATTGTTAGTTTGAAAATTATCGTGAAGTACGATTATTTTGAAGAACGAATTGTTCTTGACGAGACTAGTTTTTGAGTAAATTTAAACAACAAGCAATTTATTGATTGAGTAAGTACATGATGATGCTCTGAATCGACTCATTTTCAAAAATAATCATGGATAAACGACAAAATTTCCTGTAGGTTTTGTTCATTTGGCAATATAAAATTGGAATAAGTGAAAATTGAAAAAATATCAAATTTTTTATTAGTTCACTCTATCTCCATATTATCATGTAGTATACTGAATAATCTAGAGGTTGCCGTCTGATGTTGATCTTAAAGAAAATATTGTCACACTGTCGAGCTTTTCGAAATGTGTATATCCTTGCTCTATATAGATATCTGTAAAAAGACAAATCAATCAATGCAGAAAACTATTGAACCATCTCACGTAATTTGAGAAAATGATACTGGGTTCGAGGAGCAAAAAAGGAATGTTATATGAAAATTTAAAATATTTTACTGACCCTATATATGATTTGAAGTAAATGTCAGTCAACTTTAAATTTATTCGAAAAACTCTAGTGTATCAGCATTACCTACAATTTTTTTTTGCTAACATGAATAAGTTCGCATTAAAAATGTTTGTTTTTATTTTACCTAAATCATTGCTATCAGTTTTTTGTTCAAGTAAGTTTTCCATTTCCATCAATTTGTAACAATTCTAAAATTGTTGAAACTTATTTTCTGATTCAAGGGCAGTAACATTACATAAACTAAATATGTGGTCAAATTACATGTTGAGCTAATGTACATGAATAAAGTTTTCTATTTAATTACTCTTATGTTGAATTGTTCTACTTTTGAACAGTCTAGAACTTTGTCCAAAATAAGTTTTACTACAATCGTTATGAAGAATTGTATAAATAGGTTTTGGAGCTTCAAGAGGAGTTTTAATTTCGAAAAAAGTTAACGTCTCTCCGCTATGTTTTGGTGTAGGATGTTCCTTACGTGCTTTTCATATATTTTTATTAAAATAGTTCAAAATTGTTGTTTTTTTTTTGTTGTTGAAATTGTCGGACAATACGATTTCATGGTTTCTATTGATCCTTTTCTTAGTAGTTTCTGCAACTTCGTAAACCATAAAATGTGAAGTAGCAGAGTCCTCGTAATACTTTTTCAACTTTACTTTGATTTGCGTGATGGTTTTTTCGCTCAAAACATGAATTGTCAGACAAAATAACGAATTCACAACGGATTTCTCGGTTTTGTAATCAGTCGATTTCTGTTAATAGTATAAAGAAACTAAGTAACACTCGAAGTCGTCTCCACAATATATATATTTGACCCCTAGGGTAGGAAGGGGGCTGTTGTCAACGCAGCTTTGTCAACAACTTGTCAAAAGTGGGGCAAAAATTTATAATTTTGAAAAATGAGTTTATGAAAATTACTGAACAACATTTTTTTTATTTTAGGACTCCTTAAATTGGGAAAAATACTGG
Source organism: Chrysolina oricalcia (assembly GCA_944452925.2). Lineage (NCBI taxonomy): Eukaryota > Metazoa > Arthropoda > Insecta > Coleoptera > Chrysomelidae > Chrysolina > Chrysolina oricalcia. The sequence continues at coordinate 36,833,284 of OX101824.2, forward strand.
AAAAAAATTTAGATAGGTACTCATACTATTGAGATATTTAATAACAGTATATTTTACTATAGTATAGTGTACAAGTGGGCCTTTAAAGCTCGTGCAACGAGTTTAAGGGCTCGAACTGTTTTAACCTTCAAGATTTCACACGATAAAAGTAGCACACCTGTAAGGTGCAATATTGGTACAATGATGGGAACATATTGGCAAACTATTTGAAATGCAGTATTGAGAAAAAAAATGTGAACATTCTACGATAATGCTCCAATATTACTTGAATAATATTGGCGAAATATTCTCGAAGCAATATCGGCCGCAAAATATCCAGCGATATTGGTTCAATATCGCTGGTTCAATATTATGAAATTTTTGGCAAAATATTCAAACGTTATATTTTCGAGAAATAAAATGTGTACATTTTGCGATATTAGTCATTTCAAAAATATTATTGGTGAAATATTTTTGAAGCAGTAATCGCCTCAAAACATGCAGCGATATTGGTACGATATCATTTGGATTTGTTGGTGAAATATTGGTGGAAGTGAATATTCCTTGGTGAATTATTGAATATCGAACAACTCGGAACTTCTACTTTTACAGTTCTCCTTCACTTAATCAAGTTAACACCAGAGTCAGCCTCTTGGTCGCCATAACCACTGAGTAAGCTGTCTTGAAAACAAGTTTTGTTCGTAGGTTTTAGAAGACGTTCTATATGTAGAGCCACCTATAGATTTTTATTTTGGTTTGATCATAATATATTTTTGAATATTCGGATAATTTTTGAAATTCAATACTGGTAATAGTTTTTTTGTTGTGAAATTGTATCAATTTTATTTCCATATTACCGTGAGGCTGTCGTAATAATTTCATTCAATATGAATTTATATAATTTGTTGAATATTCGTGAAATATTCAACCAATATGCTATCAAACTTGGATATATAACATTGCTTTTTATCCCTATAAACGATATGATAGGAATATTGGGATTGCAATTCATTCCATATTTTGGAACCGGTGTGAACTTGGCAGTTACTTTTCAGCAGTAAATTTCGATCCAGCAGTAAAACCACCACTGGCGTAGGTAAAAATATAATTTTCACTAGTTCGGATAAAAATTGTATTACTGCGTAAAAACTCATTCAGAAAGATATTTTCATAAAATGCAAGTCCCGTATCAATTTCATCCAATTGCATAGGGGATGAAGGGTTGAAATCAACCCTCCGACAAATTAAAATAGACGAATGTCTTCAGAAAAACCTGTCGACTTGAAATTCACAGGACACGTTTATATACATGGAATGAACGCCATGTATTGATTTCATTCACTTGCAAAGGGGATGAAGAGGTAAAATCAACCCTCCGAAAGAAATGAAATGGAACGAAGGCCTTCAGAAAAAACCTGCCAACTTGAAATTCACAGAACACGTTTGCATACATCGAATGAATGTCCCGTATCGATTTCATCCACTTGCATAGGGGATGAAGGGTTGAAATCAACCCTCCAATAAATTAAAATAGACAAATGTCTTCAGAAAAAATCAGCAGACTTGAAATTCACAGGACACGTTTACATACATGGAACGAACGTCCTGAAATAATTGCATCCACTTGCAAAGGGGATGAAGAGGTGAGAAGAGGTAAAATCAACCCTTTGAGAGAAATGAAATGGAACAAAGACCCTCAGAAAAAACCTACCAACTTGAAATTCACAGAACACGTTTGTATACATCGAATGAATGTCCCGTATCGATTTCATCCCCTTGCATAGGAGATGAAATCAACCCTCCAATAAATTAAAATAGATAAATGTCTTCAGAAAAAACCTACAGTCTTGAAATTCACAGGAGACACGTTTACATACATGGAACAAACGTCCTGAAATAATTAGATCCACTTGCAAAGGAGATGAAGAGAGAAATGAAATGGAACAAAGACCCTCAGAAAAAAACCTGCCAACTTGAAATTTACGAGACACTTTTATATACATGGAATGAATGTCCTGGATTAATTTCATTCATTTGCAAAGGGGATGAAGAGGTGAAATCAACCCTCCGAAAGAATTGAAATGGAACAAAGGCCTTCAGAAAAAAACCTGCCAACTTGAAATTCACAGGACAAGTTCGTCCACATGGAATGAACGTCCCGTATAAATTTCATCTACTTGCATATTAGATGAAGGGTTGAAATCAACCCTCCAATAAATTTAAACAGAGAAATGTCTTCAGAAAAAACCTGCCGACTTGAAATTCACAGGACACGTTTATATACATGGAATGAAAGTCCTGGATTGATTTAACCCACTTGCAAAGGGGATCAAGAGGTAAAATCAACCCTCCGAAAGAAACGAAATAGAAAAAAAGCCTTAGGTAAAAACCTGGCAAATTGTAATTCACAGAACATATTCGTTTACACGGAATGAACTTTCTGTATCAATTTCATCCACTTGAAAAGGGGATGAAGCGTCGAAATCAACCATACAAAATTATAAATTTCATCCAATTGCAAAGGGGATGATGGGTTAAAATTGTCCCCCCTGAAGACATACATTGAATAAACAACTTCAGAAAAAACCTGTCAACTTGAAATTCATAGGACACGGTCGTCAACATCGAATGAACGTATCGTATAAATTTCAAACACTTGCAAAGTGGATGAAGGGTTGAAATTAGCCCCCCAAAATAATTAAAAATTGGCAAAAATGCATTAAAAATTGATACAGGAATGTTCATTCTATAAATACAAAAGTGTTCTGTGAATCACAAGTTGGCAGGTTTTTTCTTAAAGTATTTTTCCATTTAATTCTTTTGGAAGTTTGAGTCAACCCTCCATACCCAATTGATACGGAACGTTCATTCCTTGTATACAAACGTGTCCTGTGAATTTCTAGTTGGCAGTTTTTTTCTGAAGGCGTTTGTCCATTTTATTTCTCTTGGAGAACTAATTTCAACCCTTCATCTCCTTTGCAAGCGGATGAAATTGATACGGGACGTTCATTTCATGTATGAAAACGTGTCCTCTGAATCACAAGTCGGCAGGTTTTTCTGAAGGCATATATCCACTTCAATTCTTTTGGAGGGTCGATTCAACCCTTTACCCCCTTTGCAAGTGGATGAAATTGATACGGGACGTTCAATCCATGTATACAAACGTGTCCTGTGAATTTCATTTTGGCAGGTTTTTTCTGTAGGCGTTTGTCCATCTTATTTCTCTCGGATGGTTTAGTTCAACCCTTCATCCCATTTGCAAGTGGATGAAATTGATATAGGACGTTCATTCCAGGTAAACAAGCGTGTCCTGTGAATTTCGAATCAGCAGGTTTTTTCTGTAGGCGTTTGTTCATTTTATTTCTCTCGGAGGGTTGATTTCAACCCTTCATCCCCTTTACAAGTGGATGAATTCGGTTCGAGACATTAATTCGATGGAAACAAACATGTCCTGAGAATTTCAAGCTGGCAGGTTTTTTCTGAGGATCTTTGTTCCATTTCATTTGTCTCAGAGGGTTGATTCCACCTCTTCTCACCTCTTCATCCCCTTTGCAAGTGGATGCAATTATTTTAGGACGTTCGTTCCATGTATGGTAACGTGTCCTGTGAATTTCTAGTCTGCAGGTTTTTTCTGAAGACATTTGTCTATTTTAATTTATTAAAGGGTTGATTTCAACCTTTCATTCCCTATGCAAGTGGAAGAAATCGATACGGGACATTCGTTCTATATATACAAACGTTTTCTGTGAATTTCAAGTTGGCAGGTTTTTTCTGGAGGCATTTTCCCATTTAAACTCTTTTGAAGGGTAGATTTCAACCCTCCACCCCCTTTGCAAGTGGATGAAATTGATTTGGGTCGTTCATTTTGTGAAAACTTCTCATTTCGTTTTTTCACAGTTATTAATTTTTTTTTCGAACTGGTTAAAATTTTATTTTTACCGACGCCACTGATGGTTTTACTGCTGGGTAGAAAGTTACTGCTGAAAATTAACTGCCAACTTTACACCGGTTTTGGAAGCAACATGTAGACAATATTGTTGTATTGATATTGGTAAATATTATCAAACCAGCATTGACCCAATATAAATATTATGATTGGTTGATTATTGGTGAAATAGTATTCAACCAATCCGCTATCAAACATGGATGAACAATATAGTTCTTTATCCAAATAATCTGTTTGAGAGGAGTATTGAGATTGTAATATTTATTCTAGATGTTGGAAACAATATGAAAACATTATTGTTTTAACGATATTGATAAATATTACTGAGCCAATATTGACTAAATATAAGTTAATACGATTTGTTGAATATGTGCAATCAAACTTGGATTTATAATGTAGTTTTTCTATCGCTAGAATCGATATAAATGGAATATTGGGATTGCAATTTTTTTTCTAGATGTTGAAAACAATATGTAGACAATAGTGTATTATCGATATTGGTAGAAGTTATTCCACGAATATTGACCCAATATTATACGTACTGAATTGGTTTAACCATTATTCCACAAAAATTATTAATATAATGTCGTTTTTTCAATATTTACCCATTTTGGATCAATACTATTTTTTCATTCACAACGTATCTTCATTGGCCCAATATGAAACCAAGATTAAGCCAATATGATGTGTTACCTTGGTTTCAGAGTATTTACCAAGGATTATAATGCAGGTAAGATGAAAAGAATATTCTCCATAACAAACATTTCAGGTACGTACGAATAAAACTTTGAAATGAATGATTTTTGCTTTTTTCTAATGAATTTCTGTCTCCCAACAGTAGTCTACCAGCTTGTTCTGTTGGAAATTTCCTTGGGTGGTAACTGCACTGGTTTTTGAAAATTAACTACTATTAGTTGTGGGACCGTAAAAAGGTTATTGTCACAGGATATATAATCATTATTCATGCAGGATGTCCTTTTGAAGAAACATTATTGATATATTGATGATATAATCATTGACGTGAATATAAAATATCGTTATTTCTGAATAATGAATATATTCTAGTCTTCTTCGAATTTGCAGTGGTAACGTTTCTATCTGTCTAAACTATTATCTGAACAATAGCTTTTCGATTTTCTGGGTTCATAATTTATTTCATGATTATAGTAAGTACCTACATACAGGTTGTCCCTAATTATTTATCCACTATGATGTCCGTACAATTACGTTTGCTAACTTAACATTTTTTTTTATTCTTTACTTCATCAGTTTTAGTAAGTAATTATATTCAGATACTATGAACGATAGTGCTATTTCATGAATGAAGTTATCCATGAGTGGAAATTGCTGTTGCATGTTCTATGAAATGACACCGACCAACAAAGACTAATCTGTTGGTATCAGTAAAATTTATCATGATTGGAATAGATTCAAAGACTTACAAGTCAAATCAAAAACTTCGACCTACTGGGCAAGGTTATTCGGTTGGTAGGTTGAAGGCTAACTAGCTTGGTACCGTTTTCACCCTTGGGGTTTCCCTTAATACTGAGTCCTGCTGAGGCATATTCCATTGTTTTGTCGTCAGAGATTCGTAATTAAATAGGCCGGTGTCTTCCACGAGGTTGAATAGTCTATTTACTAGGTGTTTCGGATTCATGCCTGTTTCTGGGTTAATCTGTTCTGTTGCGTCAGTTGTGCAGCACGGTGCATTCAAAGATGATATTTCCTTCATGACACCATAAAGTGTTTTCGACATAACCCCGAATTAACCATCAAATGGCGGAAAACCGATTTTTCAGTATTTAATTTTTTACTCGAGTATGTATCATTCAATTCACATAAGAAGTTGTATTATATTTTAAATGGTCTAACTACCATCAAGCTACAAAGACCATTTAAAAGTGGACATTTCATCAACTAAAATGACCACTTATAGATGATATTTATTTTTGAGAAATGTACATAACTTGAAAACTCGTCATCTTCTGAATTGCGAAAAAATCATGCTCATTGGACACTAGAAAAGACACATTCCTACAAATTTCCATGTAGTGATCAACAAGCGTAAGGATGCCTCCGAGAATTGGTTGCGCAGTAGACAAAACCCTGGAGTGGGGCAGGAGCTCAATCGCTCTGCCTTATTAAACAGTAGTCGATCTTTGTCGCACATCTACTCACGCTTTCTATTTTCACCATTTTGACGGTCAATTTGAGGTTGTCGAAAAGAGTTAGATACAAAAGTTTTCGATTTTTTTATTATCCACAACGTTTCCATCAAACATTTTTCGCTAAGAAGTCACGTTTGGCCACAAAACGTAAAAAACCGTTTTCAAACCCTAAAGTGCATACCAATTTCACCATTTTGAGTGTTTACGTGTTTAAATGTTAATTTTTCTCAAACCTGGAACCTCTACAAAATTCTCCACCTGGTATTTTAGGCGTTTAAAATTTTTGATGGTACCAGCATAACTAGGAGCCACCCCCTTTTCGAGTACATCAAAGAAGTTTGAGGAAAATAAATATTTCGCTCCTAAAAAAATATGTAATTAAGAACATAAAAAGGTATATTTCCACAAAATTTTGCAACAAACATATAATTTTCCGATTTTTCCGTAAAATTTGAGGTTATGTGGAAAAATCATAGATACTAAAGTTGTAGATCTTTTTATTGCCAACAACTTCTTCCTTCAACTTTTTTTTTTTGTAGGATGTTAATTTCTGCTGCAAATCGTGAGAAACCATTTTTACCCCCAAAAGTTCACCTCCTTTCGCCCTTCTATCAGAATCAAATCCTTATTCATAACATCGTTTCTTTTTTGTATCTATTAAGGGAATATGAGTTGAAAATGAGGTCAATTTTTCGAAATTTGTCGACAAAAAAGGAAAAATCTATATTCCGCTACAACAAAAATAAGCTCACTTGAGAAATAATAATTTATATTTCCATCAGATTTCGGGAAGAAAAATAGATTTTTGCGTAAGAAAAAAATTAAAACTTGAAACATAGATTTTCCGATTTTCCCTGAAAATTTGAGGTAATGTGGAAAAATGTTTGATACAATAGTTGTAGATCTTTTTATTTTGAACAATTTTGCTACTGAACTTTTTTTGATAGGAGGTCATCTTTCGTTGTCAATCGCGAAAAACTCTGAAATATCACTTTCAACCCATAAAAGTCTACCCTTCTCCATTTTTTCGACTCCAATTCATTTTCCCCGTCATTCGAACATTATCGTGCTCCTCTTCTAGTATAGGTCTCATGCTGTCAATACTTTTTCCCGCTTTTACTTTTTTTGTCGTCTATCAGAACTGGTCTATTGATATAGTTTTTAACGTTCAGATCTGAACTAGTAGAAGTGACAACACTGCATGCAAGGCACACAACAAAATGTATTTACATTTTTTGAAATGTATACATATCGTGTGCGCATGCGTTAATTACTTAATTGTAATTCTCAGTTGAAAAGATGAAAGATGACATCTTCTCAGTAGCTGATTCTTAATTCAATTGACACATGAACGTTTTTAAATACCCGATTGTGTTTCTTTGTGAGTATTAATCTTTCCTAATTCTCAGTAGTTGTTAGTTGAGTTTATAAATTCAACATTAACACTCTTGAATAATTTTGTTGAAGTGAACAAATAAAATGGTGATTATAATTTTTTTCATAGAAATCATAAAACATATTGTAGTATTTTCTTTTCATAAAATGATGAGTTGATGAGATGATAACACGAATCACTGTACCTATATTAAATTATTTTGATTAATACGCAGATCCTTTTTTGCGATGTTTGACTGTTTTCAGTCTTCAAGCATTCGTGTACATTCAAAATAAGTTGTTGACTTTGAACACGTGAATCTTCATTTACAAACTCACTATTCATGTTGGCTGGCACAGATTCTCCCTACGGAATATCATCCTTTGACAAATATTCAGTTTCTGCTATTTTGAATGGTCTCCATATCGATGAAACCAATTAGGCTTACGAGCCTCGACAATAAAAAAAATGGCGAAATACAATTTCCTTCCATTCTAGTCGAACAAAAAGTTATACCATTTATCCCACTTTTCGAACACTCTTGTTCAAATGACAGTCTGGTCTTCTAGAATCAGAAACATGTTATTTTCATATGAATACCGGTAACATTACGACATTTAAAATACAAAAATTATATGCATTTGAAGTTCAAGTTTTCATGCTGTTCCAATAAAGGAATAAATATTGAAAATGATAATAATGATAATAAAATTTATTTATACAAACAGAGCTTATTTTTTACACTAATTAATTGATGTATACAATTTGTTTCATGTGCAGTAGAAATAAAAGTAAAAAAGACCCCTTGCGTTTCAATTACCATTGCTGCTCCAAAGGTGGCGCATGGAGTTAGTAACAAGGCCTATCCAGAACACGTGGCTAATGACCATAGCAGTCGATGCCGAGACAGCACTAGGAATAGGTGAAAATGGAATAGAAGTTAGCTTATTATGAGGGAAAGGAAAAATATCAACAAAGCTCATGATGCTGAAAACATGCGGGGTAAAATCTTTAAAACATGAATCCCTTCCAAGAGAGGTTATCTTGTACGATGGAAAATAGCGACTAAATTCCAACTTTGACTCGCAGATGATTCCACAACTGACTTTATTAACAGCCTGTTCATATTTTCAATGAAATCAACCTGCCGAAGAATATTACACCAATGGTTGAGAATTTTATCAGACTGCTAGGAAAATAGCATTGATGATAGGAAATCTTCCTAACAAAGACAATACTGGAGTAAAAAAAAAACAATGAGAATTAGTGAGACAGATTCTTGTTTTTTGTTTTCGAACGTTATATCTCATGAACAACTGGTGGAATAGCTTCTTGGACATGTAACTGATCCGCAACTATTTCAATTTTGCTTTCCACATATTCAGTCATGTTGAAAAAAAATCAAAAGATGGATGAACGAGAATTATTCTACGTTTTGCTGGAAAACCTTGAAAACTATTATTACTATGAGTCGGATTTCGTTTAATATATTTATGACTGAGAAAGTCACGCGCTGGCAAACAGTTGAGTCGTTTCATTGTTTCTATCGCTGTTTGTGTTAAATTTAGATGCCATTTAATGTAAACATTTCTGTATTTTCTTTGAAGTGAGACATTTTTTGTGATGGACTTCAAATTTCTTATCGTATGGTTCAACGACTGAATTACGACCTATTCTTTATGATTTTCTACTCGTTTACTCGCATAATACAAACGTACTCTTATAAGTACACTATCAATAATATTCATACATTGTGTCTACTTCTCACGACGTTTCGGAATAATCTGACGTATTCTGGTGAGCTAGTTTCGATGATCTAAAGAGAACACATTTAGCAAAAAGTCATCTTAAATTACCAATGAAAACAACTTTCATTTTTGTTGAACCAAATTAAGCAGTAGCAAGTTATTCTTGTCTATGAAAGCTTGTCGCCCATTTGTCCAGCATATTTTTTGAAAGTTTCGGCTTTCTGTTCTTAAGTTAAACTAAGGACAGGGTACAAAACTTAAATTATTTTATCCTCTGTTGATTTCGATATGTTCGTCTCATTTTTTTCCTGTCTTGAAAATTATTTAAAGAATAGGAATGTTTTTGAAAATGATTTCAAAAATCTCGTTATCAAAATCTAAAGTTTTTCACTAAGTTTACAAATTAAAATATGGAAAAATTCTCAAAAACTATCGAGATTATTGTTGTATGTTTGGTTTGCTGGTAGCAGTTGTAAGACAAACACTAACACTCATTCACAACTTGTATATTGATATCCAAATAATAATAATTTAATTATCAGTAGATATGTATAGCCAAATATTCAGACGACCAACGCCTACGAATAAGTGCGTGATGCTCAAGGGCCTCTAGGTGAATAACTTCGTCAATCTCGCTATCGGCACGTTCCATAACGCCTCGGTCAGTGATGATCGCATTTGTTTATCTTCTCACGAACATGCAGAGTCATTCATTTCGGCTAGAGGGTGGCTCAATCTAACATTCGGCCATCCTGCTATAACGCCTGACCTCAGGCGGCTAAGAACTGCCTTATCTGAAAAAAGAACGTTTTTAACAGTCACTTTCTTGCTGTGATTGAGCCTGATACCAACTACTAAGTAAGTACCTCTCTCAACAGTCACATTTTAGCTGTGATTGAGCCTGATACCAACTACAAAGTAGGTACCCATCTCAACTTTCACAACATCGCAGTCATCCCTGCTATTGAGCCAGATACCAACTACTAAGCAGGTACCTATCTCAACAGTCACATTTTCTATGTGATTGAGCCTGATACATCTACGAAGTAGGTACCCATCTCAACAGTCACAACGTATCTACGATTGAGCCTGATACCAACTACTAAGTAGGTACTCATCTCAACAGTCACATTTTCTATGTGATTGAGCCTGATACAACTACGAAGTAGGTACCCATCCCAACAGTCAAAACATCTTTGTGATTGAGCCTGATACTAACTACCAAGTAGATATCTATCTCAACAGTCACATTTTTTTTATGTGATTGAGCCTGATACAACTACAAAGTAGGTACCCATCCCAACAGTCACAACATCTTTGTGAATAAGTCTGATACCAACTAGGTACCTATCTCAACAGTCACAATTTTTTTTGTGATTGAGCCTGATACAACTACGATGTAGGTACCCATCTCAACAGTCACAAAATCTCAACAAGTCTAACATCGAGAGCTACTCTAGTCAGTTTCCATTGGGGAAATATCTCACTTTCATTTCATCAACAGCAAAAACTGTTTCGTTGCTCCCATATTACTCATTCGGGTCCTGAACTTCTTATCGAACATTGAATAATACTTTCGAATATCTCTTTACTCAAAACAATCCATGATTTCATCTTATCAACAGCAACCACTGTTTTGTTGCTCCTATAATCCTCCTTCAGGTCTTGCTTAACCTTCTTGTCGACCATTGAATAATACTGGCTCACTCTCAATAGCTCTTTAAACTTCAAAAACATTTTACTCTTGCCTCTGTTAGGTACATCTGCTACTAGTACCATAACTACGTCTCCAGCTAAATATATATTTAGCTTTACCATTAGCTTTAGCTTCATCCTCAGCTTTCGCTTTAGCTTTAACTTTAGCTTCTGCTTTAACCTTAGCCTTAACTTCAGCTTTAGCTTTATTGCGATAAAACTTCCCTTTCTCTGATATTTCGTTAACCTTTCTCGAATCTTCCTTTTCAATTCTTGTAAATCAACTTCTAGATCTTACTAAATTTCTTTTAAAAGTTTTCCTTCAGCGATACTTTTACTTTCACATTCAATTACCTTGTTAGAGGTTGAACTCGAAACAATTTGTGTTCCATTTAGTTTTTTTTTTCGGTTCCTGCAGCAGTAGTACGTTGAGGGCTGATCCACGATCAAATACTCTATATGTAACGTAGCTCACGTCTTTACACTCACCTGTTTGTAATATAAACGGTTCAAACAAGCTTCTACACTTTTCTTCATAATCTGGCACATACTAGTGAACCAATAGTTTTGAGTTGTCATCAAAGTGTGCAACGTTACTTCCTTCTTACCAATCGCCTGCTTGTAATTTCAACAGTTCGAACAAGCTTCAACACACTTCTTCATAATTTGACACATACTAGTAAGCCAATAGTTCTAAAAAGTCATCAAAGTCTCTACTCTAGTCAGACTCAAAGTCATACTCTATGTGTAACGTAACTTCCATCTTACCACTCGCCTGCTTGTATTTTCAACATTTCAAATATGATTCTACAAACTTCTTCATAGTTTGACACATACTAGTAAACCAATAGTTTTGAGTATTCATCAAAATCTCTACTCGGAGTCATTCTCAAAATCATACTCTATGAGTAACGTAACTTCCTTCTTAACACTCGTCTCTTTGTAACAGTTCAAACAAGCTTCTACACACTACTGCATACTATACTACTATACTGCATACTAGTATCAATAGTTTTGAGTGGTATTCAAATTCTTTCCGAAACCAAAATGTCTACCATTATCAGATTTGCCACAAACATTTGCTACCCACAAACATTTGCAATCTCTGAACTATATGTAAATCTTATAATTCATCTCAAACTTGTCAAAATATTATGTAGTGTCTCTATTAACAGTTTCTTCTTGAAGAAAATTTCAAATAATTCTGTTGTTCGTCTTGAAGCTGAGCGGCTTCAGTAATGTCAACACTTGTGATATCAACGTATCTCTCAACGAGAGTTCGACTGAGATCATCAACTTGCTCCTATTTAGAACCTAGTCTATAGATAACTTCGGAATCGAACTCTTATTCCTGTAACCACTATCATCTTACTGGAGAATTGTTCCTATTGCACTACAGTCAGTGAATATTTTCATTAAGATAGCTCTGCACGTAAGCCCTGAACTTCTGTAATGCTCAAAGAACAGGTTACGTTTCTAACTCATAGAAGTGATGAAAATTTTGTCCCTGACTTGCCTGTTGAAGTAGGCAACTACTTTGCAATCACCATCTACCACTGGCATCAACACGTCTTCAAATTACAGACAACTTGCATCTGTGTAGAATGGGGTTATATATTTATGAAACTGGCCCAGTTGTCAGAGCCACTTTAAATTTGTTAAACGCTTCCTCTTTCTTACTCAAACATTGCGTAAGAAGAGCAACAATTCTTGTACAACATTTTATAGACTTCCTGAAGTATTCAGAGAGCCCCGAAAACATCCTTCACATTGACAGGATCATACAAATCTAGAACTACGGCAACTTTATGATTATACAACGACGAAGCTGATTTCCTGACCTAAACGGATATATTGGTCTAGAAAACACTGTACTTCCTCAACTTCAGGGTTATATTGCCTGCAAGTGAGGCAACTTCCTGAACCTTTCTAAACCTCGTTTTATGCTGAACGATGATATTTTAAAGTCATCTATATAGGCAAATTCTGATTTATTAAGTTTCAATATGATTTTTACAAGTTTTTAAAAACTGTCGGAGTGTTGGCAAGGTCAAATGCCATCCTCAAAAACTCGTTATTCGAGAAGGGCACCAAAAAGACAGTTTTTCACTCGAATCCTCCGCCATAAGTATGTGATAAAAACCAGAGGCCACATCCATGGCAGCAAAATATTCACTTCCGCTCAAAAAGCCAACCTGGTGATCTATAAGAGTGATCAAGTTCAGACTCATATAATTCACACAAAGATCGAAATCGCCCGTCTTTTTTTTCACCAGCAGAACTAGAGTAGCATAAGCCGAGCTAGACCAAAGAGAGTAAACTAACAGAAAGGTTTAATAAGCTCTATCCAGTCAGAATCTTGTAGCATCAACCCGTCATTGTGACGTACTTGGACATGAGTACAGAGTCGAACTCGAACCAAGGAACAAAACTGTCACCTGTAACTCTCATATACGAAGAGTCCGTCACTGTCTATAGAGAACGGCGGCCATGTCTACGTCACTACGTCACATTTCGTCACAAATGTTCTTTTATGTTTCTATTAGTGTCACCATTGTCTTATGGGGATCAGACTCTCCTAGTTAGATAACGTTTAATCTCTTTGGAGCTAGACTACCTTGTAATCCTGTCATTCAGTAAGCCTTGTACTATAGCACCAAGAATTTATGTTTCTTTAAACACTTTCAACATTTCAACCATGTTGGACGCATCAAGATCTTCAGAGATAAATGCTCTCTGTCTGCTTAACTGTTCAACAGTTCCAAACGGAACAACTTTTCAGAATGACTCAAGTCACCAGATTGCATGGCACTGAAATCTAATATGGACATGGAAGAAGTTGTTAAAATTCAACAACAGTGTGATGGCGAAATTTGTTTCAACACTATAGAGTTGTTAATTTTTACAATGGGAATGTCAGATTCGTTCAAATAGTCGCACCTGACAATTAGATTATAATATACAAATCATCTTCTATCATTTCGACATTCACTTTTGCAACCACCCTGTAAAGAGTATAATGGCGTAATTTGTTTCAATACTACAGAATTGTTTATTATTCCTTTTTTCAATGTTGAAATAGTCGCACCCGACAATAAGCTTATAACAAATAATCATTGTCTACTACTTTGACATTCACTTTAGGAATCACCCTGTATATGTTCATCTCAACACAAATTGATGTATCATACATCACGACATTACCCATGAAACATTGCTACCCCCATTAATTTTTTCAATATTCACCTTTTTTTATATTTGTGCAAGAAATACCAGTTTTAATGAGGCAATTTTCAATTTCATTTCCATTTAGTTAAGTCGGTGTAAATATGGTTTGTTACTATTTGAGTGTGTGGAATTAACATTTTCACTTATTGGTTTGTTTTTGTAAAAGTACATTGTTTTCGATAATGCCGATCAGAATGGAGTGAATTTCAACTTTTAGTAACCAATAAACATAGATTGTCATCAAGTAGTACTTACCTATTCTATGGGAACCTCTGTTCAGTTTCAAATTGAGAATGAAAAAAAGCATTTTCCGAACCAGTACAAAGATAGGTGAAATCTACAAGAAATTCAAAACGATTAAATCGTGAGTTATTTTATTCTTGGAATGTATATCACTCTTAACAGCAGTTATTCTGATAAAATTCAGTATCTGGTTACTACCTATAGGATTTTGGAAGGAACTTTCATAAAGTGTTCAATATTTTGAGGAATTGTTAATAAACATAATTGAAATGGCGTGTACTCTCTGACAAACGCTGTGATTCGGATCTAGCCGTTATAATTTCGTCACTTCGGAGTCGTCTAAATTTCGATTAACTAAAAGGCCACTTTTAACATTTATATAAATAGATTAAACAAGCGTTTCGCCTTTGGAGCGAGTTTAGCATGAATTAAAATGGACTTGGAAAGGTCAACATATGGAGATCGGATTCCTAACTGACAGAAATAAGAAAATTAGGAGAGATAACTCGTGTTATGTACTTGACTTTTCCTTTCCAGTACATCTCTCATCATGAACACTGGAACTAAGATTTTGCCATTTTCTTCTATATTTGTCTATTCAGAGAGAAAAATTGAGGTTTTTAGAGATTGTAAGTTTTTGGGAAAGTCTTCCTATACCGGGTGTACTTTTTTGTTTTTGAAGATAATGGGATGAAATTTGAGTGATCTATATAAGACTTGAAACAGGATCTTCTGACAAGTAACTAAGCTTAATACAACCTCTGGTTTCACCAGAAGTGACACAAACCTTCGATTTTCAAATGGGAGACCCAGTATATTCTCACTTAGTTTTTCTCCATGTGATTTAATGAATAGAACCATGTGATATTTGTCACTTTTTGCAACCGAATTTTATTTTTATTTTGATATTCATTTATTATTCTAGCGTGCTATGGATTTCTTCAAATCACCAATTTCAGTCCTAAAATTTTGGGAATAATACGAATTTACTGTTTTTGATCAAAATGTATCTGCTATGCAAAATTTCATTTTGAAATTTCTATTACTTATTGTTTTTAGATAGCAACATGGTGACTCGTCGGAATAGGAAAAATAGCATTTGATTACGATTAATTTGATACTGATGCACATTAATAGGTTTCAAACAACTTCACTAATTTTTTTTTTAGAATATTACATCAGAAATAATAGATTAAAATAAGATTTGAATGCATCGAACCTGTACCCAACTCAATTCACAAAACAAAATCAATAATCCAAATATATTCATTAAATAATTACACAATAAATACCTAATTTACTTTTCAGAAGCGAAGTAAAATCTCTTTAATGATTTTGTTTTATCAGTTGTGTTTGTCAAAAATTACTCGATTCATTTAAATCTTATTTTAATTCCAGGAGTTGCTTTATTTCATGTAACATCTAAAGGCGCGTACACATCTGGCGAACGCATGTGGCCGAAGCCCTTCGACCGAACGCCTTCGGTAAGTGTGTACGCCCCAACAAACGCTAATCAACGCATGCGTTTGCCTTCGCGAGAGTTCGCTCGTCGGGCGGTACATCAAAAGAAAATTGAAGAACGAATTCTTTCGTCTGGGTTTAGTGTGTACGCTTCTCATAAGTGTCGAACGTCGTCGCGATTTTGCTTTCATTTCTATTTTGCGATAATGGAGTGGAGTAATTCTGCTTGTTTAAAATTGATTAATTTATATCGAGAGCGGGAAGTTTTATGGAATCCAGTGCACAATGATTACAAAAATAAAATAAAGAAACTTGATGCCTGGAACGACATCAGCAAAATTATGAAAGGCGATACAGGGGAGGTTAAAAAGAAAATGGAATCATTATTAACGTCATTTCGACGTGAGAGACAAAAACAAGACAACTCTTTTACAACTGGCTCAGGAACCGACACAATTTTTAAATCTAGCTGGTTCGCTTTCAAAGATATGCTGTTCTTGATGGATAAGTTTATACCAAAAGAAACTAAAAACACTGAGGTAAGTCAAAATATTTATTCTTTTATGAAATGAAATATTCCTACATATGCAAATATTATGACGTATTGTATACAGTACGACCGAAAAAAATCTCCCTTTTCTTCGTTTGAACATAAATGAGATATAAACTTGAAAAAATGAGAATTTAACTCCATACTTAGGTATTATTGAAAAACAAATAGGGAGGGCATTTTTAAGACCGCAGTGTCTAGGCAGTAATAAGATGGAAGTTTATTATTATTCGTCGAATAATATTTATGCATGTGTATTCTGCCAACTCACGCTACCTTCGCCCATAAAATATAAAGCAAATGTATTTCTAATTGCTTCACAATTTACCGAACTTTTTCGTCCTAGCTTAGGTATTGGAAGAAAGGACTCTGCATTTCTATTTTCGTTTCCCTGCCTCCAGAGTCCAGGAATGATCTTTCCATCTTTTTCCTCATCAAATGTCCCTGGTGGTGTGTAATTCTTGCGGGAATGTTTACTCTTTCGTAAGAAGTTGTGTAAATAGACGCAAGCTAAAACTACCAAAGTTGCTTTTTCAGGTGATAGTAGCATCACTTTTCTCAAAACTCTAAAAACAGCTGACATGATGCCGAAAACATTTTCAACAATACGCCTTGCTCTACTGAGTCTATAGTTAAAAATACGTTTCGTAGAACCTTTTTTCTGTTCTACTGGATACCCTTTCATTAAATGCTCACTAAGGCTAAAAGCATCATCTCCTACAAATACATAAGGAACTTTCACATCTCCTTTAGGTAGAATGTCATCAGGTGGTAGATGAAGCTCATTGTTTTGAATTTTTTTCCAGAACATGGAGTTTTTTAGTACACCTCCATCAGAAATCCTGCCTTGGCAGCCAACATCAGCAAACAAAAAGCAATAGTTTGGATCAGCAACTCCCAACAAAACTATACTAAATTGTGATTTATAATTAAAATAGTCACTGCCACTGTGTATTGGGGCCTGTAGTATGCAGTGTCTACCATCTATGGCACCAAGGCAGTGAGGAAAATTCCATTGAGCTTCATAATTTTCCGCAATATATCGCCATTCTTCTTCAGTTGTAGGCATCTAAAAATAAAAACAAAAACAATAGTGTAAAAAATTCTAAAACCAAAAACTTTCCAGGAGATGGTTCGACCAAGGAGTCAACATGCAGTAGAAGAGGAGGAGAAGGAAGAGAAGGAAGAGGAAGAAGATACTGCTAGTAACGCAAATAATAATGACACACAAGACACAGAAGTACCAGAACGAACAACTCTCAAAAAAAATCAAATTTTAAATCTCCCAAGACAGTCAAACGAGTACTACCTGTGTCTTCTGGGGAACGTGGGACAAGCAGTGGGACAGCTACCTCTAGAGGACAGGAAGCATATCAAATATTACAAGAAACTATTGCAAGTAGAAAACCGAGAGACGATAGCACAATTTTTGGAGAGCATGTGGCGGCGAAGCATAGAAAATACAGCGTTCATACACAAAGTGAGGTGGAACATCTAATTGGAGATATTCTGTATAAGGCGGATAAAGGTCTTTATGAGCATCACGTGTCCCCAATCAGTTCCATTGGTCATAAACAATATTATTTACTTGAACCCAATCAACAAACTTATACGAGTATCACGCCTAGCACAACACCCAATCCATATAATCAATATTCTTCAGACACTCAAAGCACCAGTACTCCTTTCGCATCACCTTCAATTGGCCCATTTTCTCCTGAAAATGAGTCCGTTTGTCTGGCGAGCCCATCAAACCTGACGCTGCAGGAAACAGATAATTCGCAGACGTCCATTACACGCTTTATAAATACATTTACAGATAGTACTTAGGGCACCTTTTGATGTTTTTTATGTAAACTCGAGACTTTTCCAATAAATACTTAAAGCATTTTAGATAACTATTTCACTTACCTTTACATATTCTTTAAGAGCCTCAATTATAGCAGAGCAAACTTCTGGTATTATTCTTGAAATGAGTTGCTTTGAAATTTTAAAGGTATACATCAAACTTGTATATGAGTCACCAGTAGCTAAATATCGCATGGTTAACATTAACCTTTCTGCCGGCGGTATCGCTTCTCTGAACTTTGTATCTTCTTTCGAGATTTTTGGACCGATTTCATTTAATAACCATTCAAAATCAGTTAAATTCATTCTACAAAAATTTTGAAACATTCCGTATTCCATTTCAGCTTTAAGATCATTAATTAAGTCTATTCCTCTGTACCGACTTCTGCTCTTGAACAATGATGTTGTCCACCAGCGCCGTTTTCGTCGTTTTTTGGGGGGTTCTTCCGCTGCTTCGGCCTCCGCCTCACTAATAATAATATACATCGCACTTGCTATAATGATATCCTCATCAGACGCCATTCTTTCAAACAAATAATAACTTTCGCGCCACGAATCGCCAAAAATACCTGCGAAACTGAACGAATGACTGCAAACGAATTCGTTCGCCGTAATGTGGACGGCAGAGCAAATTTTCCGTCGAACGCCGGAATTATCGAATGAATTCGGTCGAAGGGCTTCGGCCACATGCGTTCGCCAGATGTGTACGCGCCTTAACGTAGTTTTTTAAGTTTTTTGACGGAATTTTCTTCAAAACCTATGAGTGTGCAGTATCAAATGGATCGTAATAAAATGGTCTTCTTCCCTAACTCGACGAGCCACCATGTTGCCATTTGAATAAAAATTGTAATTTCAATTTCAAAATTAAATTTTAAATAGCACATACATTTTGAACGAAAACAGTGGAGTTATAGAGTCCCCAAAATTTTGGGGCTGTAATTAGTGATTTGAACGTTTCCATAGCACTCTATATTGAAAAAGTAAATTCAAAATTGAAAAAAAAATGGTTACAAAATGTGACAAAGGATACATGTTTGTATTCACAATCTCATGTAGACAAAGAGGTGAAAACCGGAAGTTGCATGAACTTGAGTTATTCGTCAAAGAACGCAGTTTTATGTCCTATACAGATTTTCCAAATTTCATTCCATTATCTTCAAAAACAAAATTTTTAGGGGCGAGCCACCTTCCGCGGACACCCGGTATAGGGGACGAGTATAAGATTATAGTTTCAATACGCATTGGAAAAACTCAGATTACAAAAAGAGTATTGAGTTTCGACAAAGTGTGATGGAACTCCAATGCCAAATAAATACAAGAATATATTCATGAAAAGGACAAACGTAAATTTGATCTTATTTTAGATGTGGAACTTGCAAGTGCTAGTTGTGAGAAATACCAAATGTCGACAGTTGCAAAAGGACCTGTCCAAGAAAAATGCAAGTGCATTAGGTTTATCAATGACCAAATTGAAAAATATAATTGAACTCTGAGATGAAGAGGATTGGCAGACAAAATGGTTCTAAAATATTGCTTATGAACTGGCTTGGAGAGATAGAAAAGGGGCTTCAGCATGTATGGAGTATTTTGTGGAAAAAACGGATCATCAAGGAAAAGCAACTGGCGTATAGAGAATAATCCTGTTTTTTTTCTGAAACTTCTCGAAGAGGATCTAAAAAACAAGTATTTATTGAGGAGAGGAGGATCGAAAAAATTGACAGAAAGTAAAGGGATACTTATTCACCAAGCCCTTTAAAAAATTACTGAGCAATCGAAGTGATCAAATAAAAACCAACCGTTTATTTTTAACCACAAATTCAAATGGGAAACATGCAAATTGGGTTGGTACAAAAATTGTTTATTTGGTCACAATAGCATCTCTTCAAATTGGAAATTCACAGGGTGTTCCAAATTAACTCGGCACCATTGCCAACTCCGTTATACGAATTCGGTTAAATGGACAAACTAGTAGCATTTTTAATGGCCTTCTCGCGATGCCAAAAACAAAAAAAGAATTGACAGACGCGTTTTCAGAATATTTCATAAAATGATATTTTTTTCAATGGAACACCTTATATTTTTCCATGCATTTTGATTCGTAATAACATTCTCAACAACAAAGCTTTTCTCCCTAAAGTGGAAAATGAGCGACTTATGTGGAAATATTTATTTCTTTCACTCGTATAAAAAATTTCTTTGTTTTGGCAAATAAAACCTCATGATTGTCCAAACACCCAAAGTTGGTACTTTTACGAATGACAATATTTTGTTACTAATAGCAAAATAAGACAGTAAAAAGAAAAAATTGCGCTGGGATGTGAACTCGTCAAACCCGTAATCATCATGTCGCACCACTCAATTGACACCACTGAGCTTTATGGTATTAATGTACAAAACGATAATTTCCATCTTAAAGCCATTCCGCTAGTCGCATTTATTTTGTTAATCAAATTATGTCTGCTGTAATAATAACTTTGAAGCCATTTTTGTAGAGAACAGAAAGTACTGGAGGGTCATATGAATGTGCTTGGAAAAAATGTGTTTGATTAGATCAAACATAATTATTATGAGCAATCAAGTTGCCTTGAAACTTGTTGAAATACTATTTGTGAAATATTCTCAAGTATATCATGACAATGTCATAAATTATTGTAACTATCAACTACTGTTCGAATATTTTTCGAAATGCCGTTTTCCTATCAACAAAAATGTGATTTGTTAGAAATCCTACTTGGTTTGCCAAAAAAATAGTGTAAGAGCACTCCAACACTACAGCAATTCGTTCCCCGATAGTGACTTACTTAATCGTTTTTTTTTGCTGTGCTTCATCGTCGATTCAGGAAAAATGAAAAAGTTTTTGAGAAGAGAACTAAAAAACGTTTTGTGATATCTAAAGATACAGAAATTGACGTTTTATTCTACTTCGATGTATATCCAAATAATTCCATCAGAGATTTATTTAGAGAAATAGCTGTTCCACTGTCTGGTATTCAACGAGTTCTGAAGAAACATAAGATTTCTTCTTATAAGTTAAGACCAGTGCAAACACTAGAACCTGGTGATCCTGAGAGACGATTGGGGTTTTGTCGGTGGTTTATGAATAAATGCAGACAAGATCCAAACTTCTATAGATATATTATATGGAGCGATGAGGATAATTTTTCAATCGTGGGATGAATAATAGACATAATCCATTTCTAGTCCATCCACACAATCCGCAAAGACGATTTAGTATTAATGTTTGGTGTGGTTTATTTAGAGGCAGATTTATCGGTCCATTTTTCTATCATGGTTCTTTGAACTGACCCCGTTACATTAATTTATTAACAAGAGTGTTGGAAGAGTTTTTCGATGATCTTGATCTGCAGGCTCGTCAGATGATCTATTTTCAGCATCAGGGTGCAGCACCAGCACATAATGTCAGTGGCGTAAAAAGAATGCTGCGAGGCCGTTTTGGAAACAGATGAATTGCTACAAATGGTCCTGATGTCAACTGGCCCCCTCGTTCACCTAACATGACACCACTAGATTTTTATTTTTGGGGATTTCTGAAAAATGAGGTGTACAAAATAAAACATAATAATGTAGATGAACTGAAAAATTATATTGAAACTATAATTGATAGAATTGATGGCCGAACTGTGTTGAATGCCACACGTAGTGTCAATAAAAGTGCCCAAATATGTGTTCAACAAGAAGGCGGTGTTTTTGAACATTTACTCGATATTGTAGAGAGCTTTATCAAATCCGTTTGTTATAAATGTTTCCTATTAATAAAACTCTTATAATATTCACCTTTACGAAAAAAAGTCAAATGAGATTTGTTGTTGAGAATGTTTTTACGAATCGAAATGATTGAAAAAATATAGGGTGTTCCATTGAAAAAAATATAATTTTATGAAATATTATTTTTTTTGTTTTCGGCATCGAGAAAACCATTAAAAATGCTACTAGTTTGCCCATTTAACCGAATTAGTAGCATCAATGATAACGGAGTTGGCAATGGTGCCGACTTAATTTGGAACACCCTGTATTATAGCTTAGAGTGAGCAAAACAGAAGTTGGCGAATAACAATTGATTAAAATCATAAGACATCGAAATAGCCAATGAACCAAACCATATCTGCACGTAGATATAGACCACTATCAGGAATTAATTGAGGTTTTTTCCAACCACTGTATTGGTCAAGAATATCCAAAGAAACAACAGAGTTCTAGTCAACTTCCTATAGTGTTCAATAATTGTGTTTTTCACTTACCAATAATAACCGCAATAGACAAAGTAATATTACGAATTGATTTCAATGAATAAGTGTATGTTTGTAGTTATGTTAATAAATATAGAAAAATAAAATAACATTTAATTTCAACCCATGAATAACTGAGCTACCAACTCGTCATTTCACCAACTGTAATCACACAAAAATATGATACCTATTCTTCATATCATGTTCAACTTAAGTTACTTTATGATCGTTTCCTGGGTCAAAATATGGGTTTACTATACCATTTGTTATACCCATACATTTGATAAATATGTTCCAATCATTATTCATTCTTTTGAATATAAATCAACTGTAAGTCCACGCCGAAAGTGGTTTATTTGAAGCCATTTGTAGACGTAAGAAAAAAGAACCCAAATGACGTCACAATTATATTATAATTTTCAAGATTTTTCTAGGCAATTCCGAACCCGAAAAAATAATGGAATGAAGTCATGGTGAAGAATCTTTTTGAAAACAAAACAAAAAATTCAAGTAGAATGGAAGTCCGAGCCCCCATACCGACATTTATTTCCAAAGTAATTTCCCACGTCCGAAACCGTTGAAACAATTTTCTAATTCCTGTGTCTCCATCTAGCCTTCAGGGACCTAATTTTTGAACTTATAGGAATTGATTCTTTCATGAAATATTTCTCTAGATTAAATTCTCACGTGAAACAATTAAACGAGAGAACCACTATTTTTGAACACCGTAGGAAGTCATTTCGTAGGAACTTAGTTTTGGGACGTATGTCTTGCATGCGATCATAGAAGAATTCTGTTTGACCAATTAAAAAATAGGATTTTTGGGGACACACATTTGAATTTGACGTTTGCATATACGATTTTTGATAGGTTTTGTTGTTTTGTTATAACTTCCTGGAAATAGACGTCAAAACAAGATTCATAAGCAGCGCTCAAAAAATGAATTCGAACTGCAGAAAATGATGCAGAACTAAGAATTGGAAATTTACGAAAACTTTTACTCATAATATCGCAAAAGAAAGATGGGATAGTATTGTCATTGAATTAAATGCCATTTCTGGGGTTTGCTAAAAGAAGGTATGTTGGTGGGATCATACATAAGTAGTGAAGCAAACTTTTCCTATCGTAGATCTGAAAAACGATGCAAATAAAAAGAATGGGGTCGCAAAAAATTATAACAAAATGAACCGGCGGAGGGCCACCAAAAAAAACACTGATAATGAATGAATAATTAATTGAAAACACACAGCGGTCAATAATTTCGCATCTGAATGGGCTATTAAAAGTTTAGTTTATTTTTTCGTTGCGAAAACTCGACAGGGAGGTTGCAACTTTTATCATCGACTTCTAACAATAACTTATGAAATGAAATGAAATCTGAAGTGTTTCACAAACTGTCGTTCACTTGAATTGTGGGACGAATTATGGTCTCGCAAAAAATTGTGTCATGCTTTAGCCATTGCAGCCTCCAAATTGTTCAAAACCATGTCTTGTACAATATCCATACCTATACCTACCTGAATAATAAAAATTTCATCAATACATAGAAAAAATCTTCGAGTTTGTTTAACCTGAAAACTAAATTCCTAGGAGAATTTTCGAATTCTCCTGTTTTGGGTACTAGGAATTTCATTTGTCAACATCAAGAGAAATATTTCTCGTGATATTTCAAAAATAGGTATTGCTTGAAATTGAGAGAAAATGACGTCATATTTCTCTAGAGAACCAATTCCGACAATTCAAAAATTGGGTCACTGGGGTTGGCAATGGGGTTCGCAATGGGGTGAAATTATTGTCATCGGTTCCTAATGCGTGTGCAAAATTTCAGCTCAATCAGATGCCAACAGGTGCAAGAAAAATTTATTGAAAATTTTTGATTGAAAAGACAGACTGACAGAAAGATATAGGAACGAAGTGAGTTAAATAAAAGCTTGTAAAAATAAAAGCATGAGAATTAAAAATGTTTTTGTAGATGACATCACAAAAAAATCTGTGAAACCTATTGGTAGAAATTATATTTCTATTTTCTGTATGTTGTTTTCCAAATAATGACCAGTTGTGTAAAAAAAATAACTTTAGTTGTACAGAAATGTTCTTTTACATTCAGTATGTTTCATTCTTTGATATCACGACAGAATCATTTCTCTAAAATGGGTAGATATACTTTTTTGTATAAGTACAGTTCTGCTTTTATTCCTCACAGTAGAGTTGTCATCTATAAATTATCTACTTCACAAACTAACTGTAGTTGCACAGAAATACCAGTATAGTACAATCTATTATATTACGCTAAGTTTTACTTACCTAGGTAATACAATTGATAGAACTTCTTTTTTTTTAATTTTGTGCTTTGGGTTCAGTAAGCTTCACATTTTCAGTTTTACCAAATGTATGAATAACTTAGAGAAGGTTACGAAATAATGGTTTTTACATGAAAAATATTGACAGCCCTAAAGGACCCCGCACAAAGGCATAGGAAAATGGCCCACAGTGGGATTTTCCTGAAATTCACATGTTATTGGTATTGAGTTTTTAATCAAATGTTCTCATGGGCCCAATCCTCTAAGACCAATGATTTAGCTCTCAGTGCTGTATATAGTATATAGGTGCCGAATAAACAATGACACTTTTCTCAAGTCCATGATTTTCGTATTTCCTATTATAATTTAATTGAATAAGAAATAGCAAAATCTCAGAATTTGTCTTTTAGCACCAGTCCTCTGTGAAACAGGATCGTATTTAGTAAAACTGTATGTGCCAAGTGATCCACAGAAAACTGAATTAAAATGGTTTTGTTGTAACTTTCTTATTTCTTGATCTATGTCAGTGGTTGATGGCTCGTTTGATAGATGAATGTAGCTTTTTTTTTCGTATATAACAAAAGTGGTCGCCATCCTATTATCCAAGATGGTCGGCCAAACCTATAAACCATATAGGACTTATCTTGTAGCATTTTGAGAAAGATGATAACAGGAAAATAATAAGAACTACAATGTTTTGATTGTTGAAATCAGTCATATAATTTTTGAATTATCTAATTCTTTAATTCAAATATAACTCTACTATCCTATTGAAACTATATCTAATTCATAACAAACAACGTTGAAACCGATATTTCCAGAAGATGGTGGAAGAGAACAAAAAATCAACATCAACAAAATAATACTTGAACACTCACAGATGCGGGAGTACTGCTTCTTGCACTGGACCATTTGCGGCATCTTTAAAATCCTGTAACACAGGAGTCGATGGATAATTCGCATTTTGATTATGGCGTGCAAATCTCAAATACGACAATATGCTACAAATATGAGCACATGTTACTGTTGTCCTTGCCCCTGATTCCACTGCAGTAGTATGCTATTATCAATACATCTTCTTCATTATTCTCGTCATGCTGGTTTTCATGCATGGTTTATTGAATACATACTTGATATTTTTCTCTCCTTCTGAATCGTGAATACACTCTATGTCTAACAAAATTTTGAACCTTATGAAATTATTGCTCTAAGATCAGATAGTAGAGTTATATTTATATTATAGAGTTAGATAATTCAAAGAGTGAATGACCAATTTAAACAAACAAAACTTTGTAGTTCTTATTTTTTCCTCTTACTTTCTTCCTTAAAAAAGCTACATGATAAGTCCTACATAAAGTTTATAGGTTAAGCCGGCCATCTTGGATATTAACATGGCGACCACTTTTGTTATGTACACAAAGGAAGCTACATTCATCTATCAAACGAGCCATCAACCACTGACATAGATCAATTAATAAAAAAGTTATAACAAAATCAATTTGATTCAGTTTTTTGTGGATCACTTGGAAAATACAGTTTTACTAAATACGGTCATGTAGGGCAAAACATGTTTCACATAGGACTTGTGCTAAAAGACAAATTCTGAGATTTTGTAATATTTCTTATTTTATTAGAATTTAATAGGAAATTAAAAATTATGGACTTGAGAAAAAAGTGTCATTGTTTATCTACCACCTATACAAATACGGCCCTGAGAGCTAAATCATTGGTCTTAGAGGATTGGGCCCATGAGAACATTTGATCAGAAACTCAATACCAATAACATATGTAAATTTCAGGCAAATCCCACTGTGGGCCAATTTCCTATGCTATTGTGCGGTGTCCTTTGAACAAAGAGTAAGCTAGTTTTTTGAGGATGTTAACTGTTCAATTTTTCAAGATGAAACATGATATTATGTACTTTGTGAAAGAATTAGCCGGATGTTAAAATATGTTTCCTTGAAGAAACTCATTGACGATTCGGGAAAATATAATTACAATTTTTCACAATTTGAAATTATGACAAAGGATTTACCCAAATCCAGTAACCGAAACTGAGGAAAACGAGGTGAATGTATAAGTACATTCAACGGTACGAGTGGTAGCAGCATCGATGGATTTGAGAATATCCTCAGCATCAGTTTAACTTCCACCCATACAAGTTCATCACTTTGCAAGTCTTTCGATCAGAAGATGTTATGAGAAGATATGCAATTTTTTAATTCAAGTTAGTGAAAATATACTAAGCCCAAAATGTATATCATATAGAAATTTTCGTTACAGAATGCACATTTTGTCAGAAATGCTCATTTCCAATATTCTTGCTATGATTATGAACAGTCAATTGGAATGTGCGATCTACAACGAATATTCGAATGCTGAAAGGTATATGTTGCTTTAAAGATTGGTTGTGTCTAACTTTTCAGATAACTTGCTTCCAGACATTTTCAGAAATTGTTGGTATCAGCTGGACGAAGCACATAAGTACACTTACTTTCAAGGAAGTATGTGGAGGATTATACATGTTCCAAGTTCGCTGGATTTGGAGTAATGAACCATCGATATGGTCTCTTTGATCACCAGATCGAACCTCCTTGATTCCTACTTATGGGATCATATAAAAAATCGAGTCTACGATCGGCCAGTTGATTCACGTGAAGAACTTGGACAAATAGTGAGAGCAGTTTCAGGAAATTAGATTTCGTTCATTTTGGGAACTTGTCAACTGAAGAAGTGAATAGAGGGATCGTGCAGCAGTACAATAGAAATGGACAACACGTTTAGCAATACATTGAGGCTACCTACTTTTACCTGCTCCTTTCCGCGAAGTTATATATCTCGTAGTTCCGTGAAAAAATCATTGCCAAGATAGCGTTGGCACCAGTTCAATATCTCGCATATTATGTAACTCAAAGATCAATTGACGTAATGTCGACGTAAATGCCGTTCAGCTCAAATGTAAATACATGTAGATTTTCATTCCAACCATATCATTTTCGAAGGAATTTGCAACGGTACAGTAACTAACTGATTAATAAACAAATTATCGCTGAACCCATCATAGAAGTTATTCATGGGATCTCGAAAAAATGTTTTGTGGTATGTTTAGGACTTTCAGGTTCATTATCATTATGATTCCCTATGAAAAAATATCCATTGATGTTCAGATCAGACGATTTCGCTGGCCTAGAAATCCTGGTGCAAGAGCGTTCGTCTCTCACCATGACGACACAACTTCAATACGATCGTTTACCACTGAGCTGAAGTGGTTGGGAATCCATTCTCAAAACCCTTTGAGGACAATTTGTCAGCGCAAGAAACCGCATTTTCTAAATGATTTTTCTGAATGTCCAGCGAACAGACGATGTAACCGTGCTGTATAATGTGTTGTCTAAATCACTATTATTCTTGCAAAAAAATTAAACCCGCCTAAACATAGCTCGTGTTACCATTATTCACGAATTCTTCAAGTGTAAGGGTTGTTCGTGAGGTTATAGTTTTTTAACTCAATTTTATGAGTAACGTATCTTCAGGATGTCAGGTGAGAATGTGTTTTTATGTGAAACTGAGGGGCAATAAGCCGTTATTTGTGAACGAAACTCCGTACGTTTTGCTGATGATGTTTTATTGCATGAAATACTGTGTGGCTTTCCAGGCTAACCATAAGGCTTCAAATTCAGTTTATTATTTACCTAGGTCACGCAAAGTGGACTTTTTTGCGGAGTTGCAAGAATGGAATCCTTCCGAGTTTGAGGCACTCATAGATGAGATTCCTTCGGACTGCGAATCAGAGGAGTTGTCGGACATTATCTACAATCCAGAGAAATCCCTCACTATAAAAGGTCCAGAAGATGATGTGCATAGCATTTTTGACATGGAATCAATGCATATTGATATACTGGATGACGAACAATTTGAACAACTTTGTCGGCGTGATGTTGATGCATCACCCACCGTAGCTACAGGATCTGATGGATGGAACACAGAAGATGCAATGCTTCTATCACAATTATTTCAACTACAACTAAGGAGACTGTCCACAGCATGGACAAGTGATGCCACATTCTGCACAAAGTCATCTCCATTCATACAGAAAACAGGATCAATCATTCCAGGTGACGTAGAGAGTCCCACTGATATACTCATTCATTTATTCACAAATGATTTGATTGATACAATTGTTTTCCAAACAAACCTCTATACGCTGCAGAAAAAAGGGGTGGGAATTCTAGAGCTTTTCTTGCGACAACATCATCATAATTTTTTCTGGGACTAAAATCCATGCCTAGCTATAGAGATCAGTGGTCATCGAGAATTGAGCTCAGAGACCCTTACATAACCAACGCGATAGGAAGAAACCGTTTTGGATTGTTGCTCAGTAACTCACACATGAATGCTAACACCGAACAAATTCAAAACCATCGTGCCATAGGAATTGAAATTTAATAATTACGCGTATGTGCCCGTTCATACAAGTTCACGACGGCGACGATAAGCACATTGCAGCACTACGAAAGAACCACACCGCACCGTTTGAATGTGTTCTACGTGCATTGTTTCTGTCTTTCATCAGAAGATGATGCCTAGTGGTTACTTGAACTAACCTTATTATATTTTTCTCTTATCACAATCCTTCGTTTTTTGTTTTGCTTTGTGAATAAATATATCAATAAATACATTCTTCCATAAAAGTTTGTTTTTTCCAAAAAAAGTTAATTCCGTTCTCAAAGGGATAGTGATCTTCTGAGGGGTTCCTCCAGAGACCTAGAGGATTCGTAAGAAATAAAACACAATGGTGTCTCTGCCATTAACTCACCTACCGGAAAATATATTGGCCCATGGATATTTTATTCTAAACAGTAGGAACCAATGATTTTGTTACCGATGATTTCCGACCAGACCATTCTTAGGTTATCGTATATGTTGTTGCCTCATCCAGTATGAAATTCCCTACTCCCAAGACTTCACATTTTTGAGATTAATTATTTCATGATTACAGAATGCTAATTATTTTGCAAAATGTCTTCTTCAGCATTGCGTCTGTTCATTTTTGTTTTTCTATTGTGTTTGAGGCTGTATTGATCTAAATATGCCTTAAATTCGTTCTAGGATTTCCTCCAGAGCCAGATGTACCTAAATCAAGTTTGGGTCTATCACATGTTTCTCCAAAATCGTTCCCGATGGGTAACAGTGTTATATCAGGATCTTCCAAATAAAAAAGCCGTTATATGCCTTCATGAGTTTTTTCTATTTCATCGTTTCCTATCGTCATCAATAATTCAATTTGTCGGGTCTCTTCTACTCCTTTACCAGGGCCAAACTGATTCTAAATACCAGGCTACATTCTTGGCAATATGTGGGTGGTCGGAAAATTTAGGGTGAATTATAAGAGAACTAAGAAAAATCAGAAGGACCCAGTAAAAGTACCGGAAGGGAGGTGGGGGTAGCTAAATATACGTTTTCAGGGTTGGATATTGGATTGTGGATAAAACTTGTTGCTGAAATATGCATCCCATCGAGAATCAATTATTTTTCAATATAACCTCAAAATAAACGAGAAAAACGCAAAAACGTTTTTTTTGTTCTTAATTTTTATCTTCCTCAAAAAAATTATGGAACTTGATACAAATTTTCAAGTTTTCAACTTATTCAGTGCTTATTATCGTTAAGAATGCGAAAAACAAAGGAGTAACCTTTAAATACTCGATTTTTTTAGTAATATTGAGAGTTTCTTATTTTTTATTGCATATAAGAGTTCATTGCAATGAAAATCTTCGAAGACACCAAATACAGTTGATCATTAGGGAGATTAAAATCGCAATGTTGATGAATTTTCAGCAATTCTGAGTAATATTGCATTCAGCAATTGATATCAAAATGAAAAATAAGGATTCAAATCAGAGAAAATAAAACTGTCATAAGTGCTCTCTCATTGTTGAATCTTTCTTAGTTGACAAGCTGATTGCGACTTAAAAAAAGAAATCCTCGAGTTATTCGTGGATTTGAAAGCATTCTTAGTACCCTCAATGTAAACAAAACTTCGTAAAAACTCCAGCAGATTCTTGGTAGAAGAAAAATCGAAAGAGTGCGAAAAGTTGTGAATTTATAATAATAGTTGTATGGATTGTGAAAATACGAGAAAGTGCTAGGAATCGTACGTAAAAAGGTAAGACCTCGTTAATCCTTAGCTCGCACAAGTTTCGACTTCTGAGGGCTGCCGTTTGTAAGGGGACGACAGCTGGTTAACGAAAAAAAAACAATATTAAACAATTTAAAACAAAAAGTATGTTGGTCGAAATAGGAGGGCCATGAAGACATGGTTCGAAGAGGATATCGCTCATATTAGAAAGACAAGACCAGAGGAAGCGAGAATTGCTCATGAGGCTTCGGAAAACAATAACCTCTTTGATGACACACGTGTAAGATTGATTAGACAATTACATGACCGAAGACTGTTTGGCAATATCGGCTTGTGAGACCGTATCACCCATTTATATTTAACTTGTGTTAATGTTCATTTAATATATTTATTTGTATAAGTACTGTGTATCACAGCCGAGGCTTCTTTAGTGAATCGCGGATGGAAGAATGATGTCGGATGACGTCCTGTTTCGAACTCCTAATACGAATTGAGTAAAAATGCCAGTCAACTCCACGTGATTCTGTTTGTGCCTTTAGAGAAAAAGGTTTTGAAACCCGTAAATTAAATTTCCGAGAGATGACCCTTGGCATTTTCAATCTAATACAAAATAGCGACCTGTAGTTGTGGAATATATCTTCTCATAATAGTTTTTTATGTATGAAGGGCGTAAAGTATGCGGTTATGGCTTGAGGCGTGAAAAATTACACGTTGAAGGTCATAAACGCATTTTACGCACGTGATACATACAAAATTTTATGCACCAATGGTTAAACCCGAGTCACAAATCTGACTTGAATTTTAATGGGCTACACGTTTCATATGTTATGTATGACTTCAATAATCAAAAGTATGGTGCCGGAACGATACATGTGAAAGATACTGATTAACTGAAATTTAATAGTTTTTAAATACTTTCATTTATCATTATTATTTTTGAAATCCAAAGCAGGAATTCCGAAAAACTCGATTCACTGAGGTAGTCACCCAGCAGAGAAACAAATTGCATCTGACGGGAGCAATAATTTAAGAAACGTCAAACTTTGACAAATAGAAAAAATCTCAGAATTCTTACTTGAGAGGTTTGAATCAGAGTACTAGGGGAAATCGTAAGTTTAATACCTATTCATAATTATTTTGACTGATTACTCATATATAATTTTCTTTTGTAGGAATTTGAGTGTCAAATATATTCTGAAATAGAGTTGCTAGGAAAACCAGTAAAATACAAGTGCTTTATTGATATAAGTACAGCGAATTGGTCTCCAAATTCATATTCAAACTAAAAGTATTCCCAATGAATACTTGTTCTCATAGAGATGAGGATGTTTGTAAAGCAGCTCTCCATAAAGAATAATCATATTCAACAAAAGAGAAAATATCCGCGCGCGCGGATTTGCGAAATGTCGGGCGAGCGCGCTCGCTTCGCTAGCGTCTTTCTTGCTAGATATCTTCACCAAGAAGTAAGAGGTAAGTTACATAAGTCACAAAGTAGTAATAGGAATGAGCGTGCTCGCTTCGCTCGCGCATTTCTTGCTAATGGTACACTCTTCGAGTGTTCATGAGGAAGTATTATTATTATCATTGATAAAAAATTGCCAGTCTCTGGGCGCCAATACTTCTGAAAACAATTCTCTACAAACATTTCACATTAATCAGTATTCAGTATGCAGGAATTTTAGGGAATCTGACAACGTCGCATTGTACTCTTATAAAGTCATTAAGACTCATTGTTGATTCAATGAAATACATTGATACTGGCTACTTTGTTATGAAAGAAGCCATTTCGTTGAGAGATAACTGGATTGAAAAAAAAATCTTTATATGAATATTTTGAATGCAAAAGAGATATTTTCAAATAAACAGAGGTAAGAGAAATATTTTGCGAAGAAATAATTACTTGAATAAACGTGTCGGATCACAAACACTCATTTTTGGGATATGGGCAGATAGAAGAAGACGCAACCTAACCGTATCATTCAGTCGGGTAAGCTCGGTTAAGCTTGCATAAGATTGGGTCGTTCGGGTTAAGTTATAGTCATTAAAGTAGGTTATTTTATATGAAAAGTGCTATTTACTTTTTTGTGCGCATGTGTATTGATATCATGTTGGCGCACATTTCTACAAATGTGCAGTTGTTGATGGGAAGATGTAGTGGTTAAATCAACTCATTTTTCATACTCATTCACTAAAATATTCCATGTGATATGTGAATTGAATATTTCTGAAATCACATTGACATAGTCGCAAAATTATCTTCGCCCTTCCGTTATTTCCATTGTTTTGAAAAGTGATTTCTAAGTTACCAACATGGCACCTGACATGACAGATATTCACTGAACAGAACAGCATGAATTGGTTGATTGTGTTATTGCTAAAAGAAGCTAGCATTTGTTGATAAAAAACTGTTTTCAATGAAAAAAAAGTGTAAAACTAGTGAATTAGGGTGTGTATATTGTTCTGGTGAAAATAAGAAGGCATTTGAGTGTGTTTTTCAAGGAAGAAACGTGTGCTAGAAAATGACAGTTATCATTCAAAAAAAGGGCCGTATCTCCAAAATTACTTGAGACCACCAAAAATTTCATTTAGATTTTTTGTTCAGGAATTTTTTTTTTAGCTTGTAGCGCCTGATTACCGGAATTTTAGTTTACCCATAAACGGTATTTTCAGACGTGTTCTGAATAATAGGATTGAAAAGATATTGAAAGAAATATGTAAGTAATATTTCAAAACCAGCGAAGCTCGTTCGCCAAAGTACTTGTTAATAGTATATCGTATTATAGGGAACCAATTTGTTTACTGGTGAAATTTTAATAAATGGATTCAAGATAGAGTACCTCAGCCGGATCAAATTGAAATATATAAAGGAGATGAAATATAATACTAATTGAAATTGAAATCTGTGAAATATGGACCTTATTAATAATTTAAACTCAAATTTATGAAATGTATAGGTGTGATAATTCCTCACAACTGAATAATTTAGAGAATCTCAAAATAGCGAAATGACAGAATAGTATGAATGCATGTAAGGGCCTTACATATATCCTATTTTCCAAGATCATATCACAATAACGCAAAAATTTAGAATTAGACAATTCCAGTTCCTACCACTTTTGTCAATATGATTTCCTTACGCAGGTCATTTGTCATTGTATATTATTATCGTGTGAGAGGTAATAAGCGGTAAATGAAACTAAGTTGTTGCTACATTTGAGCATATTCTTCTATACCTCGCACTATGAACTAATCGTTTGATAATTTGTATGTAGGACGAAACTATAGTAAAGTTATTGTTTCAAAAAGTAAGTGGTATGAAAACACATGAAGTTTCATTTCTCATTCTCATGATGATTACCTGCTACAAAGTAACGTTTCCATCCATCGATTTCCATTTTTTTTTCTTGTCATGGGAGTTACAATTTTTAATTTTTCATCTATTATAATCCCTTAGTTCATTTGGGAATTGTTGAGGGTTGGAAAACTGACTGAAACAAAATCATTACAGATTCAGGAGTGGAGATTTTCCTTTTGTGGACCAGTATCTCAGATGAAACAAAAACCGCAACTTTCTTATACCTCATTTTTCTGTGGCAAATGCATTATCTTTTTCTTTCCCATTCATACACACTCATATATTTCATACATCACCTGTAGTTATAATTATAACATTATCATTCATTGTCATTCTGTAATAATTTGAAAAGTGAGTAAGACTATATTATACCAAATATATTCTGGAATTGTATAAAAGCTAATAAAAAGCTTATATAAAAGTATGATTCGCTGTGCAATATCAGTGTTTACTCAAAGATAAGGTATGTATAGTGGGAACCGGCAATTAATTTATCAAGATAAATGGAACATCCACTCAACTCCTGATCGATGAAAAAAAATTCGTCTGGGATTAATGTGAATTAGTTTTCAGGCAGGGGATTGTTTATGCTAAATGCACTCGCGGAATCAGATTAGAAGCTAATGTGGAATTGTTTCAGAATTACCAATTGTGAATTGGTGGAGTTTTGTTGCAAATAATGTGTAAAATCCATAACATCAATCAAGCATTTCTCAGAAAACTGAGAAGATTTGAAATGCAAGATCACGTAAGTGTTCTTTGGCATGACTCAGAGCTGTCTTCCTGAAAATTTTTAATGATACTGCTGGAAGTGAAATAAATTATTGAGGACAGGGAGGTATTTGGAACGGTACGGTATGCTCCAAAAGTTTTCTATTTGCGGCCCATTAGACATGTGTCGATCATAAAACTAAATTTGGTGTTCCGACTGTACGATTTCCCCATCATTGCAACCATCCAATCTAGTGTCGGAGGCGCTAGGCAACATTGCTCTGTCCCTAGTGTCAGTGTCAGTAACTTTTATAGTCCCGGTGATCAGATCGCTTAGAAGTGATTGAAAACTGATAAATTATAAACGCAATGGCTCGAACCAATTTAGTTCACAAGGGACGGTTCATGAAAGAAAGCCATTTGAAAAACGACGCAATGTAGTCGCAGCGATGTTGGCTGCAACAAAAAAAGTTGAAAATGGAATGTTAAATGATGATGATCGTTCTTGAGTTATGCAAAATGTGCAAAACTTCAGGAGAAAACATAATGAATTCCGACGCATGTGGAACCGGGATAAACTAGAAAGAGAGGTGAAATATACTACGGAAACCAAAAAAGTAATCACAAATTTTCTTTGACCATTTTGTTCCGAAAATTATTCCAATTCCACGTCTAATCTTTTCCAAAATTCCCGTATAATTATATTCTGACGACAATATGGGCAGGTAGGCCGCCCATTTCTCCAACTCTACACGGAAAGAAATGTATAGTAAATAGTATTAAAAATATAATATTCATTACAATAAAATATCATTGCATATAGGACGATTACCTATGATAATAAAACTTATTTTATAATGAAATTTCAGAATATATTCTTTTAGAAATAAGTTCTTTTCATTGTAAACTAAATTATAAATCTTTGATAGGTATGTCTGACAATAAATTTTTGTCAAACGTATTATTTTTTATAATATAATTCATCAAAATAAAAACATTTTCTTCATTTTCTTCATTGGAGATGATACATTTGTTCAATTCTGAATTCTTGAACTGATAAAATGCTTTCTTCTTGTAAAATAATATATTTGATACAAAATTATTGCATATCACTAATGTAGAAAATCATATATTTGAAATATTTATTTGGTGTTATCAAATATTTGTTATTCAAGTAATTAAGAGTATTCAGGACAGAAAACTGCGAGTCTTGAAAAATATA
This sequence comes from Chrysolina oricalcia, assembly GCA_944452925.2. Taxonomy (NCBI): domain Eukaryota; kingdom Metazoa; phylum Arthropoda; class Insecta; order Coleoptera; family Chrysomelidae; genus Chrysolina; species Chrysolina oricalcia. The sequence goes on from OX101824.2 coordinate 36,869,499, forward strand.
ACACAATATTTCTTGTTCCAAGAAAATATATCAAGTATTTCTTCATTAAAGAAAACTTCTTCATTGGATATAGGTAATACATTTTCAATTCTAAATTCTCAAATTGAGAAAACGCGTACCTACTTTATCTTCTAAAGTAAAGTATTTCATACAGTGTTATTCAAAATCTCTAATGTAAAAAATTATCTAATTGAAATATTTATTCACTTCTACTAAATATTTTTCAATCAAGTAAGTAATTATAACAGAATTCAGGAAACAAAATTACAATTATTGACAGATATTGGTAACTCAATATCTCTTGTTCCAAGACAACATATAAAGTATTTCTTCATTGAAGAAATGTGCCAAAAATTTATATCATGAGAAGTAAATTTCGAATGCAATTTTCTTGAATTAACAATTATGCATTCTTGAATATCATTTCTTTCTCCTCTCATAGGTATTGTTGCCAAAAGTATGATTACGTACCTATTCATGATCATTTAGCATAGGTAAGGTAACTATCGCTTCAACCAAATTTGTTGTTCTCATTCTTTTCTATAGTTACCTAGGAAGCTATCACACAAACACCAGCTGAAGCAACATTCATTAGTTGTAGGTAGGTATATCTACCTGTTTCCAAAGAACTAAAGTGCCTACATATGAGTAGCAACCAACATCAATACCACTAGGTGTACGTTTGGTCCGGAAAAAAAGTGCAAGAGAGACACTATTTTTAATAGCTCAAAGCATTAATACATAATTATTATACTATTTCTCAAGTCCGTGAGGACGTGAGATCACGACCTGCAATCTGCAATTTCAACTACGAAAATCGGCAACAGTGTTTCCCAAGTCCTCCAAGTTGCACCTGTTGATTGTTGATCGTACTTCTGAGTTTCACACCGGCCACTACGCACTATTCGCAGTCGCACCCCTGTTTGCCGGTTGTTTTCTGTTTATAGTCGAAGCTATTATTAATCGAAAATGAAATACAGGCACATGGTTCAAATTCAAAGTGGTATTTAGACATCTCAAAGTATTTTAGTATTTGGAATTGGATATGGAAGAAAAACTGAGGGGTTGGGGAATCTCTGAAGAGATTATTGATAATATCAAAGGTAAGTGTAGGACATAATCAAGATAAGGTTAGGTCAGGTTTCTATATAATATATTGTACAATGAGCATGAAATGACATACATTTCCTACGAGTAGGTATATGAAATTTTGTAGTACGAGCGTACGATATACTATATGACAACCTGACCTAACCTTATCTTGATATTATGTCCTACACTTACCTTTGAAATGATCAATAATCTCCTCAGAGATTCCCCAACCCCTCAGTTTTTCTTCCATATCCAAATCCAAATACTAAAATACTTTGAGATGTCTAAATACCACTTTGAATTTGAACCATGTGCCTGTATTTCATTTTCGATTAAATTTTTTTGAATCCAAGTAATTCTGATATCTCAAATCAAGCAACTGATAGTCTTCTTAGTCAGCAATATGGTAGTTTCAATAGAAGCAAATATTTCAACACCCCAACACAGTGAAGTTCTCAAATGAAGAGCTGTAAATCTTAATTCAATAATGTGGTTTCATTCATCCAAACATAGCAGTCTTTTGGTATGAAATGAGCATAGCTAATGTTAAGAATATGTGCAATTTGATTCAAGAGAAGTAATTTCTCAATGAAGATTATGATTGTCTTGACCTATGTAACATGAGTTTCTTATTTGGAGTAAAGTTGGTTTACTCACACAAAGAATATATATTTTATATCATCTAAGCAATCTATACGCTTGATCAGAGAGTACTTTATTGGAAATTTAAAATGCTCAGATCGAGAAATCGTTTATTCCAGTATGTATAAACAAGCCATACTCTTGAAGCAAAGCTTATTGCATTAGAGAAAGAAATCCTTTTTATGTGTGTATCATTTGGTCAATAATACTTGATTCTAAGTGGTATGATATTGTCCAGTATACTGTATAATATGGACTTAAAGTGTAATATTTTTTATATTAAATGATATAAAACTGCCAAATAACTGACCAAAAAAAATTTGCCCGAATTTCAAAGTTTTGAAGTGCTCATTTGATTCTGCTGTTTTTTAAATATAACAACAAAAAAAATTAAAGACGAGCGATTTGGGAGGAAGCCAACTTTGAAATCAGGGCAAATTTTCAGTGGCCGTTTTTTTGCAGAGCAGTTCTAAATAAATAAAACAAATTTTTATATATTTCAAAATAATTTATTGAACAAACTGAAAATATATTCGTACCTGAATGTGAAAGTTATTAACTGTTGTTCCAATTTCTGAATAATGAAATAAAAAATATTCTTTTATTGGTACTTGTTCACATACTTCTCTTTATATTTTTGCATTAGTTGATCCATAATAATCCTCGGTAATTGTTTTCTTTTTAGTGATGTCAAAACTTCATTTTTGCTATATAAGAGCAAATTTCCTTCTGTTTTTGAATGAAGGTTACTTTCTAGGCCCTGCAATAAAACTTCTTTCAAAGAATTTACTGAAAAAATTATATCAACACATTACTTAGTGTTGGGAATCTTTCACTTACATCTGGAAATGGAGAAATCCATTTTCATCTATATTGATATTGATCAAAGAATCATCAACGATTTGCGAAGTGCTACTTATCGAACTCAATGCAGCATCTTCTGGACAATCTAAAAAACAAATATGGAATGGTTTCTACAAAATAATTATGAGAATTTCATTTATCCTTCATGTTTTGTTAATGAGGGTGATAAAAAAATTGCATGTGGCATTCTTTTAAATCTTTTTCCAATTGCACAAAGTACCGAACATTAACCTGTTGTACATTTCTGAACTCACTTTTTTTTTCTGGTCGACAGACAACGATGAATTAGTTACACTGGCAGTATTTGGTGACGCTACTCTGAATAGTTCACCTAGCTGAAAATTACTTTATTTAAATGAGGTTAACTTTAAATGATGTTCTTTACATTACCTCTTTTATGTATATGTTGTACTTTTCCCAAAATTGTATGCTTCTTCCCACGCTTGGAATAACTTCTTTTATTAATTCAGGATACTGGGCTATTTTGTTGAAAGACTCTAAGTCAATATCGTGCGCTGAAACAATTATTATTTGGTGAACATACTACAACCACAACCAACCACTCTTGAAACCTAGTGCATGCATACTTCATACACAGACTAGACAGCGCAGCTGTGGTGTAGACTCGGCCATGCGTATTATTATTAGGAATAGAGGTTATGTTTCTCTGACACTTACATTCAAATTCTTCCTGGAGTGTGGAAAGCCCAAAACTTTCCAATATTTCCTCCACTTCCATTGACAAATGGGACAAGAATATAACACAAAACACGATTGATTATCAATCGAACCCGATTATACGGAAAACTTCTTCAAAGCAATAAAGAACCCGACTTCTACGTGCACTCTCTCATGACAAAACAGCGACTGAACTCAATGCAGTGAAGCCTGCGACTGTGAGCGTCACGAACATTTTGGTTGCATAAACAGTATAACCAAAGGTAGTAAAATGTATTAAATGAGATAATTACCTTTATACTATGGCGTTGATAGAAGTGAATCTTCTATTATTTGAATATTTTAAACTTTATTACCATGGCATTATAAAATATCGTTTAACTTTAAATAGTTTATGTACTTTAAAGACAACATATCATAAAACGATCAGTTTATTATATTTTATTATCAAAACTACTACCAACTTTTGGAGGTAATCACTCTTACTAAGTAATATTGTAAGATTAATTATATATTGTCTTATTTCCTTCATGAGAAAATTATAATGAATGACATTATATGAGTATGATAAATCGAATAAAAATTGTCATATATGGTATTATAAATTTTTTACTATACAATATAATAGAGTTATATATTTCCGTGTAGAAATTCAATTTCCTATATTTCCTGGTCTATTTATTTCAGAATATATTTCTCGTGTTCCTTACGAGCTGCAACGCGTTGTTGCCATTGCTCTCGACGTCGTCATTTTTATGCTCTCATCGTTCACAACATTGCGACTTTGGGAACTTGTATTTCGATAATTAGGTGGACGAATTTGTCCAGAATCGGTTATTAGCCTTGTTATCGAGTTCATTGACATGTGTTAGTTTTCCATCAAATTTGTAAGGCGCGTTTCTTCTGTATAGCGAGTTATTTAAAACAATGATTGCAGTTGGCCTATGGTGCTATGATTTGAAATTCAATTGGGGAGCAACTTTGAGTACAATTATCTCCGATTCTAAATAGACGAAAATTATTTAAAAAACAATCAGCTGATATAGCCACTTTCGAGAAATATCATAACAAATTTTCATTGTATTTGTAAGAAAATTGATCTAGCGTTCCAAATACCTCAATATCTGTCAATGATCACAGGATACGAAATCATTTCAAATTGCTGCAGGAGGTTCGAGAAAATGCTTGATGGCAGAGGTCTTCACGTTTATGTTAGAAACAATTTTCGTCGAGGATGTCACCTTAACCTTCCAGTAGTCGCTTGCGGAGTATCACTCCGCACGCATCTAAATTTTGGATTTTTTTCGGAAACTCCAATCAGTACCTTTCTGAAATGACGTCCTCAGTACGGATCAAGTATTACTGCTGCGCAGTATTCCTTCGGTTCAGTGTTACGGTGTAGTGCGGAGTTGTACTCCGCAGCGACCTTAGACGTCCAAGTTATATTGTATACTACGAAGTTACTCTGTGGGGCTATTTTGAGCATTTCAGAAAAAACTAAATTCGTATTTCATTTGAAGTAATCACGCCAGAGGTGAGTTATCAAAATACGTTTTAATATTCCGAATACACAATATATTTCTTTACTAGAATGGCAGAATATGAAAAAGAACAACAAAGGTTACAACATTTGATGGAAGAGTGTTTGAACGAGAATGAAGGAGGAGAAACTATGGTTGATGACGAGGCAGAAGAGGGCGAGGAGGATTCTCCTGAACAGGCAGATCTGATGGATTCCGACACGGAACAGGATATTTCGGGAAAGAAGGTAATTCAGACAATCCAGAAGGATCCAGAGAACCTTATTTCTTGAGCAAGGATGAAGCTACCAAGTGGAGTTAGCATAAACAGACTCAAAATAACAGAAAGAGGGCAGAAAATTTGATAAGGCAGTTGCCGGGTGTCAAAGCGGCTGAGAAAGATTTGAAAAAATCAAACGACATTTGGAAACACATTTTTACTGGAGAAATGCTGAGCACTATTGTCGATTGTACAAATCAACACATTCGATCACTTCAAGCAGAATATATGCGTGAGAAAGATGCCAAAGAAACGGATGTATTGGAAATACAGGCGTTATTCGGCTCATTGTACTTTTCGGGAGTTCTCAAAGCAGGTCGTTTGAATTCTGAAGAACTTTGGAAATCTGATGCCACCGGTATCGAGATTTTTCTACTAACAATGTCCCACAGTAGGTTCAGATTTCATGATATGACTACTCGTAACATCAGACGAGAACTGGATAAATTAGCTCTACGGAATATTTTTGATGTGTTTGTAAGTAATTGTAGTTATGACATGCTCAAGAGATGTGTAAGGTTCAATTTTTGAATTTTTTTGAATAAATATATTTTTAATGCGATTATGATATTTCACTTCGTAGGCATATTCATGTCCTGAGCCATACTGATGATCTCGTTGGGGAATTTCAATTCGTTATGTTTGAATCCACCCAAATTCTCCATTGCGGAGTCAGACTCCGCAGCGACCAACAATGTTTTGAATAAGGCTCGACTACTGGAAGGTTAATTATAACTATCAATTATAACTCCACTATATTATGATCAACCTTGGGTGCTGAAGCGGAGTTGGGAAAATGGATTTAAAAACCCAATGTTTCTATGAACCATACCAAAAATAAAACGGCGCTTACACGAAAATGGTATGAAGATCAAATCTATGGACGAAATAGTGATGCCAAAACAGCGACTCGATAAAACAGCGACTCGATAAAACAGCGATAAAATGGAAAAGCGCTCAGTTCGCACATACTGCAAGTCTATTCAATAGCATTTCAGTTAAGTATAGGTATCACCTTAGTAACGATTAATTTATCGCATAACATCTAGCAATGAACATTTGTCTATAGTTTTTGATAATAATGGAAATTGTTGAATAACAAAAAGAAAAAGGTTTGACTGAATTCGACTGCTATAAATACTGAAAGTCTTCTTGACTTCAGAGTGGATGTGCGTGAAACCGTTTTGCAAAGGAAGATTATGCGTGCAGCAAGGTAATCCAAAATCAATCGCTGGAGTGAAGAAGAACAAAGTTAATTGGCGAGTACTTCGAAATGCTTGGAACTATAATAGACCAAGCCCCCATAAAATAAAAGACGCAAATGACCTACGCTAATTTTTATAAGATAGTTCTTTTATGAAAACCCTAGTTTTCGCCTCATCAAAATAGCTATGTGGAATTTTTTGAAACAAACAATATCGAAAAAATTACAAGTTTTTTGTTTTTTTTTTTAAATATCTCGATGGAATCATTTTACAGTCCATGGAAATTTTGTAGAGATTTTTAAAACCTCCAAACTGGATTTTTTATTACGAGCGGATCGGTTCATTTTCCACTGAGAAAATCCGGGAAAACCTCGAAAAAGAGACCATTATTCAAAAATTTATAATTTTGATAAATCTGAAGCTGGACAAACAGTATTGGGGAAACTGATAGATAATAATATGTGATTCAATCATACTCAAGATTTTCTCTGTCCGATGTGTAGTTTTTGCACAATAGCCTTATACAAAAATTAAGTGCAAATCTCTCTAAATGCGCCGATTCTAGGGAAATCATCTTAGTCGAATTCTGTAAACGGCATTTCAAAGTGGAGATCAATATCTACGATTTGTATATTTTGCATTTTCACCTGAGAGGTGGGAAATGTGTTGAAAATGTCACTGAAAGTTCAAAGTGCGGCCGAAGTCACCCGAAATCGCACTGAAATTAACTCGAGTTGAGTTCGGGCGAGTAACTTTCAGTGACATTTTCAATTAATTTCCCACCTTTCAGGTGGAAATCTAAAATATGCAAATTGTAGTTATTGATCCCTACTTTCAAATGACGTTTACCAAATCAGAATGAGATGATTTTCCTCTAATGGGCGCATTGAATTAAAAATAACGCGATTGTGCAAGAATTTTACATCGGACACAAACTATTTTGTGCACATTTGAACAATTATCTATCACACGGAAAAAAAATTTAATAGTAGAAATTAAAATTTGCATAACACCAAGTGAGAATTTGCATACTATATGGGACAAGTACACGCTTTATTAGCCACAAGAAAAATTAGATTCATGAATTTGAACACTTGCTGTTATTGATGTAATTTCAGGAACGCAATGTAACCTAACGATATTAAACTCTTTACTAGAAGCAAACTTTTTTATTTTATAAGCCTCAATCTACGTTTAATTTGCAGTAGGTGCTCAGTTTGATAACTACTAGTGACAAGTAAATTTACCATTGATTAAGAATGATTTACTCTCAAATAACTCATATACTTAAATCTACTAAAAAATATATTAGTTGCTACTATACAGTATTCTACTGCAGCAAAATTTTTAGATGATTATAGTAATTTTAGTTTACTTGGCCTTATCAAATGAGTCACTTTTGGGTAGTTTATTATTGTCTTACCTTTAATAGCTTTCATTCCATCTTTGGTATTAGGATCCAACGGACTCAATTGAAATATCCACTTGTCCTGTTTAGAGTTATTAGTTCTTCAAAGAAGGATCATTTGTTTTTTATAAAACCCTTATTTTCAATACATTTATTTCATTATTGAATTTAAAATGATATGAAAGGTTCGGTTGCACCGAGGTAGCAATGATTCAGTTTATACTATAAGAAAACGTACTTGCATGGCATATACAGGCGATACAGGCTAGGAAAATACACTACTCAAAAAAAAACTGGAGAAAGAGATTGCAGTTTTATGACAATATTTTTTCGTGAACCATGAGTTGATGTGGAGAAGTATAAAACATTTTGACGGTTCTTTTAAACAAATCATCGCCTCTGTCCATACCCTTACTGGATAATATTGAAGAAATTAAATTAAAAATATGTGAATTTTTAATATTTTTATTGAAACAAAACTGTTGTTCAGTCTTTTGGAAAATTCTCCTGATTCTATTATACATAAAATGTCAATACTTCAGAAATGTTAGGTCAATTTCCACATTCAACATACCAACAAGTAAAATATATAAATCAAACTAACACTATTCACACAACTCACAACAGTAATAATAGTATAATTCCGGCACACGATGTGACACGTCCACATACAACTACTACCTCAAATGCTGGAATTGTAATGAGGCCAGTTTTACGAAAACGTTGATGATCAGTGCAACGATTACTACCGATTGATCCCGAACTGGTCGCATATCAACAAGTACGTGAACAGTTTCATTATCGTAGGAACACCATTATGCCTGTGACACGAGTCTCTGTTATGATATACTTTTCAGAAACACAAAGTAGGTAAATATGAATATACACATTTCCAGCGCTAGTTAAATGTAGACCTGACATTATACAAGGTGAATTATCTAATGTTCGAAGCACTTGCTGTATGTAAACAATATTATAGCTACAAGTTCATGCGTTCAGATTATTTAGGTACAAAACGATATTTTTTTCAATATAGGTATTACTTTTCTTACCACAATCGAAAACGTTTTACTTGGACCATTTTCTTCCGTGCACTTTCCGCAAAATCGTTTGTCTAGCTGCAGATTACAGTGCGGCTTTTTTTAGTTCCCCCTCCCCCTGTTAACTTTTTAACGGTTCGACGTACAGATTTAAAAAGAAAAACCGTTTGGAGAGTTTCACCAATACTACTTTTTGGTACAAAAAATATAGTGATTGCTCAACAGGAGGCGCGGGGGGGCACATCAACTCAAAAATTTTAGATGACATGGGGGGTCAAGTGTCACATCATTGAAAAGAGAATTCAATTCTCTTCACAACCATCTAATTTTTTTTAATTTGGTTAATATTTTTTTTGCAAATAAAATTCGAAATATCAAACATAAATGCGGATCTGAAAACTACACATACCTCGATAAAGAACCCCGCACCATTCTAATGGAAAATGGGTCCCGGTGAAATTCGATGAATTTTTGATATGATGTAGTTCAAGTCAAGCTGATCAAAAGTGTCCATGGGCCCAACTCAATCCTATGGCTAGTTTTCGAGATACAGGGCGTCAAAGTTGGTAAGTGGCCATTTCTTTAAAGTAGTATTGCTTTCAGGAAAACATATAAAATAAAAATGTATTTTGCGAACGATATTGCCTACCCCTACAGCAATACTTCTAGACTGGTTTTTGATAAAGAATATTGTTGGATACAGGGTGAGTCCAGCATTATTCAAAATGAAATTCTCAATCAACCCTACGAAGTTTAGATGTGACCAAACCAAGTATCACACTGATTGAATTTGTCAAAATTGATAAATTCAACATTTTGTACAGGGTGAGTCAAGATGTGACAGTTTTTATGGTGAAATTTTGTATATTTTTATTTTATATTTTGAGCTTTATGGATACTTGACCGCCAACCATTCAATATATTTCTTGAACAAAATTGATATACAGTATGAGACAAACACTAGGTGATGATGTAACGCCCTTTTTGCCCTAACAAGACAAAAGGAACAGGCGTTACTATGGCGCGGCGGTTGTTGGGCTCAATCGATTCTCTCTAACGAGAACGACTCAAAACTCAACAGTGTTTCGGGCGCCAGTTTATTAAAGTGGTATGCTCCACTCTCCCTTATTCACTTCGGAGGGAGGCCCAGGGCAGCTTCAGATGGAGATACGGTACTCCAGGGGTCAAATAAGGTGACTAAAGACCAAGAGCGGTCAAGTGGTTGCAGGCTTTAATTGCAACACTTGAATTTCATGAAATACCGGCTGCTATGCTTACTTTCAGAATTCTAGTAGTAAGAATAAAAGAAGGAAATAGGTAACAATGTCAGTATTTATTGTTGATTCCTTGAAATGAACATTAAACTAAAATATACTTGAAATAATAAAATTTACTACGCAGGGAAGCAAGTTCTGCACGGTAAGCGGGTGTCGGGTACTATTCGGTTTGATCGGTCTAAGAATTTAGGTTGTACGGGTGTTAAAAGCAGATTGATTTGTATCCAGAGTGAGGTACTCAAGTTATGGAAAACGCGGTATATCTCTGGGGGTTCGGAGTATCTGTAACAGGAGCTAATGTGTTCGGACTAGACAATTTGACAAATACACAGTATATTTGTTTTCTATTCTGGCTTATTTTACGGCTCCCGGCAAGCTAGCCACTTCGTATATTCCCGAATTAAATTGACAAATCCAGTTTTAATCAGAAGTATTTTCTCGAACAGAATGATTCCTTCTCCGTTTTCGTAAATTTCTGCGGTCAATGTCCGGCCAGCAGGCGATACAACACCTTAGGGACACTGAAGAAAACAGCCCTCTATAACCAACTCTTCCTGCCAGCGGGCAAAACAACACCTTAGGGAAGAGACGGAGTGGGTTTGATTTAACACGACGGTAGGAGGAATCTACTCTGATGGTGTGCAACGGATTCGTTAGAAAAAGAAAATACACAGATACCCCAAATATACTAATAATTCAACGATTCTATCATTCCTGATTGAAACACGATAAAAATCTCAAGCGATCAAAACAATATGAAAAATTATTTCTAAATTGCTTACGGTTTTTATGGGTACGGCTTGCAGGTCGATTCACTATCTGGATTTAACGCAATATTTCTCGGATTTCTACAGGATCACAAACGCGACAAGTGTGAGAAGCGCGAAGAGAAGAGAAGAGCAGACGGGCAGACGTATTTATAAGGAACCGGTGGCCTTCGGAATATGACGTAGAAAATTGAATGAAAAACGAAAAAAAAAGTCTGCTCTGACTTTTTAAGGTATCAAAAACATGAGCTACAAGAAACCGGAGTTGGAAAACTATGTAAAAGTTAAAATTTTTAACTCACCACAAAAACTAATCAGGTCGCGAAAAAAACAATGGGACGGGGATTCTTGGTGAAGCCAAGAGGCAATGTTTTGTACAGAAAAGAATTGAATTGAACGGAGATTTTTAAATAAATCTACAGGGCGGGTAGAGATTGTACGAGTGACGGTTTCAGAACTTGTCACCCTGTCAACAATGTTTTCTAACTTACTCTTAATAATAGCAATAATAGCGATAACAATAATAATATCAATAATAATAATAATATGTTAACGTGAATAAATCTAGGCAGGTTACAGGGTGATCCAACGAAGCATCTCAGCTGAAGGCCTGGTCTTCAATGCGGATAATAAATCATCCCATACAGGGTGTAAAAATATGCTTCGTTACATCCCCCTCTTACTTCCGGAAAAAAAAAATTAAAACTTCGTTTGCATTTCTTTTTTTTTTTTTTATTTAAGTTAACTATGGTTACCCGGTGAACTCTTCGGTGATAGAATAGGTCTGCATGTCGTATTCCGGAACTACAAACGGAGATGGAGAAGTTCTGGCTGGACGGGGTGCAACTCCGGGCTGGATAATTGGCTAGTGGCGGCGATTTCCGGGGGTGGTGTTGCTTGATCGGCGCTTACATCTGCAGAAGGCACATTGTGTCGTCTTTTCCGCTACGGTGGGTGTCACCGTCTGGGTACGTACATTTCGGGTTCGAGAGATGGTACTGATGTGGTTTGGGTACGGGCTGAGTCCAGCCTCGTTAAATAGGCAGGGGCAGTCGCGGGACATGACCCCATCTCGGCCACATCTGGAACAAAACAACCGTCGCGGGTTGAGGCAGGCGAAGCGGGTGTGTCCTAGAAATCCACAGCGCCAACACAGGGTGTTATCGACGTGAACATTCTGGAAGCGGGAATCCTGAAGAGCATCCGGTCGCTGGCGCAGAGGTATCATCATGCGAGCCCTACTTTCAGGTTCGACTTTCACGGGGACATGCACAGCGGAACGGAAAACTTCCTGGCTCTCATGGAATTCTCCCTCTGCAAACTGTTCTCGGAACGCCATGCGGGGCGTAGATGGTCGGGGGTTGATCTCAAAATAACTATTTTCCTCGAACGGGTCGTCGTAGGGGTGTGGAATTGTCTTCTGGCGGTTGACGGTTCCTGTGTCTGGGTGGGTCTGGGTACCCCTGTCGGTACTAAGCGAGCGTATGGATTCCTTGGCCGGAGTGGTGACGATCTCGGCGGACGAGGATGGTCGATCGTTTACTGCTTCGGTCATGGTGGGGCCCATTAATTGTCCTGAGCTAGATTGTCTGGGTGTGCACCCTAGGTGGCGTCGTAGGATGACTCCAGAGAGGGGACGAGTTCGGCGGACGGTCGGACATGATACCTACAATAAGCCGAGTTATTATTCATTTTGTGGTTAGGTAGGGTTTCAGATCCTTAATATGGACACGATTCACCCGCTTTCCGTGATGTCCCTTGAGATCATATACAACGGGAGTGACTACTCTAACAACGGTGAAAGGGCCGGTATATTTAGGGGCAAGTTTGGCTGCGTAACCTTGGACTTTGGAGGACAGCGAGTGCTCTTTCTTCATCACCTGGTCGCCGACGTGACATCTCCAGTCTCTACGTCGTAAGTTGTAATAATGGCTTTGTGTGGTGAAGGCTCGAGCCAAATTTACACTCACCAACTCATGGACTTCTCGTAACTTGTCCATATGTGTTGTCCACGCAGAGTGTCTCAACGGTTCGTCTTCGGTCTCGGGAAGGTCTATTGGAAAAACTGATTTTGGCGGATTGAGTTCTCTGCCAAAATTTAAAAAGGCCGGTGTAAATCCAGTGGATTCCTGGCGGGCTGTATTCAATGCAAATTGTAATTCCGACAGGTAGACATCCCATTTTCGGTGGTCATTGGCGCAGTACTGGGAAATCATAGTCTTAACGGTTTTATTTGCCCTTTCCACGGGATTGGCTTGCGGAGTGTACGGAGGAGTGAAGCGGTGATGAATACCAAGTTCAGCGAGAAGATCGGTGAACACATGGCCGGTATATTGGGTACCATTGTCGCTAATAACGGTGTCTGGACGGCCGAAACACAATACGATGTCTTCGTAAAAAGCTTTGGCCACGGCAGCGGAAGTAGCCTTTCGGAGAGGACGGACTTGTAACCATTTGGTAAACCTATCCTGAAATACACACAGGTAGCTGTTTCCTTTGCTGGACCGGGGCAGTGGACCTACCAGGTCAGTAGAAATAGTGCTCCAAGGTTTCCCATTTGGTGACGGATACATTTTTCCTGGCGGCTGTTGTTGAGGTACCTTATACTGCTGACATGACTGACACGCTCTGACGTACTGGGAAATGTCACGAAACATTCCGGGCCAGTAATACCGTCGTGCGATCCGAGCGGCAGTCTTTGCTATACCCATGTGCCCTGCCGTTACCACATCGTGGTTTTCCTGCAGCACTTTCGCTCGCAGGGGTTTGGGCACACATAGCTTCCACGGATCTGTCATTTCGGGCTCAGCCATGTCACTGGCGTCCCAGAAATGGCGGAATAATTTTCCCTCCTTCACACAATAGTCCGGAAAAGCTTCTGGATTACGGCTTACTTCTTGCTTCTTATTTTCATACCAAGAACAGGTATGTTCCTCTTCGACGGGTTCGACGGCCAGACAGTTCAAATTAGGATCATCACTCTCGGGCAGCGGTTGGCGAGACAACGCATCTGCCACTCGGTTCAAGGCGCCCTTGCGGTACTTGACTTCGTAATCAAACTGCTGCAAGAACATTGCCCAACGGGCAATACGTCCGGACGGACTTTTGAGTGATCTAATCCACTTGAGGGATTGATGGTCACTCAGGACGGTGAAACGGTAGCCTTCGAGATACGGCCTCATCTTCTCGATCCCCCACACAATGGCAAGACATTCTTTCTCAGTGACAGAGTAATTCCGTTCAGGTGGAGACAGGGTACGGCTAGCATAAGCTATCACGTGCTCTTGGCCTTCCATTGTCTGAGTTAGGGCAGCACCCAGTCCATATTCGCAAGCATCTGTCTGAAGGATAAACGGTTTCGTGAAGTCGGGGCACGACAATACTGGGGCTTCCGTCAGACAAACTTTCAGTCTCTCGAACGCATCACTTTGGTCATTTTCCCACCTCCAGCGGTAATTCTTCCTCAAGAGTTTAGTCAGCGGGGATGCCAATTGGGAAAAATTCTGGATGAACCTGCGGTACCAGGAGATCATCCCCAGAAACTGTCGGAGTTTCTTAACAGAGGTAGGAGCGGGCCATTGGATGACAGCTTCGACTTTGTCGGGATCGGTCCGAATACCCTCAGGCGTGACTAAATGGCCAAGGTATCGGAGTGAGTTCAGACAGAACTTGCATTTCTCCGGGTTCAGCTGGAGGTTAGCTTCTTGCAGTCTTCGGAAAACTTTTCGTAAGTTTACTAGGTGCTCTTCGAAGGTTCTACCTAAGACGATAATGTCGTCCAGATAGGCGAAGGCAAACGGTTCCATATCGGGACCGATGATGGTGTCCATGAGTCGCTGAAACGTGGCGGGGGCAGAGTGCAGCCCGAACGGCATGACCGTGAACTGAAATAGTCCACGTCCTGGCACAGTGAAAGCGGTTATTGGCTTACTGTCGGTTGCTAGAGGTATCTGCCAATATCCTTGACGGAGATCCAAGCTGGATATGAATTTCGCTTCACGGAGTTTATCAAGGATCATGTTGATAAACGGTAACGGGTACGCGTCCTTTTCGGATACCTCGTTAACCTTCTGGAAATCGATGCAAAAACGGGGCTTACCATCCTTCTTCCGGACGATCACCACGGGTGAGCTCCAGGGGCTGCTGGACGGTTCAATTTGACCCTCGTTCAACATCTTGTCCACCTCTTCATTGATAACCTCCTGCATTCTCGGGTTTTGAGGACGATATCGTTGTTTTATCGGCTCAGGGTTCAACAATCGGATGTGATGTTGTATCCAAGGTGTCGTTCCCTTTATTTGTTGAAATACTGGCAATTCAGTCTTCAAAAACTGGTCTAACTGGTATTGTTGAACGGCAGCTAGGTTTCCTCCTTCGATACTCTCAATACCCGGTGGAAAATTATCTATCGGTTGGACAGTATTGTGAGAAGAGATTGGTCGCGGTGGCGTCTGTGTTGTGCCTTCCAGAACGTTTGACACAGGCTGAAGGGGAAATGCTCCCTCAGGGACTGGTATATTTACGGCGGGAGACGTCTTCGTTTCGACGGACTGTGCATAGCGATAGGTCACGTCCTCCTGGTTTAGGAACACCGTTGCACTACCCAAATCCAATCGGAAATTGTGTGTTCGGAGAACGTCCATGCCTATCACTATGTCCACAGTAAGTTGTGGCACAATTAGTAGCTCGGCGGATAGCTGTCCCTGTCCAATGGTTATGTCGGGTTTGAAGCTTTGGTTCACTGGGATGAGTGAACCGTCAGCCTGACGAGACTGACGCACGGAATGGGTCAACGGTGGCCATCCGTAGCGTTCGCAGCAGGTGCCAACGGCCGGACTTGCGAAAGTCCTGGTTGCTCCGGAATCAATGAGAGCCATGAAGGTGGTGTCACCTATGCCTACCTTCACAAACGGCCTATTATCAGTAGAACGGACGGCGGAGACATGAGTCGAGGAAACTAACGGCGGAGGCTCGACGGTTCTCGACGTTGTCGAGCCTCTGGTCCGTTTCCCGAGTGGCTACAATCACAGTCCCGTGAAAGTACGCCATTTCGGCCACAGCGTGAACAAAATATTTTGGGCGGGTTTCGGCAATCAACTCTCATGTGTCCATTCTGACCACACCTCCAGCAGGTAGTGTTTCCCTGGACAGCCGGTAATGGGGTTGGGGGTAGGTTTCGTGGGGGCGGCGGCGGTCGGTCACGATAGGAAGTACTTGGTGCATCTCGTGGCGGTGTTGCCACTACATGAGTGTGGTGGTTGTCACTCATGGTGGTATCGACCCTAGTGTATGGTCGGGAGGAGGATGGAGGGGTTACTGACGGTCCTGCACACGGACTTCGCTGGGGTACCGTTGCAGAAACGGGTAACGGTGGGGCGGATTTTTGGACGCGACAAGAGGCTGCCGTGGGAGAAAATGCTTGGTCGATTCCCGAATTAAATTGACAAATCCAGTTTTAATCAGAAGTATTTTCTCGAACAGAATGATTCCTTCTCCGTTTTCGTAAATTTCTGCGGTCAATGTCCGGCCAGCAGGCGATACAACACCTTAGGGACACTGAAGAAAACAGCCCTCTATAACCAACTCTTCCTGCCAGCGGGCAACGGTAACGGTGGGGCGGATTTTTGGACGCGACAAGAGGCTGCCGTGGGAGAAAATGCTTGGTCGATTTCTGCCCGCAACAGTTCGTATTCACGGACAGCTTTGGAGAAACCAAAAATATCCACAAAGTCTGTTCTCCGAATCTGGCGTCTGTACTCTGGGTGGAGGTTTCTGTAGAGCCAGTTTAATTCCTGGTCTGGAGAAATTCCTCCATGCCGGCGGATGAGAGTCTGCAAGTCAGTAACATACTCAGAGCTACACTCGTGTAGTTGGTGTATCCTCCTACTGATAGCGACCTCCAAATCGAAACGGTAATTGACCGGAAAGAAAAAGTCTTGAAAACTGATATAAAACTCATTCCAGTTACTCCAATACCTCTTGTTATTCCGGAACCATAGGGCCGGCATACTCTGTAGTAAATCCGGCATAACCTGAAGCAAACGATCAGGGTGTATGCCTTGTGACGACCGTATCTCTTCAAGCCTTTCCAGAAAGGAGGCGGGGTCATCGGTTCCATCAAAATAAAGGCCCCAGTCTTTGACCTTCAAGGGTCTCACTGCTGGGGGAGTAGATGTTCCAGGCTGAGGCATGACGGATTGTACTCCCATACGGGTGCCACTGAGAACACTGGATACGGTCGGAGGACCTGTACTCGTTACAGTAATCGTTGGTAACGACGGGGTGGTTGTGATACCCACAGATGATGTTGGAAATACAAACGGCATCGTAGTTATTGGTACGGGAGTAGCTTGACCCTCACGAATAAACTTGATGAGGCGTCGGCGTTTTTCATCTACCGTGCCGGCAGTAGCAAGTTGAAATTTTGCTAACTCGGCGTCCAGTTCGTCTTTTCGCAGAAGGTATATCCATCCGACTCGAGTGTCGGCAGGTGGGCCTCCTGTCGGTGCATTCGTAGTTAGAGAAAAGCCTGAAGCTGTGTCAGGTTTCCCCTCGGACTCCGGTTTCCCGCCGGTCATTCTCTTTCAGTCCACTGAAAGCGGTTTGATGTAAAAAAAATCACTAGCACCTCCTGTGCTTCCTAAACGACTCGTATCTCAGAAACGGTGGATGGTATCGATGAAAGGTTGACGGGAATCGCTTCTACGCCCTCGAAAACCTATTAATCGAGATGTCACAAGGATTTTATGTCAAAATTAACAACTTGTCAAAATGACAAGTTAGCGGTTATTGACGTATTTCGGCGTTAAATAACCTCTAGATGTGATTACCAGTTGTTCCGGCACTATAAAATGACGGATTACTTTATTTTCCTCAAAATCGGATTTTCTTAAACTTTCGGTTATCAGTGCCTTCGGTATACTATAAAAAAACAAGTCCCTGCTCGGGCGCCAATTTGTAACGCCCTTTTTGCTCTAACAAGACAAAAGGAACAGGCGTTACTATGGCGCGGCGGTTGTTGGGCTCAATCGATTCTCTCTAACGAGAACGACTCAAAACTCAACAGTGTTTCGGGCGCCAGTTTATTAAAGTGGTATGCTCCACTCTCCCTTATTCACTTCGGAGGGAGGCCCAGGGCAGCTTCAGATGGAGATACGGTACTCCAGGGGTCAAATAAGGTGACTAAAGATCAAGAGCGGTCAAGTGGTTGCAGGCTTTAATTGCAACACTTGAATTTCATGAAATACCGGCTGCTATGCTTACTTTCAGAATTCTAGTAGTAAGAATAAAAGAAGGAAATAGGTAACAATGTCAGTATTTATTGTTGATTCCTTGAAATGAACATTAAACTAAAATATACTTGAAATAATAAAATTTACTACGCAGGGAAGCAAGTTCTGCACGGTAAGCGGGTGTCGGGTACTATTCGGTTTGATCGGTCTAAGAATTTAGGTTGTACGGGTGTTAAAAGCAGGTTGATTTGTATCCAGAGTGAGGTACTCAAGTTATGGAAAACTCGGTATATCTCTGGGGGTTCGGAGTATCTGTAACAGGAGCTAATGTGTTCGGACTAGACAATTTGACAAATACACAGTATATTTGTTTTCTATTCTGGCTTATTTCACGGCTCCCGGCAAGCTAGCCACTTCGTATATTCCCGAATTAAATTGACAAATCCAGTTTTAATCAGAAGTATTTTCTCGAACAGAATGATTCCTTCTCCGTTTTCGTAAATTTCTGCGGTCAATGTCCGGCCAGCAGGCGATACAACACCTTAGGGACACTGAAGAAAACAGCCCTCTATAACCAACTCTTCCTGCCAGCGGGCAAAACAACACCTTAGGGAAGAGACGGAGTGGGTTTGATTTAACACGACGGTAGGAGGAATCTACTCTGATGGTGTGCAACGGATTCGTTAGAAAAAGAAAATACACAGATACCCCAAATATACTAATAATTCAACGATTCTATCATTCCTGATTGAAACACGATAAAAATCTCAAGCGATCAAAACAATATGAAAAATTATTTCTAAATTGCTTACGGTTTTTATGGGTACGGCTTGCAGGTCGATTCACTATCTGGATTTAACGCAATATTTCTCGGATTTCTACAGGATCACAAACGCGACAAGTGTGAGAAGCGCGAAGAGAAGAGAAGAGCAGACGGGCAGACGTATTTATAAGGAACCGGTGGCCTTCGGAATATGACGTAGAAAATTGAATGAAAAACGAAAAAAAAAGTCTGCTCTGACTTTTTAAGGTATCAAAAACATGAGCTACAAGAAACCGGAGTTGGAAAACTATGTAAAAGTTAAAATTTTTAACTCACCACAAAAACTAATCAGGTCGCGAAAAAAACAATGGGACGGGGATTCTTGGTGAAGCCAAGAGGCAATGTTTTGTACAGAAAAGAATTGAATTGAACGGAGATTTTTAAATAAATCTACAGGGCGGGTAGAGATTGTACGAGTGACGGTTTCAGAACTTGTCACCCTGTCAACAATGTTTTCTAACTTACTCTTAATAATAGCAATAATAGCGATAACAATAATAATATCAATAATAATAATAATATGTTAACGTGAATAAATCTAGGCAGGTTACAGGGTGATCCAACGAAGCCTCTCAGCTGAAGGCCTGGTCTTCAATGCGGATAATAAATCATCCCATACAGGGTGTAAAAATATGCTTCGTTACATCCCCCTCTTACTTCCGGAAAAAAAAATGAAAACTTCGTTTGCATTTCTTTTTTTTTTTTTATTTAAGTTAACTATGGTTACCCGGTGAACTCTTCGGTGATAGAATAGGTCTGCATGTCGTATTCCGGAACTACAAACGGAGATGGAGAAGTTCTGGCTGGACGGGGTGCAACTCCGGGCTGGATAATTGGCTAGTGGCGGCGATTTCCGGGGGTGGTGTTGCTTGATCGGCGCTTACATCTGCAGAAGGCACATTGTGTCGTCTTTTCCGCTACGGTGGGTGTCACCGTCTGGGTACGTACATTTCGGGTTCGAGAGATGGTACTGATGTGGTTTGGGTACGGGCTGAGTCCAGCCTCGTTAAATAGGCAGGGGCAGTCGCGGGACATGACCCCATCTCGGCCACATCTGGAACAAAACAACCGTCGCGGGTTGAGGCAGGCGAAGCGGGTGTGTCCTAGAAATCCACAGCGCCAACACAGGGTGTTATCGACGTGAACATTCTGGAAGCGGGAATCCTGAAGAGCATCCGGTCGCTGGCGCAGAGGTATCATCATGCGAGCCCTACTTTCAGGTTCGACTTTCACGGGGACATGCACAGCGGAACGGAAAACTTCCTGGCTCTCATGGAATTCTCCCTCTGCAAACTGTTCTCGGAACGCCATGCGGGGCGTAGATGGTCGGGGGTTGATCTCAAAATAACTATTTTCCTCGAACGGGTCGTCGTAGGGGTGTGGAATTGTCTTCTGGCGGTTGACGGTTCCTGTGTCTGGGTGGGTCTGGGTACCCCTGTCGGTACTAAGCGAGCGTATGGATTCCTTGGCCGGAGTGGTGACGATCTCGGCGGACGAGGATGGTCGATCGTTTACTGCTTCGGTCATGGTGGGGCCCATTAATTGTCCTGAGCTAGATTGTCTGGGTGTGCACCCTAGGTGGCGTCGTAGGATGACTCCAGAGAGGGGACGAGTTCGGCGGACGGTCGGACATGATACCTACAATAAGCCGAGTTATTATTCATTTTGTGGTTAGGTAGGGTTTCAGATCCTTAATATGGACACGATTCACCCGCTTTCCGTGATGTCCCTTGAGATCATATACAACGGGAGTGACTACTCTAACAACGGTAAAAGGGCCGGTATATTTAGGGGCAAGTTTGGCTGCGTAACCTTGGACTTTGGAGGACAGCGAGTGCTCTTTCTTCATCACCTGGTCGCCGACGTGACATCTCCAGTCTCTACGTCGTAAGTTGTAATAATGGCTTTGTGTGGTGAAGGCTCGAGCCAAATTTACACTCACCAACTCATGGACTTCTCGTAACTTGTCCATATGTGTTGTCCACGCAGAGTGTCTCAACGGTTCGTCTTCGGTCTCGGGAAGGTCTATTGGAAAAACTGATTTTGGCGGATTGAGTTCTCTGCCAAAATTTAAAAAGGCCGGTGTAAATCCAGTGGATTCCTGGCGGGCTGTATTCAATGCAAATTGTAATTCCGACAGGTAGACATCCCATTTTCGGTGGTCATTGGCGCAGTACTGGGAAATCATAGTCTTAACGGTTTTATTTGCCCTTTCCACGGGATTGGCTTGCGGAGTGTACGGAGGAGTGAAGCGGTGATGAATACCAAGTTCAGCGAGAAGATCGGTTAACACATGGCCGGTATATTGGGTACCATTGTCGCTAATAACGGTGTCTGGACGGCCGAAACACAATACGATGTCTTCGTAAAAAGCTTTGGCCACGGCAGCGGAAGTAGCCTTTCGGAGAGGACGGACTTGTAACCATTTGGTAAACCTATCCTGAAATACACACAGGTAGCTGTTTCCTTTGCTGGACCGGGGCAGTGGACCTACCAGGTCAGTAGAAATAGTGCTCCAAGGTTTCCCATTTGGTGACGGATACATTTTTCCTGGCGGCTGTTGTTGAGGTACCTTATACTGCTGACATGACTGACACGCTCGGACGTACTGGGAAATGTCACGAAACATTCCGGGCCAGTAATACCGTCGTGCGATCCGAGCGGCAGTCTTTGCTATACCCATGTGCCCTGCCGTTACCACATCGTGGTTTTCCTGCAGCACTTTCGCTCGCAGGGGTTTGGGCACACATAGCTTCCACGGATCTGTCATTTCGGGCTCAGCCATGTCACTGGCGTCCCAGAAATGGCGGAATAATTTTCCCTCCTTCACACAATAGTCCGGAAAAGCTTCTGGATTACGGCTTACTTCTTGCTTCTTATTTTCATACCAAGAACAGGTATGTTCCTCTTCGACGGGTTCGACGGCCAGACAGTTCAAATTAGGATCATCACTCTCGGGCAGCGGTTGGCGAGACAACGCATCTGCCACTCGGTTCAAGGCGCCCTTGCGGTACTTGACTTCGTAATCAAACTGCTGCAAGAACATTGCCCAACGGGCAATACGTCCGGACGGACTTTTGAGTGATCTAATCCACTTGAGGGATTGATGGTCACTCAGGACGGTGAAACGGTAGCCTTCGAGATACGGCCTCATCTTCTCGATCCCCCACACAATGGCAAGACATTCTTTCTCAGTGACAGAGTAATTCCGTTCAGGTGGAGACAGGGTACGGCTAGCATAAGCTATCACGTGCTCTTGGCCTTCCATTGTCTGAGTTAGGGCAGCACCCAGTCCATATTCGCAAGCATCTGTCTGAAGGATAAACGGTTTCGTGAAGTCGGGGCACGACAATACTGGGGCTTCCGTCAGACAAACTTTCAGTCTCTCGAACGCATCACTTTGGTCATTTTCCCACCTCCAGCGGTAATTCTTCCTCAGGAGTTTAGTCAGCGGGGATGCCAATTGGGAAAAATTCTGGATGAACCTGCGGTACCAGGAGATCATCCCCAGAAACTGTCGGAGTTTCTTAACAGAGGTAGGAGCGGGCCATTGGATGACAGCTTCGACTTTGTCGGGATCGGTCCGAATACCCTCAGGCGTGACTAAATGGCCAAGGTATCGGAGTGAGTTCAGACAGAACTTGCATTTCTCCGGGTTCAGCTGGAGGTTAGCTTCTTGCAGTCTTCGGAAAACTTTTCGTAAGTTTACTAGGTGCTCTTCGAAGGTTCTACCTAAGACGATAATGTCGTCCAGATAGGCGAAGGCAAACGGTTCCATATCGGGACCGATGATGGTGTCCATGAGTCGCTGAAACGTGGCGGGGGCAGAGTGCAGCCCGAACGGCATGACCGTGAACTGAAATAGTCCACGTCCTGGCACAGTGAAAGCGGTTATTGGCTTACTGTCGGTTGCTAGAGGTATCTGCCAATATCCTTGACGGAGATCCAAGCTGGATATGAATTTCGCTTCACGGAGTTTATCAAGGATCATGTTGATAAACGGTAACGGGTACGCGTCCTTTTCGGATACCTCGTTAACCTTCTGGAAATCGATGCAAAAACGGGGCTTACCATCCTTCTTCCGGAGGATCACCACGGGTGAGCTCCAGGGGCTGCTGGACGGTTCAATTTGACCCTCGTTCAACATCTTGTCCACCTCTTCATTGATAACCTCCTGCATTCTCGGGTTTTGAGGACGATATCGTTGTTTTATCGGCTCAGGGTTCAACAATCGGATGTGATGTTGTATCCAAGGTGTCGTTCCCTTTATTTGTTGAAATACTGGCAATTCAGTCTTCAAAAACTGGTCTAACTGGTATTGTTGAACGGCAGCTAGGTTTCCTCCTTCGATACTCTCAATACCCGGTGGAAAATTATCTATCGGTTGGACAGTATTGTGAGAAGAGATTGGTCGCGGTGGCGTCTGTGTTGTGCCTTCCAGAACGTTTGACACAGGCTGAAGGGGAAATGCTCCCTCAGGGACTGGTATATTTACGGCGGGAGACGTCTTCGTTTCGACGGACTGTGCATAGCGATAGGTCACGTCCTCCTGGTTTAGGAACACCGTTGCACTACCCAAATCCAATCGGAAATTGTGTGTTCGGAGAACGTCCATGCCTATCACTATGTCCACAGTAAGTTGTGGCACAATTAGTAGCTCGGCGGATAGCTGTCCCTGTCCAATGGTTATGTCGGGTTTGAAGCTTTGGTTCACTGGGATGAGTGAACCGTCAGCCTGACGAGACTGACGCACGGAATGGGTCAACGGTGGCCATCCGTAGCGTTCGCAGCAGGTGCCAACGGCCGGACTTGCGAAAGTCCTGGTTGCTCCGGAATCAATGAGAGCCATGAAGGTGGTGTCACCTATGCCTACCTTCACAAACGGCCTATTATCAGTAGAACGGACGGCGGAGACATGAGTCGAGGAAACTAACGGCGGAGGCTCGACGGTTCTCGACGTTGTCGAGCCTCTGGTCCGTTTCCCGAGTGGCTACAATCACAGTCCCGTGAAAGTACGCCATTTCGGCCACAGCGTGAACAAAATATTTTGGGCGGGTTTCGGCAATCAACTCTCATGTGTCCATTCTGACCACACCTCCAGCAGGTAGTGTTTCCCTGGACAGCCGGTAATGGGGTTGGGGGTAGGTTTCGTGGGGGCGGCGGCGGTCGGTCACGATAGGAAGTACTTGGTGCATCTCGTGGCGGTGTTGCCACTACATGAGTGTGGTGGTTGTCACTCATGGTGGTATCGACCCTAGTGTATGGTCGGGAGGAGGATGGAGGGGTTACTGACGGTCCTGCACACGGACTTCGCTGGGGTACCGTTGCAGAAACGGGTAACGGTGGGGCGGATTTTTGGACGCGACAAGAGGCTGCCGTGGGAGAAAATGCTTGGTCGATTTCTGCCCGCAACAGTTCGTATTCACGGACAGCTTTGGAGAAACCAAAAATATCCACAAAGTCTGTTCTCCGAATCTGGCGTCTGTACTCTGGGTGGAGGTTTCTGTAGAGCCAGTTTAATTCCTGGTCTGGAGAAATTCCTCCATGCCGGCGGATGAGAGTCTGCAAGTCAGTAACATACTCAGAGCTACACTCGTGTAGTTGGTGTATCCTCCTACTGATAGCGACCTCCAAATCGAAACGGTAATTGACCGGAAAGAAAAAGTCTTGAAAACTGATATAAAACTCATTCCAGTTACTCCAATACCTCTTGTTATTCCGGAACCATAGGGCCGGCATACTCTGTAGTAAATCCGGCATAACCTGAAGCAAACGATCAGGGTGTATGCCTTGTGACGACCGTATCTCTTCAAGCCTTTCCAGAAAGGAGGCGGGGTCATCGGTTCCATCAAAATAAAGGCCCCAGTCTTTGACCTTCAAGGGTCTCACTGCTGGGGGAGTAGATGTTCCAGGCTGAGGCATGACGGATTGTACTCCCATACGGGTGCCACTGAGAACACTGGATACGGTCGGAGGACCTGTACTCGTTACAGTAATCGTTGGTAACGACGGGGTGGTTGTGATACCCACAGATGATGTTGGAAATACAAACGGCATCGTAGTTATTGGTACGGGAGTAGCTTGACCCTCACGAATAAACTTGATGAGGCGTCGGCGTTTTTCATCTACCGTGCCGGCAGTAGCAAGTTGAAATTTTGCTAACTCGGCGTCCAGTTCGTCTTTTCGCAGAAGGTATATCCATCCGACTCGAGTGTCGGCAGGTGGGCCTCCTGTCGGTGCATTCGTAGTTAGAGAAAAGCCTGAAGCTGTGTCAGGTTTCCCCTCGGACTCCGGTTTCCCGCCGGTCATTCTCTTTCAGTCCACTGAAAGCGGTTTGATGTAAAAAAAATCACTAGCACCTCCTGTGCTTCCTAAACGACTCGTATCTCAGAAACGGTGGATGGTATCGATGAAAGGTTGACGGGAATCGCTTCTACGCCCTCGAAAACCTATTAATCGAGATGTCACAAGGATTTTATGTCAAAATTAACAACTTGTCAAAATGACAAGTTAGCGGTTATTGACGTATTTCGGCGTTAAATAACCTCTAGATGTGATTACCAGTTGTTCCGGCACTATAAAATGACGGATTACTTTATTTTCCTCAAAATCGGATTTTCTTAAACTTTCGGTTATCAGTGCCTTCGGTATACTATAAAAAAACAAGTCCCTGCTCGGGCGCCAATTTGTAACGCCCTTTTTGCCCTAACAAGACAAAAGGAACAGGCGTTACTATGGCGCGGCGGTTGTTGGGCTCAATCGATTCTCTCTAACGAGAACGACTCAAAACTCAACAGTGTTTCGGGCGCCAGTTTATTAAAGTGGTATGCTCCACTCTCCCTTATTCACTTCGGAGGGAGGCCCAGGGCAGCTTCAGATGGAGATACGGTACTCCAGGGGTCAAATAAGGTG
Source organism: Chrysolina oricalcia (assembly GCA_944452925.2). NCBI lineage: Eukaryota > Metazoa > Arthropoda > Insecta > Coleoptera > Chrysomelidae > Chrysolina > Chrysolina oricalcia. The sequence goes on from OX101824.2 coordinate 36,895,239, forward strand.
ACTAAAGATCAAGAGCGGTCAAGTGGTTGCAGGCTTTAATTGCAACACTTGAATTTCATGAAATACTGGCTGCTATGCTTACTTTCAGAATTCTAGTAGTAAGAATAAAAGAAGGAAATAGGTAACAATGTCAGTATTTATTGTTGATTCCTTGAAATGAACATTAAACTAAAATATACTTGAAATAATAAAATTTACTACGCAGGGAAGCAAGTAAGCGGGTGTCGGGTACTATTCGGTTTGATCGGTCTAAGAATTTAGGTTGTACGGGTGTTAAAAGCAGGTTGATTTGTATCCAGAGTGAGGTACTCAAGTTATGGAAAACGCGGTATATCTCTGGGGGTTCGGAGTATCTGTAACAGGAGCTAATGTGTTCGGACTAGACAATTTGACAAATACACAGTATATTTGTTTTCTATTCTGGCTTATTTCACGGCTCCCGGCAAGCTAGCCACTTCGTATATTCCCGAATTAAATTGACAAATCCAGTTTTAATCAGAAGTATTTTCTCGAACAGAATGATTCCTTCTCCGTTTTCGTAAATTTCTGCGGTCAATGTCCGGCCAGCAGGCGATACAACACCTTAGGGACACTGAAGAAAACAGCCCTCTATAACCAACTCTTCCTGCCAGCGGGCAAAACAACACCTTAGGGAAGAGACGGAGTGGGTTTGATTTAACACAACGGTAGGAGGAATCTACTCTGATGGTGTGCAACGGATTCGTTAGAAAAAGAAAATACACAGATACCCCAAATATACTAATAATTCAACGATTCTATCATTCCTGATTGAAACACGATAAAAATCTCAAGCGATCAAAACAATATGAAAAATTATTTCTAAATTGCTTACGGTTTTTATGGGTACGGCTTGCAGGTCGATTCACTATCTGGATTTAACGCAATATTTCTCGGATTTCTACAGGATCACAAACGCGACAAGTGTGAGAAGCGCGAAGAGAAGAGAAGAGCAGACGGGCAGACGTATTTATAAGGAACCGGTGGCCTTCGGAATATGACGTAGAAAATTGAATGAAAAACGAAAAAAAAAGTCTGCTCTGACTTTTTAAGGTATCAAAAACATGAGCTACAAGAAACCGGAGTTGGAAAACTATGTAAAAGTTAAAATTTTTAACTCACCACAAAAACTAATCAGGTCGCGAAAAAAACAATGGGACGGGGATTCTTGGTGAAGCCAAGAGGCAATGTTTTGTACAGAAAAGAATTGAATTGAACGGAGATTTTTAAATAAATCTACAGGGCGGTTAGAGATTGTACGAGTGACGGTTTCAGAACTTGTCACCCTGTCAACAATGTTTTCTAACTTACTCTTAATAATAGCAATAATAGCGATAACAATAATAATATCAATAATAATAATAATATGTTAACGTGAATAAATCTAGGCAGGTTACAGGGTGATCCAACGAAGCATATCAGCTGAAGGCCTGGTCTTCAATGCGGATAATGAATCATCCCATACAGGGTGTAAAAATATGCTTCGTTACAATGACAAAAATTGCGAAAAGGAGATTTTTTTATAGCTCATCCTGTATTTGATTTGCTGAATTTTTGATATGATGAAGTTCAAGTCAAGCTGATCAATAGTGTTCATGGGCCCAACCTTGAAAATTAAACAGTTTTTTCTCTACCAGGTGTTGAAGATTTAGAGATAAGACTAACTCAGTTATCCACATATTCCACCGAGCTTATAATCATATTTTTTGTTTTCAATTCTCACTTCAAGAGTTTGGTAAAGGATGTTCATTATGTACAGGGTGAATCATTTTCAATGACCAATGTTGAAATAACGACGAAAACCTTACACCATTATTGAACTGATCCATCTAAAATAATATTCTGTGATAATTATACTTACTGACTGACCCTTTGATCATTACCAATTGAAAAAAAGTTGTACAAAGAATATTAAAAAATCTGATATATTTCAAGCATTTATACTGATATTTCAATTCAGGAATATTTGAGAAAAAATATTGTCAGAAGTTATTCTCGTATTGTTGGTTTCCTCCTATTATTACTATTCTATGGGTATTTTCCCGGACGTTGCTAATATTATTATTAATAATGATACTCCCTCATGAACACTCGTAGAGTGTACCCTGACCGGGCAGAGGACGGTTATTATTATTTTAACCGTGGCGCTCCGGGACAACTTACTGATTTTTGGTGGCTCATTTACTTTTCAACTGAAGGAAAACCCGGAAAACCTACAGCTCCACCCCGGGTGGTCGGTGTGCACTCCAAGCTAGCACTACACGGAAATGGCATCTAGACAACTCACAATACACTTGATTTCCAACGAAGTATGTGGTCGTCTATCGATAGTTTCGTTGCGATAACATGAAAAACACACTTTTCCCACCACTTTGTTGGAAGTCTGAAGACCCACAGTACCACCCCACCCTCTCAACCCTCTCTTTCTCTTCTCTTTTCCTCTCGCTCTCGCTCTCTCTTATATTTATTTTATTTGTTTTTGAACTGACCAACCCAGCATTCGAATTCTTTACCGAGATATTTGTTCCCTGAGGATTGAAATGTTCAAAAATTAAAAATCAATAAGATTTTTCTTTTATTCACACGATGTTCCCTGGACGTAACAGGAATTTTCCTTTTGTGAGAAGCTGGAAATAAAAAATGTAAAAATATTTTAATATAAATGAAACGAATCGACAAATATAGATCAAATTGTTTGAAATGGTACCCTTCAACACCTTGTAGAGACTGTATATCAATTTTGTTCAAGAAATATGTTGAATGGTTGGTGGTCAAGTATCCCTAAAGCTCAAAATATAAAATAAAAATATACAAAATGTCACCATGAAAACTGTCACATCTTGACTCACCCTGTACAAAATGTTGAATTTATCAATTTTGAAAAATTCAAATGATGAGCATATCAGTGTGATACTTGGTTTGGTCACATCTTCACTTCGTCGGGTTGAATGAGAATTTCATTTTGAATAATGCTGGACTCGCCCTGTATCCAACAATATTTTTTATCAAAAACCAGTCTAGAAGTATTGCTGTATGGGTGAGCAATATCTGTCGCGAAATACATTTTTATTTTTGTTTTCCTGAAAGCAATACTACTTTAAAGAAATTGCCACTCACCAACTTTGACGCCCTGTATCTCGAAAACTAGCCATAGGATTGAGTTGGGCCCATGGACACTTTTGATCAGCTTGACTTGAACTACATCATATCAAAAATTCATCGAATTTCACCGGGACCCATTTTCCATTAGAATGGTGCGGGGTTCTTTGAACGGTTTGTTGTGGAATAATGAAACCAAAAACATTTCGAAGGGTATTACCGATACTACTTTTTGAGAGAAGAAATATTGCAATTACTCGACAGATGGGCGCTGGGAGCACATCAATTCGAAAATTTCGAAAGGCATAAAAATAGAAATTGAGAAAAAAATTCTTAACAAAATTCAAAAACATTTAGATGGTTGTGAAGAGAATTGAATTATCTTTTCAACGATGTGACACTTGACACCCCATGCCATTTAAAAATTTTGAGTTGATATGCCCCCCCGCGCCCCCTGTCGTGCAATCACCATATTTTTTATTTTAAAAAGTATTATCGGTGAAACCCTCCAAACAGTTTTTTTTTCATGTTTGTATGTCAAATCGTTCAAAAAAAAGCCGCACTGTATAAGAATTATTAGAGGTTTTCCCGAATTTTCTAAGTGAAAAATGCAGAGATCTGGTCGTATGAATAACCATTTTGTAGGTTTTTAATTTTCTTCATAAGTTTCATTGACTGAAGAACGATATCTCCAGTACTTTTTGAGATATTTGCAAAAAAACAAAAAAGTTGTGATGTTTTACTATTTCTGGTTTAAAAAATTCCACAAAGCGATTTTGCTGGGTGGAAAACCAGGATTTTCATTTACGAACTATCTTACAAGAAGTAGTATAGGCCGTTTGCGTCTTATATTTTGTGTGAAAAGAACCTCTTATTTTCGTCTGCAGCATGGCCTATAATGCAAGCCTCCAGTTTGGGATATCAACTGAATCTGCCTAGTTATTATCAAGCTATGGGGCTTCAAGGAGTGAAATGGTTTTTTTTTTCTTTGGTGTTTTGGCATCGACTGCTATGGTCTTGCTATGTGTCATGGGTAGGCCTTGTGACTAACTCCATAGGCCACCTTGGGAGCAGCACTGTTAATTGAAACGCAACAGTGAATCGTGCAGGACTCACCCTAGCCGAGCCACGATATTTTAATAATTTAATAGTCCAAATTAAATTAAAAAATCCCAGTCGCAACTGGGGCTCGAACTCCGGACCTTTCGACTCAGAGTCGGACGCTCTAATCACTGCGCCACGACCCGACATGAGTGAAATACTTACTTTCAATGATGTGGAAGATATAATAATCGCAGAATAAACTAGAAAAACTGAAAGGAGGAAAAATTTCCCTATCCAGTTTTCGAATTTTTTTTCACAATTACGTAAAAAATACACTAGTTAAATAATTTTTTGACAAAAATTTTGTCCACAAAGTTCAGTTTTACAGGCCTTGTAGCTCTGAAATTTTTTTTGGGTTTGAACGTTGCAATAAATCAGAAATCAATAAATAAATAGTGAGGGGATTTCAATTCAGTATTGATATACAATTAATTGATTTGAAGTGTCTGAAAACCAGTTTTTTAACAACTATATTAAACGAGGTTTCTGAACCATTACAAAAGATTATAAACCATATTAAATTCCATGAAAGCTTTTTAAAAATATTTTAACATGATTTTTTACGTTTAAATATATAAATACAGTCCTGAGTAACGGATGAATTCATCTTCTATGTGTTTATGAATGCTAGTTAAAAAATCCTGAAACATATCAGTTTTTATACTGGGTGTCCCAGAGGTCGCGCACCCCAAGAGAAAAATATTCTGACACGAAAAGTCCTTAGCCATTTTTCAATCAGATGCATAGATAATTAATTAATAATCAATGAAAGTGACCATTCAGGAGCGCGCGACAGAAGCAAAAGCAGTAAAAGACGCGAGAGTGAGACGCCAGAGCTGCTGCTGGCTTCTCACGCAGTAGACCGAGAGTGTGGACGGACCAACCGTGGACGGCGGACGTACGTGATTCTAGGTGCGAGCTCCTGATTGGTCACTTTCATTAATTAATAATTAATAATCTATGCATCTGATTGAAAAATGGCTAAGGACTTTTCGTCTCAGAATATTTTTCACTTTCGATCCCTACAATGGGGTGCGCGACTTCTGGGACACTCAATATATGAAACTACATTTTCTCAATAAAATTAGTCGCATGTCCCTTCAACCCCTAGGGGTAATAGCTACTCCTATAAAAAATTTGCAATGAAAGGGGTAGCGTGCGATACCGCGTTCAAAAGGAGTTTCAATTCTCTAGTCAGCACTATAGCATTTTTGTTTTGTACGTTAGTTATACAAAAAAAATATTTTCAATTGTTTAATTATTAACGACGTGTAGCTAATTAAGATAAATTTTAAATACGTTTGACCTTTTTTGGTAAAAAGATTAAAAGATAATAGACTAGTCAATCGTGACAGGTTTTTGTCTCAAAGGCTATTTGTTTTGTATGGAATAAAATTACTTTTTTCTTGAGTCCAAAAATCAAGAAGTGCTATACGTATTTCTGAATAGAGCATTGGAAATCCTCTTAAATGCGGTATCACACGCTAACCCTTTTGTCTCAAAATTTTCATAGGGGTTGATATTGCCCCCAGGGGGTTTAAGGGTCTGGTGAATGATTTCATTGCGGAAGTGTAGTTTCGTATATAAAAATTGACATTTTTCAGGATATTTCATTTGCATTCATAATTACGTAGAAAATTAATGTATTCGTTACTTTAGGACCTCACTGTGTTTGGTCTTGAAATGTTCCTTCACACGGGGTATTTTTCAACTCTCAGTAATAAGGAGCACACATAAGGAATATAAAACTTTTGAAGAGGAGGGTTAGATAAACTCAATTTTTATCCAATTTGTTGATGCCCGAAGGAATTCTGAGGTAATAGCCTATTTTCACCGTCAATGTGGACTGGACGGGACTGGATCTACAAAGATTACATGGAAAAGTTGAAGCCATCTTAATTGTAATCATTTTATTCGTTATATCCACGAACGAATGTTTAAATGCGAGAAGGAAGTTTGAGCAAATCTTTGACGCAAATGACGCAGCACGTTAGTTATCTGGGGGTTAGTTGTTTAGCGTTATTTTGTTTTGCTTGAGAATCTGCTGTAACAGTAAAATGAAATGACTTTGCTGGTAAAAGGCCTCTTGAAATGGCTAAAAGTAAAATGAGGATCATAAAGACCGTTTTTAATTCGATTGTAGATAAAAATGTTTTTTCGATTACGAAAATAACACACGCGAACAATGCCGACCCTGCTTTTTGTTACAATGTTATCTCATTTAAACAAATAACAGAGCCAGTAGGTGCAATATATCAAATTTAATACCAGGATGAAGAGTATAATACCATTCTCGAATTGAGGAATTGATTATTCTGAAAAAGTATTCAACTGAGTTAGTGAGAATGCAGTCAGGTATGTGCTTAAATCAAATAATCTTGCAAATAATATCACATAAGTTACAGGGGGCACTTGCAATTGCGTCCTCTGATGTATCGAGGAACGTTGCACAAGTATCTGTTAGATATCATTGAATACCCGTCGTGGTCTTAGCCAGGGAGTAGTTGTTTTCTGACAGGTACTTGCCATAATAACCTTGCTGAATAGAATTCAATGTCACCTTTCAGAAAATTCAACTTGTCTTTGAGTCTACGTGAACCCGGAATATGGAACTCATATTCCATACGTCCAAGAACACTAATTTCCAATTATGGTGTTTAACATAGTGTCAAGTTTGTTCGGAAAAGTATTCACTACAATCACAGAGGTATAATCTGTATACCGGGATAATCACTCATGTTCCATGTGTCTGCAAAGGTAAGCTGTTAGATCACCCATCTACCGAGTAACCAACTCCTTCTCCTTGTTCTGTAAATAGAACTTAATATTCCCCTTGAGGGTGATGTTAACATCAGAGATGTGGATCCTATCTTCTGGATAATTAACATACGGCATTCTACCCTTTTATTGGTAATACTCCCCCTGCTCTACTTGAAAGTTTCCCAAGCCTTATTTTGTGGGTTATAATAGTATATAGTTAACCTGCTTGCTTAGTACTTTTCTTCTGCCTGTACAGGTAGAATCCCAGAATTATATTGAGCAACCAACACCCAGGGTCACCATCTCAGTTTCGTTCTTACACTAGATATTTCTATCAAAAACTGCAGTTCTTGAATTATTTCAGACTTCAGGTTTTGCGTCAGTCTGGAATTGCATGAAGTTGGTCTAGTTTGAGTGTCAGTGAAATGCGATTTTTTTATTGAATGGGTGCACCACCGATTCAAAATTCCAAAACCTACTATTTCGTGAACGGGGTGGAATAAGTGGTACCGAAACGGATTTGCAGCGAACTGGCAAAAGCAAATCCACGTTTTTGTAAACAGATGACGCCAGGAGTAAATATTGACGAAAAGAGTACAAAGCTGAAGAAAAACAGATGAGAACAATAACAAAATACCAGACGAAAAAGCTAGAGGGATGAAAATCTTGACGAAATCAAAAGGACATAAAAGAAAGTAAACTGATGTCTACGTGAACCCGGAATATGGAACTCATATTCCATATGTGCCAAGAACACTAATTTCCAATTATGGTGATTAACATAGTGTCAAGTTTGTTCGGAAAAGTATTCACTACAATCACAGAGGTATAATCTGTATACCGGGATAATCACTCATGTTCGTTTTTGTAAACAGATGACGCCAGGAGTAAACATTGACGAAAAGAGTACAAAGCTGAAGAAAAACAGATGAGAACAATAACAAAATACCAGACGAAAAAGCTAGAGGGATGAAAATCTTGACGAAATCGAAAGGACATAAAAGAAAGTAAACTGATGAGCTTATATTAACAAAACAGCCCATGAAGGCAAGGTAGTGGTCTAGGAAGTTGAAACAGTCGAAAAACAAAACGTAGGGATCTATGATATCGAGGGAAACTTTCGGGTGATATAGAAGTGGAAAATTGGACATGAAACTAGTATGGGAGAATACTTCAGAGTCGTTGATGCTTTGGATATGTACATTAAAATGTGAAACAAGTCTAATAAAGCCTTCTCAAGAGTCAGTCACAATAAACGAAAGAAACGTTGCAAAAATATGGAAAAGGCAATCCAGATTTGGTGGATAAACTTCCACGCTCGATTGTCAGCAGTATACACTTCTTCTTGTTCTTTAAGGAAGAATCGCTGCAAATCCAGGAACTCTGAAGACATAGTCTTTGGGGGCACACGAAAGTTGCATTGAAAACGTAGGAGAATATGCAATACAAAGTAGGCTAAACCATAGAAGACGTGCGTCGGTTGCTTGTCGTCATTCAAGGTCATCCATCCATATGTTTACCAAAGATACAAGAGCTTCGTTGCGGAAACCTCATGACGATGAAGAGGTAGAGGAGAGGAGAATTCTGTATAAGAGAAGGAAAACATACTATATAATATGTCACTAGAGCCGTACCAGGCGTAAAAATCTAAAATATCTGCTCGTAGCGAGAAACCTTTCCACTTTATGAATTGACCACAAAGAAAGAGCCAGAAGAATTATAGTATACTGCAGTCATTCCTAGGCTGGCTAACAGACTCAATCTATCCAAGTTTGAATCAGTTGCCGTACGATAGTGAGCTCAGAACATTTCTTATGGTTTTCGGAGATGGCGTTTAACAGGAAAGCTCACATGGATCAAACGTAGAGTATCAGTTGGTCATACTGAAAACCAACGTCAATGATATGCTCGAATAGCTCAAGTGAACTCTGACCAGAATACTATTAGTATATCGTTTTACGAGTGACGTTTTACGAGAGAACAGTTTACCAGCAGTGGTTAAAAATAACAGAATCTCTTTAAACATTACTTATGATTTAAATATTTGTTAATTTTTACATTCGAGCAATTATTCAGAGTTATAGGATTATTACAATCAAGATGTTTATGTATTAAGGTAGATCATGCCACATCTGTTATGTTGTTAACTGATGTCACTCCAGATGAAGTTGCGCCATAAATGATAGAGTTGTATTTTGTATGGATTGTACAATTTTTGTTTGGATTTGATTTTTGCTGCTGATTGATCAATATATCTTTACTAGATTTCCAGCCTCCATGGGCTTTTTTAATTAAAGTGAGTCACCTCCTGCACCTACTAATCGTTGCGGAAGTTACGCAAACAATGCCCAGTACATTGTTGGGGATCAGGCAAGTTTGAATATTGATCTATTTGCATAGGATATGTACTGGATTCATTTTTCCAACAACCTGTCTGGTACACTTTCCGTTCTGGTACTTTATGAAGAATCTTGGATTTATTTTGTCCAAATCTAGTGGATGTAGGTTCATATATATTCTAGAAATCTCGTAGAAGAAATGTGGAAGGAACGCGGTACTTTTATTTTTGAAATACGTATTGGAACTAATGGCAAACTGCTGGTATCTTTCACACCATTTACTGTAAACAAATTAATTCATGACAACGACAAGTCCTTGAAACTTAAAAAAAATAATGATTCCTGCAAACGGTAATATTAATATCATTGAAATATTAGTTATGGTAAAGGTAAGCTTATCGGGCTCATTCTCGAAACAAACAGAAAAGTGGTGTTACTTACGTAGTTTTATCTTCTGAACACAAATCCGAAAGAATTTCATGAGTCTCTCATACTTGAATCTTAAAAATCGACCATTTTCAAACTTGATTTTCTCAGCGAAAAATCGCACAAAATGCCTCCTTCTTTTTGTTGACACATTTTTTAGACCCTAATCAACTCAATTTCAAGCACTAAAACCAAACGTTTTACTTAAAAATTCAATCTTCTTATAAAGTATACCTAACCCTTCCAACACCTCTGGAACGAACGCCAATGAAGAGTGAGGTTAAGTATAGTGTAACATAAGAAGGTTAATTTTTTCCGTAAAACGTTTGGTTTTGATGCATGTAATTGTAAAAAAATGATTAGGGAATGAAAAAAGTGTCGACCAAAAGAAGGAGGTATTGTCTACGATTTTTTACCAAAAAAATCGTGTTTAAAAACGGTCGAGATTCAAAAGGTCATAACTCGAAAAGTATAAGACACCCCCACGAAATTCTTTCGGATTCGTGTTCAGGGGATAAAACCACTTTTCTTTTTGTTTCGAAAATGAGCCCGATAAGCTTACCTTTACCTTAGTTATTAAGTATTTGGAGTCGGGTGCATTCTAAAAGAAATTGTATATCTATCGGAAGAAACATTTTTCGACTTTTGACTTTTGAAACCATCAGATTTTTATTTAAAAAAAAGAACATAACTTGATAGCGATATTACTTTTAATCGGTACAGTGGTTCTCAACATCGAATACTTAGTCATAGCGTCGATGACTTAAAGTTTTTTTGACTACTATCCGAATACGCAAATTTACGTGATTATCAACTCTCCGAGATTCGACTTCCGGCAATGGTGGAGGACAGACGGCGTCCTTAGTTGGAAGTCAAGTAAATGTGTGTGAATGGTAAATTTTTTTGAAAATTAGCAGTATTGTGCATCGTTTATAAGTGTTATGTGAATTTGTCTACTTCTCTAGCTTCCTACGCCGGTATCCAGGCCGGATGACAACGGATTTGTCGGAGCTAGGGGCATACTGCTATTTAAATCTACTTGAATTTATAATATGGGATGCAGTATTGCCTAGAGCAGGACAACTGCGTTCCAGTACACTAGAAGCTGGATATATGTCGAAAAGACGAAGTCCAATTAATTAAGTTAGAATAGAATATCAACTCTCCAATCCATGAATTTTGCTATATTTCTTCAAATCTCTTTTCAGATTTTACTGGTAATAAATCCAAATAGGTTACATCAGCTTGATTTGTTGATTTCTGGTGGTGTATTGGGAAAACTCAAATCACTTTCGGAATCAGAAATCATAAAACTTTAAAAACTTACAATGCTTTCGGTGCAAACTGACATGTCTTAATAATTGACAAAGAATGTCAAACTAATGAAACCATTCAACTAGATATAAATTGTTTTTTCCCGCTGCCGACACTGTAAATAGTCCATACATGCTTAGCAACAAAACAGGTAAATGGCCTATATCATTCGTTTACTAATTCATCTTGACAGGGGAACTTAATAGTGTCATTTACATGCCTAGGGTAATAATGACTTTGACTTTGACAAGTAATACCTTCAGCTTCATTCATATCAATTTTTAGGTTATGAGACCATTTGAATATTATTGTTGTCTGCTTATTTGGTAACTTAGTTACACGCACAAGCAACTTAGAATGAAATAGCGAACGAATAATCATGAAGGAAGGGTAAGAAAACAAACTTAAATTCAGGCAAATTTTGAGGAATGTCAACAAGCAGCGGGAAAAACGTAATAAGTAACACGGAATGTATCGACTGTTATCATCCTCGGCAAGCGACAAGCCTCGGCTTTGCCTCGGCTCGTACTCGCTCACCTCGAATGTTAACACGTCTTTACATTCCTTGTTACTTAAATAACTATTAAATCTCACGGTATTTTAAAGATTCTGTTCTGCTTTATAATTTAACACAAGTGAAAAAATGCATTCTAATTATAGAAATGATTCCTGTCCTTGATTTAATATTTAAAGTCGTCAAAACATTATATACGTGGGCGGAAAATGATTTAAAATATTAATTCAACTTTCATCACTAGAAACGAAAGTTAACGTTATGAGATTTTCTTACACTTGCGACAGAAATCACGTTTTTGCTGAAGGATTCTATTTTAAAATGATGTATTTTCGTAAAGGGTTGTAGTAGAAATTGTTATCCTATATGAAGTGAAATGATGGTGATTATTCTGTGGCATATACTCTCATGGTTCACGAAAGACAACAAAGAGAGAGTTAAAGAATATACTACCGAATCGGAGTAATCTAGAGGAGAACAGTATCAGGTATCTGAATTTTGAAAAAGATATTGTTGAACGAAATTCTTGAAATTCTTTACTGTTTGTTACGTTCATAAACTGGATCATTTTGTTGTGAACTGGACTTGTCCGAGTATTTAAATGCGCTATATTTATGACTAAGCGTCGAGTTTCAGGGAAAAAAGGCCTGATAGTTTTGAATTATATTGTGATGGAAGGTAAAAAAAGTAGGAGTTTTACCCTTGTGGTTGAATAAGGTGGCATCCAAGAATTCTTCCAAATATTTGAGAAAGCAGAAACGTAACAGTGTGTACAATATATGTTGTTCCATGCTATCTATTTATAATAGATCTATCCAAAATTGAAATAATTACAGAAGTGGTAGAAAAAACTCCCGAAAATAAATTACCTCTTCATGAAATCACAATTTTGGATCTTTTACTTCAATGGGTGCCTTTTCCCATAAACATTAAAAGGTACCAAAACATGATAATGGGAATTTTCCAAGCAACGGAATATATGATGCGTATAAGAAATACTATGACTGTGGGTAATAGAAGCTTACTATTGAATTGAGTGAACTCTGTTCAAAATATGGTATGATGATAACGCTTAGAGGATATGAATTTGAATGGTTGACCTTTCCTTGACAACTTTCGAATTCGTGAAGAACCTAGAAAATCAGCGCGTTATGAATTGTGCACTTTGACTGAACCAAACTGAGGAGGCATTATTTTGAGAGATATATGTTTTCAACAATGGAATTTTTGTAAGTTTGGCTCACTTCTTATTGTTTAATACAAAGTAAATAGTCTGCTTAAACATATATTTTAAACTATTTTTGTAAAAAAAACCATGTACTTATGCTTCTTTCAATAATAATGATTGTTAAATATTCTATAATCTTGACCTAGTATGTGAAAGTAGCAGTATATTGAATTATTTTGATGGTAGAGAACATATTTTCCGACCTTGAGGTCAAATAACTCTGTCTCGAATAGCCCGTCCTTCATTCTATTTATTTCAAAACTGAGTTAACTAGTAGATATATTTAAATTTGCAATTTTGGATTAGTTTCTCACTGGTTCTTGAGGGTGACCATTACTAAGGCTTTGATATAACATAGTTCGTTTTCAATATCCGTCCTTTAGAATAGTAATTTTTTAAAAGCAAGATCTTTTTTGTATTTCAGTTTCATATTCCCATTGACTGTACTGATGGCCTTGGCTAAACTCCAAATTTTTTTTGTATTTATACTCTGGGGGAAGTAATTTTTTTTCAACGTAATATTCATACTTTCTCCTTAACTAGAAGTCACTTTCAAATGGAGCGCTGGTATCTAACCACAATGACCATACTTGGGTTCCTCCCGAGGAAAAAAGAAGGGACGGGATATTCTTGCAAAGCCATGTATCACGAAAAATACAATTGGACGACGCAGTCCTAAAAGTCCTAAAGACCTAATGAACATATTCCCTTTGAATATTTTATCAATAAATTTTATCCTTGAATGTTTTTGTGGCCAATATTTCTTCGAGAATTTTTCACCAATTTTATTTTGAAAATTTCTAACTAATATTGCAACAATATCGCAAAGTGTTCACTTTTTTCGCCATATTGCGTTTCAATAATTTGCCAATATTTTCATATATATGCTACTTGGGTTGTCCATCTCAGACGTCAAGCTGTCCCGATTAAAGTGTACGTACTTATCAGTTTATTTTTTGGAGTGACTGACCTGTGAAGAAAGTTACTATAATAAGAACATAAACGTTTAAAAAAGTTACTAAAAATAAACTTCATTTTGGGTCAGAGGCATCTGATAAGAGAACACTAAAAGAAGTCTAATACAGAATTACCGACGTTTTGACGATTAATTGAGGTATTTTCCAAGGCTTTTGTTAGGAAAAAATTATTTTCTTATCGATAAAAATTATCATTGAAAATCCACATAATATGTTATGATATGGCGGTTAATGTATTTCCTGTCTGATTTCCGGACCACACTCATTGAAATAAGGTTGTATCCACACACTGTGTGTATAAACTCTCGATAAAAAACAGCGTTGTGTTTAAAACTGAAAAGCATTGAAAAATACGCCAATTCGATGTGGAAACGTCAGCAATTCTTGCATTACCCGATAAAATTTATCTTCTCGTTTTTTCCATTATCTTTTCTTTTTTTCCATATATTTATCTTTTCGTTTTTTCCATATCTATCATGGTGGCAGGTAATTTTTATTTGAGTTGTTAGTACTCTACATTATGTCCCAATAATTCTTTCCTAATAAAATGTCATATTTGCGAAATTTTCAAAATGCGCAGCAATGCTTTTGATGAAGATTTGATTCAACAAAGCATATTGCAATAAGGTAATTCAATTTGAAAGGACCCCGCACCAAATACATGGGAAAAATTACTTTCAGCCAATTTTGATAATTTTCTGGGAAATTGTAGAACAAATCAGTGGAAGTTACTCATGCAAGTTTAAATTAGTTTCAATGTCCAGTTTCGGAGATATGAATTTTTGTAAATCATAAAAATTGCTGTTTAATCAAAACATAGCAAGGTTCACTTATCTACAAGTATTACTTTTTAGATGATTAGTAACAAAATTGAAGAAAGTAAAATTACATGTGAGTCAGTTGGTCGTTATGATAGAAGAAGCCATCTATTATACAGGAGGGGTCAAAATGAGCGACAATTTAGCATAGACCATAAACAGTGTGACTCTAACGGCCGGTTGTTCAATCCGAGGTAATTCCCAGATTAACTAATCTTGGTTTCGTTGCTAAAGAACTAGCGATTCGATTGGCTACAATCTATTACCTGAACCAATATTTGTTGATCTGTCGATCATCCCCGAATGAACAACCGGCCCTTAACGGCGTGGCTATTGGCTCGTTGGTATGCGGTTTTCCACCTGCTTCGCGAAAATTCTCTATCCAGATCTCTACGCTTCCTAACATTTTCACGAATATCTATAAATAGTAATCATAATCAATCATGCATTACTTCTCAACTCCTGGTAGGTAGTTCAAAGCAACCCAAGTTGATGAGGATACTTTTTGTAACTTAGTGCCTGCAAAAACATTGTTGCAATATGAGTATCGCTCATGTGGATTTGTTTCTTAATAGCAGAGCGAATACCTTAGTCACGTTAGATTTTTTATTAGCCCTGTTGTAGTTTATTTGCAAAAGGATGTTCTCTCCGATTAACATATAAATTATATTTGTACTCGCCCAATATTCAATTGTTGAAAAAATATTATATACATGTAGTTTATAGGAATACCTTATTAATGTAGTTATTTACTTGAGAATAACAGTAGTTCATTAGCTGTAAATCTTATGTTGACCAAACATATAGGTTTCATGATTACTATTTATAAATATTTACGAAATCGTTACGAGTTGTAGAGTACGAGTTGTATAGTACAAATTTTCATAAAAAAATGAGATTGAATATCTTCTATAGAATAAAAATTTTAATTTATATTTCCAAAATCAGATATAGGAAATTAATGGAACTCACTCGAGTGTAGGGTAATTTACTTTGAAGTATAACTGGAAAATATGATCCAAATTGACAGATCCATTCAAAAATATTTTACAAACATATATATTACATACAAAACCGATTTCAAGTAATATTTATAGACGCCCCTGTAAAAAATGTGATGGTAACTTTTTGGAGCTAATCCAAAGTGGATAAAAAAAACAAACATTTGAAAAAAGTTACTGTGTTTTGAAAAAGTCGAAATTTTTAGAGAAAATCATTTTGTCTTGAGGAAAGAATGCCAATAGGAATTTTCCTAATGAAAAATGCTTAGTCTCACTAATGGGCCGATAACAAAGATTGGCAAAATATGCTAAATTGTCGCTATTGTTAAACCACCCCGTATAATAGGTGGCTTCTTCTATCTTAACGACCGACTGACTGACTTAACATTTGACTTTCTTCTAACCAGCAATACTATTATTTTGTTACTAGTCTGAAAAGTAATACTTTTGGATAAGTGAACCTTACTATGTTTTGGTAAAACAGCATTTTTTATGATTTTCAAAAATTCATATCTGCAAAACTGGACATAGAAACTACTGATTTAAACTTGCATTCGTAACTTTCTAAGAAACGTTAGAGCTTTTGATACAAAATCACTTTCCTGGAAGTCTGACTCTGGATAACAACAGACTTTCCATCTTTGAGGGCGCTAGGCGACCAAAAAATGCTCGACAGGGTGATCGCTAGGAAAGTTATCACAGTACAGGCAGTTGAATGTGCAATCAAATTATTCCAACCCTTCAGATCTCCTGGAGAGGACAGAATATTTCCAGCTCTGGTTCAAAACGGACTGGAATTAATTTTACCTAGATTAATTTAACTGCATAGAGCATGTCTGACGTGAAACTATATACCACCCAGTTTGCTGACGGTAAAAGTCGGTCAGACCAATTAAACATCGTTTCTTCTGATAGGACTTGAGAGGGTGCTAGACTGCCATATATGGCGAGTGGCTCTCTACTTGTCACCCCTGAACAACCATCACCTATCAAACTGGTGAATCAAAAAATTTACAAGGATATTGCGGTGACTATATTTCATTTTATTTATTTTCTTGATGATGCACTACCAGTTTCTATCGGATCAACTATGGCTGGAAAAAGTATATAACCAACCTTTAGTGTTCGGATCTACGCCATGCTCATGAAGAGAACAGCTACTACAATCCACTCAATGTGTTTTGAAGAAGAGGGGTGGAGCTTCAAGCAAATGCGGATGACCTTGTCATTCTGGAATGGACAACTTCAGGAAGGGTAGCTTCTAATATCCTCCAAAAAGCGTAAACAGTTGGTTCTAGATAGAACAGATGTCTGTCAATCCCAGCAAGACTATAATAGTACCCTCCATAAGAAATAGGAACTGAAATATTCAGCTCAACTTTTTTTTAATAGCGAGGTCATTCCATTTGCAGCGGAATCAAAATATCTAGGTATTATCCTGGATAAAAAGCTTAAATGGAACGCTCAATCGGACAAACCATAGAGCAATATTGTACTCATGGACATGTCGAAGGATATGTGGGAAATCATGGGATATAGGCCCCCAAACGAATCCATTAAATATATGTAAAGATTATCAAACAAATGATCACATATGGAGCGATTGCTTGGTGGCCTAAAGTTTCACAGTAAACGGCCCAGGCAAAGCTCTCTAGTATAGAAAGACAGGCCTGTGTCGCTTACACTGGAGCTATCAGCACTACACATCAGCTGCTATGGAAATCCTTCTAGACTTACCCCATCTCTATAAGCTTCTGTAGATAGAGAGGGGCTATATGGAAAATATACAGAGTTTTGCATGTTGCTAGTTGCACACAACAGGCTTATATGGAGCGTAACACACTGCTGGAAAAAGTCATGGCATTCTTGGAATTACCTCCGATGTAATACATCCAACAGTCAACCTTATACCATCCTAATTCCAAATAATTCGTCAGTAAGTGAAGACAACTGTTGGTTCACAGATGTTCCGAAAACTGCCTCAGGTGCTGAGGTGGGTCTATACAGTTGTGGATCTAGAACAAAAATTTCAACCTGACTAAGTTCCTATGCGACTGTATTATGGCGAAAATTCACGACATGGACTTATGTTCAGAGAGATTGGAGTAAACCAACCTCACACACAAATAGATCAACATGTTTCGGACAGTCATCAAAAGCACTTGTCTCGATAAATGCTCAGTTAGTATGGAACTGAACAAAAAGACCCTTCTCAATAGATCGATTCAACAAACTGTATCTGGTTTGGATTTCTGGTCACTCTGGCCACATCTGCAATGAAGCAGTAGACTCTCTTGAGAGGGAAGGTGGCAGTCAAAGGTTTCATCGGACCAGAATATGCACAAGTATTGCCACACTAAGTATCAGACTTCTGACATATCTCACCAGGATTGACCGTTTCCGAAGCATTTATAAATCCTTTCAACAAAGTCACCAAACAATCCTTTGACTCTAGTAGGGATGACTTACGTGCCTAACAGGCCCACTTGAATCATCACATGTCATGACTAGGACTGTCGGAAAATCTGGAATGCCGTCTATGTTTCGAAGATGATGAAACAGCAGTGCACATACTAGCTGTATGCATGCTCCGGTGCGCACAGAATCAGGTTTTGGATGTTTGGCACAGCCTCACTCTTGATATCGGACCTGAAAAATCAGTCACCAGCAGCGGGATTCTTATCTCTCGACTCGACAGCTGTCGTGTCAAAAAGACAAAATTTGCGATTCTCATGTTCCATATCGAGAAGTGAGTATCGACTACAAATGTCATTTTTATTCGACATTTAAATAGGTATCGAGAAGTCAATTTTGTGCGGTTATGCGGTGATGAAAAGTTTTTGATTTGCAAAAATATCGTCATTTCGACCAAAAGGAGAACAATACATATTATGCTACTTGAATAAATGGACAATCATCGAGATTTTGCTGCCACAGGTCGCTTGTGTTCCGCAAATGCGAATGGCAAATATAGAGAAATGTCACAAAAACTAAGGCTGAGTCAAGTCTCCGGTCTGACCAATATGATTAGACCAGCGCGGTCATTTGGGTGACTTGACGACTTAATTAGAACTGTATATGTATGTGACCAATATTTTCAATCATCTGATCGGTCCGACTCATCGTCATACTTCATACTGAACGCGCGTGCCTTGTCCGACCGGTGACTTGACACAGCCTAAGTAATAAATTGAGTACTGCATGCAAGGTCAACGTTCAGCACTTTAGTTTTTGACTTTCGTAGCTTGTTTCCAAAGATAAAAAGTTTTGTGATCCAAACGTAGTAATAGTGTGAGTATTGCTATTGCGCATTTGAAACAAAAAAGAAGGTAGAATGCCCCTCTTTTGACCTTCGAAGGGAGAGCATTACATTATGATCTCCTTGGAAGTTGAATATTCTAACATAAATAGTTGTAAAATTTAATAGCTCTTCCTATTTGTACACTCGTCTGGTTTACTTCCAGGTTGAAATCTACCGAACCAAACCAGTCGCGTAAAAATGCAAAGCTACCAATATTTGGTTTGTTTGCGACTGACATGACGGTTTCGATACCTTTTATGCCTGGGTGCTGGAATGTACAGTGTCAAAAGATTACACAAATTGCCAACAAATATTTGTTTATTCAAAATTATTTGTGGAAACGGGCTTCTGGAATTTCAATGACACTGAACTCTCTTCAAATTCGTCTTCGACGCCTTCCAAATAGTACGTTTTCGTGCCGAAGTCTAATTTTGTTAACGATTGGCATATCTTCAATATTTATTTTATATTTTTGTTAATAATTTCCAGGATACAACCAAAACCAACACAATAAAATAGCTTAGAATGAAATGTCAAATGTTTCATTAGTAAAATTAAGAC
Organism: Chrysolina oricalcia; assembly: GCA_944452925.2. Taxonomy (NCBI): domain Eukaryota; kingdom Metazoa; phylum Arthropoda; class Insecta; order Coleoptera; family Chrysomelidae; genus Chrysolina; species Chrysolina oricalcia. Next base: position 36,914,699 of record OX101824.2, read on the forward strand.
GACGGCGTATTCTGAGACATACGTTACCTCTCGACTAGTTTTTCGACATGTGATGAGAATCACTCCTCTCTCTATGTCGAGAAGACTGTCGAAAGGTGACAGCTAGTCGATTCGTGTCGAATCGAAAGATGAGAATCTCTGTGCAGATTAACTAATCGGCTTTATAAAGAAGCTGGGTTTATTTGAGAGAATATGAATTGGTGTGAGTCACAAAGATTCTCAAGGGTCGTGGTGGAGAGTCTCGATACACCCATTCTCTAAAAATCTTACCTAAAATAAATAATCTCTTAATATTTGGTTACTGAAACCGTTGGTCAGCAGTAACTCTCTCAGATTTGCCAAGGTATTGGATATTGGGACACTTGGAAACAAAGAATCTCACAATGAAGGCTTTCAGTACCGGAAGTATGATGAAGTATGATTTTCGGGCATGGAGGCTGTGGGCGGTTCACCTCCGTAAAGATGTTTTCTGTGGACATTTCGCTTACAACTGCGGTGAACATCTTCAGCTTGAATGTTTGCGTCTCCAAGAGCGGCGTAACACTAGAAACGAAAATATTTAAGCTGAAGATGCTTACCGCAGTTATGAGCGAAACGTCCACAGAAACTGCCACTACAGGTACCATAAAGAAACCATACCTCATCAAATAATCTTACATCTGAAGTGATCAAAATTTCTACTTCTTCCAATTTCACGTTTCTAATCTCGTTGATACATTCTAGTGAGATTTTACGCTCAAGCTAAGTTGTGCCCACTGGAAGATTCTCTTTTGTGGGGCATTTCGCTATTTTCTTTGTATCGATGAGGCGAGTGGTCGAAATTGGTTGTTATAGGAGGCAAAAATGGTTCCGAAAGTATTTTTCATTCATTTTGAACTTATTTATACTTTTCAGATAGGCAAATTGAGAATACGGTATACTACTGACAAATTTGGATGATTTCTTTCCATACAGAAAGAAGTCTTGTGAACAAAGCAAATCAATTCAAAGGCCCCAAACGATTTTCTGCAAAAAAATTAAACTTTCAATAAACAATCACAAAATTAAATCTGCAATAGTGCGTAATGAAACGTTCGCTGACCCATTAGAGACATCGATGAATGCATGAGAGTGCTGCGTTCAGCAGTGCCAAAAAAATTGTAGAACCTATAGCCTTGAACGGACACACGTGTAGTCTGTATTTCACATGCCTTTTAGCTTCATGAGTATGGAATGCTAGAGTAATGTCGAATGATTGGTCCATTCAAAAATCGACTGAAATTTTGTTTTCCAATTTGAATTACCAAAAATAATCTATTATTAGAACTCTCTCCTTGGAATTAATTTTGACGTTCTGCGCGTCTGTGCAAATCAGCTTTGTTGTTATCGAGTTTCACATAATATTTTCTTCAATCAGAAGGTGTTTTTCTCATTCCCTAACGGAATCAAACCATTATATTTACTTTTTCGTTTTTGTTTACGTTAATGAGTATTTCACGATGGAAACATCCATCTCTACACTGTTATTTCAGAAGGTAATCACGGTGAGTGATTAATATCACTTTGATATAGCCCATCCGCTCCATTCCAACCACAATTATTTCGTAATTACAGTACTGTTCTAAAAAATCGCAATTTTTTTAAACTAAAAGATTACGCGCCATTCAAGTTGTGGAATGAGAGTTCAGTTATGGTCTGATTGTGTTAGGCAGATATAGTTTTTGAAATACTTAATTTGTGCTATGCAAATAGATTTTGACCTTTGTTGTTATAATAAATGAGTATAAAATATGGTAGTGAATATTCGGGGTGTTTTCAAAGGTAAGGCATATTTTAAGTAGGATGAAGAACTCGTCAAAAAGGACCATATTAACAAAAATCACCCAGTACCTGTGAATGTTCATCTTCAAATATCAAAAAGATTATGATGAGCTGGTTCCACTATTTCCACAAGTATAGTTGTCAAATTAAGTTGAAATAATGGCGCAGTGGTTAGAGCGTCCGACTCTGAGTCGAAAGGTCCGGAGTTCGAGCCCCAGTTGCGGCTGGGATTTTTTAATTCAATTTGACCGATTAAATTATTTAAATCTCGTGGCTGGACTGGGGTGAGTCCTGCACGATTCACTGTTGCGTTCCAATTAACAGTGCTGCTCCTAAGGTGGCGCATAGAGTTAGTAACAAGGCCTATCCAAAACACGTGGCTAATGACCATAGCAGTCGATGTCAAAACACCAAAGAAAAAAAATAATGAAAGCAGTGATACAGTAGCGTATCACTTATTGAGAACCCAAAAACGTAACAAAATGTTTAATGTTAAAGTCCGTCACTTGAGCCGGTATTCCGAAATTTACACCGGAATTACGAGATCTAAATCAGAATCAGAATTCTGAGATCCAAGTCGAAAAAAGATTTGATATAAAAATGAAATTATTTGTGGCACATACTTGCATTCCCCAATAAAATCAGAAAATGTTCATTTGTTAACGGTGAAGATTCCTAGAGTAGGAATTGAACCCACAAATATTACGAGCACAACTACTGCTATCTTGAGCAGCATGTGCAATTGTACAATGTTAGTGAGAATGGTCGCTAACTGGTGAAATGAAGAAATTATCAGAAAGACACATTACAAACATGTAAAACATGGAGCAATGAATTAAAAAGTAATGGAGAAGTATTTATTCCATTTTATTTTAAAATTTAGATGACAGTCGTATGGCACATGTTGTACATGAGATTGAGTAGAAAATTTATTTGTGAAGTGAGTTCATAATTATTATTTTATACCAAATGAACTATTATTGAGTCATGACTAGATCTCACTCAGATGATTGAGACCTGTTCTTTTGTTCAAACAATTAGATTGAAATATGTATACAATTACCAAGAACATATACGTTTGGAAGTATCCCTTTCTTTTGCTAGAATTTGTGTGGAATTATAGTCCATGTTTTGTTTGTTTTGTTCAAATAGGTTGTGGAGAATTGAAAAAAAATGAAAAAAGACCATTGACAATCTATGAAAATAAAATTCATCAAGCAGATGAAGCAACGAGTTCTACGTATACAGGCTGATGCACGATGGATGACACATTAGACGTTTCTGGTGAACTGGACAACAGATCACTGAAAATTTAATGGAGAACATATACGAGCATTCTCTACCCAACTAAAATATTTTCAACTATGCGGTGTTGCCACTTCTATTATAAAGTATTAGTTACTTTAATTTTTCAAATGGAATACCCTGTAGGTATAATATATTATTTTTGGAATCTCCAACAATTTCACAAAAACTTCTCATGATTTTTCCCTATAGCTATCTGTTACTGTTTTCGAAATTTCAAAATTAATTTAATTTTTTTTCGAAAATCGTGACCTCTAAAAATGCCGATAACTTTCAGTAGGTAGTGACTAGGTACTATGATATCGATATTTGGTTTGCAGTTAGTTTATACTTGGAGGATTTCCACACTTCAGCCTAATCTCCGTAACTTCAATATAGGGTTGTAAAAAATTGAAGTTCTTTCGTTTGCTTGAATAAGTGACTGAAAGTTGATTATTCCAAATGGAACACCCTGTACATTTTCAAAATTCAGAAAGCTGCTGAAATTTGCTTTTTTTCTATGTATATCATACCTGTACTTAACTAGTCAAGTTTCGAACTTATGAGCATTTAGTTGTGAAAATGAACGTTGTGAGAGTGTCCTAATAATATCGACATTTCCGTCACTATTCAAACTATTCAAACGAAGGTCTTATGAATTTGTTTATTATTTTTGGACAGTGTGATAAAAAAATTTCAGCAGGACTGTAGATAGTTCAATGAAATGTATCCGAATCTGCCGCCAATGAACCGCAAAAAATTTAAATGAATTCAGAACAATTTCAGTGCATTCGAATCATCTTTAAAAGCACCAAGAAACTTGCCTCGACCTGTAACTTCTAAAGACCAGAATGGCTAGCATATTTTCACGCATTTTCCGAGTCCTCGATAAGAAGTGCTGAAGAAGGTTGCGGTATAAAATATTCATCTTGCGAAGACATAAAATGCATGATTATAAATTCACCAAAATTCAAGCAATGAAGGCCTCAAGAGCCTCAATAGAGAGATGGATTTTGTGAAATGTTGATACGCATTCAAGAAGATCCATTTTTTTTAAATAAGATTATTTGGACTGATGAATCGAAATTTTCAAGAGAACGGATTTTCAATAGAAAACAATGTCATTATTGGTCCAGTGAAAATTCTCACGTTACAAAAGAAGTCGGATTTCAAGAAAAATTTAGTTTTAATGTCTTCTGCATGTTAGTGGACAACAAATTGAGGTACGTGATATACGAGGAATTTTTAACATCCAGAAGCTACCTAAATATTGTGGAGAATACTGTAGAGGGCTTCGTCGATAATCTGCCACTCGAAGAATATCGAAAGGTACCAACTAGAGCGCTCCTACACATGGTACAAGAGAAGTGACCGCAGAACTGGAAAAACTTTTTGACGATCGGTGGATAAGGCGCTTGAAACCATGGAATTCAAGAGATGAATTGTTAGAAAGGATTACCCAAACATTTGAAGATTTGGATCCCAATGAAATCAGATCTGCCACGACCAAAGCAGTCAACACCCGCATTTTGAAGTGCATGGAAGTGAACGGCCAGCGATTCGAACATATTTTGAAATATTCCACATGATTGTTTAAGTTTTTTGTAATTATCAACATCAATATTTCCACTTTCAAGTTTTTTGGTGCTTTTTTTAAATTGACTAGTTAGGTATAAGCTTGTTATACATAGAAAGAAAGCAAATTTCAACAGCTTTCCGGATTTTCAATAATATACAGGGTATTCCATTTGAAATAATCAACTATCAGTCACTTTTCAAGCAAACGAGGTTAATTCAAATAATTCCATCAGAGACAGGACAGCACTGTTTGTTTTACAACGAATCCTAAAAAAAAACATAAGAACACTAGAACCTGATGATTCTGAGAGAGGACTGGGGATTTGTCGGTGGTTTATGAATGAATGTAGACAATATTCAAACTCCTTCAGAAATATTATTTGGAGCGATGAGGCTAATTTTTCAAATCATGGCATGTATATTAGAAGGAGTAGATGTCCATTTCCACAATCCTCACAATCCGCATAGACGATTTAGTGGCAATGTTTGGTGTGGTCTATTCAGAGCCAGAATTATTGGTCCATTTTTCTACCATGGTTCTTTGACCGGATCCCGATACATGAATTCATTGACAAGAGTGTTGAAAGAGTTTTTCGATGATCTTGATCGAGACTCGTCAGATGATCCATTTTCAGCACGATGGAGCACCAACACATGATTTCAGTGGCGTACAAAAAGAATGTTGCGACGCTGTTTTTACTTTATATTTTATAGCGCCTTATCGAATCCGATTTTTATGTTTCCTAATAATAAACTTCAGAAGGAAAAAGTAAAAGAGCTTTGTTGTTGAGAATGTAATCACTAATCAAAATGCACGATAAAATATTGGGTACTCCATTTGAAAAAATATCATTTTATGAAATATTTTGAAAACGTAACTGCAATTTTTTTCACCATCGAGAAGGCCTTCAAAAATGCCAGTAGTTTGCCCATTTACTTAACCGAATTCGTAGCATTAATATTATCAGAGTTGGCAATGGTACCGACTTAATTTAAAACACCATATATATATATTGATAATTCATTTTGTAGCTCTCTGATAATGTCAATAATCATTGTCGAAATATTGGAAATATGACGTTGTAACACTGGAGTTTTGGTGCTGCCCCAAATAGTCCCAGAGATTTGTTCTCAACTAGCCAACGAAAAACTACCTCTCTTCTCTTACTTTGTACGGAGTATATATAGGTTATACTGGACGGAAGGCTATAAATGAATAATGACAAATTGGTTCAGAACGAGAAGTATCTGATAGACATCCACTACTGCCCCAACAAACATTAAATTGCATCTGTGAGACACTCGTGCAAAGTTTCTACGGTTAGGACATACCTATGTGTGTTGATCGCATGGTAGTTGATTGCATTGTAGTAGACTCTACGCCCTAGAAACACGAAATCACAATCTCCAGATTACATTTAACATAACCTTTACCCAAATGAATTAATGGTTTCCTACTTAGAACAGATTTTGAGAATTATTTGCTAAATAGATTTATCTTTGTAATGCATGGTGTCAAACATATCAGAAAGAAATGGAAAGAGGTTATTATGTCACTCAACATGGGTCTGAGTAATATGTATTGATTGTTCAAAAATTGGCTTATGATTAATCATGAGCAAGTGGTAAAAACCACTATGACCAATAGTAACTATCAATGAATAACTCGGCTAAAAGCTAATGAAATTTTCTTTTTTTTTTCAGAGATACATCCATCGTCAACAAGGTTCCTACAAAATAAGTGCTGTGATATACATCTAGAACGAATTGATCTGTGATTTAATAATAATTTATACATCTTGTTCATCACCATTACCATGAATCAAATTGAACAATGACGAATAACAACCAAGACATTCTGGAAGACGTGCGAGTGGAAAATGGCCGACAACCTGAGCAGTTTGAGAGATTACTGGGAAACAGGTGTCAAACAGCTCCCACTTTACCTGCGTTACTGCCGGCCTCGCAAATATGTGGAAAGAAATTAGAAAAAAGGAGGAAATCGGATAATAGCCTATTCGGTTCGTTCAGCAGGTTGAAAAATTCTATCGGATATGGATCCAAAGATGTAACGAACCAAATCAGTAGGATTAGTAGGTGAGTTGATTATTTTCAAAAGACATTTGAAAACCACCACGGACTAACCCCGGGGTGGTGCTATAGGTTTTCCGGGAATTCCTGCAGTTGAAAAGTGGATACGCTACCAAAAATCACTGAATCGCCCCAGAGCATCACGGCAAATAATAATAATAGCGTCCTCTACCCGCACAGGATATGCTTTTGGGTACACTCTTCGAGTGTTTGTGAGGGAGTGTTATTGTTATTATCATTATTATTACGATATTATGTTGAATTTGTGGGGATTTAGATGTCGCAAATTAGTTTATATCGTTTGAATGATCATCGAATTCATTGATTACAGTTTGGATTACTATGTTAAATGTTAACCCTGCGTTACATACGTGGATAATTGTTGCATGAGTACATACGTGGGGTGTGACAAACCCCATTTCCTGAAAAATCGTATTTTTTTAAATTGTTCTTTTTGTGATATTACGTTGTTCCATAGTATCAGGGGATCATTTCGGAACAATAAAAATACGCAAGGAATAATCAAATAGGGTTTATTTCAAGAAATCTGATATAAACTGAAAAAAGCTAGTTTTTCATGTACCAAAAAACACACCTCGACAAAAAAATCATGTGAGATAAATGAACATCTCACCCCGGAATGAACATTCGGAAACTAAAATTTGATTATGATGAAATACAAAGAAAATAATTGCTTATTGAAAAACAGAAAGGAAAAACTTAGTCGCTGTCTGAGCCATGCAATTTTGGCAAGTAATCACACCCCAGAGCACTTAAGTTCCTTATAACTTCACTCAGTGTCTATAAGATACTGCGGAATTCGATGATGCGAACATATTTTGGAAGCTATTAGGAGGGGCGTACGCATAAGTTTACGTTTGGCATATTTTCAAAGCGATATTCGGCGGCTAGGGTCCATCACACCCCACGTATGTGATGCAGGGTTAAATTTCGACATCTTGAAGGAGAAAAACTTAAAATTCCAAGAGTAAGTACCTTTATACCAAATACATCATCAGTGGCCTACTGACATGGTCTACAGATGGGTTAAGGACTGAAAGTTCCAGAGCTAAGCTACAGTACACATCGAAATTAACACAGCACAACAATGTATCTGTGATCTGTTGTATTTTGAATATTAAAAACACAGTAGAAAAATATCAGCAAAAATCAAATTGTAATACAGAAGATTAACACTCAACAGCATTACAGATTTTGCAATCGATTTTAACATCTTTAAACATGGCTCAGATCTGGCTGACGAGCGAGATACCGGGTTTACCTTTGAGGTTTTTCTTAACACTGAGACCAGCTGGGGTCTATTGTATTATTCTGTCGAAAGTGGTTCCTAGTTTAATAGGCCTGTGTTTTTCACGAGGTTTATTAGTCTATTTACTAGGTGTTTCGGATTCATGCCTGTTTCTAGGTTGATCTGTCCGAATATTTTGTTGCGCTTGTTGAGTAGTGCGTCGAATTCGAAGATGATGTGAGAGACTGTTTCGTTGAGGCTCTGAAGATATTCCCAGACTTGCTTTGACTTTATCTGTATTGAATTGAGAGCTTTTATAGCTCTCTGGCTGTCAAATAGAATGTAGATGTATTTTCTTCTATACCCACGTTCTAGATTCATCTGTATGCGTGTCCTTATGGCATGTGTCTCTGCTTGAAATACTGTGGTGTTGTTGCCAAGTGGGACTATTACGTTCCTTTTTGGCCTCACCTCGTATATTCCTGCTCCTGTTCCTTCATCTGTTTTTGAACCATCTGTGTACCAGATAATGTTTCCAGATGATAGTGATTCTACTCCCGAGTCCCATTCGTTCCACGTGAGCTGCGTTTTGAATGGTTTTTCGTACGAGTATTGTGGTAGCATGTTGACTTCATGGATGATTTTCGTGAGCCCAGTTTGTGGTTGGGTTATACAATTACCTGTTTGTTTAAGTCTGTATGCACTCATCCTTGCCTTCCCCATGACCGTGATGTCTGAAGGTGGGAGGTTTAGGATAATTTCTATACAAGCGGTTGAAGTGCTATTCATACCACTCGTGATACACAGACATGTGAGCCTCTGTATTTTACCTAGGTTGGTTTTCGACTGTCTAATTCATCTTGGGCCACCATAAAAGTGATTCTGTGTGTAATGATCTTCTTTGCATGGTCCGTGATTATGAAAATGCAGAGATTGGGGCTTTTGTTTTTGAGGCAACAGCTCTTGCAGTCGATGAACAGTGACTCGTATTCAACACTGAGTGGCAAATTCTAACTCTGTTACCCAGTTGGATCTTGTTCAGAAAAAGGCTCACATCAAAGCTGCGGAGGCTGTGGTCCTCCTATTGCTGAATTAATGAGGATAAGCCAATGCATGGAGTTTTCTTCAATAATACTGAACACCTTAGCTTATCCAAGAACCTGACATTCTCGTTACTCAGATCAAGTGGGCTGAAGTCGGAGACTGAGGGATCCATAATGGCCTGCAGGAATGGTGTCTTCAAATCCCTGGTTTACCGTTGTCGGATAATCGGTATAGAGGTTCCTGAAACTATATGCAGAGGGTGACATGGAGCACCTGAAAACATGATGCAGTTGCTGTCAGCTTGTCCAGCTTGTGCTGTATCCACATGCATAACGCGGCGCTGTGAGTACCATCATCTACGACACTTGTATGGTATAGAAGAGACACCGATACTGCCTGATGCTCTGGAACGATATTGTTTGATAATACCCACCAATGTTGCCTGATGCTCCGGACCGATGGTGCCTGATGCTCCGATAGACAAGGAGTCCGTTGTGGAAAATGTAAGGTGCCGAATCTATTGAGAATACTCATTTTCCACCCTGAGAAAAATACAAGCCAATAAGCCTGATGTAGTCCTCCTCGACCATCAAAGTGTGACGATGTCTGTAACAGATTTTTCGTGTGCTGGCGAAATGGACATCGTGCAAAAAGAGGAGGAAGAAAGGACTAAATATCGAGATTCACTCTTTGAACTCCGCAGGCTCTTCCCAAACCTTTCTGTCAAATGGTGGTTCTAATCATAGGGGTTTTTGGTGTAATGGCACACTGCTCTCGATCCTGAAAATCATACCAGCTTTCCGTTATATGGCATATATGCTATCCGGACGACTGCAGAAGGCCGCCATTTTTGGTTCACTTAGTATACTCAGAGCACATGATTTCTGAACTAATAGTCACTCACCCTACGGACTTAGTAAGTCGTTATTTGGGTAAATGATACCTCGTAGGGTGAGTACTACAACTAATAGGACAGGTGCACAAAAAGATATCAATTTATTGTATACAACATACTTAAACTGGATAACTACAGGAGGTAATTTAGAAGTTGTGTTAAACGGTGTCAGAAGTAGATAACTGGATTATGAAGGGAAAGTGTCTTACATTACATTAATTTGAGTTTTTCTCGAAATCACTTCTTTAGGGCCCGACTGTGATATTCCTAAAGATAAAATTAATAATAATCTGTGAGGTACAAATTTTGCAATCGATATAACTTCAGAAATTGCTCAGAACTGAATGAATATGCAATATTATTACACGATATGTTAATAATATGATAATAATAATATTTTTTTCTGTTCGGTACAAATTTTGCAATCGATTTTAAACTGTCTAGTTAGTTCACTAGACAGAAGAGTGAAAACCAGTAGATAGGTATTCAAATGATAATACTATGTTATAAAGAGAATGAAAAATAATAAATGAATTTTTCCACATCTCATACAGATTCTTTTCCCCATACAGATTCCTAACCCCACATATATTGTTCTGAAAATTTGTGATTGTGAATCTTCAACAGCTATGAAATTACTCATTGCATCAATACTTCTATCAACTCACTACCAATTTCAATGCACTGCAAATTATATGAAATGCGCCCTCCACACGTTTTTTGTTTAAAATCGCACAATTAAGTACTTTCATAACTATTTAAAATGCGCAATTACAAATTTTTAGACCAATCTGTATGTAGTTAGGAATCTTTGTGGGGTTTTAAATCTGTATGGGGAGAGGATAATAAATTCTTTTCAAACCGTGTACTTTATTAAGGAAGATATTCAAATAATTGATATTTGATCGTACAATAAATGTTTGTTGAATTACCGGAACCAAAGTCATAAAAGATCCATATTTTGTGTACAGAAAACCAGACTAACATCATTTCAGGGGTGAATTATTCGTTTCCTTCTGGATACAACAAACAGTGTGTAGAGATAAGTGTAACCAATATGTTTTCTGTATGATATTTATGATTTTGCCGGAAAGGATTTTCCAAGTGAATATTTGTCTGTTTTGTTTCTCACAAAAAGAAATGTAGGATAGAATAGGTGTTCTACTTGAATTTCTGCAGCCTGGAAACCTCAGGGAACACCTACCGAGGCAGTGAGTTCCATAGCTTTGCCGTTCGTTGTTAAAGAGATGGTCGACATGTCTCCAGAGTGACGACAAAGGGATGTGAAGACTGAGCTCGACGGGTCAGTCTCGATGGGACTACTAACGGTCGAACGGACGATCGTCTATGAATATATCTATAAAAAATATAGGCTACTCGCCAACTTTGCTGCTGTGTTCCAGAGAAGTCAGTGAGCTAGATTTTTGGCACTCTTCAAACGAGCACGAGGATTCATCAATTGATTTTCTGTTACTCCGACCAACCCTCTACGAGTATAATATGAAATGAAAGGAAAGTGATCGTTAACTTTTTTTTGTGCAAAATATAATTATTATGTCAGTACATCCACTGCGATTATAATGATTCACTAAATAATTTTTTGTGGATAACGGACGTCAGAAATAAAAATAACTATGTAACCGAAAGAAACGAGTTGAAAAACCGATTTGTAATAGAATCTTATCAAAAATAATCACCAATGAACTCATTCGTAAGTACCCTTGGTTCATGCCTATCAGTAGAATAAGTGAGTGCATATCATAATATGACCAGTACAAATTTTCATGAAATATTGACAAATTTAGCGGAATATATCAATGAATATTTCTTAAATCCTCAGTAATACCACTTCAAAAAGTTAAGACGCAATCAATCATGATGCACTTGATAGTCTTGAATTGTTCTGCGAATAGTGTTGTTTTTGCAGGAGCGGCTCAACTCAAATCCCTCCAGGCGATGTCCGCGAAGTGCAACTTGTTAACATACACTGAAGCACTTAGAATCTGTATTAAACTGATATCAGTTATCTTACATAAAAATTAATTTTTGAAGATTGTCTTTTGAGTTCCAGTCCATATAAGTAACTACTAAAGCGTGTTTCTGTAGTTTTTTTTCAAAACTAAAATTAATTTTTTAATTTTTAGTTTCTACGGTCCTTGATGCGTGTGTGAAATTTTAGTTTAATCTGACAACTGGAAGTGGAGAAAAATTAAATGGATTCATATCATTATTATAACATTATTATTTTGAAATTCTGGTATTGTCGTCGGTCCTTGATATCAGTGCTAAATTTTACTATTTGGAGGATTGGATGTGGGTGGAAATTGAATGTAAAAATTCTCATCGTTATCATCATTTCATAATTATTATGAAATTATTGTTCTGTCCTTGATATGTGTGGCGAATTTTAGATTATTCGGACGATTAGAAGTAGGTGAAAATTGTATTGACAAATTCACATCATTAATATTATTACACTATTATTATGAAATTCTTTTTTGTCATCGGTCCTTGATATTATGTGTGCCAAAGGACCCCTCAACAAACCTCATGGAAAATGGAGGATCTCGGTGAAATTGGCTGAAACTTTGGGATATTGTGGATACCGATGTCCTGGTTAAATGTCTCAATGGGTGCAAGATCAACAAATGAACAGTTTTTGAAATAATCAAGGTCAAAGGCTGTCAAATTGATGTGTTGAGCTATCAGTGGTAGTTACGTAAGCCATCAACATATTGCTTGTTCCAATGAGTTTATATTCCGGATAATTGATGCAAAGCTTGTACTAGTAGGTTCTCAGAGTCACTGATAACGAATCTGAGGTCAGAATTGGAAGATTCAAGTCAGTGGTACCAATATGGCCCTCCAAAATAGGTAATTTTTCTCGGAATTCTTGAAATTGATAAAAACTTGGCCCAGAGGTTTTCAGGGTCAGTTATTACCCGAAAACCCTATGCATAATATAGTTGGTGCAGCCATCGACAATAGTTTGAACAAAAGACTGATTTTGTGAATCACTTTATTGAAAATCGAATGAAAATATATGATTAAATTATATTATTCCACAATTGCGAGTTCTTGCTCCATGACCTAATTAGCATTGTGTATATGGTTCAATACATCTGTAAGTATCAGTATTGATTATATCAAAAACTGTTCATTTTTGGACCTTGCGCCTATGGAGACATTTAATCAGGACACTGATATCTACAATATTCCAAAGTTTCAGCCAATTTCACCGAGCACCATTTTCCATAAGGTTTGTTGCGGGTTCCTTTCAGATCTTTTGGACGTTTGGAAGAGAGTGAAAATTATCTTCTAAGATTTCATTACATTGTTTGATAGTCAGTTAGTTTATTAGTTACAAGAGAACCTAATAAAAGCGTGTTAAAAAAACATATCCGTAACTATTCGTTTCAGTTACTAATCAAATATTACCAAAATTATCAATTATTCATGAAAGCAAGGTAATTTTGAAATTATTTATCAATAAATTGATCTTTCTCATTTGTAGCACAGTTTTTCTGTCGAAACACTAGCGCACATAGAAGCCAATTAATGTGATAAAATATATGGATTCAGGTTTAATTCTAGGAAAAATGGAAAAAAATTAAAATTTCTGCATAGCTTTGCTGGTAGTTTGGGGGGGTTCGAGCCCCTAAGTCCTCCCTGGGTGCTGTCGAACCTTATTAGGTATATGTATCTTTGCCAGTTCTATTTATAAAGATAGTTGAGTAATGACCAATATCAAATTCAGCATGCCATCAAGATCCTTGAATTCATGCGATATCTCAGCTTTGTTAATATTCAATGTTGGTAAAATTGCAATGTTATGACACTGGGGCAAGGTCAAGGCCGATCTAATCACAACAGATACTATTATGTAATTATCCTAAAAATGTCATTGTGCATACTTAAAAATAATCAGATTCGATCATGAATGTAACGAGGAAGGTCTTGGCATTTTATCGAATCTCTTTTCTCGTGCATTGCAGTAAAAATGAAGTATTTCTCAGTAATGACGTGTGAGATGGAGTGGAAATCCGCATTGTTAGAAATTTTTATGAAGGAAGTAGTCTTTCCTCGAAGTGGAGTTTCAGTATTTAGGCCGTCGGCCCGCTGCCAAAATGTGTAATGATTTTAAAAAAACTGAGTAAAACTCGAAGTCGTCTCCACAATATATAGTCCGGTGGCAGGGAGGTTTTTCGTGACCGAGGAAGTTATACGACGGGAAAGCAACCGGAAAATTGTTATGGACGATTTTCCGAAAAGAAATGAAAAAATCCATTTTTTCCAAAAACAAATGACTATATAATATTCTGTATAAAATTCTCTACAAAAAAAAAACCATCAAGTTTTTCTCCAAAATGCACTGTTTTCGAGTAAAACGTGCTCGAAATTCGAAAAAAATGCGATTTTCTCAATTTTCAGTGCCCTGTCATTTAGTCGAATAATTATATTTTCAGAATCACTTTGTCCCAAATTATTGATATATGTCTCGTCTATGAATAGAAATGGACATTCCTGAAAAACTCATACGTGTAGATATCTCGGCACTGAATTTTCCAATACTTTTACTTTGCATGAAAGCGGCATTGTTTCATTCGCGAAGCTCGTGGACGAATTTCTGATAATGTCAATTGAAACGGGATCAGCACATATTTTGTCATGATCACAAAGCATCTCCGTTGGCGGAAAATTGGCAAAGGACCCCGCACAAATCAAATAGGAAATGGATCCCTGTCGAATTGGCTAAACTTTGGATATGTTGTAGTTTATCCCCCTCTGATCAAAAGTCTCCATTGGCCCGAGACCTAAAAATGGACAGTTATTTAGGTATCGAAACTCAAAAGTTGCAACTAGTGCGAATCTCCCAAGCGATCACATTTCTGACAGGACAGGAATAAAAACAATTTATGAGTTGTCAATTAATGTCAAGTTTCTACAAAAGCTAATTTTCTGAAGACGCATGACTCGAATAGATGGAGAAAAAAAATGCCGCAAATGTAAAATCGCCATACGCAGACGATAGGGGTTGAAAAGACCACCCAAAGTAAGAGGTGCAAATTCTTTTTTGGTCGCGTGAGAGATCTGCACTAGTCGCAACTTTTGACCTTCGATACCTAAAAAACTGTCCATTTTTAGGCCTCGGGCCCATGGAGACTTTTGATCAGAAGGGTATAAACTACATTTCCAAATTTCAGCCAATTCGACAGGGATCCATTTCTCATTTGATTTGTGCGGGGTCCTTTGTATCAAGAGTACAATAATTTTCCGAGGAAAATCGAAAAATACATTTTATTTCGTAAACAAATGATGCTATAATATTTTCTATAAAATTTTCCACGAAAATGGTCTCAACAAGTTTTTCTCTAAAATGCACCGCTTTCGAGTAAAACTTGCTTGAAATTCGAAAAAATGCGATTTCTCTCAGTGTCCTCTCATTAAGTGAAATAACGATATTTTCAGGATCACCGTGTCCCAAATTATTGATATACAGGGTGTAATCTAACCTCTTGCACTCCCGTGAAGGAGGGGTGTATAAAGTCATGTTAGAACGAATGGCAGGTGTGAAAAATTCGAAAAAAATTTTTTGAGAATTTAAAATTTTTATGAAATTTGGGTCTCTCTAGACCTCTGTAAACGTAGTCTTAATTCGATTCGACATTCAGTGTTTTTTCTTCACCGGCAATTGCCTTTTCTGGTCTGGAAAGGTTGGCGGACAGAGGTTTCCAAAATGTCAACCAATAATATCGATGGATGAAGAGGTTGAAAACTCTGATTCAGTAGTCGTTGCTAAAGAAAGAAAATCTGAACAATTGTCAGGAGAAATTCAGCTAAGAGAAGATAATTGCGTTATTTTAAGGTGATATTGAAAATATTATCATTAGACTGAAAATTGACAAAATCGCATTTTTTCGAATTTCGAGCATGTTTTACTCGAAAACTTTTTTGTGGAGAATTTTATGGGAAATATTGAATCATCATTTGTTTTTGGAAAAAATGGATTCTTTGATTATTCTCAGAAAATTATTGTAGTTTTAATAAAAAAATTTCAATTTTCCGCAACTGCAATGCTTTGAGATCATGACAAAATATGTGCTGAACCCGTTTTAGTTGACACCATACGAAATTCGTCCACGACGTGAGCTTCGCAAATAAAAAAAAGCCACTTTCATGCAAGGAAAAAAGTATCGGGAAATTCAAGTGCCGAGAAATCCAAACGAATGAATTTTTCAGAAATGTCTCTTTCGTTATTCATAGTCGACACATATAAACATAATTTGGGACAAGGTGATCCTGAATATATCATTATTTAACTCAATGTGAGGGCACTGAAAATTGAGAAAATCGCATTTTTTCGCAATTCAAGCACCCCAAGTAGCACACCTATATTGGTAAAATATTGGTACAATATTGTGTATATATTGGCGAAATATTTGAAAAGCAATATTGGCGAGAAAAAAAATGTGAACATTCGGCGATATTGGTCCAATATTATTCGAATAATATTGGCGAAATATTCTTGAACTAATATTGGCCTCAAAATGTTCGGCGATATTGGTACAATATCGCTGATACAATATTCTGACAATATTGGCACAATATTCTAAAGTTATATTGTCGAGAAGTAAAATGTGAATATTTTGAGATACTGGTAGAATATTATTTGAATATTTTAGAAATAGTTTTGGTGAAATATTCTTGAAGCAATAATGGCCTCAAAATATCATTTGGATATATTGGTAGATGTCAATATACCTTGGAAAATTATTAAATGTCTTTAGTTGATGAAGGTGACACCAGAGTCTGCCTTTTGATCGTCATAACCACTGAGTGAGGTGTCTTGAAAACAAGTTATGGGAAGTATTTAATATCCTTTCGTAGGCTTAGAAGACGTTCTATATGTAGAGCCACCTAGCGGATTTTTATCCAGGTTTGATCATGATATAATTTCAATATGTTTCATCGAATATTCGGCCAATATTCAAATTTCATCTCAATCTAGATGTAGGAAACAATATGAAGACAATATTGTTTTAACGATATCGATAAATATTATTCAACCAATATTGACCCAATATTAATTAATAAGATTTGTTGAATATTGGCGAAATGATATTCAACCAATGTGTAATCACACTTGGAGGGACAATAAATAAAGTGGAAATGATATTCAAGAAATATTCTAACAAACTTGGAAATACAATATAGTTTTTTTCCTCTATAATCGATATGACTGGAATATTTGGATTGCAATATTTATTCTAGATGTGGAAAACAATATATAACCAATATTATATTATCGATATTGGTAGAAATTATTCAACCAATATTGACCCAATATTTCGTGTGATAATCTACATTCAAAACTAGTTCAACCAATATTCCACCAATATTATTAATATAATATTGTTTTTTGAATATTCACCCATATTGGACCAATATTGATTTTTTATTCACAATATATCTATATTGGCCCAATATGGAACCAAGATTCAGCCGATATGATGTGCTACCTGGGACGTTTTACTCAAAAACGGTGCATTTTGGAGAAAAACTTGTTGAGATCTTTTTTGTAGAAAATTTTATGCAAAATATCACGAAATATTTTTTTTTTTTTAATTAATGTTTTGATTTTCCTCGGAAAATCGTCCATAACAATTTTCCGGATGCTTTACCGGCTTACCACCCTCAAAATTTAGATTCAGCTGGTCAAAATACATAAGAAAAACGGGTGATTCCGTCGCACTTCATCGGCCACGAAAACTCTCCCTGCCACCGGAGTAATGTATTTGAACCCTTTAGCACAGCTTTTGCAATAACTCATCAAAAATGGGGTTGTATCATAGTAGTTTTTGATAAAATTATGTTGATACAATCCCATTTTTAAAAAGTTATTGCCAAAGCTGCGTTGGCAACAGCTCCCCTTCGTACCCCAAGGTTCAAATATACATGGTGAGTCAGAATAAGACCGACAAACACCTCAACTCATTTCGAGGTGAAAACTTGCCACCAATGTATGTCCTAAAATACATTTTCTCTAAGATACAGGGTGTCAAATGTACGAAAAAAATTGAGATTTTTTCTTCTTCAAAACTCTAGAATGAAAAATTGAAACCCGGTACACCCATCTAGGTTTATCAGTGTAATAATTTGAAGTTATAATATATGATTTTCGTAAACCAGTGACGTAGTTACGGTGGTCTGCGGCCATACTTTGTTCCATATTTCCTTGAGATAAGTGAATGTACAAATGGGTGTTTGACATCAGTTAGGCTCTTCGATACTCATCCTAAAAGTAATAATATTTTGTATGCTTAAAAGTGTAGGTTTCTGAAATATTTGCGAAAAACTGAAGATATATCCTGGGAACAAACGTAATTTCCTGTGTACAATAAGCGCATAATGCAACTATCTTACAACATGTAAGAATAATTATTGCCAACCTCCTGAACATTCTCCAATGTTGGGAGTTTTCAAAACACAGTAAAGGTAAGTCGGAATGAGACCGACAAATTTTGATTTCTTCATTCGTCATATTGTTTGATCGAATCATTGTAGTAAATTCACTGATATGTGACCATACTTCCTTGCATAATGATTGTTTCGAAAGATCGACTAATAAACGAATCCATCCTCAAATTCATAATGCTCCTCTTACATAAGAGTTAAGTCCTGAAATAATAACGAACAGTCGTTGCCAACCGATGATGAACCCTTTCCTCCCATATACACCTACTACGTAGGCTTGTTATGGCAAGTACCTGTCAGAAAACAACTACTTTCCTGGCTAAGACCACGACGGGTATTGAATTGAATCTAAAATATACTTGTGAAACGTTCCTCAAAGTACCAGAGGACGCATTTGCGAGTGCCCTCTGTGACCAACCAGCAGAATTATGTTTTGATATGGACAGAGTGATCACCTGTAGACTAGTTTCGAGGTTGTTGCCTCTCATCAGTACAAGAGTTGGTCAACACAGAGCGCACTGAAGCCATCTGTTCCCCGTCCAAATCAATACACACTCCACCTAGCAGAGGAAGAACATTCCGAATCTCCAGGTTAAGAGATCTATGTGAAAACAGAAATGTTTTGGGAGATCGTTCAGTTACCAACAGTCGTTGCCGACCGATGATGAACCCTTCACTCCCATATATATCTACTACGTAGGCTTATTATGGCAAGTACCTGTCAGAAAACAGCTACTCTCCTGGCTAAGACCACGACGGGTATTGAATTAAATCTAACAGATACTTGTGCAACGTTCCTCAAAGCATCAGAGGACGCGGTTGATAGTGCTCTCTGTGACCAACCAGCAGAATTGTGTTTTGATTTGGACAGGGTGACCACCTGCAGACTAGTTTCGAAGTTGTTGCCTCTCATCAGTGCAAGGGTAGGTCAACACAGACAGCACTGAAGCCATCTGTTTCCCGTCCAAATCATTACACACTCCGCTGGTTGGTCACAGAGGGCACTTGCAAGTGCGTCCTCTGATGCTTTGAGGAACGTTGCACAAGTATATGTTAGATTCAATTCAATACCCGTCGTGGTCTTAGCCAGTGGAGTAGTTGTTTTCTAATAGGTACTTGCCATAATAAGCCTACGTAGTAGGTGTATATGGGAGTAAAAGGGTTCATCATCGGTCGGCAACGACTGTTCGTTACTAAACGATCTCCCAAAACATTTCTGTTTCCTGAAGTAATATTTGCGAAAAACTGAAAATAAGTAGCTACTTATAATTTGTTAAATTTTATATCGGAGTATCATTTTTGAAGCCATTTCTGATTGAATTATCTGTGAAAATATTATTATCCAATGTTCTTGATGAAGAAAAACAATAATTGTGTATTGATATTTACCTAAATGATATACACGGTTTATTGGGTACACTACATTGAATAAAAAAGGTATCAAAGCAAATGTTCAAATGGACTACCATTTTGTTCAATACACAAACGGCATGAGCGAATCTTCGACTGTCGCACGCTTTAGAATATCTCTGGTGTATCCTGTATAGACGTACTTGCTACTGAAATTTTTGCCATTAAATCTTCCATATATTCTACAGGTGTTGAATACACCAGGAATTTGTGGTGCCTCCACAAAAAAAGTCTAGTGAAGTTAAATCTGGAGAACGTGCAGGCTAATGTATGGGAGCAAGTATACCTATCCACCGATGTTTGATTAAGAAACTGACGGTTGAAAATGGACTGGTGCTTCGTTATATTGATACCACATTCTTTGACGAACCAATTAAACAAAAGATAAAATTTTCATTGTTCCCCATCAAAAATATGCTGATTGCATGGATGTTTTCCTGATAAATCAATCAGAAATGGGTCTAAAAAATTATATTCCAACATAAAATTCAACAAATCAAGAGTGCATAATATCTTCAGTTTTTGCAAAGATTATTTCAGACTTAAACTCTTATCTGACTGGAGTATTATGAATTTGAGGTTGGGTTTGTTTGTCAGTTGATTTGTCAAAACAATCATTATGCAAGAAAGTATGATAACATGCCAGCGAATTGACGACATCGATTCGATCAAATGGTATGATGAATAAAAAACGGAATTGTCGATCTCATTCTGACTCACCCGTAGGTACTATGTTTTCTATTCTCCCAACATATAAAAATGTTCAACAGAATGACAAATATTCCGATATATTGTAAAAAATTAGTATTATGCGATTATTGCACAATTACAACGCAATTTAGGACATATCTTCAGTTTCTCTCAAAAATCTCAACTTTTAGGCATATGGAATGTTTCGACTTTAAGGTTGAGTGTCGATGAGCCTGATGTCAAACACTCATTTGTCTATCCATTTGTCCAGAGAAAATATGACGGAAAATACAGCCACATACCATCGTAACTACGCCAATGGTTTACAAAAATAAAAAATTCTAACTTCTAATTATCATACTATGATAAACCTTTCTCAGTGTACCGAATTTAAATTTTTTTTCTTGGGGAGTTTTTGAGAAAAATAAATAAATCCTAATTTTTTTCATAGTATTTTAGGGCATACCTTGATAAAAACTTTTCACCTCGAAATAAGGTGGGGAATCTGTATTCCTTTCGGTCTTATTCTAATTCACCCTTCAAATTGTGGAGACGACTTTTACTTTGTTTATTTGGTCAAAATTTGTTTCTTGATCAAAATTTATTCTTTCCGTCAACTGGCCCAACCTCAGAGGTGTTCGGAAGACTTGTGAGAGCTAGGGAAAACGAGACCCTTGCCTTCTTACTTGTGATGCCATATTCTAGGAAATGTTTAGTGATAAAAAATGTTCCTATAGGTAATGCAAAGGTTTTCGTCACCGTTACCGAATAGGTAATAGTAACCTATTCGGTAATATTTTCCCAAAACTGATAAACATTTAGGACTTTCCAAGGTGTTCTATAAATACATACTATGGTATATGCAATTCTACTAATACGCATTGGTCGGAAACTGTGACGAAAACATTTGCATTACCTATAGGAACATTTTTCATCACTAAACATTTCCTAGAATATGGCATGCTAGAAATTCAGTTTTCGAAACAAGTCTCGTATAAATATTTCCTATTTTTGGTAAAGTTTCGGCAAGACTTATGACAGAGAGAAACGTTTCTTCACGTTCGCAATTCTTTTAGATTTTTTTTTGGCCGAGTTAATAATAAAATTATAAATAAATTACTTATTTACTCCGAAGACAAACTTGGAAATGGTCGCAGAATTGGGAAGCGATAAAGGACGCTATTTTCTTTGTTTTGACCATTTTGCGATTATTATTTCCCCACAAAATAATCACAATTGTAGATAATCCACACTTTTAACAGTATATCCGGTCTTGTACCAGGAGGTACATTTTCATAGTTTCATTGAGTACTATTTTTTGTGAAAAAACGCATTGCTTTGCTATTTTCTTCCCATTTTTGCAATAGTGATTACAGTACGCTTGTGCATTAAATATTTTTTAACTCAAATATTCCAACGTTACGAACAAGAAAACCGTACTGGAATTCCTCCTCATTATGAAAAAACAACTCTGTATATCTCAACATTGATTGTTATTTCTACTTGTTCTGTCATGGATCTTTTTTGCAAGGCTCAGTTAGGGTTTGACTCAATTCTCTCAATGGAAATATGACGTTGAATTCATAAGGATACTGACTAGTTGATATAAAAATATTTCATTTGGATTTTATAACTCTCGAGGTCATAGGGAAATGAAAGTTTATTGTTCTCGAATGTGTGTAGCTGGATCTTCTCAGTATTATGGAACTGAATGTTGAATTTGAAGTCTTCAGGATGTGGATTAAATGAATTTTGTCTTTTCGTTTTTGTCACTATTTAAACTAAATTCCAAAAGTACGTTTTCTTACACGCATAAGATGACTTTTTATAGATCATATTAGAAAAAATTACTGTGTATCGTTCACAAAAGTTGAACTACTGTAAAAAAGTTAACATGAAGATGAAATAAAAAATAATTATGAAATGCGTTTCAACCAAGCTGGAATGGGATCTAAATTATAAAAATAATTTATGAACAGTAATAAGCATTTAGTGTTATCAATGTTAAAATAGATTCGAAAGTGTAGCCAAAATATCACATGTTATGTCGCAGTGGACGATTTTTAATATAACAGTTGCGTGGCGCTCTCATCCGATTGCGGTGTTTTTTATAGTGTTGGTGAATTCTTCACGCGTAAAAGATTTCGTGTTTGTTCAGTGACAACTCTTTTTATAGAACCAACATTTCATTGAATCATCTGATCTGATTGTCTCAACACCTTAATTGGTGTTAGGCATTACAGTAAGCCTCTTTTTTATTTATTGTACAGAGATATATAAATCTTTAGATTTCTTAGAAACCCATATTCCAAATGAAAATGATGCTTTCAGTTGATAATGTAGAAAGGTTAATAATTATACATGTCCAACAGAAGGAAAATTCTTCCTTGAGACTAAGTGAGACAATATCCGTCATACCGATTTATAGAAATCTATGCTTATGCATAGTAAACATGAGAATGTCAAATGCAATATTCTCAAAAGCTTATAAACGATGTTTATTGACAGAGCAAGTCTTGACATAGAGGGTGGTAAGACTGGACTCGTTGGGTTAATTTCGATGAAAGTGTCAAGGGTTCAACCAGAGGTGTAAGCAAGTTTGTTAGCGAGTTTTCACCGACGAGATTAACTCCGGTCTACTCTTTCCAGAATAGAGTTTTGAAGTTTCAGTGTGGGACCGTATCTCCATATTTGGAAACAGTATTCCGGAACAGCCCAGTGAACACAAACATATATATGTTACATAAAATGAACGCTTTTCCCGAGAACACGTTATGTAACCGGTAACCCACATGTAACACACATGTGCTCTACAATGCCATAACAACTTCATGTATCTGATACGTAACATTTCAACTAGAATGTTATATATCATCTGTATCATTTATTATATCGACTTCATGTATCTGATACATAACATTCGAAGTAAAATGTTATGTAACATATTGAGTGAGTAAAAAAAATAATTTGAATAATTATTCTATAATCTGACTGATGATGCTATGGAATCGTCAAGAATACTCTTCCAATAAGATAAAAACGATTTGTTTTCAAATTTTTTCAATAAAATTCAAAATTAAACTTTCCATTCTTGAATAAAACTTCTACATAACAAATAAAATTTAGGTATGTATGGTTGGCCCTGATCTTTCCCTCTGATGTCTCAATTTACTGAGACGAAACCATTCTGAAATTTTCATTTCCACGTCACTCTACGATAATGATACCTTGCAAGTTATCACACCTGGAATTACAAAAACCAAATGTAAAATGTAAAAATATAAATAAGTAATTCAAGCAGCTCTGATTTCATACAATATCAACAAGCGTGCTGAAATAATTAATAATTATCCATGCATTTATAGTTACCTATCAATATTCGAATAAACTGTCAATCTTTTAATTTGAAATTGTTTCTGTATCCCAACCAGGAACACTCTCTCCCCAATGCGTTAGTGAACATTCTCTGCAACGATCGATTAATGTGTACTTTCGCATTTCTGCACCAATATTCTTGACGAAGACAGTCTAAAATGAATAATAATAATTTAGTCATCGTTCTTCAGAATGAAATTTTTGTAAGCTCTTAGACCTTTACAACTACCTACATATGCCAGCTACAAACAACAAAATGTAAATTGAGTATTAAAATATATATACAAAAGATGGGTTTTCGTGAGGTTGCAGTCTGTTATGGTCTTATATTTCAAACACCTAGGTACTGCCATAGTATTTTATAAATTTTGTGTTGGCATAACTTTGGGACTCATCATTACTGTCAGTACAAAGTTTCAACATATCTTGATCAATAATACGTCTTTTTTGGCGAATGGACAACTCATTAAAGTTCCTCTTACCAGAATTCATGTTGAATTGTTTTTACCGTTACAAAGAAAAGCACTGCAACCAGGTTTGGTAATGTACCCTCACATCACACCAAGAAGAATAAACTATTATCTGATATCACACGAAATAAATATGTTAGGTAAAAATGAAAAATGTTAGGTTGTGAAAAAAAATCAAGCGTCGGTAAACTCCACGATCTTACCAAACAAAAATAGTAGGACTAAAAACAATATACAGTAAACGGAAGATACTCACCTTTTCTTTTTACAACACAATAAGATACTGGTCGTTTCAACGTTACTAGTTATGCAAAATTTAAATCTTTTCTCAGGTTCTCAAAAAGCTGATATCAAAACAACTATTTCAAACTAATCAAACTAGCAAAACAGGTCTTCTGGTCCTGTGCTAAAACCATGGAACATGGAACAAACACTGTACACGTAGCTGTCAACACACACAACAAAACTAGAGCAAATAAGTATTATTAAATTTAATATTCTGTGTAGGTATTATCAGGTGTTTTATTGGGTGTAGAAATATATATATATATATATATATATATATATATATATATATATATATATATATATATATATATATATATATATATATATATATATATATATATATATATAATTTGTGATGTTATATTGAATTATTCTATTTTTGAAGCACGACTTTCAAATATTGAGCATCTAAACCGTATACGACTGAGAAATGACATATGACTGTAATAGTATGATAAATATTTACTCTCTATATATGCTCAAAAGTTATTTTTTTCAAGTAACATATATATTTCAGTATCAAACTGTTATATATACCATATATCACTGATGACAGGGATATGTTACATAACCATGATTATGTTATGTTATATAACATATACATCATATAGTAACATAACATTGTTCCTTCGCTGATACACGACAGAGATGTATCTGAGAGTTATGTGTTCACTGGGAGGTTGGATAAGTGAGTTATAAATCAAAAGATCTAACGTTATTTGAAATAGCTTTGGGCACGATTCAATTTAAATTGACCGATCATAGTTGATAAACAAATGTTGTATGAAATCTGTTTCAGTTGATCAACAACAGGTTGACCCAGTCAAACTTTATCTTTCAAGTGAGGCGTCTTCTGCCAAGTGCATTCAAATTGAAACTTGTCCGTGACACGTGTGAACTTCTGATATTCAGTTGATGAAGTTGAACTGTATAGTCCACACTTCGTTTTCACTGGTAGTTCGTTAAATTTTTCTTCAGACAATCGTAAATGATTTCTATATCCTTCTTCATTCTTCCCTTAAATCGGCGCCTTTAGAAAGATTTGCATTTAAATTGTTTATAACCCGATTGTGCAAAAAGTACACATCGGACAGAAACCATCTTGCGCACAGTTAAACCACATTTTATCATCTTTCAGTTTGCGCAATATTTTTTGTCCAGATTCAGATCTATTAAAATTATGAAGTTTTGAAAAATAGTCTCTTTCTCGAGGTTTTCTCAGATTTTGTCAGTGAAAAATACTTCGATCTGGTGCACCATTTTGTAGATTTCAATAATTTTCTACAAAAGTTTGATTCTCTGTAAAACGATTCTTTCAATACTTTTTGAGATATTCGCAAAAAAAAACAAAAAAATTGTAAATTTTTTCACTATTTCTTGCTGGGGCTAAAACCGGGGTTTTCATGTACGAACTATCTTATAAAAAGTGAAATAGTCCGTTTGCGTCTTTTATCTCGTGTGAAAAGAGCCTCTTATTTCCATCTACCGCTTGGCGTATGTCGGTTTTTGGAAAATTTATAACTGCCTTGCTTAAAATAACAAATGACATCTCGACAAGCAAAATTGGGGTGTACTGCTCTTTATCGATTTTAGTAAGGCGTTCGATACAATAAATTATCAAATCCTCTTCTCCATCTTACATTGGGCTTGACGGCTCAGCAGTCAAATTCTTCGAAAGTCACTTTTCTGGGCGAAGTCAAAGAGTATCCTATAATGGTGCCATCTCTGAAAAAGGGTTAATATCTCGCGGGGTGGCTCAAGGCTTTATTCTTGGACCCTTCATCTATACCTTAAATACTATGGTAATATTCTCCCAATAATGCAATACTGCTCTATCCACATGTACGCTGAAGACACCCTAATTATATCACTTTTTCAAAAAATCGGAAGTTGTCGAATCACAATTAGGAATAAATGCTGATCGGAAGGCCCTTACAGAATACTCTGAAAAACATGATCTCATTGTAAACCCGACCAAGTCTAAGGTATTATACTTTGGAAACCCCAATCCAGCAGATCTGCAAATCATCTCAAATAACATGCATAGCTATACCATTGTTTATAAAGAAGATAGTCAACCTTATGGGATAATAATTGGATCAAAATGGATGCGACATGTAGATGGCGATAGTGAGCTCGCATCCAAGTCATGTCGTAACTTCAGTGATCTGGCCTACAAGTCATGTCGTAACTTGATTGAAACAATGGGACAGCATTGAAATCGGGGTTTTTTGAGGGAACCTGCATTAAAATTACATCAAATATCCATGTTTGTAACTAATCACGCTAGATGTCACTCACGTTTGGATCCAATACCTTTTCCACAGGCATTGACTAACTATCTTCTATTTAAACAATGGCTATACCTATATCTGAGAAAGCAAAAAAATTGGGCTTGATTACTGACAAGCAATTACACTTCACGGACCACGTATCATCCAACTCAAAAAACTGCACTCTGCGAATCTCTTGTCCCATCTCATGCTAACTATTGCGAATACATTTATGGGCCATGCTTGACTGTCTGAGACAGCTTTCGCATTCAGAAAATCCAGATCTCTTGTTTGGGAATGATTTTTACGAAAGTTCGAGAGAATCTCGCATACGCTCTTGCAGGTCCGCTGGTTAAACATGAGTAGTAGAAGAAAATTACACTCCGTCTTTCTCCATCACAAAATAATAACTAAAAGAACTCCGTCCTATCTAGTCGACAAAGTCAGATTCAGTACTGATATTTATAACATAATCATAAGAAGAAAAGATAATACCCCAAATCCCTCATCATGATTCCAATTTATTCCAGAGAAGCTTTTCTTATCAACAGAACTGAAAGGAATAGCATACCACGACCATTCCATTATAAATTTCTTCATGAATAACATTTTCGAGTGTCTTAAAAAATTGTCGTATTTCTCCTGGACTGTCTTATACTCTCTTCCTTTTCTTGCGTAAGGTGCAAGGAGCATCGATGGTGATATTTATGAAGAATTTAATAAAAAACTAAATTTTTTTGCCATTTGTAACCATAAATCTGCTGGTTACTGTATAAGAAAATTTTAGAAATTACGAGGATGTATTGATATCCAGTTAGCCTAGACCAGTTCCCTGTATAAACAAAATATTGTGTTACCATAGCAACGAACAGTAACTTATTAGAAGTCTCAGTGTAAAGTTTGACGTCAAAAAAGTAAACCAGAGTTACACAATGAATTAAAAGAAAAAATATGTCCACCGAAATTGTGAAAATCAAAAAATTGGAGTA
Source organism: Chrysolina oricalcia (assembly GCA_944452925.2). NCBI lineage: Eukaryota > Metazoa > Arthropoda > Insecta > Coleoptera > Chrysomelidae > Chrysolina > Chrysolina oricalcia. The sequence goes on from OX101824.2 coordinate 36,942,610, forward strand.
TCGAGCCATCATCAAGTACCTGTATTTAAAAGGGTTAAGAGGTAAGCAGATTTACGAAGATATGCTTAATACCCTTGGTGATCAATGTCCTTCGTATGCGACCGTGAAAAATTGGACTGCATCGGGAAGGCCAGTTTCTGTGTCAGTCCCCGAAAATATCGATGCAGTTCATGACATGATTTTAACAGACCGTCGAATTGGGCCAAAACGGATATCTGAAGCACTGAATATTTTATACGAACGCGTTCATCATATTGTTCACGTCAATTTGGACATGAGAAAAATTGCTGCAAAATGGAACCCCAAATGTTTGAATGTTGATGTTGTTTACGTTATAAAATTTTAAATGATATAAAAGCTTGTCGCGAGAATAAATCTTGAGGTAATTTTAAATTCAATTTACAATAAGAAATACATAGATTCTTCTCGCGACAAGCTTTTATATCATTTAATAGTTATTTATGCAACAAGTGCAAAAAGTGAATGTTTATTGCACTCGGCGTGAAATTGTCCGACCAGGCCGTCAGACCGAGTTGGACAACACGTCGAGTGCAATAAACAATTTTTGCACGAGTTGCATACAACATTGTTTCTACGTTCATGCAAAAAGCAAAAAACGATTTATTGAGATGCGGCACTAGGTGTAGGAAAATGAAAAGCGCAACTTGAATACTTTATTATTAATATCGATTTGCATTGAAACAGGAACTAATACGTTACGAAAAATTTAACTCAAACTTTATTTTTACCCTCAATGTTGAAAGTGAATGAACAATTGGTGCAATTTTCAATATGAATATTTCGTAGTGAAGTACCTATTGCCAATCTCACAGAATATCTGCTAAATATGTAGTAGGTTTAAACGTTTATGTTTGTCATGATGACAGCACGTTGAAGTAGAATGACAAATGAGTGCAATAAAAACTGTATTGCACTAGTGCTTTTCTCTACAAATATTTTTAAAATTTTATTTTGGTCATTTCAATGATAAAATTTTGTTTCGGTGTATTCTTAACCAGAATGAAAAAAATTATTTTCTGTTGCTTCTTTGGTCTGACATTTTATGATTACGCTTCCATTTTTTGCCGTTTCATATGAAGAAACTGGGGCTGAAACTGATTGAGATCTGTGTTCTGGGAAAAGAAAAAATAAACATAAATAGTTGGCAGAAAAGTACCTAAAGGAAGTGCCCTGCATTTGAGACCTTCGTCCTCGATAAAACACGCGCATGAATCTCTCTGAATCCGGATCTTCCTCAGGGCGATCAGCTCCTGCTTCTCGTTCAGCACTTGGAGGGAGCAGAAAAAACTATGCTGCGGCAAACAGCAGACGATATCGAGGTTTTAGACGTGTTGATGCTGAGGCGGGATGAGAGCGGGCTTTGAGTTGATGTTGATGTTATTGACGGGTAGTAGTATCGCGTTCGATCTGTGCTCGATTTAAAAACAATGTAGACTTCTTATACCGAATTGTTACTATGGATGAGACTTGGCTACATTTCTACGATGGAATGGCGACACTCCGGTTCTCCAAGACCTAAGAAGTTTCGTGTCAAAAAATCTACTGGAAAAGTTCTTGCTTCAGTTTTTTGGGATTGCCATGGAGTAATCATGATTGATTTTTTGGATGAGGGTAGAACAATAACTGTAAATTACTATTCGACATTACTGACCACTCTACGGGAAAAAATTTAAGAGAAAAGACGCGGAAAGCTATCCAAAGGTGTTTTGTTTCTGCAGGACAACGCCCCTGCACACAAATCTCATGTTGCCATGCAAAACATTCGTGATTTAGGGTTTGAATTACTAGAACACCCCCCTTATTCACCAGATTTGGCTCCGTCTGACTATCATCTCTTTCTTCAACTGAACAAAAGTTTAAAAGGTCGTAAATTTTCTTCCAACGAGGAGGTAATAAAAGCTGTGGAGGTCTGGTTTGTAGAGCAAGAAGAAATATTTTTTTTGAAAGGTCTAGAGACGTTGCAGGTTTGCTGTGATAATTTTATCCAATTAAGAGGAGAATATGTTGAGTAATATAATATTTTGACATTGAAATTTTGTTTGGTTCTATAGTAGGCTAAGAATTTTTCAATATATCCTCGTATTGTTATCCTCTATTTATAGTCGAAAATATCGATTTATGATTCTACAAAATTGTATAGAAGAAAAATCATATCTTTATTTCGCATTTTGAATGATTACCTATTTGATGAATCACGTTTCGCACGAACAACATATTATGAATTGACAAATCCTGGTTCCGTTACATTGTGATGTAGATTCAAATGAAACCGTGACGCAATAAATTTAAATTTTTTCTGCGTGTTGTAGAAGGCCGGCCATAGTTCCACTCGTCCATTTGTCGCCAATAGATGATAGGTTGACTTTAGATGAATCATCAAAGTTTATTTATTTGTCCACATATTTTAATTGATAGTGAAGAGTTGCAACAATTCAAATATTATCAGTTACTGACTAGGGACTTCTGTGAGAAAACATCCATTATAGGGACAAGGATTGCAAAAGCCATACCAGATAACTGTGTTTTGACAGAGCCGTGCGTTGTTAAAACAAATATTGAGGTTCGATAAATTCCAAAAAATTAAAACACGATTTCAGAATGGAGAAACCTGAACATATTTTGTCAAAAAAAATCTACTTCATGATCTGCTGCATTCACAACAACAGATATTAGAAAGAGAAACATTGAAAGATTTTGAAGTTACCTACAATCATGAGAAAAATGAATTTTTCTGGGAAGTTGTCCGATTCTGGACTAAATGTTCATTATGAAAACAAAAAGTTCAATAATTTGTTGAACATTTCAGTTGCTAATCACCTCTTGCTACTTACAGAAGGAGTGAAAAATAACTATATTGATTAGGTATTGGTAAGAACAGATTTAGTTTAGTCAACATAGTTTTCAACCTAACTGTAGCTGCTTCGTGATGAAGTCTTATTTTTGAAATATTTCATTAAAATAAGTTTCACAAGACTCAATGGGTGGTGATCAGTAGAATCGGTATCAAAAAAAGTTCTTTAAATGCTTAAAAAAAACACTTGATTGAAAATTTCTATTTGCCTTATGCACGAGAAGTATAAAAATATTCCTGTAATTTTCATGAATACCGGTGTTTATGCGGAAATGAAAATATTTGTAAAGACAAAATTCGGCAGTTGATAAGCACTTATCAAATTTCTTCTAGTGATGCGGACACAGCGAACAATAAATTGGACAGCGAACATACACACGTGCTAAGGCCGTCGTGGTACTCATTTTTTTCTTGTCCCCCTTTTCTCCGAAGCAGGACGGAAACAAAACTCCGCGCAGACGTATTGTGCGAATCAACTGTTTCGCGGGTTGTAATATTAAATATATACAGAGACGCGCAAAGTTTTCTTTACATGCGCTTATAATTACACTAAAAATATACTGCGGGTATTCATAAAATACCCGATTAAATAATAAATAACTATAAATTAATTACCGTTAGGTATGATTGCAGGGAAAGAGAATCCTGAACAACCGGTCAGTTTTAATAATAATAGTAGGTCCTTATTTTCCATATAAGTAGGTACGTGGTCACAGTACAATACATTTAATAATTCTGTATTAGTCATAAGATTATATATCTTTCAGGCAATTCTATATATCTCTGCTACAAACAACGAGGCATTTATTAACCTTCCATATGTTTTTCTCTTTTCTGTTTCTCTTTAATGCGGTTTAAATCTTTAGCATCCCCAAACAGAAATGGCATGCGATTAATTTTTTCAACAATTTTATCACATAACCTATATATTCAACAATATCTAAACAGTGTGTACCACAGCTATATATTTGCACCGGTATTACTTGAGTTCCCCTCAGGCTTGTGTACCTTACTTTACAATCGTTGACAACATAAGCCTCAGTCAGGATAAACCTCATATTTACCAGGCTTGGGTTCCATTTAACGACTTAACCTCACCTTTGATCTGTGACATTGAAAGTTCTACAAGGCTTATTTGATGATTTTGAGGTATTTTGATAAGATCTTTTGGAATTTACTGATGTTATTCTATTTTTGTGGTTATCTGGTAGTAACAATTTTGCAACAACGTTAAGTATTAGGTGACGACGACAATGTTTTGTAACAATTTCACGAGAAGGGATATTATTTGCATATATTTGGCATTGTCCCGCCAACATTTCAAATCAGATAGAACTCGCAACGCTTGCGCAGTGTGCCTATTTGTGGAATACTTTGCGATATTTAAGATGTCGTTGTTTTCATTATTTCTGCGCTGTTGCCGAACATTTCCAATACGCAGCTAAGATTCAGGTCAGGATTCGTTGGTACAAACCATATTTACCTTAAGTTTCACCTTAAACTAATCATCCTTCTGGATCAGTTTGTGATTAGGGAGAACCGGTACAAATAGTCATAGGAACCCCATAATTCAATTACTATTTTGGAAACAACTACACTTATCAAGAAAAGAGGATAATCGTTAATCACTACTCTCCATAATTACGTTAGGTAAATTTGTGAATTACTACATCACAACTATACAACTATTTGAGACATGGCGGTACCACTTCATTTCAATCTTGCGTTTTACAATGGTACGCATAGTGTACCACATTTTCAAATTCAGAACCTAATCAGCACGCCGCCGCCGCGCCGGCATATTCGTCGTACCATGAACTTGGACTGTCTTGTCACTATGTAATTTATCACTTCTGGCAGGCGTGACCTATTTGAAAGTCGAAAAGGTCTGGGAATAGAAGAATTTATTCATTCAGTGTTCAGTAATGAGCAACTCGAGATTAGGTCTGTTAATGTCTGTTAATGTCTGTAATCCAAGTATTGTGATTATTTTCGCAACATTTGTAAATACTACTTTGAGGATTACTGAGGTGAATGTTAGTGAAAGTGGTTGAAAATGTGATCCTTTGATAAACAGTGCTTCATTTATACTACCGAGCACCATGGGTCAGAATTATATTTTTTTTTTTTTAACTTAGAATGTTTAACGAATTGCCATTCAAATTAATGGGAAAGTCCCGCAAGGAACTATTCGATAGTTTATATAAGGATTTGCATCAGATGAGGGCCTGTTCCAATAAGTGAGAATTTAAGTCTACCAGATTTTGTCAATGGTCTGGGCTCCCCTTATCAATTATTCCGTTCATTTACTTCTGATGACCTAATTTATGATATTTCCTTCCAAACTAAATTGTAAGACGAGCAAATTCAAAGTCATTATAAACACAAATAGATTTGAAAGCTTCTTGGCATTAATAACCTAATAGGAATAAAACGTTTTCCCCGGTTATAAAGACTACTGGCCATCTTCTCCTAATCTCCATGGTTTCTATATATGCTGGTTGTTGAGTTATCTACATGTCAATGATAAAGGAACAATGTGTTTCCAAAAATAGAAATTGTTTTCAATCACTCCATATCTTTAAGTATGGTGGTACAAATATGTACCACACTGGTTTTTGGCAAATATAAAGCTTTAACCAAAAAATCTCATAGAAGTTTCTTTATTACATGTACAACAGCAGTAATACACTGTCGATAACTGATATTCCAAATATTTCTGTTCTCGTGTAGCTAGGGTTTTTTCAGGCAGTGAGTCCATTCCATTGGAAGTATGAAATTTAAAAAAATATTTTTGATTTTCAAATTATTTTGGAAAAACTGAATTTTTCGATTTCTTATTTTATTTGTTTCACTTGTCATCGACGGAGCTGAAACAAAATGAAAAACACTTCTTCACAGAAACAATTTTGTGATCATTCATGTGATAATATAAGTTCTACTGTCTGACTATTAATTATCGAACAACCATCATCAACAAACTTTTTCAATGCGGCCATGTTTTGATAAATACATCAGATTATGAAGGTATTTTCAATCCCATATTCAATGATTCATCACACATGGCAGTTTCATTATGTATCGGATCATCTAGAATGTGTGAAGACATAGGTATTCCAGTACAGGACTGATTTGGAAAATAGGTTTAAATTCAGATATCATGGATCTGAAGAAAACAGTAGTTTGGGTTTACTTGTAAAATGATTGGTGAATATCTCTTTAAAAAATCATGACGACTTTCGCTACCCACCATAACTATAAAATTGGTTTTATAAAAAGTCCCCACAGGACCCCGCACTTTTCAGTATGTTGTAGTATTCGATGTACTGATTGAACATGCAGAATCGCAAAGTTCATTGATCGATAGATTTTGAAATCAGTAATTTTTATTCAATTATTTTCTCGGAGTTTGAAGTGCCAACTGCATTTTTCATCGCTCTTATCATCAAAGTACCTTCATATTACTAAATACCATTCAGATGGTACGGGTTATATCATTATGTAGATACAGAGTGAAAAATTTAAACATTTTAGTAATGTCTGAAAATTCGATGTAATAATGATTTATTGATCAAATCATTTCATCATTAATCAAAATTCATACATTTCGTACAGGGTGATTTGAAATATTGGTGAAATATATGGCAGGTTCTTTCGTACATATTCTGTATATTCAAGTAAATTATCATCCTCCGAAGATAGCTGATACGTATTTACATGATTTCGTAGGGATATATAGGGTGATCATGAAAATTTTTGATGATAAAAATAACAAAATATCAACGTTTCAGAAATCATCCTTTAATTCACGATTTACCAAGTGAAATTCCTTCATTATTATTCAATTTATTTACCATTCTCCCCTCAATACTGTCCCAAAAATTCAGTTCTCTACTATGACTAGTTTCATAGTTATTAATTGAGAAACTTATTGCCGATTGCATATTTCAAAAATAATCTGTTACTTTTTGTATGAGGCGGCCGTAGTGCTCTAATACTTGCGGTATATCTGAATATAATCAGAATTTGAAACAGTGAACGTTCTTGCGCAAAAGGTCTTCGGATTAGGTATTTTAAAAATCAATATAGATCCAGCATCTTCATTAGTTATATGTAATAATTCTTCACGACAAGCACCGCTAATACCCAAAACTAGGACAACCTACAAACAAAAAATATTGAAATAACTACCAATCTTACAAAATTATGATTATATATGTACCTTACAAAGTAAATTTGTTTCGTTATCAGCATCTTGAATAAATTTATTGATATCATCCCTTGATAAAACTTAAGATTTATTTCCTCGGTATCCGACGCTTTTGTTCTCAATGAGCGGGACTAATTTTGAAAACTTCCTCATATCAATATTTTCCTTAACATTCAATGTACTTTTCAACATTGAGTAGATACTCCATAACGTAGGAAGTTTTATAATTTTTAATTTTTCCTCATAATAGCATGTAACATATTAGATACTATTGCATTAGCTTTCTCAGATATATCTGATGGGGTATCAATACCACTATCATAATCAACATCCATCTTCTTGAAAATAACTTGAAATTGAAGCAACTACGAGCAACACAGTCAAACACCCTGCGTGCCAACAAACCTTTTCGATAGTAACGACACAGAAAGACCACTGGATGCTGTGAAATTGTATTGGAAGTATTGATAACATGGAAGATAACATTTATAGAAATAGTATATTGTACAATGAGCATGAAATGGCATACATTTCCCACGAGTAGGTATATGAAATTTTGTAGTACTCGCTACGCTCGTAGCGAGTACTACAAAATTTCATATACCTACGAGTGGGAAATGGGTAATTTCATGCTCATTGTACACTATACTTTTTCTACAACCATCTGAATCATTAACAAATCTGTAATATTTTTAATAATCCTTTTTATCATAAACTCTCCTGCCGTCAATTTTACATGGTTTAGATAATTTATTTTTTCTTCACCCGTTGAATGAAACAGATATTTTTTCTTTTTGTACACGTACCTACCTACGTCGTAAAACAAATAACATTCAAAATTTTCAAATTTTGACAACTTGGAAATAAAAAAACCTTAATCCAGGAAAATCAAACACTAGTCGATTTCATACAATGAAAAAAAAAAATGTGGCTGCGTGGATTTGAACCCTCGTTCCCACCATCCAGAGTCCATGTGTTATCTGAATCAACACTCGTCGTTACTAGAGCATATGATAATTTGTTCAAATTAACTGCTATATAGAAAGTATCTGTCAACTATTCAAAAATTTAGAATCCGATTGTAATCAATCATTTTATTGAAATTATTCTGGTTTTATGAAAAGAAAATCATACCTTTGTCAGAAGATAGGCATTATCAGGAGCTTCTGATATAAATTTATTAATTTGATTGTTAAATCATCCTAACTATCGCTAATCATTTTTAATAACTTAATTTTTTCTATCGAATTTTGTAATTATCTACTAATGTGAAATGTCAAATTATTAGACAGACGTAAACAAACTTGATTCGATATTATTTATGTTCATAAAATTCATTGATACCTACTCATAATGACAGTCTAGTAGTTCATGAAAGTCGTAGGAAATGAAATATTTCGATACAGCTAGCCCGTGGGAAATGAAAATCGGTGTTACAACGTGGTAGGTTTCTTAATCGAAGACGCAATTGGAATGTTCATTTTTCATAAGAGCCACCATCACCGAAAAGTCGAATTTCTTCCTCATCCCTTCCTGCTCAGGTTTGTTGGCATACTTATCAAGAGTGGGGGTGGAGATAATGAACTCGATGAACATTGGCAACACAGCACCTGTCCGTTCTCGATTACAGCGCCAATCAGGTATAAATTTCTCGATCTTAGAATCCGTTTCTTGCAAAAACCATTGATTTCAAGAAAGAGGTAATTTTTGTATGGGCTCAGTGGTCCCATAAGAATTCCGGAAACTCAACTCAATTCATCATTACATTTAATTTTTTTTTCTTAAAAATTATCATAACCAAAAATCACTGAGGTTCCGGAATTTACACAAAAACATTGAGTAATTCAAAAAAAATTAAAAAAATTTCAAACAAAAACTGTGGGCTTAAAACGAATTTCCGTTTTACCAAGGTAATGTTTGCTCTTAATGATCGTACAAAAACATATTTATCTAATTCAGTTACCGCCATCATTCACCCCAATTGAAGTTTTATGTACATAACAAGTTTTGAGTTTTGCGATTTAGCAAATGAAACAGGATGCAAAACAGAATTGAAAAATGAAGCTTGAATTTTACCAACAAGATTGTTTGTGGGGCGTGATCAAAATAATAATTTCTACGTCGGTATCATGTTAAAAGGAAATCTAAAATTAGGAAACTTGATGCTAAAAACATAAAACATTGATTTTGTCTTAGCCTTAAGAATACAAAATCATAACTTTTTGCATTGTATCTCAATGATTTGTTCGGAACAATCGAATGGAACAAATGATGTATTAATTTCTAACCTCTAATTCAGGTCTGAGATAGGACTTCAGAATGAAAGGGCAGTAAAAAATATATACTAGGTACTTATATTCGCTACACCGACTTCTTTTTCTATATTCAGACAAGCGGCTCAGTTCATTCGGAATATTTGGGACAAGCACATGTTCCCACTCGTTCGAATGTTTTGAAATAATGCCAAAAAATGTGCAAGATAAAGTGATGTGATATGCTACTAAACCAAGTTTATTGATATTGTTATTTATCAAGGGCAACATAATTCTAAACTCTGATTTTAAAAGGTTTTGGTTGAAAGTTATCTGAATAATAATTAGTGTTTATCAGTTACACGAATGCTATAACAGTGGAAGTGAAGTATTTTTTTTAAAATAATTGAAATTTTCTTATTTCAATTTATGACTGTGGCAGAGTAATCCAAATACGGTGCGATTGTTTTGTCTTCTTCCGAAAATTATTAATAAGTAAATGAAACTGCTTTCTTATAATTCAAACAGTTATCAATTTCATTGATGAAAACTTTTCGGGTCAGTTCTATTTTGAGAACATTTTCTCTTTCAAATTTGATGGATTCATTGTGTGCCTACTAACTGAAACACCATGAATATTCATAATTTAAGGATGAACTGTAATCGCTCTTCAACTACTTTCACGACTGATATTAACAATTAAACACTGGTATACTTCTGATATTCGCAGAAACACAAAGAAAGTTGATCTCCAAACAAGAAGCATAATGAAATCTGCTTATTTACTTTCTTCGGAGAACTCATTCAGGTGAATAATCGCCGGTTTGATAAATTCATTTGATAGTTTCAGACAAAAATTAATTTTATCATCTTCATTAATTTCAACCCACCAGAACGATATTTACAAGATCGACAGTTGATTCTACAAAACTTCTAGTTGATTCGATACATAATCATTCATGCAGGGTGTTTCTACGGATGTGAATCATTCCAGTGGATTTTGATTGCAAAAAATCCTTGAAAATTTGATTTTCTCAAAAAAGTGACATTTTCCCAAATGTCCAAAACTGAAACAGAATTCTTTAAAAAATTGTTGAACAAAAAAAACCTACTTGAAAGCGGTTTCACGAAAACATTAAAAATATCAATCGAAATTGAAGAAACTGATGGCTTTGAAATTAAAGAATAACTATAAATTTAACTACACACCTACGTAAAAACTTCTTCCATAATTTTAAAATTTTTTACGGTGCGGCTTTTTACACCCCCCTCTGTTAACTTTTCAATGGTTCAACGTACAAACATGGGACAAAACCCGTTTTGAACTGATACTACTGCAATTTTTCAAAAAATTTAAAATAAAATTTTCGAAAATTCGATTTCCTTCAATATCGAATATTGTATTACTAGACTGGTGCCTATAATTTTTGAGACGAAGAAAATAGTAACAGGCAAGGACCATGTGAAAGATATTGTTGAGGTTCCAACTTTAAGGAAAAAAATATTTAAACATGAAATCACTCAAAATGGTGAAATGGGGATGCTGTTTAGGAGTTGAAAACGGTTTTTTGCAATTTGCGGCGAAACGTGAACTCTCAGCGGAAAATAATCAAGGAAAAAGTTGTAGATAAAAACAAAGTCCGAAACTTTTGTATTCAACACTTTTCGACATAAACTCGAATTAACTGTTTAAATGGTGATTTTTCAGTGATTATTCAGTATGTTATCCAAGCCTCTAGCTTTTCTGGTAAATTTGTCCTTTACTACGGGGACCTTTCCAGATCTATTGAAGAAAGGAAAAATCACTCCAATTCATAAAAAGAATAATCATCATCTTCTTGATAACTACCCTCCTGTGACTATTCCTTGCAGTTCCTCCAAGGTTTTTGAGTATTGTTATCTACATCGCCTCTTATCGTTCATTGAGAAAAATAACTCAATATCAGAAAATCAACACGGATTTTTATCCAGGAAGTCAACAACCACTGCAATCTATTCTTACTACCACAAAATAGTAGATTGCATTGAGGCCCTGTTGGTATTTTCTGTGATCTCAGCAGGGCATTTGATTATGTGAATCAAACGATTCTCTTGGATAAACTCTACCATTATGGCATAAGGGGTACAGCTCTTGATTGGATTCGATCATACCTTAGTGACAGAATGCAATGTGTCACAGTAAAAAATGAGTCATCTGGGTACTTGAAAAATGACATGGGTGTTCCACAAGGATCGGTACTTGGCCAGGTTCTATTAATTAATAATTAGGTGAACGCGGCTCACGTTTAAATATGGAAAATCGAATTTTCCATGGAAAATCTAATTTTTCGGAAAATCGAATTTTCCATATGTTTTACCCCAGGAGCCACTCGTAAATATCCCTCCATTTTACTCAACATCAGTGTACATTTCAACCATATTCGAGGCTTGTACGTGAAAATGGGGCATCTAAATCTGTCACTATCTGACGGTCTATAACAAAATGATGGGTTTATTTCACTTTAAAATTTATTTTCTTCATTTTAGTGCATTTACGTAAAAGCTTTTCTCTAAAGTGTTTTTTTTTTCAAGTTTATTCATTTATTTCTTTTTTAGTTTTCTTTGGACATGTTTCTTGGTATGTTCAGTTCAATCAATGCGTCATTGTTGTACGGTCACATGTCTGTGAATTATTCAATGGTAAGATAATTTTCACAATTTTTATGGATTTTTTTCGATTTCTATTTTGCGAGTTTACCTATTTTTTTGTGACAGGAAAGGGGGCAAGCCCCCGATCGATTTTCTTATTATTATTTTCCATGTCCGAAACTGTTGAAACATTTTTCGAATTTCTTTGCGTTCTCTATCCAGCTTTTGAGGGGGGACCGGATGGTAAAATTTCTTTAAACCATAATATTCGACGATCAGATAGTTTTAACTATTTTTATGAAATTTTCCTTTTGTAGAAGAAAACTTCCGAAACCCTACGCGTCCTCTATCTAGCTTTCAGGTGGCAGGAGCGGGGGGCAATTTCTCCGACGTCTTCATGTCATGAAAGATTTTTTGTTTAGAATGTGATCGTTAATTGAAAAACATGATGAAATAAATGTAGGGTGATACAAAAATTATTTTATGAAATTGTTTGAAAATGAGATCGTCAATTTTTTTTGTTCAGCATCGAGATGTACTAGTTTGTCCATAACTGAATTCGTAGCGCCAATAACAACCGAGTTGACGATGGTGTAGGCAGGCTAATTTGGAACAGACTACAGACTATATACAGCACTTTGATTCTATTTATTCCACCAAATAATAGTCATTTACTTATTTAATACTTGATTACACTTAATAATGAATGATTGTGAGTTCATCCATTATAAAATACTTTAATCAATAAAGATCGAATAAAGAGAAGTGAAGTGGAAATAAATGAACTTTAGGAGGACAAGATCGAAACTAAAGTGTTTTGAACTGGGAAATATATTAGTGCTTCCACTATATATACTACTATAGATAAGCGATTATTCATTGAATTGAATGCAGATTGCCTCACCTCCTATATGAATACTTCGACCGATACTTCTACGATGGTAAGCATGTCAGGCATCAAAAGGTGCCTATCGCAGATGTCCATGTTGGCCTTCAAAGCAACTACTTCTGGAGAGGAAGCTTGGGCACACGCGTGGTCCAGGTATCTATATTATTTTTTATAATAAGAGATATATTGTTTGAGTTATATTTCCAGTAGTAGACGCCAGCTCATGAATAGTGCCTATAGTATTAATTCAATTCCCATATCAATAATAATAAGAGATATATTGTTTGAGTTATACAGGGTGTCCCAAAACTCAACATCACCATTTGGAGTGCTGATAGTCACAATATGACCTCAGTAAAATTTTGATAATTTTGAAGATAATTCCACTCTCATGAACAATATTTCGAGTGCGGCAAGTACAAAAGTTCATGTTTGAGGTTCTAATTTTTGTTATGCAACCGGTAATAACCCTTCTATCGATTAAAATCCAAAATAAAAATATTGGAAAAATTTGGAGAAAAAAAAAATATTTCCCGATTCACGAGTTAATTTATTTTATTAACTCAATTAGACTCTTTATATTGTAAACAGAATCACCACGCGAACCTGGCATATAATTTCAATGAATTTCTCATTCGGTGTAGTTTTTGACATGATACAAACATTCACTATCTCCCACTTGAGGAAAAAAGATATTCATAGTGTACTGCAATAGGAGCTCATTGTGAAATTATTTCAATTATTAGGAATTCGAATGAAAACACTTGGTAAATTGAAGTGAATGGTATTTATTCACATTTAAAGAAAAGACAAAGAAAAAGCAGAAAATGTGTACAAACTGCCTGCCACCAAGTCGAATGCACGCGTGTCATCTTTCTAAAAACGATATTTTTAGCCGTCGTGTACTTCCTTCGGCACTTATTTGAACAATTCATGTTCATCATTCACTGGGTGTGCATCTAGCGGGTTTAAATCTGGAGACTGGAGAGGCCACAAAATGGGACCAAGACGGCCGATCCATCACTGTAGATAAGTTTGATATAAATAATTTCTCACTGGTCGTTCGTAATGAGCTGGACCGCTGTCATTTTGGAACCACACGTTGCCCCGTTTATGGCAAAAGAGTAGGCAGTTCGTTTTTTTTAAATTCGCGATATATTTCCCTGTTTAGAATGAATGGTAATTCAAAAGAGCTTATTATTGTACCGTTCCAGATGCCGGTCTATGAATAAATAAAATATCGTTTTTAAAAAGATGACACGATTGCATTCGACTCGGTGGCAGGCGGTTTGTACACATTCTCTAATTTTTCTTTGTCTTTCGTTTAGTTATCAATAAATACCTGTCACTTCAATTTACCAAGTATTTTCATTTGAATTCGGTAATCATTGAAATAATGTCACAATGAGCTCCTATTGCAGTAAACTAGGAATATCTTTTTTTCTCAAGTGGAAGATAGTGAATGGTGTATCATGTCAAAAACCACACCTAATGATCAATTTATTGATATAACCTGCCAGGTTTACGAATGATGATTTTGTTTACAGTATGAAGAGTCTGTGTAAGCTAATAAAATAAATTAACTCGTGAATCGGGCAAATATGTTTTTTCTTCTCCAAAGATATTGCACCAATATTTTTCTTTTGGATTTTAATCAATAGAAGGGTTATAAACGGTTGCTTAACAAAAATCAGAATCGCAAACTAAGAAGTTTTGTACTTGAAGCACTCGAAATTCATAAAGTTGGCAATATCTCAAAAACTATCAATATTTTACTAAGATCATACTGTAATATTCTGGTCAGTCTTGAGCTGTACTATCAGCCCTCCAAAGGATGACGTTGAGTTTTGGGACACCCTGTATTTCCAGTAGTAGACGCCAGCTCATGAATGGTGCCTATAGTATTAATTCAATACCCATATCAGTCATAACAAGAGATACATTGTTTTGAGTTATATTTCCAATAGTAGACGCCAGCTCATGAATAGTGCCTGTAGTATCAATTCAATTCCCATATCAGTCATAATTAGAGATAAATTGTTTGAGTTATATTTCCAGTAGTAGACGCCAGCTCATGAAAAATGCCTATAGTAGTGATGTAGTTTCCATATCAGTCATAATAAAAGATAGATTGTTGATCAAAGGTATAACTCCAATATTAATACAAAATAAAAGCAATAAAAATACAAATGAAACATATAATAAAACTAGGAATGATCTGAAAGCGGCGATTTAGTGCTTTCCTTCTCGTAGAAAAGAACATAGGCATCTCCGCTCACCAGGGATCTAATTGAAACTGGGGACACACGTGAATCATTATATTCATGCCACGTGTTCGCAAACGGATGTCTACAATAGGCTGTGTAGTGTCCGCAATAGGTAGTCCCACTATGATTGGATATTGCAAACAGACTATATCGACAAGAGGTTACGTTTTCTGTTGCATAATTACTCATATCCAATCCCTCTAAAGGAAAATCAATGGTAAGATTCAATTTTCCTTGGAATCTATCTGTTGAAGGAAACCGTTTCAAATGAATTACTAAACTTTTAGAAAATTTATGAATTGAATGGTATTTCGTGCACTTCCTCCTCTCCTTGCACTTCGCACTTGTCGGCTTCTCATCACCATCTAAAGTTTCTTCCCTTTTGAATGAATCCAAACATTGTGACAAATTAAGTTGCTCTGCTCTTCGTGGTATTGAAAGGGAAAGATCCCAAAACGGATCGAAAGAGACTGAACAGTGACCACAATAAGTACATTTCATTGTAGATTTTAACTGGCCAACGAAGTTGTCTACAATTTTGGAATTGTTCGTCCTTAAGTATCTTGACCATGACTCTTTTGCCTTCTCACTCTCACTCAATCTCTCATCTAACTCTCTCATTATGGGAAGCGGCTTTTCCGTTACTCTATTGACGTCTTCATGTAGACCTTCTAACAGGAATCGTAAGAACTCTTGAGCATCTTCCTGGGCAAAACCGATGAAACGAGGAGCGATTCTTTGGATTTGACTTTTCAAGGAAACTGTATTAACAACTCTACTAGACGAATCATCTGACCAAAGTTCCTTGATCTCCTGAGCAAATGCTTTGATTAACGCTCCCTCCCTAGATATGTGGGTGTTTATAACCCTTGTATGTAGATTGTTTGAGTTATATTTCTTGTAGTAGACAAGCTCATGAAAAGTGCCTATAGCAATGATTTAATTAATCCCAATATCAGTTGCTTTAACAACTCCTGTGAGTTGCACTAGCAACTTGAGTGAGTTTGTTTCTCATGATCTTTGATTATTTTGTTGGCCCTGATAGTCATTTAATTTAAATTATTTTCCATGTAGCATCTGAGATTTGCTGAATCTTGATTTCGTATCTGTTATTTCCGCCAATATTGGGCCAATACAACAGATGTATTATAAATGTAAATGTAATATTGTTCCAATATGGGAAAATATTGAAAAAACAATCATAAATCGTTTTCGAGCATTTGTCTTGACGAATTTAACTCGACATAATATTCTAACGGCAAAATTTTTGCATCAAAATATACGAAAGTATATATAGCACGGCAGATTTGCATAGATAAAAATCCGCTTTTGCACGGGGGAGTTTTCATGTAGATGTGTAAGGCAACAATGCTTCAGTATAGTTTTCAGACGAAATTTAGCCCCCATAATATTAGGTCAAGTTATATTTGTCGAGACAAATGATCTGATTTTCGCGCACATTCAATAAAAAAATAAATGTTATTGGGAATGTAAGTAAACAAATAATCAATTTTATTGACAACAATAATTTTTCTCGAAAAATGCACTAATCCATGTTTTTTCACAAAAATGTTCATGGCATGAGTGCATTTGTCTCTCAATATGAAAGTTGGTCAATATAGGTGTGTATTAATCTGAATTATTTGACGGTTGTCTCTAGCAAATGCAAAAAATGTGTATAGGGGTGTTCTTTTACATCATGTACATCCGAAAGGGGAAAATTCCTTGGCTTATTTTACAACTAACAGTTCATACTCATAAACATAGGTCTGTAAACCCTTCGTTATCGATCTACAGGCTGTTGAAATTTCAAGTTTTTGAGATATTTCATCAATGGACATCTCAAATGTTTGTGAGAATCTACCGGGTAATATTTATGGGTCATGCCCCCTTTTCTTCCCCTGAACTTTTTTGCAGTGCGCCGTTGGTAAATTTTAAAATACAAAATGGTTTGGTTTGTTTACAAACTTTTTTGTTTCCTCTACTTTTCCCGAATCTACGACCATTATCGAGAAAAAAAGTAGAAAATGATTTTTTGTAATTCGTTGAATAAAAGTAAAAATTTTAAATGACTATTATAGTTAGTCGCTTGTCATTAATTTTGACAGGTCGCATGTAGAGTCATTAGTTGTTTTTGCATGTGTATAATTTGTTAATTGTATGGTGTAAACTTATTATAAATACTCGTTATAGCCACATAATAATGCCAAATTATACAAATTCCGATATGACTGATATGCATTTTATTTATGGCCTTTCGAATGGAAATGCAAAAGAAGCCAGACGTTAATCTCTACCAGTGGTACCTTAAATACTAAAATAGCCTAGATTTTTTTCATATGGGGCTATCTCAGATCTCTAGTGTCTACAACACCAATAAATACCTTTGATGACTTATGAAATCGAATATTAAATGCATATGAAACCGTAATAAGAAATACTACGGGGGTGTTTGACAGAGTACGGGCATCAGAGAAGAAGAGCGAATGCATGTATAAGGTTCGGAGAAAGTCACTTTAAAAAATGCTTGTTATAACGTTTTTCAGTTATGGCTTTTATTTGCATTTTTTGTATAATAAATCGTTGCTGCAAAACCCTTCAGCAGTCAGCGGCGCAGAAACTAAATTTTAGCGAATTACAAAAAATCATTTTTAATTTTTTTAATTTCTCGATAACGGTCTTAGATACGGAAAAACTAGAAGGAACAAAAAAGTTTGGCAACAAACCAAAAAAAATCTTTTTTTATTTCAGAATTCACTAACGGTGCATTGCAAAAAAGTTCAGTGGGGAACAGGGGGCATGACCCATAAAAAAATATCACCCTGTAGATTTTCACAAACATTTGACATGTCGATTGAAGTATGCCATACAACGTTACCTTTCTTCGAAATTTGAGCCACATATCTCAAAAACTGCAAGATCTATAAAGAAAAAACAAAAAAGTCTTGACATTTCAACAGCCCGTAGATCGGTAACGGAGCGATTGCGGACCTATGTTTACATAAACTTTTAGTCGTCAAATCAGCTAAAGAATAACCTCCTTTCGGATCTACATGATGTTTAGGAACACCCTGTATAAATACACTTCAAAACTATGACGATACCTCCACAGGGTAGGGGTAAGGGAGGAAAGTATTGTACTGCTCCAGAGTAGGGTGGTCCTGCTCTTCTAGGGCTTCCAGTGGGCTGGCTTGTCTGTCCGAGGACAGACCCGGTAGTTTGTTTTAATTACAAATACTAGTTGGTTTAAATCATATTTACGTGTTGAGAATATTGAATAAGCTTAAGTTCATCAATATACTACATGACTACACCTACTGCCAAGAATATATCGTGTTTTTATAATTAATCCCCATCAGCAAAATGTCTATTCCACAAATATTTGATGAGTTCGACCCAAACTTATATAACTGCATAATGTTTCTAGGTAGAGAGGGTAGTGGAATAAAATAGTATTTTTGATATTTTTTCATTCTCGTTCAAAATTGATAAATGGGGTCCTTGTTGGATTCCGAACACAATTTATCAATACATTTTGTAAATTTGATCCATTTTTCGGCTATACAGACAATTATTTTTTAAATCCTTGTCATATATGAGTCGCAAAGTATTTTTCATTTATCAGACATGCAGGAATAAACTACCATCCAGAGTTTTTCAGAAATAACAATTTTTTTCCCATATGCAGCCAAGTTTATGGCAGACACTGTATATGCCTCTTGTAGAAGAAGTGTTTTGTGAACGGTTCAGTAACTTTTTTGATAAGTGATAAGTACTAAAAATAAGGGTGACTGTCCTGCACTGGAGTATCATACTTTCACCGTCCAACGTTCTTCATTGTGTAACATCGGGTAATTAAAATATGCAAGTCTAAATATAGGCATGGCTGCAGCATTGCAATGGTTTATTGTATTTTTTCCGAAACATTCTTTTCAGAAAAATGAAAGAAGTGGATTTCTTGACCTAGGTCAAGTATTTTGGATCAAGACGTTGAATAATTACGAATTATATAGAGGAAAACGTTTTCTATAAAAACAACCAATCCTGCTTGGAATAAGTTACACTGTTTATCGAAAAGGGGAAAACTGACGTAACTGTCACATTCAACATGACTTTTACACTTCTCGTACAAATTATTGTTCAAATCGGTTTAATGATCTTCGAGTAATGATCAAAAACTCTTTTCTCCGTTTGTGCATCAAAAAATCGAATTCAGGCAAAATGTAAAACATGCACCTTACTCAATGTTAATTACGTTCTGCAGCATCATTTTGTTAGCGACATTTTTCCCTGAACACCCTGTATATCAGTTTGCTATCCAGTGTGTCATTTTGAAAACGTACTACCCTGAATATTTCAGCCCCTTTAGAAATTCTAGAAATACCTATGCAAAATCACTTTGAGAAATAGAAACTGTGCAAACACCAAGACTTCGTCAATTTATACTATAACAAAGTTAGCGAAATCATTACGCCACTTTCAGATCTACGTCTGACCTCTTCAGACACCAAGGTGTATTGTGATCAATATGTAAATTATTATTATTATTATATTGTGATATTGTCAACGATGTAGAAACAGTTAGTGATAATTGACATTTTCACAACTCCAAAATGTATGTGAACAAAATTTGAAGGTCTGAGGTCCAATATCAGGAATATTTTTTTACTACATTTTGAAGGAAATTTGATTTGATGTCTATTGAAAAACTCCTATGAACTCTGCGATACTCCCTTGCCGCTTACATTGCGACTGCATACTCATTTATTAAGCTTTGTGTGTGATCACAAATTCAGTTCCAACTGATAATTCTACGTGGATAAAATTTTAATTTAAATGTTGGTAATAATTCACAAGTCATTATAAATATGATGAAATTTTCCATTGATTCTATCAATAGAAGTATCTTCATTTTGGGTAATGCTATACTGTAGCAACTTTTTCAATGAATATTCTGTCATTACGGCGCCAATATCTTTATCTAGGAAAACACAAAAGCGATTGAAGCGAATGGCAAAACAACGTTGCCTTTTTCTTACTATTAACAATGCTTATCAATTCGTCATAGTAGATTGAAGTCAAGTTCAGCCAATTCATTAGAAGCGTCTGAATTAAGTTGCATGCATTCACGCGCATTTGTATTTCTAGTGCTTGGACAGGGATTGGAGAGGCAAGGCCGTATTCTCGGAGTCAGCGTGACAGAAGTGAGATAATGTCATGAGATATTATTTTTCACACATAGACAATTAAAGGTGCATTTTGTCAACATCATTTTAAAATTGTGTTTAAATATATGTCAAAAACGAAAGTTGAATCTATTATGTCAAATGGCGCCATTTATACAACAATGTTAAGTTTATGCTAAAAACCTTTGATGTTACCGCTATGTTTATGAATGCTTGTGCTAAAGTTGACTAAAACCACCCTAAGATATCCTTAAATTAAAAAAATACACTCTTGTGTGTCAAAGTCTTTTACAGGCTTAGATATATTTTACAGAAGGAATTCAATATATGTCGTACATAGAACTGAAAATAAGCATCGGCTTATCTGAATATAAAGCATTCAGTTAATACTAGGTATTCAGAATAACAATACCCTAGCTGGAATGCATGCCGTATCAGTCGCCATTCCATTCATAGATAATTACTAATTTTGTTTGGGTTAGTTTTAACGAATAAAATAAATAGTTACTAACATTTCAGTTCAGCTAAGAAATAATACATATTTTAAAGTTCGCTCTCATAGTAATTGTTCAAAATCTATACACTTCCTGACACTAATACTCTACTACTAATACAACTAAACTCTTGTCAAACTGTTCTAACAACAATAACATGTTTAAAATCATTAATACTCTCAGGTGCTGAAGCGTGAACCTTAGATTCAACACACCATCACAGAAAAAAATTTAGAGTAGTAAGGTTTGGTGACCGAGCTGGCCTTTCTATGAACTCATCGTCGTCCAATTCATTTCCTACAATATGTCTCATCCAAATAACTGACGACTCACTGCAACTTCATAGGCTCCGTCTTGTTGGACCTTTAATAATATGTTAGATTGATAGATTTATTCAATAACGTATACAATTACAATTCTTTACTGATGCAAGTCAGAAAACTTAAGTTTAAAATTATGTCATCAGCAAGGAGATTCTTCCAAGATAGTTAGATTCAACAATACAAGAAGCAATCAATACAATCATTCTGTAAAATCAGAATTTACAATAAAATCAAGCCTACATTTAAATCAGAATTGACAGTATATAACCAAACACACATGTATGGCAATAAAACTAAATACTTATTATGTGCATTCTTGTGAAAAAGGTGTTTTGCTAAATTCTTCAAGACTGTAGAAACAGTATCGCAAAGAAAAAGACTGGAGTTTATTTTTAAAGCAATCTGGTCGTAGATTCCTTTATGTATTCTGGTGATTACGTGATTTATAAAAATTCTCTATACTCTAATTTGGAGAGACATTTAGGGCCATATAGGTTGTCATTATTGCATCTGTACTGATACTGATAGTTCGCCTCTGATAATTATTTCAATGTGAGCTGACCATAAAATATTGATTATTGAACCACGCCAGTGGTGGTTTTTTGATTGTGCTAATCTTCGTTAGTGGAAAAAAATTAGGTAGAGGTTTCGTAACGTGAGTAGAAGATCGTTAGCAAATTCATCTGACGAGAGTGAATATTTGCAAACGTTGTCTGAATTGATTTGGGACAGGGCATTTTTAAGCCTTTCGAGATTTTGGCTACTGATATTTCGCCTATGAACAGGCTGTGGTTCAGTGAGCTTTTTTATTGATAGTAATGAATTTGCCAAAGCAGTTTGAGAGACATGGCTCAGTTACGCCAGCTGAGTAATCAGTGTAAGGATATTATCTATACGTGTAGACGAGAATATCGATACCCTAGTGTAATCCGAGAAGTTTATATTGAATTCACCTAATTTTATAAGTTTTTGACATCTGTTGCCACAACTGTCTCTATTGCCAGAAGCAATTTGTTTTCTCATGATCTGACTCTGGGTCAACTGTAGAGTTCAAATCAGTGGCCCTTTCAAACTTAGGTGCCATCCAGGAAATGTTTCTTCCAGAAATTCGATTACTGTCCGCAAATCGTGAGTTGGGCAACCATCTTGCTGTCGAAATTTAAAAAAATGGGGTAGTACTTATAGTTTTCCAGAGACCAATACCTTACAACGGACATATTGTGTGTTCAACGTAAAGAGATTGTAGAATTTTGGGCAAATTGAATGTTCACAGAAAATATACACCAATCATTTTTATAACTCTGCCAATTTGTCATAATTTAACAAAATTCCATCAAATTTCCCAGCAATTTGTCTGCTATAACAAGGTTCGCTGGTTTCAGCTACGGAGCAGACTCTATTTTGACGTTCCTCATTCACCAGTTCCGCACGTATATATTTACTACAATTTCCATATTTTATGAATGTTTCAATCATTCAATTGACAAACACTTTTTTAGGCCTCCGTATATAGTTACTGATTTTAAATTCGTATAAATTGTCTTGAAACACTCTTTTACCTGCCTAGGGGGAAAGTAAAAATTCTGTGATTTGTGCTAAAAACTCTTTACGAATTTACACGGTTCAATAAATTTATCAATTATGTGACCTTGAACTATTGATAGGAGTAAAAAAATCGTCAATTTGTACTTGACCAATCAATGATTCTCGATTTTTTTTAACTTATTGGTAACTTTTGGTCTGTTATGATACCTGTTCATTGGATAATTCAATTGAAAACATAGATCATGATTTTTTAGGTTATGTTAAGTATTGATTCACATTGTAATTTAAAAAAATTATTTACGAAGAAAAGTCAATAATTCACGCTGTCTTATATTCACAGTGATGTGGAAAATGCGAAAGAACAGAATGTAGGAGATGGTGGATTAGATTCTGGATTCAGGAAAAAGAGAAAGAAAACCTGACATCAGTTCATGAAGAATTTTGGAATACCGAGAACAATTTAAACGTTATTTAAGATTGAGTCTCAGTTTATTTGAATATTTGATATACCTTTTATGTTAGTATTTCTGGGAAAAATTAACATCAGAATTCACCAATAAATTTTCATATGTGAATACAACAAATATTGGTCAATTTATTCATAAATTATTACTAAGGGTGGATTTAGTCAACTTTAGCATAAGCATTATCATAAACATAGCGGTAACATCAAAGGTTCTTAGCATAAACTTAACATCGTTGTATAAATGGCGCCATTTCATATAACAGATTCAACTTTCGCTTTTGACATATATTTAAGCACAATTTTAAAATGATGTCGAGTAAATGCACCTTAAATTTCATTGGACCGTGTACATTCGCATTCTCACACTATTTTGTCTGAAAGTGACAGGTTCACTTCAGTCATATTTGACAAATTTGACAATATTTGGAGAATAAGGGCCAACTTATGCATCATTGTCATTATCATAGTCCTAATCACAGTAACTGTCTTGATCATAATATCAAATTGAAACTGTACATTTCAGTATGGGCATTTATGCAATTTCTTCAGTTTTAGTCTGAATCTTAATCATAAGAATTTGACCTTCAATGTTAGCAATTTTCAATTGTTATGCTTATGATTAGGACGACATGCACAACACGCATGCGAGTCGATACCTATTTGACAAATGTTATTCATTATTTCACTTATGCTAAAATATCGTATTATGATTGGTTAAAATTTTTGTGTTGATAAATGAAAACATCATGTTTTCGATTTTGTAGTTCGGCTCTTGATTGGCTACTGGATATGTATATGATGTGTTTTCGATTTTGTAGTTCGATTCCTGATTGGTTATTATAAAAACACAAACCTACCACTAGCAAGCTGCTATAATGACATAACACCAATAAATAAGCACTCACTATTAATTCATATCAACTTCACAATTTTCGACAAATTTTGCATACTCGTTGATTAATCAAATCACTAAATAAAAATGTTATCAAAACATAACCTCAGCAGTAGACAAGAGATGCAATGACGAAACTACGAATGACGCGCTCTGTCATTTGTAACTGAAATATATCAAGTAAATGTTTTGTTAGTTGCATAATTTCAGAACTAAATGCGGAATTAATGTTCATAGTTAAATTGAATAGTAAATAAATAAAAATGGTTTCGATTTTATTCATGAAATAATCTTAACAAATACAACTCGTGTTATCGGCGATTATCGTTAATTCCTTCTCGGTTTCGAATCAAATTATGTTGCTTTAGGCAACCACACTCGCGCAAGCGCTCGTGTGGTTTGCAAGCAACATAATTTGATTCTCAAATTCAAAGGAATTGCTATTTCGATAATCACCGATATACTTGTGGTATTACCTACGATAATTATTCGTTTTGACTTGTCATTCTTGTTATTAGTTATTGTTTATTGTGTTTCGGAAAATAAACGATCCAGGAAGAGGGTACTCTTATAGAAATGATTGAAAATGTCCCATCCTTTGTGATAAAAAGACACTACTGACAGTGTTGTCATGATACTTTCTAACGTGAATAGACGGTTTCGATGTCTGATTTTTTAAATTTGATTTGTCTGTTTCTGTACAATCGTTCATTTAAAGTAGGCTCAAAAGTTTACAATCCTGAATGAGTTTATTCTCTGTTTGCTCAACATGCTGTAGAAATGGAAATTGAATAGATAGTTTAACGATAATTATACATTTTATCTTTAATTTTATTTGTTTGTACAACTAGGCAGTGAGAAGTAATAGGGATAAACAAACCATCAATTATATTGGTTCAAATCTATATTAAGTACATAAAATACTACATTTAGTGCTGACTGATTATTTGATATGTATTCTTAATGATTTATATAAAAATTTCAAAATTTATGCTTTCAAAAGTTTGTGTCGGTTGTGGTTCTGTTAATCAAAAACTTGCTACATTTACTTCGATGGATTTTAGATGTGTTCAGACGCCAACTTCTGCCAATTATAACTTTCAATAGCATTCGTACGCCTTTTCGCGGAAACACCCGAACCGAAAAAGTTTAATAGAGTACATACAATGAGTGAATTGATAATTGATCTATTGACGTTATTTTGATGATATGGTAGACCAAGAGAAGTTGTTTCAGATAAACGATTCAGTAGTGGTAGGTATCAGTATGCCAACAATGAGTTGAGTATGCACTTCTAGATACCACTATCGAACATTGAAAATATTTTCATTTCCTAAGTATTCTGATGAGTTACGGTAGGAAAACACTTTCAGAAATATTGTTTCGCTTACTATAATTATCTCATATTCTCTTAGTAGGTGAAAATTTTGCTCGCACAATTGACAATATTCCACGGGGTATTGGTAATCGTTTTTTTGCTGTCAGGCAGGTACCTACTTAATCTTGTTTTCAAATGTTTGAAACACTGAATTGATACACTGACATGTGTCAACGCTGTCAAGTGTCAAGTTCAATCTATTTATTGTAAAAATGTTTTCAAAAGAATCGAGCTTGTTGCAAATGTTGTGTTCCATTTTGCTGGAATGTGTACGAATATACAAAAGGAAAATTACGTTCCGCAGATTCCCAAAATCTTTGCGCAAAAATGGTTGTTCCATTTGAATCTTCCCATCGACGAACTAGAATTATTTTATTGTAAAAGAATTTTTGGAGATCATTTCAAGGAGAGTGAAAGATTGGGAAGACACCGTTTATGTAAAAACTCTGGTGTTGTTGAGTTCCATTCTCGATGTTCAAACTCGAATTTTTTTTCTTTATTTATTTATACGTGCAAGCCCAGATATTACAAGATATACATTATGTGAGTAATACAGCAACAATCACAACATATATGATATTGATAATAATGAAGACATTAAAAAGATCAATGAAAAGTAAAAGTACAAGTACAGTCAGTGTAAAAGTGGGGAATAAAATGACAAGATGGTTACTGACACAGTTGATTTTTAAACTTAGGAAGAGGTGTTGAGAAGATGTCAATATCGAGGCAATTTGCCGCTCTAAGGGATCTTGGGATATAGCTGAAATAAGCAATATTGGTACAATGGTAGGGAGTATGAAAAGTAGCTATCTGTCTAGTAAGGCGAGTGGGGACTACTAAACTGATTTGAGATAGAAGATCTGGACAGTCATATTCTTGTGAAAAAGGTGTTTTGCTAAATTCTTCAAGACTGTAGAAACAGTATCGCAAAGAAAAAGACTGGAGTTTATTTTTAAAGCAATCTGGTCGTAGATTCCTTTATGTATTCTGGTAATTACGTGATTTATAAAAATTCTCTATACTCTAATTTGGAGAGACATTTAGGGCCATATAGGTTGTCATTATTGCATCTGTACTGATACTGATAGTTCGCCTCTGATAATTATTTCAATGTGAGCTGACCATAAAATATTGATTATTGAACCACGCCAGTGGTGGTTTTTTGATTGTGCTAATCTTCGTTAGTGGAAAAAAATTAGGTAGAGGTTTCGTAACGTGAGTAGAAGATCGTTAGCAAATTCATCTGACGAGAGTGAATATTTGCAAACGTTGTCTGAATTGATTTGGGACAGGGCATTTTTAAGCCTTTCGAGATTTTGGCTACTGATATTTCGCCTATGAACAGGCTGTGGTTCAGTGAGCTTTTTTATTGATAGTAATGAATTTGCCAAAGCAGTTTGAGAGACATGGCTCAGTTACGCCAGCTGAGTAATCAGTGTAAGGATATTATCTATACGTGTAGACGAGAATATCGATACCCTAGTGTAATCCGAGAAGTTTATATTGAATTCACCTAATTTTATAAGTTTTTGACATCTGTTGCCACAACTGTCTCTATTGCCAGAAGCAATTTGTTTTCTCATGATCTGACTCTGGGTCAACTGTAGAGTTCAAATCAGTGGCCCTTTCAAACTTAGGTGCCATCCAGGAAATGTTTCTTCCAGAAATTCGATTACTGTCCGCAAATCGTGAGTTGGGCAACCATCTTGCTGTCGAAATTTAAAAAAATAGGGTAGTACTTATAGTTTTCCAGAGACCAATACCTTACAACGGACATATTGTGTGTTCAACGTAAAGAGATTGTAGAATTTTGGGCAAATTGAATGTTCACAGAAAATATACACCAATCATTTTTATAACTCTGCCAATTTGTCATAATTTAACAAAATTCCATCAAATTTCCCAGCAATTTGTCTGCTATAACAAGGTTCGCTGGTTTCAGCTACGGAGCAGACTCTATTTTGACGTTCCTCATTCACCAGTTCCGCACGTATATATTTACTACAATTTCCATATTTTATGAATGTTTCAATCATTCAATTGACAAACACTTTTTTAGGCCTCCGTATATAGTAACTGATTTTAAATTCGTATAAATTGTCTTGAAACACTCTTTTACCTGCCTAGGGGGAAAGTAAAAATTCTGTGATTTGTGCTAAAAACTCTTTACGAATTTACACGGTTCAATAAATTTATCAATTATGTGACCTTGAACTATTGATAGGAGTAAAAAAATCGTCAATTTGTACTTGACCAATCAATGATTCTCGATTTTTTTTAACTTATTGGTAACTTTTGGTCTGTTATGATACCTGTTCATTGGATAATTCAATTGAAAACATAGATCATGATTTTTTTAGGTTATGTTAAGTATTGATTCACATTGTAATTTAAAAAAATTATTTACGAAGAAAAGTCAATAATTCACGCTGTCTTATATTCACAGTGATGTGGAAAATGCGAAAGAACAGAATGTAGGAGATGGTGGATTAGATTCTGGATTCAGGAAAAAGAGAAAGAAAACCTGACATCAGTTCATGAAGAATTTTGGAATACCGAGAACAATTTAAACGTTATTTAAGATTGAGTCTCAGTTTATTTGAATATTTGATATACCTTTTATGTTAGTATTTCTGGGAAAAATTAACATCAGAATTCACCAATAAATTTTCATATGTGAATACAACAAATATTGGTCAATTTATTCATAAATTATTACTAAGGGTGGATTTAGTCAACTTTAGCATAAGCATTATCATAAACATAGCGGTAACATCAAAGGTTCTTAGCATAAACTTAACATTGTTGTATAAATGGCGCCATTTCATATAACAGATTCAACTTTCGCTTTTGACATACATTTAAGCACAATTTTAAAATGATGTCGAGTAAATGCACCTTAAATTTCATTGGACCGTGTACATTCGCATTCTCACACTATTTTGTCTGAAAGTGACAGGTTCACTTCAGTCATATTTGACAAATTTGACAATATTTGGAGAATAAGGGCCAACTTATGCATCATTGTCATTATCATAGTCCTAATCACAGTAACTGTCTTGATCATAATATCAAATTGAAACTGTACATTTCAGTATGGGCATTTATGCAATTTCTTCAGTTTTAGTCTGAATCTTAATCATAAGAATTTGACCTTCAATGTTAGCAATTTTCAATTGTTATGCTTATGATTACGACGACATGCACAACACGCATGCGAGTCGATACCTATTTGACAAATGTTATTCATTATTTCACTTATGCTAAAATATCGTATTATGATTGGTTAAAATTTTTGTGTTGATAAATGAAAACATCATGTTTTCGATTTTGTAGTTCGGCTCTTGATTGGCTACTGGATATGTATATGATGTGTTTTCGATTTTGTAGTTCGATTCCTGATTGGTTATTATAAAAACACAAACCTACCACTAGCAAGCTGCTATAATGACATAACACCAATAAATAAGCACTCACTATTAATTCATATCAACTTCACAATTTTCGACAAATTTTGCATACTCGTTGATTAATCAAATCACTAAATAAAAATGTTATCAAAACATAACCTCAGCAGTAGACAAGAGATGCAATGACGAAACTACGAATGACGCGCTCTGTCATTTGTAACTGAAATATATCAAGTAAATGTTTTGTTAGTTGCATAATTTCAGAACTAAATGCGGAATTAATGTTCATAGTTAAATTGAATAGTAAATAAATAAAAATGGTTTCGATTTTATTCATGAAATAATCTTAACAAATACAACTCGTGTTATCGGCGATTATCGTTAATTCCTTCTCGGTTTCGAATCAAATTATGTTGCTTTAGGCAACCACACTCGCGCAAGCGCTCGTGTGGTTTGCAAGCAACATAATTTGATTCTCAAATTCAAAGGAATTGCTATTTCGATAATCACCGATATACTTGTGGTATTACCTACGATAATTATTCGTTTTGACTTGTCATTCTTGTTATTAGTTATTGTTTATTGTGTTTCGGAAAATAAACGATCCAGGAAGAGGGTACTCTTATAGAAATGATTGAAAATGTCCCATCCTTTGTGATAAAAAGACACTACTGACAGTGTTGTCATGATACTTTCTAACGTGAATAGACGGTTTCGATGTCTGATTTTTTAAATTTGATTTGTCTGTTTCTGTACAATCGTTCATTTAAAGTAGGCTCAAAAGTTTACAATCCTGAATGAGTTTATTCTCTGTTTGCTCAACATGCTGTAGAAATGGAAATTGAATAGATAGTTTAACGATAATTATACATTTTATCTTTAATTTTATTTGTTTGTACAACTAGGCAGTGAGAAGTAATAGGGATAAACAAACCATCAATTATATTGGTTCAAATCTATATTAAGTACATAAAATACTACATTTAGTGCTGACTGATTATTTGATATGTATTCTTAATGATTTATATAAAAATTTCAAAATTTATGCTTTCAAAAGTTTGTGTCGGTTGTGGTTCTGTTAATCAAAAACTTGCTACATTTACTTCGATGGATTTTAGATGTGTTCAGACGCCAACTTCTGCCAATTATAACTTTCAATAGCATTCGTACGCCTTTTCGCGGAAACACCCGAACCGAAAAAGTTTAATAGAGTACATACAATGAGTGAATTGATAATTGATCTATTGACGTTATTTTGATGATATGGTAGACCAAGAGAAGTTGTTTCAGATAAACGATTCAGTAGTGGTAGGTATCAGTATGCCAACAATGAGTTGAGTATGCACTTCTAGATACCACTATCGAACATTGAAAATATTTTCATTTCCTAAGTATTCTGATGAGTTACGGTAGGAAAACACTTTCAGAAATATTGTTTCGCTTACTATAATTATCTCATATTCTCTTAGTAGGTGAAAATTTTGCTCGCACAATTGACAATATTCCACGGGGTATTGGTAATCGTTTTTTTGCTGTCAGGCAGGTACCTACTTAATCTTGTTTTCAAATGTTTGAAACACTGAATTGATACACTGACATGTGTCAACGCTGTCAAGTGTCAAGTTCAATCTATTTATTGTAAAAATGTTTTCAAAAGAATCGAGCTTGTTGCAAATGTTGTGTTCCATTTTGCTGGAATGTGTACGAATATACAAAAGGAAAATTACGTTCCGCAGATTCCCAAAATCTTTGCGCAAAAATGGTTGTTCCATTTGAATCTTCCCATCGACGAACTAGAATTATTTTATTGTAAAAGAATTTTTGGAGATCATTTCAAGGAGAGTGAAAGATTGGGAAGACACCGTTTATGTAAAAACTCTGGTGTTGTTGAGTTCCATTCTCGATGTTCAAACTCGAATTTTTTTTCTTTATTTATTTATACGTGCAAGCCCAGATATTACAAGATATACATTATGTGAGTAATACAGCAACAATCACAACATATATGATATTGATAATAATGAAGACATTAAAAAGATCAATGAAAAGTAAAAGTACAAGTACAGTCAGTGTAAAAGTGGGGAATAAAATGACAAGATGGTTACTGACACAGTTGATTTTTAAACTTAGGAAGAGGTGTTGAGAAGATGTCAATATCGAGGCAATTTGCCGCTCTAAGGGATCTTGGGATATAGCTGAAATAAGCAATATTGGTACAATGGTAGGGAGTATGAAAAGTAGCTATCTGTCTAGTAAGGCGAGTGGGGACTACTAAACTGATTTGAGATAGAAGATCTGGACAGTCATATTCACCATTCAATATCTTGTAGAGAGTCAATAGATCTCGCTGACTACGTCTATTCTCCAAAGTTGGAATATTGAGATAACTCTCAATTGAGGCGTAATCACTAAAGATGTTTTTTGAACACGATCAATCTTGGATATATGGGTTACATAATGTGGTGACCAGATAGAGGAACAATAATCAAAGTGAGTTCTAACAAGTGTGCAGTACAGGATCTTAATGGCACCCAGACTAGTGAAGTCACGAGTTGTCCTCTTCATAAAGCCCAACATTTTGGTAGACCTGTTGACAATGGAGGTTATGTGGTAAGTGAAGGTCAGGGAGTCATCAAGAATTACTCCAAGGTCCTTGACACGGTCGACAGCATCTAGGGGTTGTCCATTGATGGTATAGTCGAAAATGAGACAGGTTGATGGGAACGAGTAAAACGTATGATATGACATTTGTTTATGTTTAAGTCCATACCGTTTGACAAGCACCAAGTAGCAAGTCTGCAGATATCGCTCTGCAACTCAGCGGCGTCATCCACACAATTCACAATACGATAGAGCTTTAGGTCGTCAGTAGGGCATTACTGTTGTGAAAGCATGAAGTGATGTAATCAATGAACATATTGCAGGAAAGTCAAAAGAGTAATGGTGCTTGAAATTCACTATTTGGTTCCTGCCTGTCAGATAATCCACAATCCACTTCAGTATCGCTCCTCCGAAGCCATACCTACTGAGTTTGTGGGTTAGAAGCTCATGATTAACCCTGTCAAAGGCCATGGAGAAATCGGTATAGATTTGAGATTTGAGAAAACATTTTCCTTCCTAGACCCCATTATCTGAAAATATTCCCAATACTTCAAAAAAAGAAGATGAAAGAATAACTGATGATGATTCTGGTAACTCTGAAGTTGGTAAGATCAACTTTTCTAACTCTGATGTTGGTGAGTTAACTAAATTTGAGGCATTTTCTTTTAGGAACTGTTAATACTATTTGTTATGTAGAGGAACATAGCCCATATTACACCGAACCCATGGACGAAACTGTTGACTGTTATGTCTTTCAGAACATGGTTATAATTGTACAGAGTTACTGGATAGTTGATCTCTGACGCTGAGTGAAGCACAAAACATAGAAATTAAAGCAAATCCCCAATGTGTTTCTCAAATTTGGACAGAAAACGAATGACAAGGATTACATCTTCCAAACTTGGACCCATAATAAAACAGAAGGTATGAATGTTAAATAACAGCAGCCATGAAAACTGGGTTGGATAATGAGGATGTTGCAGCTGAATATGAAACAGAAAATGCAAATTTCACATGTTTCTCATGTGGACTTGTTATTAACACAGGAATCCCTTTCTTGTCAACGTCCCCTGACAGAGTTGATACCAGCTCCAATATCTACCATTTGTTGAAAACAAAAACATTTGTATCTAGAGGATTGAAATAAAATACATACAATGTAAAACAATGTGTGGAACGGAGGTATTCATAGACAACATTGTAAGGGAGTGTTAGTTTTAAAATAAACATCAATTATTTTCAAATTCTAGGGCAATAAGCTCCAACGGGATTACGTTGTTGTGGACTGGACTTAAGATCCTATACCAATAATAACAAGATTCTATTTTTGATATTTCAAATCCAATTATGAGCTTTATACAGTCAGCGTTCACTGTGTTTTTGGCGTCGATTCTTGCCACTACTACATAGTTTGGCCAAGGACAGAACAGACTGGTACAAATTTGATGACAGTTGCTTACATAGACTGTTTTCCATCGACTTGAAGCCTCTAGAGACCATACATCTAGCAGCTATTCATAACTGAACAGACCTCGTAAGGAGTTTTCATTCAATCAATTCCAACTCTTCTAATGACGTGGGGTTACAGGTTTTTCCGGGTTGTCTACAGCTGTAAAACCGAATACAGCTATTCATAACTCAACAGACCTCGTAAGAAGTTTTCATTCAATCAATTTCAACTCTTCAAATGACGTGGTGTTACAGGTTTTTCTGGTTTATCTACAGCTGTAAAACCGAATGCGCCACCGAATCGATTTGAGCTCCGGTACATTATTTTTCAGTGTTTCCAACATTCAAAAACGAAATATATCATCAACTTGACATCGAAAAAACGATCACCAATATCCTATGATATATTGTCAATTTAAATTTTTTTCAAGTAAACAATATACTTGGCTGAATTTTCTATGTGACGTTAGCTATCAGTAGGGTCTTATTGACTCGATTTATCAATCGAAAACAAACAACAGATGTTTTCTTAAAATCTTACCCACCACGTGCGATCCCAAGCAATAGAAAGTAAAATCAGTTAGGTACCTAATTTTCAGTTTATGTAGGTAACTAATTGAAGAGTTGGGTATAGCGAACTACCCGAGAAAAAAGAATTGTGGAACCAGAGGTCACACAAATTAGCAATTTTGTATTGAACTCTTTTCGTGTTACCCAATACAATAAATTTTCGATTTTGCAATACATAAGTAATATTTTCTTATATACACATGTAGGTTATCGGAAACTGATAAATTCGAGTTGGTTAAAATGAGCATTTAAAGTAGACATGAATAATACCATACTAGCGTTCTAACAGTGCTCGTTGGAATATGCAATGTTTCCAAGAAACACTTAGCAAACTGATTTTTTGTCGATGAACCATGTCGTCTACGCATTCTTTGACTTGCACGCAGAATTATGAGAAGCATAGTTATGAATTGAGGGAAGAATATGCTGAAACCTACCAAAGGTATGATTTAAATATGTGAATTCATGATTGTCAATTGAATATTATTTTAAGCTCAATAAACAACCATTTTGCTGATAAGTTTCCTTAGATACCAAGTCGTAATATATTTTTCCATTTGCAGTTTATTCGTCATTCCGTTAGGCAATACCAAATACTTGTTACATGTAAAGGTTATCAAATATTCAGGTCCGTATTTGAAATCAAACAGTTCGGATCGGTCCAATTCCAATAAAAAGTACAAACTATTTTATGTTATTTACCTGTTATCTTAGTTGCTCACCAATTCTCATAACAGTCTATATAACTTTGCATACTTTCACATATTCAGGTAAATACAAAAAAGTTACAATAACAAAAGGAGAAAAATTTTCGAGAATCAAATCTTCCGCTTTCTTGTTTATCATAAGAACTGAGAACTAGCATTTTGAAGAATAAAAAAATACAATTAACAATCAACTTCTAATCACATCTGATTTATTTATATACGAAAAAAATATAACTTCTAAATTATTAACAAAATTAAAACATCTGGTTTACATGAACTTATATGGATTGTCTATTCTAACTTCAACTCAGACTGCCCTCTTTGCTTACACGTCATATTATACAGTGCGGTTTTTATAGTTTCCCCACACCTGTTAACTTTTTGAACGGTTCAACGTACTGATACTACTTTTCGAAATAAAAGATATTGTGATTGATAGATAGAGGATGCAGAGGGCACATTCAGTTACAAATTTCAAATGGAAAGTGACACATCGCTGAAACGAGAATTCAATTCTCTCAACCATCTACATTTTATGGGATTTCATTAATATTTTTTCACGATATGCAATCGGAATATCAAGTATAAGTGTTGATCTGAATGGACCTACCAATACCTCGATAAATTAGAACGGTTTGATATGGAACAATAGGACAGAAAACAATTTGAATGGCATAACTGATACTACTTTTTGAGAGAAGATACAGTGCAATTACTCGACAGATGGCGCAGGGGTACATCAAGTTGAAAATTTCGAAAGGCAAAGAGACGGAAAATCTGAAAATACGTACAAACAAAAATCAAAAATATTCAGATAGTTAGTTGAAAAGAGAATTGAATTTTCCTTTTAACGATGTGCTATTTGACCAACCAGGCCTTTTAAAATTTTTAAATTGATGTGCCCCCTGCGCCCACTATAGAGCAATATTCAAAATGGTTTTTGTTGCATGTTTGTCCGTAAAAAATTTACAGTAGAAGGGGCAGGGGGATGTGAAAAACCGCATTGTGTCAACAAATGCGTGTACTTGTGGTATAGGAATTTGGATGTTGCTTCGCCTAAACCGGCTAGCTCTTCACCACAAGCACAGCATCTTCGCGAATGTCCAGCAACTCCGGAACTCTTCTTCGGTTTATGGCAGTCAGGAACAGTAACGTAGATGTTATCACGAATTCTTTTTGCATGGTGTTGGTGTTCCCAACGAGGTTCCATACACTATACCAGGCTTGTATATTCCTCAAAGTCCAAGTCCAGCAATACTTTTACCAACTAGGTAATTGTGTGAGCCACCCGGGCTACCACACTTGAGAACTACTCTCAAACAACAAGTGAGCACTTCGGTGGCTCCCGGATGACTGACTTACTCAGTCCCACCATGCACCTCCTAAGGTTGAGGCCCGGAAGGATGAACGCCCCAGCACTCGTACGTATTCGAAAGCTCAGCCCCCCCCCCTATCCACCACCCCCGCTCGTTAAAGCGGTTCCTCATCCTGATGACTGGCGATCAACAGAATAAAATCTGATCGTTTGATATGGAGTGATCGGCCAATTCTCGGCCTGAAACTCTCTGATATCTGACATGAGTTGAAATTTGAATTTAACAATGACTCAACTTAATGTGTATGGTGCCCCCCTGAAACTGGCTGAAGGCCTGAAAATCACTTGGCTGAGGGCCAAGTGTTGTTGGTTGGTTGGTTGGTTGGTTCTTTTTGGAAATCTGAAACATAAAAGCATGATTATCGTTATTTAAGCCTGTTGAAGTAGACGTTGGCGTCGCCGAAGGTTTCGCTTCCGTCTTACTTCTTCAGGGGTGTCGTCTCCCTGGTTCACTGGTCGTCTGTATTCGTCTCTGTCGTCCTGCTCACGTCTGTTCTCGAGGAGCTCCGTGAGCAGCGGATTCGTGTGGGTCTCTACTTTGTCTAGAGTAATCCCCACGTGGTGCCTGATCAGTCTGTCGATGTAGTACGGATGGATGTCTAAGTCTCGATGTATATACCTATCAGGCATATATCTTGGTGCGTCTGTTGCCATTCTCAGGCAAACATTGAAGAAAGCCTGCATCCTCTGCCTATTAATGTTCGCGCATTGCCCCCAAGCAGTAGACGCGTACAGCATGATTGGCAGAAGGATTGTCCTGATGAGGCGTAGTTTCTACTCGAGTGCCATGTTGCTCCTACGTCCGATAAGTGGATATAGCTTATGCCTTGCGGCTTTCGCTATAGCTAATCTGTGACTTACTCAGTCAAAACGGGCTTCTTAAATAAATAAAGCGTACATTTGCTCCGGCCAATGCCGAAGCAAAGCAGCTGATGGGCGGAGTCTGTTCGAGCACCGCTCTTGGATATACTCCAACATCAAAATTTCATTTATGCATTTCTGGCCGAAGATAACAATTGTATGCTCCCGAAGAATCTGTATACTTCCACTCGAGTCCAGTTCGAACGCGGTGATAAGTTGATAACACTCTTTGATGCGGCAGGTCCGGCTCCAGGCTCGTTAGAGTACCATCATTCCAGGGAAACATCTATTTGGCGTAACGCTTTCGGATTCACGATAATATACGGACTTTGACTGGATGAAAATCGCTGCAATCAAATGACAATAGGTATTTGAAATTTAGTTTCTTCGACCGAAATTCTCTATCCATTCATAGCAAAGACTTTCAGAAACGAGATCTAATGGATCAACAGCAGAGTCTGCCTCAGTGAGCGCGAGGCCTGGAGCAAGACCCTCATTTATTGAAAAAATGTGTTAATAATAATGCTGAAAATAGTAATAATACTCTCAGGGCGGGGATTAGCGCAGAGGTTAAGCGCTCGCCTGGTAATCGAGAGGTTCCAGGTTCGATTCCCAGACGGTGCGATCTTTTTTTATTTTCAGATGTGAAAGTATGAATGATTGATGCTCGTGTCGGCTGGGAATAATCCTCCACGATTCACTGTTGCGTTAAAAATTAACTCTGCTGTTCCTAAGGTAGCGTATGGAGTTAATAAAAAAGGCCTATCCAGAACACATGTTTAATGACCATAGCAGTCGATGCCAAAACTCCAATGAAAAAATAATAATAATACTCGATTTTGATGTACCTATATTCGGTACATATCGCTTGAAATTATCACTTCTATGTGAATTTGTTAATCTTGGAGTATTCATCGATTTTGAAAATTTCACAATTATACCACAAAAATTACGGATTGTACTGGGGTGTTTCCATGAGTAGTGGTCACACACTGTATAAACATTCATTCCTAATCTGCGTCTGTGACTTCTAAGACCCCCAAACACCACTAACGTTCTGATGTACCTATGTTTAGAGCTTGCAGGGTGTAATTTAACCTTTTGCACTTGGATCAGTGCCGCAAGTCATCACTTGCTTCAAACGGCTCTGATTCAGTCAGCTGAGGTTTGACATGAAACGGTTTCCAAAAGTTGTCGAATTTAAAAACCAAATAATTTTTACTTTTTTAAGGAATCTTAACCACTGATTCCTTATAAAATGGCATTATACACCAGTCATTCAAGACAGAGCAAGAAGTTGGAACACCTATTGCAATATGAATAAATGCGAT
The DNA here is from genome assembly GCA_944452925.2 of Chrysolina oricalcia. NCBI lineage: Eukaryota > Metazoa > Arthropoda > Insecta > Coleoptera > Chrysomelidae > Chrysolina > Chrysolina oricalcia. Next base: position 36,980,319 of record OX101824.2, read on the forward strand.
TTGAACAGCGGTATAATCATTCAAAAGCATGATATCAACAATGCGCAGTACTAATGATAATGGCTCTTTGTGACTCATATCAGGTTTGCAGTCGTGAATTATTACAAATTATTTGGAGTAAGTAGTTATGTTTTTTTTACGTTTAATTTGCTTCAGCAGATGTGGATAAAGAAATGAATCAATTTTGCATTGCTAAAACATTTACGCCAGAACAACTTAATAATTTCATAAATAAAGCTCCTAATGAGAAATAGCTGGCGACACAGGTAGATCCATCTCACAAGAATTCAATCGTTTTTATCATTATATAATTTACTTCAGGTTGCTTTGATAATGGGAATTATGGGTGCTTGTCGTGCAGCAGAATTATACTCTATGCAAATTGTCAGAATTTGGATTTCACCTGTCAAACATATTCATTCATTATTGAATCGAATTTTGTAAAAAAAATTTATGATAAAAAAATTTCGTTGATTTTTTTTTTATTTTCTACACTTGAAATATAAGTGCGGATCTAAATGATACCCTTATCTCGATGAACGGTTTGATGTAGAGCAATGGGACAAAATTATTTTAAATGTTATCAGTACAGATACTACTTTTTAAGAGAAGATGCGTTGCAATTACTTGACAGATGGCGCGGGGGGCGCATCAACTTGAAAATTTCAAAAGGCAAAGAAATCGAAATTGTGAGAATTACTTACGTATTGAGGAAAACTGAAAATATGTATATGGTTGGAAAGAGAATTGAATTCTCTTTCTAACGATGTTTAGTTTGATCCCCCATTTCATTTGAAATTTTTAAATTGCTTTCCCCCCGCACCCCCTATCAAACAATCGCAATGTCTTGTAATACAAAAAGTAGGATCGGTGATACCATTCATAATGGTCTTTGTTCCATGTATGTATATCCAACCGTTCTAAAGCAGGGACGGTAGACTGAAAAAAGCCGCACTGAAGACTGCATGAATGCCTCAGTATTTCCTGAAACTGGTTTGGGTTCTGGTTCGATTTCGGGATTGGGTTTGAGTATGTCATAATGTGCTATATTACCAAGTTCATCTCTCTTGCATTCTATTCCAAGTAAAAGTACCCATTGCCGGGGCTAAGTAGATGTCTTAAATCAGCGAAAAAGAGTCTCTTTGATCTTCATATTCTCAGTGCTTTCACTGACGTCTGATTTTACCTCACAATCTGTATGTAGATATACCGTTGAACTTTTGCTCAAAGTTTGTATGTAGAGCTCGTACCTTGGTGGTGATTGGTTGGTTAAATGCTGACGAGCAAGATACCGGGTTTACTTCCGAGGTTTCCCTTAACACTGAGACCAGCTGGGGTCAATTGTATTGTTCTGTCGCCAGTGGTTCCTAGTCGAATAGGCCTGTGTTCTTCACCAAGTTTAGTAGTCTATTTGCTAGGTGTTTTAGATTCATGCCTGTTTCTAGGTTGATCTGTCCGAATATTCTGTTGCGCTTGTTGAGCAGCGCGTCGCAGTCGAAGATGATGTGAGAGGCTGTTTCCTCCTCGTCACCACAGAGTCTACAGTCCACGGTTTCTCTATTTATTCCCATGGTGTGTAGGAGTTTCCAAAGGCCGCAGTGTCCTGTTGGTAAGCCGGTGATCGTGCATCGTAGATCTGTTGAGGTTGAGTGTGTCAGCCGTCAGTGTTTGTCTCAGGTGCCTCACCATGGCTGTGCTGTGTCGATTTTCTTCGAATTGGTGTTTTGATTTCTTCCACTCATTGATTATGTTTCCTCATCGGGTTTTGCTAATTCCAAACGCTGGTTCTGGACCTGTGAATGGTGATTCAGATGCTTTCTTTGCAAGTTGATCTGATTTTTCATTGCCTTCAATTCCCCTATGTCCGGGCACCCACACAGGTGTAACCTTGTTGCGTTTCGACAGTTAGTTGAGGCTCTGAAGACATTCCCAGACTTGCTTTGACTTTATCTGTATTGAATTCAGAGCTTTTATAGTGCTCTGGCTGTCAGATAGAATGTAGATGTGGTTTATTTCATACCCACAGTCTAGATTCATGTGTATGCATGTCCTTATGGCATGTGTCTCTGCTTTGAATACTGTGGTGTCGTTGCCAAGTGGGACTATTACGTACCAGATAATGCTTCCAGATGATAGTGATTCTACTCCCGAGTCCCATTCGTTTCACTTGAGCTGTGTTTTGAATGTTTTTTCGTACGATTATCGTGGTAGCATGTAGTCTGACATCATTTCCAGTTCGGTAAAGGCATGACTTTCGGTTTCAGTCCTCTTGTTTTTCCAAAAGCTCTTCTGCACATCATGAACGATGCTTTGCTTTTGTTGACTACATATTGTAGATGCCTGTTCCTGGTTAGTTTCTCGTCCAAGAACAACCCTAAATATCTGACATGATCAGCAACATGTACCTAGTGTTACGCCAGAGAATTTGGGTGCCATCTCGTCCCCCTGAACCTTTTTGCGTGTGAAAAGAATGAGTGTGGTTTTGCTGGGCTTGCCCTCAGTTCTTCTCTTTTGCACCATTCCTCTATGGTCCTCAGTGCATTTTGCATTAGCTCAGAGGTTATTAGGGCATACTTTCCAGCTTCGCGGAGTCTTCAAACATGTTGGTATGGTTCTGTCGATTTCGGAGCATTGACGTTACTAACCTGCAGGTGGTTTCGTCAACGCTCCTCCTCCTGGACGCTGACACCATACTTTCGAAGGATGTATTGTCAAAGGCTCCTTCGATGCCTAGAAAATTGTATAGTTCTATTTCTTTTTTCGCCAGAGTGTCCTCCAGCCTTGACACCAATTGGTGCAAGACCGTCTCGCACGATTTTTCTGTTAGATAGGCATGCTGGTTTATATGTAATGGCCGGTCTATGAGAGCTGCCTCCCGTATGTCCCTGTCTATCAGTTTTTCTAGTTCTTTCATGAGAAAGGATGATAGGCTTATTGGTCTATAATCGTTGGCCTGGTCGTGTGAGTTTCAACCAGGTTTCGGAATGAAGACCACAATAACAGATTTCCAGGTTTGTGGTATCCAGCCAAGTGCTAGACTCATCCTATACAGTCTGCACAGTTCTGTTGCTAGATCTTCTAGCGATCGTACCTTAGAGATGTCACTCCAAATTTGTATCGTAGAGGGACGTCATTTTGAGTTACGATTCTTGAAATCTGAATTAACAATATCTGAACATGAATACTGATTCAATATGAAATGAAGTACTTTTTTGTATTTCCACGGATAATGATGAAATGATAGTTATCATCAGAATAACATTCTGAGAGGAAACATTGAAAATTAGTCAAATCTGACATTGGTTGGAAATATGAGTTAATTACACTAGCAGAATCATTACTTGAAAGATTCAAAAGTTTGAATAAGAAAAAATCGAATTGAATAAAAATAGGAGAATAGAAATAGGGATAGAATGAAGAAGGAAGAAATATGATATGAACAATCTCACTCCATTTGTATAGGAAAATCATGTCATAATGTGAACGATCAAAGAAATAGGAACGACAATTCAACTAATTTCATTGCACACAGCAATTTTGCTCCACGTAACAGAAGCGCAAAATCTCAGTATTATTTTTCTTCTCATTTTTATTGGAAAGCCATATAGAAACAATTTTGAAAAGCCGGAACTTATAGTTAGAGAGCTTCCTATATGATTTGCTGACAGGTGAAGAAACCGTCTACTGGGCATGAAATATTATTCTTGGTGTTGTCTGGATGTATTTGCCAAATTTCTCCAGGTCAACGTCAAGGAGGGGGGGGGGGGGATGCATTTGAAAACCAGTCAATTTGTGACCGTCTGTTGGTTTCACATTTCGGTAGATATGGTGCTGTACATATCTTCTGCCAAGTTTGACCAGCAAACAAGGTCAAGATCCAGAGTTATGCCAAAAAATCGAAAATCACGGTTTTTTCGGTATACAAAAATCAAAGAGATTGCTGAACGAATATTAGAATTATTTCTCTATCGTAGGTAACAATTTATCTGAAGTGCAGTAACGACCTTTGTTACTTGAATTCAGACATTGGCACTACCCCTATAACTGATCAGATATGCATATCATTGTTCAATAGTGTTTATAAAGAATTAAAGACTTGCTAATGTAGTATAGTTATGTTATTGAATCGTTCTCTCCTTGTTACAGATTTCGGCAATCCCGTTTCAACGCGAGGAGGTTGAGGAAAAGGGTAGTTTTCAAGCATGGAGACTGTAACGTGGTGCAAGGACACGTGGCAAAGCGACGAAGGAAATATTTACAAGACATCTTCACAACATTGGTGGACGCACAATGGCGCTGGACGCTGTTGGTGTTCGCCATGAACTTCTTTTTGTCTTGGTTGATGTTTGCCACAGTTTGGTGGCTTATTGTATTTACCCATGGAGATCTCATTGAGGAACATTTGGTGAGTTTATAAGCGATATTTCTTGGTTTGTATGTCACAGCAAATGGAAGTGTCAGATACGGTCTGATACTTGCAAAGGTGTACACGAGCCTCATCATTGGGATCTCGAAAACTAGAATAGATACAAGGTCGGTTAAATTAAAGCAAAATTGCGAAAAGTGGTGCTTATCAAAACGCCGCTTTAAAATTTGAAATATTCCGAATACTTCGAAAGATTAAACTTTTCACCTACGTTTCATCTTTGAGCTGCCATCATCAACTTTGTTGATGATGGCTTTGTTGTTGATGGCTTTGTTGAAAACGGCTTTGGATTTTTTATTATGGATTTTAAGAGCATCCAATGTCCCAAAACTGATGATGTGTCGCTCTTCATATTAATAGCATTTTTCATAAAAACTCATGTGTTAGAGAGAGACCGAGAATAGATTTTTAGTAAGATCTTATATGATTTACTGACAGGTAAGGAAACCACCTGTTGGACATGAAATAGCATTCTTGGTTTTGCCCCAAGTCACCTGGATGTATTTTTGGAATTTCTCCAGTTCGAGGTCATGGAGGAAGGGAGGCGTTTGAAAACCAGTTAGTTTATGAACGTTTGCTGGTTTCACATTCCGGTAGATATGGTGCTGAACATACCTTCTGCCAAGTTTGACCCGCGTACGAGGTCAAGATCCAGAGTTATGCCAAAAAACCGTTATTTTTGAAAATCGTGTATTTTTTGGCAAAACTCTGTATATTGACATCGTTCGCAAGTAAAACTTGGCAGAAGGTATGTACAGCACCAAATCTACCAGAATGTGAAACCAGCAGACGGTCACAAACTGACTGGTTTTAAAGTGTCTCCCCTCCTTGACCTTGACCTTGAGGAATTCTAAAAATACATCCAGGCAACTTGGGGCCACACCAAGAATGTTATTTCATGCCCAGCAGATGGTTTCCTGACCTGTAAGTAAATCATATAGGCAGCTCTTTAACTATTACCAAGACATCGTTAAAATGATTTTTCCAAAAAGTAAAGATACAAAATTGGTTTTAGGACCTTAGAAGCTCCTAAAAATCGTTATAAAATTTAAAAAAATTAAGTTAATTTTGGTTGCTTAAAGACTAGCCGTCGCGTTGGATGGAAAATCCGACATCACGATCTTGTAGCTTAGGAAAATATTACAACAAGAATATAATTTTTTTTTCGAAATCTAATCCACAACTGTTTACTTGGATTCGTATATAGATTTTATTAATGTTTCCATCATATTACAAATAAAAGTTTTGAAAATAATTCGATGTGTGACAAAAAAGGTAAACCGAAAACTATAAAATTAAATGAGGAGAGTTAGAGCAGATATTCAAATTGCAATCCGCCTGGTTGGATGCATGTTCGTGTGAGTCTGAATTTAATAGATGGAACACTGAATGGTCCTTGCAGGGATAGCCCTGATCTCTCTTATTAGGTCTTTTTGTAAAACTTCAAGGTTTTGTGACGTGTTTCGGTAAATATGGTTTTTGAGAAATCCCCAAAGAAAGAGGATATAGGCCAGGGCTTCTATCTGGCCAACCTACGAGATCTTTGATTTCAATCCATTTATTAGGGATCATTTGATAAATTTTTAACACGTCCCTCATTATGAGGTGGTGCACCGTCCTGTTGCCACCATAGTTGACGTAATGCGTCCAAAGGTTCTTCCATTGAGGAATCCAGTATTTTGGTCCTCATCAATTCTGCATATCTTTCAGAATCAAAATTTCCTTCAAGAAAAAACGTTCTGAAAATTTTGTTGTGCCACAAACTGATCCATATACTTCGAATGATTTTCGTCCCTGAGGTCTTATACTTGATTCTATTGACCGATAATGTTCGTTATGTCTATTATGTCTATCTCTTGAAAAACTGCATTCATCTGTCCATATAATTTTATTCAGGAAGTCGTCATTTTCATTAAATCTATTTTGCAAACAGTTATACAAAATTCTCTCAGCATATGCAGGTCTGAGTGTTTGACTAATATGAATTTTGTAAGGTTTATATCCACGCTTATTTAAAGTTCTCCAAACTCTCATTGGCGGTGATCCTACTTCATCTGAGGATACTCTAACTGAAGCTCGAGGATTAGTATTTGCTTTAAACGATAATTTAAAACCATTCATTTTACTATCTACTTTTTGATAGTTTTCAAACTAAGTGTTTAAGATGATTTGTTCTACTTCTAGATCGATTCGTTTTCTATTTAACCATTGGCTTAGCCAAACTTCCATACTGAGATAAATTATCATCAGTATTAGCAAAATAACTGTAATGCGGTTACCGTCTTTCTGGATATTCCAACAAATAGCGCTCACAAGCCGTTTTTGAATTTCGATTCGAAATATAATAAATCCTTATTATGTCTCGTTTTTCTTCATTAGAAAAAGGCATTTTGGTTTAATACGCGTCAACGATTAGTGAACGAACAGTGAACTGTCAAAATATTGGATGATTTTAACATAAACAAATGAACTAAGATAGTCGTCGTGCACGATGCACAGCCACTTGTAAAATTTAAATTTGTAAATATAGCCTAGGGCATAGAGTTTGAGGGATGACACTTTAATCATATCATTTATTAACCACCCACTTTTATGTTAGTTTTTGAGTTTTATGTAATGCGTTATTGCAAAACAAAGGTTGTTTTCAATACTATTAAAAACCTATTTTTGTCTCTCTTTAACACATGACTTCTCATGGAAAATGTAGTTAATATGAATTTTTCGAAAGAGTGCGATACACCGTTGATTTCGGGAGATTTGAAGCTCTTAAAATCCATAATGAAAAATCCAGGGCAATCTTTGAAAAAACAAAGTTGATAATGGCAGCTCGAAGACGAAACGTCGTTTTGAAAATCCGGTAACACCATCTTATAGAACAGAAAAAGTAGCAATGAGAATGTGTAATTTGTTTTGCTACATCTACCTATTCAAATAGAGTCATAAAAAAATAAAATCGCGACTATTCGTGTTTTAATGAGCACCAAATTGCACAACTTTGCCTCCATTTAACCGATCTCGTATCTCTTCTACTTTCCGAGATCCCAGTAATGAGGCTTGAATTTGGGACACCTTGTACATTCACGAGATTGAACCGATGTATCGAATTTGATATATTCAAACAAAATAACAACGAAAATACAGTTATTTAAACTGTTTTCTTGTCATTCAGAATATCCGATAGGAATATTTCACAATTCAATCCATAATTTGTTCAAGATACTCCAGGACAGACAATTGTGGTCATTGCTCAGTGTCCTTCGATCTTTTCTGGGATCTTTCACTCTCAATACCACGAATAACAGGTCAACTAAGACTATCACAATGTTTGGATTTATTCAAAAGGGAAGAAACTCTAGATGGTGACGAGAAGCCGACATGTGCGAAGTGCAAAGAGAGAAGGAAGTGTTCAAAATCCCTATCAATTCAAAAATTCCCGAAAATTTAAATAATCTGTTTGAAACGGTTTTCTTCAACAGAAAGATTCCGAGGGAAATTGAATGTCACCATTGAATTCCCTTTAGAGGGATTGGGCATGAGTAATTATGCTGATGAAAAAGTAGACCCCTGTCGCTATAGTCTGTATGCATTTTCTAATCATAGTGGGTTTACCTACAGCGGACACTACACAGCCTACTGTAGACATCCGTTTGCGAGCACGTGGCACGAATATAATGACTCACATGTGACCCCAATTCTATCCAGATCTATCGTCCATACAGCGGAGATGCCTATGTCATCGTCCATAGCGTCCATAGATATACTAATAAGTCTGGTAACTCCTTTGATGTGGTCGAAAAGTGCCACTCTTTTTGTGAGCGGTCGTAAATCATACGAACATCGTTGCGGCTATGCGAACTGATATGGCTAGCCCACCTGGCCGGCGCTCAAGCCAAACAGACATGGCAAGGGACGCGCGTGGACCGGAGGGGATGATTTGGGTCGCTTGCGAGAGTGAGCGGACTTATTAGTATATCTATGGACGATGCCTATGTTCACTCTTATGAAGGGGTAGTAATTTTCAAAACTAGTATTAAAGCTGCTTATTATAATTTGAAACGATTGAAAATTGCGTAATTAAATTTGAATTATTGTTAGAATAAAATTATTATTTTCCAAAATGCTTCAACCACTATAAACCGCCCTCTGAGAATATGAATTATTGAAAAATAATTCTTTTCAATCCTCATAAAAGCCACTTGTTAGACCGAAAATGTTAATTTTAATGAAAATTTTACACACATTCGCAACAGAATCAATGTTACCATCACTTATAGTGGGCTGGTCCATAGTATTTTTAAATTAACACACTATAATATAATGCAAGAATTACCCCTAAAAAAAGCGCGAGTGCATAAATTTCATGAGTGCGTAATGGGCTTACAACTCGTGTAACGTACTATACTTTTTCTACGCCCATTCATTTTAACGTTATGCTTGTGTCGCCAATCCATAAATTTTTGCTAGGACTTTGGACTTTGGACTTTGGACTTTGGACTTTAGCGGTAACAAATTATGTGTGGCAGCTTGAGCTTTTTCTAAAATCTTCGGTGGAGTGCTCATAATTTCATCACTTTCACTACTATCAGACATATTCGTAGATAAAGTTGAGAAAATGTTCGGATACAATTATATTTTGTTCAAGAAATTAACAATATAAATGACATGGCATTTATTTTCATATCATGCTACTTAAGAAAACGTGTCCTATTTTTAAAGAAATTGCATAACGTGCTGTCTACATTTAGGGGCATCACTTTTTCAATCCTAAATATATCTCGCTAATGTTAAAAGTTTTTATGTTTTTTAATTGAATAAATTTGTGTAAATAGACTAAATAAAGTCTTACGTAAATAAAAATTTGATTGTAATTTAATAAAACCAAGAAGTTTAAGTTTTCTTCTCAAAACGCACGTGTATGTTATGAGATCTCATTACGTGCATGTTATTGTTATATGTCATTTACAAGGAATGTTGACAGTGCGATTTTTGACGTTTACAGACATGGGCGTAGAAAAATTTATTAACACATTTATTAACATTAGATTAAAAAAAAAATTGTTGGTTTTTCGACGATAACTTTTTCATTATTCAAACAAATAACTTTTCAAAAAAAGCATTTTGTGGAGAATTTCAAGGACCCTAACGATATATCAATCAAAATTTTTTTTGGAAAGGGCTGAGTTCAAAGGGGTTGGGTAAGCCACAATTAGTGAATGAATGCAAACTTTGAACCGTCATCTCCTTTAAGTTTTATTATACAAAAATAAAAAAAATAACATTTTCATTAGAAAAATCCTACAATCAATATTCGAGACATTTTTTCATATTATGAATACTTTTAGGTGTATTTGAGAAAAATGCACTTTTTTTTTAATTTATAATGTTGTTTTCAATTCAATCAATAATTTTTTTAAGCAGGCATTCCAAACCGGTCAAACCACATGGATCATATGAAATAAAATTAATATCAAGTGGGAAGTCATTAATTTCTGTTAGGGTTGTAATGACGAAGCTCGTGACGAAGGTTTAATTGTTACATTAAAAAAACAGGGAGTGACTTTATTTTGGTCATAAGTTAGTCAATTCTCATGCAAAAGAGTTTTTTTAATGTACTTCAAAAAATATCGTTTGAGTTTTCCCCAAAAATTCCAACACATTCGTGTTATTTGAGATTAACGGTTAAAAAACGTAGGTTTTTTTAATGAAAAATGCACAATTTGACTTCCGTTGTTATTTTGATTCAGTAAGTGTTCATACCTTAGATAGGGTTGTTTTCACCCCCAGGGCAAAATCCCGCTTCGGCGTAGGGTAGATTTTGAGGAAGGATATAAATACTACGTAAATCCAAATTTTCAAGGAAATCGACATTGATTCTCAAAATTCCACGGGAAAATGACTGTTAACTTGACTATAGGTTTGGAATCTAACACACCCGCTACTTGCTTTGAACAAAATATGTGGGCACCGAATTCACGATCCGCGCGGTTTCTAGCACGCTCGAACACCAGCTACCTAGAATCTTCATTAGATTCATGTAAACTTTTAATTGAAATTTCCTAAAGTGAGAACCGATATAATTGAGTAAAAAACTTCTTGTTCGTCTGAAGAAGATTCCTTTTGATTGAAACCGATGTATGTCTACCTATTTCAAACAAAATCTCACACGTTTACATCACCATGTTATTAACGGACGAATCTTTTCGAGGCTTGACATTTTATTTTGCTGTGTAAATACGCGAAATTTTAAAATAGAATTATCAGAATTGCTGAAAGTAAGCAGTGCTATGTAAATATTGGCACGCTTATTAAACACGAACAAATGGGTAGACATAATAGTTTCTATTGGAACTTCGCCTTGAAAATTCGTTTGAAACTGAAAGAAATAACAATGAATGAATTATTGCCGGGTATGCAAAACCATATAATGGGTGACATTTGAAACTACAGATTTCCTTGAATCAACATTTTTTGTTATTTTTCATTGATATAAATTTGTGGTATTTATTGTACTATAGTTTCTCGCAATATCTTGAAATGTTGATTGATAATTATCATCATACGAAATAAATCAATCATCAGGTGAACTGAATCAATTTGCCTTGGTCAAACATAACAATATTTATACAACTGATGTTAATGTTATTGTCAGCCATTCATGTGTCGAGTATAATATTTGTAATTCTTGCATAGAACTGCAGCTTCAATCAATTGGAAAAAAAATCAAACCCCCTTTATATACTTGAGAATGTCCAAATACAATATGGTACGATTCATAGCATAGCTATGAATTTGTGGTATTTATTTCACCATCGATTCTCGCAATATCTTGAAATATAGATCGATAATAAAACGCAATGAATGATTGAGTAGGTACGTGAATTGAATCAATTTACCTTTGTCACTAATAATATAAATATTTATACAACCTGTAAATGTATTAGCCATTCCAACCATGTCAAGTATATCGTCTCTGAGTCTCCACTAATACAATGTGATTAATTTTTTTTCGTTATTCATCATGGTTATGACTGTGTGGTATTTATTATACAGCAATTTCTCCCCACATCTTGAAATGTAGATCGATAATCTCACGTAATAAATGAATGAGTACCTATACGTGAATTGAATCAATTTACCTGTTTCAACAGGAATATAAATATTTGACCGATAATTAGACTTTAATAAAAGATAAATTGTTTGTTCTTTGAATAACGATATCATGGTACTGAAGTAAAGTGATTATTAGGTGAAGTATACCTTATAGACCGGGATCCCACGCCTATTTTCAAAAATGATTAATAACAGGCTAAATCTTCCTCAGTAGCTTCATTTTGCCGAGACGCCCAACTTTTTCCTCTTCGAAAATTCTCGATAGTGGTAGCTAATAAAATGCGCAGGCGTCAATCACGTCGATTTGGTGAGTGCAAAAAAGTCATTAAAACAGTTAGTTTTTCAGTTGAACCTCGAGATAATTCGATAAAGTACTCGAAAAAACTTTTGTCCTACAAAATGGATGGTAGAACTGAAGAGTCCCCCACTCCCAACATGTACCAACGACGTTGTCATAAAAAATCATTAGTAACCAGCAGATTTTTTTACCGTTGCTTGGTTAATATTTGTGTAATTGAATGATCATATTGTCCTACAAATTGAAGGGTAGGTGTTACCAGTCCTACGCTCCGAAATTGTGAATTCCATGGTAAAAAAATTTATTAGTAACTGTAGGACAATAATAACACATGAAAGGTTAGTGTATTCTTCACCTAAATTATACAGTGACCTACAAGGGTATGTATCGCTAGTCCTACAAAAATTATTAAAAATAACGAATCATTTTGAAATTGTGGTAAAGCTAATTTAATATACTTTTATTCGTAAAGTAATGTTACTTTCAATTCACAATCCTGTTCAATTCAAAAATATCATAATTTACGTGAAAAGTTCATGAAAAAATTGGGAAATTTTGTTTAGCGTTCATAATTTTTATAAACATATTGAAAACATTAATAACAAAGTAAAAGCATTGAAATAATCAATCTGCCCTCCGGAGCGGCTTAAATAATGGCGCATTCGCTTTCACAGATGCAGAGGGAAATCCGTAAAAACCTGCAACACCACATCGTCGTCTGAAGAGCTGAAATTTACAATTGAAAACTTTCAAAGAGGTCAGACAAATTGTGAAAATCTGCTCTGAGGTAAAATAGGATATATGGTGTCTCCAGAGGCCTCAAAGAGTCCAGTTCGAAAGAAGATATTATATTTTACGGGGTCAAGTGGCCAAGTAGTTAAAGTACCGATCTTTTATCCACTCTGGTTGCCGGTCGTAGGTTCGAAGCCCAGCGACTGCAGATATTTCTCTGATGGCCCGAGAAAGTAGAATAGCACGTAAAAAGTAAGAATTCGTTAATCCTTGGCTCGCACAAGTTTCGTCTTTTGAGGGCTGTCGATAGTGAGGGAACGACATCCGGTTAACGGAAAAATCAATTTTAAATAACAATTTATGCAACTATCATCAAAGGACCCCTCACACATTTAATGAAAAAAAGTCTTACTGAGAAAATGGCTGAATTTTTGGTATATTGTCACTGAAGCTAATCCGAGTAAAATTCTCCATCGGCCCTTCACGATCGTATGACCAGATTCGGCGCTAGAGGGCGACACATCATGAATTTTCAGATTTTTGGAAAAATTTTACTGTATAAAAAAATCAATATACCATTCATATCCAATATTGAACTAGTGAGCGACTGGGCATTACTGACATTCGTGAGAAATATCATAATACAGAAAAAACGAAACTGTTTTTCTACAAGGTAGTCAATAATATAATCAATTCTCCTGTGTATAAATTCGCCTACGAGTGTATGAAATGATTGAATTTATCATTTACGATCAATCAGAATGGAAGCTGATCGATTAAAATATAATACCAGCTAAGCATACGGGGTGTTTGAAGTATTAAAGAGTTCAACATTATATAAGTGTGGTCCACTAAGTATGCAACAAAAGGGAAACTTGTTTAATATCGATTTCTCAAAAAAATTTATTCCTAACAGAAGTTGGTGCATATTCCAAAACTATGCCAAGTGTACCTGAAATGGCTTAATCACAAACACCATACAGGATAGGCCAAAAAATACAAGGTTCGTTCAAGAGTAAAGTACCCTTATTTAAAAAAATATAGAAATATGTTGGAGAGAAAAGTTGCTTAGAATTGAAAGTTATGTACAGATACGAAGTCATGGCCTGCTATTCGATTTTTTTTTCGATTGGGAAATATTGAATTACCCCCGTATGATACATATTTTTTACTATTTTGATTTAATATGTATGTGAAGTAGCCACAATCAAATCAGGCTGGAGTATTTTTTATCAAATTAAAGTGTATTTGTAAAATTTACTTGGATTTGTATTTTTTTAGGTAACCGTCAACTTCATGTTTGTTGCAACGATATTTAACAGAACTCTAGAATAAAACAAATACTCTTTTTAACGAGGCAAATACTTTACTAAGTAAATGTTCATATGAATAAACTGTCAAAATCTATCGCGGATAGCCATGAACAAAAAAGAACCAATAAGCGATAGTACAGAAACGTACAGTAGGTAACTGAACAGGTGCTAACAATATTTTCCAAACGAAAAAAAAATCGAATAGCAGGCCATGACTTCGTATCTGAACATAACTTTTAATTCTAAGCAACTTTTCTCTTCAATAAGGGTACTTTACTCTTGAACAAACCTTATATTTTGTGGCCTATCCTGTAAGGTGTTTGTCATAAAGCCATTTCAGGTACACTTGGTATAGTTTTGAAATATGCACCAACTTTTGTCAAAAATAAAATTTTCTGAGAAATCGATAATAAACAAGTTTCCCATTTGTTGCACACTTAGTGGACCACACTGTATACAGTCCGTCTATTCAGCTGATGATATACTATTGCTACCTCGGAAACGGAGAGACCTACAAGGTCGGTTAAATCGGACAAAAGTTTTCCATTTTGGGGAGCAATAATAAGGTTTTTTCAGATCTTAAATATCAATGTTTGTTTTTGAGATTATTCGCCAAAAACAAAAATTGTTGAATTTCGTTTTATGGCTTTATCGCCCCCATTTGGAAAAAGTCGGGAGAACTTTCAATGATTTTCTTCGACTTTTTTTTTTAAAAAAAAACATCAATATTTAGTCATAACCTGCATCGATGCAGAAATTTGCAAATCTCTCAAAAACGGTTGCCCCTAGCGTGGTTGAACAACCATACATTTTTGCTGAGAAAAGTGTAGGATTAAGATTTCAATTCAAAATGTCCCTAAAGTTCACTGTAAGAAAAGTTAGGAAAATTGAAATAAATACTGAGAGCGTATGCCGTGCCCTCTGAGTTCTACATAAAATTTCGATTTCCATCACCAAATTTTATTCAGAAAGATATTCAAAATAATTGGATTTAACATTTCAACTTCAATACCCTGTATCCCCTAAACGAAATATTAGCGGACACATGTTCATATGAACTTTTCATTCTGTAATTAGTGAAATATTCATCATTTGAAGTTTTTACAAGGACATAATGGAGCACCCTGTATACTACGGCTTTGGCACGTAAGACTGTGCAAACCTACCTAGGACAATGTGACCATTTAATTCTACGAATATAAAGCAAGCAACGGAAGTAAAATCCACAGGGTACTGATGATTTCTTATGACCACGTCATTGGAACATGTTGGGAGTGGAGGACTCTTCAGTCCTACCATACATTTTGTAGGACAAATGTTTTTTCGAGTACTTTATCGAATTATCTCCAGGTTCAACTGACAAACCAACTGTTATTAATGACTTTTTTGCACTCACCAACTCGACATGATTGACGCCTGCGCAATTTATTAGTTACCACTATCGAGAATATTCATAGAGGAAAAAGTTGGGCGTCTCGGCAAAATGAGGCTACTCAGAAAAATTCAGCCTGTTAATAATCATTTTTGAAAACAGGCGTGGGATCCCGGTCTATTATTATTGAATGATAACAACGAGGAGTAAATACAGCTGCTGAGGAAGGTGAACAGTAATCTCATTACCTACTTCTGATAAAATGCACATCTTACCGTATTCATTCGTTTCTAATATATTGTAAGTCGGTCTGATACCTGGTTCAAGGACATGAATAAGAGCCTAATGGGAATCTCTGTTGTCTTTGAGACTAATGTCTTCCAGCTCCCTAATTTGAAATTGAATAACATTATTAGTGGATTCCATACACGAAATAAATGTCTAATATTCAGCAAACCACCTTGAAAATTAAAATTAGTGTTAAAATAATATAAAGGGTATATCTTGACAAATTAAGGCGATCTTATAGAGAAATAAAAGTAGAGCGATTCTGAAAATTAGTAGGATGGGTGAAGAAATATTGAAGGATTCAAATGAGATACAGTTCCGTTATTGTGACGTTTCCAGTTTCACCTGAAGTGACGTCACCGTTGTTATTTTTGATGGCACACCCTGATTCACCTCATTTGTTTCCTCATCATTTCCATTGTGAATCATGTATCATACTCCATACCCAAACTGAACGTTTTTGAGTTAATCGAATTTTTTATAAAAAGTGACAGATGCAGCCTCTCGAATACACGTAATTTTTATATAAATTGAAATTTATTAAAATTGTGCAGTAAGTGAATCCTGAGTACTGAAGGTTGAACGGATCACGAAATATTTTCACATCCGCTGAATAATCCACAGGATGCACAGAAATGTGGGTCCAATGAGAAAAGTGAATAAATCTTAACTTTTTCATTGAGAACCACATTTTTTTTCTTCAAGGTCCAATTCTATCATATAATACAGTTTCGTATACGTACCCAAAACTCATAATTTCGGAGTTATTCCATTATTTCAGTAAGTTCTGCATACTTGCCTAAACATGAACATTTATAGAATGCTGCTCTGTCCATTCTTCAACACCATGGGTCGTATGCATAAACATTGAGCAAATGCTCTTACTTTGATTTCTTGATAGTTTTCATTTTGTGGAGTTATGAGGGAGACAAACCTGTGTACTAAAAGCATTTGCTACCTTTTATGAATACAACCCAATATTTGGTGACACATGAAATAAAGTTGTTCATTGTCAGATACGAGCAAAAGGTACAATGTGGCTCGTGTTAAATTGTTGTTATTGTTAAAATTGTTATTTCCGTTGGAAATCTGCCACAAAATGATTTATTAAGTATGCAGAGTAATGGACTGATAAGTTTTATGGCTTTTATAGAAATACAATGAATACCTATTTCACTGATCACCATGCTAGCACATAAAGTATTGGCTAAATTTTTTTGTTACCAACAATTTCATTTGCCATTTCTATTGATTGGTCATTTCATGTGTTCTGCTCACCAGTTTTGGTAGGGTGTACCGTATTTGAAAATCGTGATTTAGGGTTCAAAGTAGGGATATACCTAGACATCCCGATTTTTAACGGGATTCAGTTTCTTCCGACTATCATATTTGATCAACTGAAAGTTCATTTATATCCATTCCATTCCATGAACTGTCATATTATTTTTTGTACGCATCATTAGATTTTTGCGAGTATTTATGATTTAAAAGCGTACCAATAAAAAAAATCGCGTAAGTATTCGTGGATAACTGGTCTTTCAAACACCTGCTCCTTTTCGAGCACTCCGGCTGCGCTGTCGTGCTCGAAAAATCGCTCGTGTTTGAAAGACCTTTTTATCCACTTATACCTTAATATACTATTACTTTTTAATACATTTGAATAAAAGCTTGTCTTGAAAATTGTTTTTACCTGATTTGATTTAGATTTTTTTAGTACTTAAACTACATACACCAGGTGTCAACGTATCAACGTGTCAACGTATCTAAGAATATCACAATGAGATTTGGTATAGGTAAATCGTATGTGAAAAGGAGAGTTATCGCATATTTTTCCCTTTCCAGTCAATTCCGGTTTCACTGGAAATCTCTCCGGTTTTCAATTTTTCAATTGAACACCCTGGATATTGTAACATTTTTGGATTTCTAATCGGACAACTAGAAGTGGGTCGAATTCAACTTGCGAGGTTTGATTATAGACAGACAAAGAGACACTGGGACAGGTGAAATTGAATAGAAGCTTGTAAAAACTGTTGTTTTTATTCTTAATTAGACTGAAAATTCATCAATAGCTACATCGCCACTACCAATTCTTGTAAAATATTCTTTTTTTTAACCTTATTTCTCTCTATTTCCGTTAATTGAAAATTGTGGAGTGACTTGGAGAAAAAATCACTAAATTATCTTTTATAAACAACGATACTCAACATTGTAACAACTTCTTTTTATTTTCAGAACGAAACGATGGCCTGGACGCCATGTGTAACAAATATTCGTAGTTTTTCATCAGCATTTCTCTACAGTATCGAAACTCAGCATACAATTGGTTACGGCGGAAGGGTTATTACAGAAGAATGTCCAGAAGCCATATTCATCATGTGCATACAAAGCATAACTGGGGTGATGATTCAGGCATTTATGGTGAGTGTTTGAATTTTACTAACTGAAGTCACAAATAATGAGCATTATACACGAAATTAAAAATACCTGATGATTATACAGGGTGAACTTTCACCAATTACAGAATGTTATACAGTATGCTCTCCTCACCAAAAGAAATAATGGAAAAGTAAGTCATGATCTAGAGCCCTTTCGCAAACCCCGGCATCTTCACTCATCCCATGGCGGATACCTGCTCGAACCTCTTCGACCTTCTTATGAAAGTCGAAATGTCCTTCAATTGCGATGAATGCAATTCGTCTTCCTTAATAGTGGCAGCTCCGAAGACGTTTTGCCTGAGCCTGCCATAAATACCACATTCGCACAGAAAGAGGAAGGAGTCCTCCTCATCACCGCATTCCGTGCATAGTGGGTCTGCCTCAACTCTGATGAGAGTCAGATGCCTCCTGAGGCCGCAGTGGCCATTTAGAACTCCCACCAAGAGTCGGAGTTCTTTGCGACTTAGCTTCATTATCTTGGCCGTCCTCACCCTGTCGGGTCCCGATATCATCTGCTTTGACTGCCTGCAGCCTATCTCTCTATCCCTCTCCACTATTTTCCTAATGTATCAACTGCCCACTCATTTATTGCCGTTGTTACTTGTCTCCTTGTTATGCCGAGTGCGGGTTCGTGCCCGTAGTAGTGTTGCTTGGCTAGCTGGTCCACTTGCTCGTTGCCTCCAATCCCTGCATGGCCCGGGACCCACATCAGCGTTATTTCCATTTCAGTCGCAAGACTCTCCAGGGCATCTCTGCACTCCTTAACCAGTTTTGATCTGGTTCTGGTTGCATTCAGAGCTCTGATTGTCGGCCTGACTGTCCGAGCAGACATATACATGTCTCTCTGGGCCGGACCTCACCTCTTCCATTCTGGTTGCCTCCAGGATGGCATACACCTCTGCTCGAAAAACTGTTTTCAAAGAACCTAGCGCGTAGGCTCTTTTCTCTCCGATTTGCAAATAAATTCCTGCTCCGGCTTGTCCTTGCTCCAGTTTGGAACCGTCTGTTAGACAGACCAGATCAGGCTTTGTAGGGAAAAGATTACCCTTTCCTCTTCTCACTCTCTCCTGTCTGGGATCTCTGGCGACATCGTCCGTTTTTACCTTATTTCATCCTCTGCCTGTATCACTTTGATAGCGGATAGTGGGATTCCTTTCTCCGCTACCATAGCGATTTCGGTGCGCCCTATGTATACCCCTCTCCTCGCCAGCGCCATGAGTCACGCATTCTCAGAGAGGACTCCATCGTTTTCTTCTTCATACAAGTTGAAAGCAACGGCAGACTGAGTCGAGAAAGCTCACCATGTGATTTGTTTTGATAAAGTAAAGTTTATCGGGCTTCTTACAGAAAATATTAAAAAGAGGTGCTACTTACATAGTTTCATCTCCTGAATATGAATCCGAAAAATAAATTCGTGGGAGTTCTCAATACTTCTTGAGTTATGGCATTATGAATCTTGAAAATCGACCATTTTCATAAACTAATTTTTTAGTACAAAATCGCACAACATGCATCCTTTTTGTAGACGCATTTTTCAGGCGCTAATATTCCCATGACAAGCACCAAAACCAAACGTTTCACACACAAACTCGACCTTTTTTAACCAGTAAACTTGACTAAGTTTTTGGTAATTTTCATTATTATGTTAATTTGGTAACTCAATGGAATGTGCGCGGCTGACTATTCTAATTTAAATATGAGCATCTATATGTTCAATTGTTTAATTTGCTTAATTTAGCAAATACTATGTTTGTTGTAAAAGAAATATATAGAAAATGTTGAAATTCAACAAATTTGGTAAATAACAGATTGCCACTTATCCTTTCTTTAATAAAATCAAGCAGTTTTAGTAAAAGCGAAAATTAAGTGATTGAAATAAAAATTGCTCATATTTGAATTCGAATAGTTGGCGGCACAATTCCCAAGTTTCCCTAGTGAAATAAAAAATGAGGTAGGTTTACTAGTAAAAGAAGGTAGATTTGTATGTGTGAAACGTTTGGTTTTGGTACTTGTAGTTGTGAAATATGGGTGGATTAGAATCTAAAACTAATGTCGACAAAAGGAAGGAGGGATATTGTAAAATGTTTTACTGAAAAATTTGTGATTGAAAATGGTTAATTTTCAAGATTCAAAACGCCAAAAATCGAAAAGTAGTTGAGATCCCCTACGGAATTACTTCGGATTCATGTTCAGGAGATAGAACTACTTAAGGAATACCACCATTTTTATGATTTCCTCTGTTTTATAATTTGTGGCGCTATCGATATCTAATATCATTTTGAAGTTCTATGTTCGTGTGCGTTTCGTATGCGAATAGATTCACGTAGTATGTCATCGGAAAACAGAAGACATACTCAGTGAATGGATGAAACAACTGATTTCGTCCATATAAATAAAGAACAAGAGTGGACCTAAGACTGAACTCTAAGGAACACCTCATTCAATCGGTCTGAAGTTCTCTTTCGCCAAAGACTTACATTTAGTTGGTTCAAATCATTCCAAAGAATGAATGATCATAACAGTTGTTGAATATCAAGAAATAATTAATATACGGTGTGAAGTAAAACCATATTTCGACCCAAGTTAGACCCTAATTGTCCCAGCAGAGGATATATTTTACTTTCTGATATTCCGATAAAGTTTTTCTCCAACCTCTTTCCTACTTCTTTGTGTTTAGTGGTATATCCTGGTATATTTATTCCTTGGGTCTTTGTATATCAGCAATGAATGTGTTTCCATTGATTTTATATTTCAATTTCATTGCTATGGAAATTCCTGACATAATTACGTTGGCCACTTTGAGGTCGGCCATTTCAGAAAGAAGACATGCTCTACTCTGGCATGCCCTGGCACCCCGAGAAGAACTTAGTACTTTATTGTTACTGTTCAGCTCATAGTATGGCGTGAGGTCCAAAATAACCTCTTGTGCGATATTTCCTACGTGTATGTTCCAGAGTAGTTTCGACTCTAGGGTAAGTCCTAGATACTTTACTCCCTGCTTTTGTTTCAAGTCGACTCCATATAGAGTCGTATAGGCATCATATAATGTTGTTTCCTTGGTTTTGGGTGAGTTGATTGTCAGCCCCTCGGATATGCATCTGTTTCTGGTTATTTCTAACTCTCTTCCAGTTAGATCGCAGAGGGTTCTTTCAAATTTGACTTTGGCCTATGATGTCAACGTGTCCATAGCAAGTAATTTCTTGATCAGCGAAAATACCGAGTAGTTCGGCCTCTACGAGGATCCACATGAAGTATAACTCGGATTGTGCTGTTATCTCCTACTTTTATTTTTGCTATTCTTGGAGGTAGTTAGAATTTGGCACATTTATGTAGATGTGGGCCTATCTTCTCCCTTATTCGTCAGTACTTCATCTTCTGCTGCGTAAGAGATGTTGTCAAATGCACCTTCTATACCAAAGAATGCGCAGATGGCAGTTTTTTTTTCATTCAAGTGGTTTTTGATGCTTTCGGTGAACATGAAGGGGGCGCTTTACGTTGATCCCTGTATCATTGTTTGAATAAAAGAAAGACAGTTAGTCAATACTTGAGGAATTGGTATTGGACCCAAACGCAAGTGTCATCTACCGTGATTAGTTACAAACATGAATATTTGCCGTAATTTCAATGCAAGGTTCTTCAAAGAACCCTGATTTTAATACTGTACCATTATTTCAATCAAGTTACGATATGATTTGGAGGCCAGACCACTGACGCCATCTACACGTCACCTCCATTTGAATCCAATATCAATCCCATAAGGTTGGTTAACTATCTTACTTCTATTTAAACAGTGCCTGTTTGCATACAGTCCTGGGTACAATGGCGGTTTTTCTCTAGTGTTTTTATCATGATGGATGAGAGACGGGGTCGATCTGAATGACTTCGGAAGATAAGAATTTTTCTTTCCTAATTTCAAAATGCAGAATTTTCAAAATACTTTCACCTTGCCAGTCGCTCAAACTGTGTTGCTGTACAAAACACCACTCGAGCAAGCTCTCGTGGTGTTTCTAAGCAACACAGTTTTCGTGACGGTAAGGTGAAAGTATTTTTTGAAAATTCAGGATTTTGTTGGGATATTACTACTGAGAATAGTTGTGCGAATTCAGGTTCTGCGTATAATCATTGATTGGAAAATTACCTTTCATGTGAAATACTTTGTGGAAGAAGATAAAAAAAAATGTTGGTTTCTCAGTGAGAAATTGCAAGGACTTCAAATGTATTTTTCTATGTTACTCCATTGTGTTTACACAATGAGTTTGTGCTGATAGGCCAATCAATAGAGCATTTTTTCCTAAAAAAAAATAATAGTAGAAAATCGACTGTGCCATCACATGAAATACAGTACACAGTTATTATTCTGTTATATTTTCGACTCGCAACTGTAATTTATCAAAATGTTATAAATATTTAAATAATAAAAAAAGTGTTTTTTTATTGTTTTGCTTATAAAATGAAAACTAATATAGCAATCTCATTGCTCCAATGGAAAGAATTGTAGATGATTGATAAATGAACAAAATGAAATGTTTTACAACCCGATCAGATCATTATTAATGGAGAAAACCGGAAAAATCGGAAAATATTATGATTCATTTTAAATTTATAACTCCGCCATTCTTCAAGAAATACGGTTGACCCTTCTCATGAAAGGATTAAATCATGTGTACTTTAGGTGTGCACGAAACAGGCTCTGACGGATCGTTAGTTTTGGCACAATTACAATTTGAATTTTTTTCACACTGTCTTGCAGAGTGCCTGGATGCTCTAGTGATACTCCGATTTCAATTTATAGCACAGATTTTGGAAGTGAAAGTACAGTACCACAAAACGTATATCCTCATTTTGCGCTAAAATGCTGCAAACATGACTGAAAACGGCCGAGCTGGTGGAAGCGGTCGAGTGGCAGGAGTGAGCGGAAGGTGAGGGGAAGCGCATTATCACGTAACCCGTTCATTAAAAGAATTTGCCTCATCTCCCGGAGTCTTCTACCACTCGGCAAATAACGCGGGCTCGGCCGTTTTCAGTCATGTTTGTATGCATTTTTCACCCATTTCCCACCACTGTAGCGCAAAATGAGAATACACATTTCTACTTTCATAATTCGTTTGATAAATTGAAATCGGGCTATCACTAGAGCATCCAGGCACGCTGAAAGATAGTGCAAAAACAAATTTAAATTAGAATTGTGCCAAAACTAACGATCCGACAGCGTCTGTTTATTGCACACATGAAGTACATATCATTCAATACCTTCATGAGAAAGGCCAATCCTGTTTCTTGAAAAATGGCGGAGTTATGAATCTTTCAAAAAATTGCAAAACTTTACGGTTTTTCCAGTTTCTCTCCGTTACGACATCCCATTCTGTTCGCATTTCAATTATCTACAATCTTTTTTATTGGAGCAACCAGATTGCTCTATTAGTTTTAATTTTATAATCAAAAATAAAAAAAACTCGTTTTTTGTTATTTAAATGTTTATAACAAATATGATAAAACTTTTTAAATTCTCCGATAATACCCGTGCAACGCATGTAGGTATACTTTCATTTTATATCATTGACTTGACCAATGACTTATTATGGCTAGACTCCGTCATTTACATTTCGAGCTGCGATCGCATTCTAAGCACAATTATTATTGCCGCTTGTTTCGCGGACCATAATAGTTGCCAGTCAACCCAAAAGTCGGCAAAGCTGAGTTTCTACTGAATTATCTGCTCATAAACAATTATTTATACAAGCAGATAATTGTCGCGAATTAAGCGGCAGTAAATATTGTGCATAGAATGTGACTCTGTCTTGACAGCAGCTCGAAATGTAAATAAATAATTTCAAATATGAAAATATTCTTCGGAAATATTTACATAACATGTAGAATTTTTAACTTATTTCATATAATTGGTATTTATGTTCGACCTTATAACTGAAAATAAACTTTTCTGTTGAGTTGCCAAAGGTACAACCTGATAACTTGACAAGTGAAAACGTTTTCTCCATCAGGTTGGCGTTGTCTTTGCAAAATTATCCAGGCCGAAGAAACGAACTCAGACTCTTTTGTTTTCGAGGAACGCGGTGATAAACCATCGTGATGGCGTTCCTTGCCTGATGTTCAGGGTGGGCGACATGAGGAAAAGCCATATCATCGAGGCCCACGTCAGGGCCCAGCTGATCAAGCATAAAGTTACCAAAGAAGGAGAACACCTTCCGTTTTTTCAAACAGAACTGAAGGTAAGAGATAAAGTAAGTATATGGGGTGCGTAGATTTTTTTTTCATCACTTAGCTTCGGAGTTGCAATTAAAGTTGCAAGAAATAAAATTAATATAATCCTAAAGGAACTAGTTAGTTCAGGTATCCGGAAAATCAATGAACAATCATCTGAACACAACCAAATTGTTTATACAGGGCTAGTAAAATGTGAACAAATTTTCAATAGGTAAGTCCATATTCTTGACTACCTTTGTATTTATATCAGTATAAGCGTGGAGAGTTATATTATAATTCCACAATATTAGATAAACTTCTGTCGTCTTAATAACTGTGTTTGAATACAAATAACAAAAACAGAACATTAGCTATTGTTTGCATTGTCAGTGCCCGTTAAGAAGTAAGTTCTCGAGTCTTCTTCGATTATTATACAGTGTGTTTCACTTCTTATAGAAACAACCTCGTATCTTCCGTAAATTTTGACGTAGAACCTTGAAACTTCCAGGATTGATGTATACACTAGAAATGAACTCACTGAATAAAAGGGGTCATATATACTGCACGCCAGCAACGATGGAACCACCCATTTATCTGAAAAGTTATATTAGCAAACAAAATTGGCCCGAAATTCTTTCGGATTCGTGTTCAGCAGTGGGACTCTGTGTCATAGAGAATTCTACTTCACGTTTTCTACGGTCGATTACTACTATCACAACCGACGATCACAATATTTGGCACTCTGTGCTACAGTCGCCTACACATCGGGTTTGTTCGGCAACTAACTATCCGATTTAAAAGCATTTGCCAAAATTTGGTGATATTCCAGTAACATTTCATATTCTTGTGTCCAAAATTACTGTCATTGTCACGCATTTTTATTTTTAACGGCTTGCAGTTTAATGTGCTTTTTAATTCATTTTGAATAAATTATCATATTATTGCATTATATTGCATATAAAACTATTACATGTATCAGCTCCAGAGGAAGAAGAAAGGCTACAAGACATTCGTTTATGGAATATTGAGAGAAGACTCATGAAACGAGAATTAGATTCGTTTTTAATAGAAGAACTCTTTGGAGTAAATAATTATATTTTTAACAGTATTCTGCCTCAGATGAATCATTTGAATGAACCTGTGGCTATACCACCAATAACTAGATGATTTTATGCAACAGGAACATACCAAAGAGTAAAAGGTATATAGAGGTCACGATCTTTCTATAGCTCATCAATATGTATGAAGGGCCATTGATCTCGTAAATACTTTTTTGCTTGTCTTTAGCTGATCTTCCTGCAATTTTGCAACTTTTGCCTTCGTTTTTGACTTCCAGTCTACCTCTGCCTGAATTTAAATAAAACAGTGAATGAATATACAAAGGCTAATGGATTATGGCTCTGCACTATTATTGTACTTTTCTGAATACAAATTCTCCATTCTTTCTCCAATACCTAAGCTGTTAAGCTTGTAGCTCACATGTTGCCACATTCCATTAAATTTATTTGATATCAATTCATTTTTTTTTACTTATATCGAGTATTATTTGAAAGTATTCACTCCGTACCCTCATCATTTAATATCTGATATTATTTGCTTTGGAAATTGTTACATGAATATATTCGACATACAACATTGACAGAATGAATCTTCAGTAATTTTCGACGTAGAATCATGATATTTTCATGATGAATAGATGCACTAGAAATGAACTTACTGCGCAAAAATTATCATCCTTCGTGATATGCACTACACGCCAACAGCGATGGAAAAATGGGTAGTTCCATCGCTGCTGGCGTGAAGTGTACAACACGTAGGATGACTCCTTTTGTGAACTGAGTTCATTTCTAGTGAATCTATCGACTCTGGAAATTTCACGGTTCTACGTCGAAAATTACGAAAGATACGGGGGCGTTTCCATGAGAAGTGAAACAGATTAGAATTTTTCAAGACTGAAAATTTTCCAGGACACAGTAATTTGGAGATCCTGAATAGAAATCCGAAAGAATTTCGATCCCATTCGGCCCCCTAATATAACTTTCCAGAAAAATGGGTGGTTCCATCGCTGCTGGAGTGCAGTGTATATCACGTATGATGACCCTTTTTGTGCAGTGAGTTCATTTCTAGTGTATCTATCGATCCTGAGAATTTCATGGTTCTACGTCGAAAATTACGGAAGATACGAGGGTGTTTCCATGAGAAGTGAAACACACTGTTTCGAATGCCTCAATAACATATTCTGGGTTCAGTAAGAGCAAATCTCATGCACTCTGCTCCATTGTTTTACACCAGTGAAATAATTCTCTTTTTGGAGCAAGAGACCTTTTGATACCGAAGTTAAGCCAACTCAACTGTGCTTTCAGTAGGACCAATCAGTACCAACACCAAACTTGCCCCAGTGCTCCCATTTTCCGAAAGGCTGTGGTGACGACAGAACTTTTCACCAGGCCTCATATTTTCTGCATTTCAGCATTTTCTGCGCTAAATTTGTATACTTTATTATTGTATAGGGTGCCTCAATATCCTATTCTGGGTTCTTCCTTCGAAGAGCAAAACTTGCCCTCTTTGTTGCATTATTTACTAGTGAAATCGTTCTTTGATTCGAGCCAGAGGCCTTTTGATACCGAAGTATATGCCAACGCTACTGTAAAATTCAAAGTCAAAATATACTTAACTGCCAGAAGTTCAACTTATCGACGACACTCTCACTGTTAAGAAGTATTTTGACCATGTCGTTATAGTGTGCTTTCCATAGGACCAATCAGTACCAACACCAAACTTGCTCCACTGTAGCTCTTATTTTCTGAAAGGATGTGATGAAGAGAGAAAATTCCACCAATCCCAATATTTTCTGCATGTGTGCGCTAAATTTGGGTACTTCTTGTCATTTTTATCTAACTGAATTCTTCAGCCAGCTTCCGCTCTTTCTCATTTCTTCGTTTTTCTACAAATCAGGTCCTTCTTACACTCATATAGATCGCAACCGCACTCTAATTTATTCTATCGAGTGGGTGTGGTTGTATCTTCTTGTAACGTGTAAATCTTCCAACATTTACCATCTTGTTGTTAAGTTACGTTGTTTATGATTTCTCCTCCTGTTTTCGCTTCATCATCGTGAGATTTTCTTATAATAATAATAATAATAATAATAATAATTATGGGTTCAGAGTTTACTAATGATCTTCAAGTTTCGGTATTCGTAGTCATTTATCAAAACTTGCCCTGGGGCAACACATTGTAAGCTGATAATTGAATTTAAATGAAAAAGTATCATACCACACTTTCTGTAAACCCGGTTTTTGCTCACTTTCCGAGTACCTGACAATGTGTAAAAAAAGTGCCTTACGATCGCAATGAAGCTTCGGATACACCTGCATAAGCTGCCGCAGAAGGTAGGGTACAGACTCCTACAAACAACAAGCAGTCAGAGCAAGGGCCACCTGCACAACATCTGCTCGAGAAGCCTGGACTTGACACCCAGTATGCAATTTGACATTAGATCGTATATTAGAGTCGGGACACCCTTTGACAGGACATCGAAAAATTTCGTTTTAGGCTATATCTCAAAAATTATGGTAAAACCAGGGTTATTCTATATATACTGACAGGGTTACCGCGGAACCCCCATTTTGATGACGTCGGAAGTGCCAGATTATTAATTTACAAACAAGAAGAACAAAGACACTCAAGAAGAACAAGGATAGGTAAATACAAAACATCTAAATAATTTAGTTATGTCGGCAGCAGTGGTACTTTTTCCTCACCTAACGTCTGAGCCGCTTTCCAATTGACCCGGTGG
Source organism: Chrysolina oricalcia (assembly GCA_944452925.2). Classification (NCBI taxonomy): domain Eukaryota; kingdom Metazoa; phylum Arthropoda; class Insecta; order Coleoptera; family Chrysomelidae; genus Chrysolina; species Chrysolina oricalcia. Next base: position 37,008,293 of record OX101824.2, read on the forward strand.
GTAGCTCCGGTTAACTCCGAGGAGCTACTGAAGTGATCACACAGACCACGAAAGAACATGTTCTTATTGAATAACATGTATTCCTGTTATTTGAACTGATTCTGAAGTGATTTCTGAGGTAGTTCAGGGGTAACAAGATCTCAATTTGAAAGCGTCCCTGGTCACCTGAATTCTCTGAAAGACGTTTTCCGCGGTAACCCTGTCAGTATATATAGCATAACCATGGGTAAAACCAAATATTGTTTAATTGGCAAATTCTATCAGTCAAACAAGAACAGAAAATATATATCTATACTGTTGATGTGACAACGGTCGAACGATATATACAGGTTGGGGCACCGAAAACGAAACAGATCGAATATCTTCAAAACGCATGTGTTGTGAATGAAATGCAAAAACACTTTTTACACAATTTTTAATCCAAGGGGGACATCTTCCTATCATAACCTCAACTGTCATACCTCTCCCCCCTCCCCTTGGGCACCATCACCCAAACAATTTGAATAGGGAAAGTAGTAAGTGTGACACATCATTAAGGAGGTAATTTCATAAGGAATTCAGCCATGTCAATTTTTGCCACCTAACTTTTTATTTTGGCTCCTTCTTGCGGGAAAAATAACTGTTATGTATTCCAAATTATAATACTGCATTTGCAAGCTATTTTGACATAAATTCAGTGTCAAATGCATAATGGATTTTTACTAAGAGAAAAAACAAAATGGCGGCTCTAAAATGGCGGACATGATTTGAAATTATGGTCAGATTCGATTCAAAATTGATATGTGGTGGTTTTCAAGGTCGGAAATTATGATTTGTTCGTCAATGCAAAAAAACAAGATGGTGGCTCCAAGATGGCGGACGAAATTTGTAATTCTGGTCCGATTCGAATCAAAATTAGTATGTGAAGATTTTCAGGGTGAAAAATTATGTTATTTCTGTCGATGCAAAAAACAAGATGGTGGACGAAATTCGTAATTGTGGTTCGATTCGATTCAAAATTGGCAAATGGGGGTTTAACAAGTTTTCAGTATGACTAATATGAATTAAAAAATGGATGAAAAAATATTTTATACAAATGCACTAAAAAAGAAATAATATTTTTTTTAGATGTATGACGTAGGTTATTCTATGCGTAACAGAATCGAAATTTGTCCTCGCAAAAGTACCTATTATGTACTAGCGGAAGCTTTCGAATCTGTTACGCACAGAATAACCTACGTCTCACATCTAAAAAAAATATTATTTCCTTTTTAGTGCATTTGTATAAAAGCTTTATTTTAACAATTTGAATAATTAATTTTAGTCATACTGAAAACTTGTAAAACACCCATTTGCCAATTTTGAATCGAATCGAACCACAATTACGAATTTCATTCACCATCTTGGTTTTTTGCATCGACAGAAATATCATAATTTTTCACCCTGAAAATGTTCACATACTAATTTTGATTCGAATCGGACCAGAATTACAAATTTTGTCCGCCATCTTGGAGCCATCATCTTGTTTTTTTGCAATGACGAACAAATCATAATTTCCGACCTTGAAAACCACCACATATCAATTTTGAACCGAATCGGACCATAATTGCAAATCATGTCCGCCATTTTAGAGCCGCCATTTTGTTTTTTCTCTTAGAAAAATTCCATAATGCACTGTCGCCGAATTTATGTCAAAATAGCTTGCAAATGCAGTATTATAATTTGGAATAGGGAACAGCTATTTTTCGTAAGAGGACGCCAAAATAAAAAGTTAGGTGGCAAAAATTGACATGGTTGAATTCCTTATGAAATTACTACTTTCCCTATTCAAATTGTTTGGGTGATAGTGCCCAAGGGGTGGGGGGAGAGGTATGACAGTTGAGGATATGATAGGAAGATGTCCCCCTTGGATTAAAAATCGACGTGTTTTTGCATTTTATTCACAACACATGCGTTTTGAAGATATTCGATCTGTTTCGTTTTCGGTGCCCCACCCTGTATATCCCGAACAGTAATACAGACAATTTTGTAAAATAAAAAAAGATTGTTTTGTTGTTTATATAGAAGTAAGATAGTTAGCCAACCTTATGGGATTTATATTGGATTCAAATGGATGCGACATGTAGATGGCGACAGTGATCTCGCATCCAAGTCATGTCGTAACTTCAATGATCTGGCCTCCAAGTCATATCGTAAATGACTTGATTGAAACAATGGAAAAGCATTAAAATCAGGGTTTTTCGAAGAAACCTGTATTAAAATGACGTCAAATATTCATGTTTATAACGAATCACGCTAGATGACACTCGCGTTTAGTTCCAATACCTTTTCCACAGGCATTGACTATTTATCTTCTATTTAAACAATGATAGTATTGAAAGTACAAAATATATTTGACTCTCTGTCAACAGTGGCGTGTCGTAAAAAGGGTGGGAAAAATTTTATTGGTCAAAACACGCAAGCAGAATATTTGCAGAATATTTCACTGTTAATTTTGAAAAATGCATATCAATTTCATTAGTAAAAAGTGTTCTGTATCATATTCTGCGTTTTGAATTTCTATATATCCTTTCTAAAATATATCCCGAACAGTAATACAGACAATTTTGTAAAATTTTTCCTAAAAATTTGTTTCATCCATGTGTTAACTCCAAAATTATTTTATGGAGACCATCTGTTTCATTCTCATGTAGTAAATCATTAACACCGAGTGAGTTGTGATAAATAGTTGTGTAACTATTTCACTTCAACTCTTTAAGTACTGGATCACACATACATTTTTCAAAATATTTCGAACCTGAAGAGCATTGGGTACTGGTTGCCCTAACCTCATTTGACTGAATACATTCTCTAACCTTTCCTGGGAAAACCGAGATGTAGGTAAATATTTATAATTCTGGAAAATCAGGAAATAATCTTGTAAATTCAACATGGTCTGTGTGGATAAAATCACCCCCGTCTGAATCGGTTTCCAGTCACTCTTCAACCCAATTTTAATATTTTTGAACAGAAACGACACATACAAAAATTCAATAACAATATTATATTCCTCACGTTTAATTTTGCTGATAGTTCCATTAACTAACTTTTTCAATAAACCAAGCAGTGGTTGCAGCGTTTTCATCAAAGAGGTTTTGCTGATATTCCGGAAGGCTTTGCTTTTCGATACTCAAAAATTTCAAAACGCTACTAACCTGGGAATTTAGAACATGCGTCGCTAAAGATACTTTCATTTTATTTAAATGATTTAAATTAAGAAGATAACTTGTTGATTCAGAAGTTGATTTAAGGTCCCAATTTCAGCTAAATTTTTAAGGTTATCATAGTTGACAATATTACTGGGTAAATGAAATTTTTCGACGAAATGAACAGGAATAATACATTTTTTGTTATTAACGAAGATCAAATATTTTTTGACAAATGTGACACATCTTCCATGAAATACATTTTTTTGGACTCATCATATGGATTCACGATATAATTTTGAAGTTTTGTTCTTTTTTTGGCTTCAGGCCGAAATATTTTCACATTGCTTGATTTGAGGGGTCCATATCTGTGGTGACATTAACGGTATTGAATTCCCCCTTCATTTTATCCCATATGAAATGATATGATATGAGTAGTTTCCATCCACTTTAAACTCACTACCTACATGACAGCCAAAACATGAGTAGCTTTTCTTCCCTTCCCATATAAGTGCAAGTAGCTACACTGTTCTCCAGGTTATATAACTGTTTCAACCAAAAACTAACAGAAATCTTGAAAACATTTGAATTTTGATTTTCAAATAATGAAGTATTTGATGTAATATGCCTGGAGAAAATTAAATTTGACTTATTTTACGATTAAACGATTTTATACTAGGTAACGCATAATTTAGTTTTAATAAGGTTTCATAGCCAGAAGTACCACATGCGAATCAAACAACTAATGCTTCCTCCACAGTCTCAGGTCGCCATCTTCTTCCATTACGTAGTCTATTTTTATTTGTAAGTTGATCTGAATTGAAGCCAAATTTTCCGTAAACATTCAACTTTGTTTGCAAATTTCCATTTCTGATTTGATTTTTCTCCTGTGAGAAACTTTCATAATGGACCAATTTTAACTTTAACTCGTCGTTTCCTTTCAAAACATTAGAAAATACCTTTCCTCCATGCACAGAAAATTTTCAAATGATCTAGTACCAAGTGATTCAGTCTCTTCAATCGTTCTTGAAACAGGAATAGCATCAGTTTTCAACTTTTGTAAGACATACGACTCAAAATCTTCTTTATTGAAGTGTACCTGTTTATTATAAAAAATATTATTGAAACTCTGAATAACCTTGTATACATTTAGTCAAGTTTTTCTTGATCGGAGGGAACTCTTCTGCCCAAAAGTTTTACCAATTCAATATCATTTCAATATCAATATCATTTCAATTCACCTGACAAATTCCACAATGATATAAATCATTGGAATTGCTCTTACAATTCTGTAACGAACACATTACGGTAGGAATATATTATGTATTTCGTGTAGAAAGCTTCACTTGACAAATATTCGTTTTTGAGAGATACCGTCACAGTTACTCGGGTTACGTGTACCTCAAATAATTTTTTTACATATTCCCTCCCTGAGATACGCATTTGTGCTCATTCGGCCTCACAAGGTAGACATAACCTAAAACTCTTATTTTTCGATGTCCTGTCTAATATACGATCTAATGTCAAATTGCATACAGGGACTCTAGCCTGGACGATCTCTTGAAATCAGAGGCAGGCTGTTATCATACGGATTGGCAGTTTCGGAAGTCAAGGCTTAGACCCCCTCCTTCTCGAGGAAAGTTGCATAAACAAATTTGAAGAAATCCGAAAATGATAAAAAACATCATACCTTCGAATGATTTTATTTCGTATAATTTCACCCCTCTGCGCATAGGAATTCGGAAAAATATCCGACAATTTCGGAAGTGGAAAATTACGACAAGGAAAGTCTTGGTGTCGGGAAGCTAGGACCTCTCCAAAAAGATTGTGGAAGTCCGCGAAAATAAAATTGGAAAAATTCCTAAAAATAGTGAAAAACATTGAACCGTCGAATAATTTACTTACGAAAAATATTCCCCCATGCCCCCTAAAGGCGCAGATAGAGAAACTCATAGGAATTCGAAAAAATTTCCGAAGATTCCGTATGTACAAAAGTACGTCAGAAAAATGACTGTTGAAGGGCTCGACCCCCTGCTTCTGAGAAAAAGTAGCGTGAATTGACGAAGAGAAAATTGGAAAAATCCGTAAAATAGTATGGGTAGTCGAATAATTTCCAAAGCTTGACCTCTATATATGTAGGTAGTTTGCAAAGGGTAGCAAATATAGGCACGCCACTAACGTACTAACCTTGGGGCACCCGGCTCACCTATTAAGACAGCTAAATAAATGAATACTAATGCTCAAAAGTACAAAATAAAATGAATGTAAAATAACATAAATAAGGTTTTATCCATGAACTTTTGAACAGAAAAATAAAAAATAGTATTTATTGTACGAAAAACAAAGAACTTTTGAAAGTGGAAAATACAAAAGCTTGAGGCGTGAAACTTCATTACTCTTGAAATAAAGCCTCAAGCTCTTGTGGAAATATTTAAATTTTTGAAAGTTCTTTGTTTTTCATACAATGAATATTGTTTTTTACTTTCAGTTACAGTTCAATAATTTCTAAAAAAGCTTGTTTTAAAAAAATATTTACGTTTATTTTTATGTTAATAACTACCTGATACCGAAGCGTATCATATCTTACTTTTCATTTCAATTTCTAGGTGGGAGGAGACGGAGAAGAGGACAAAATATTTTTCATCTGGCCAACCACAATTGTTCACAAAATTGACAGTAAATCTCCGTTGTACAATATGTCAGCCAATAACCTTTTGAGGGAGCGTTTCGAAATTGTCGTTATATTGGGTAAGAAAAATTTATTCTTTAATCCATGTGTTTTTTGTGAGTTGAAATTACCATTTCATTTTATATAAAAATCAACTCATTGAATACCACTAAAAGGGTCAAATATGGTTTATGCCATGATTACCATGCTGCGACGCCTATGGTTTAATTTGACAAGATAACAAATACGTCGTAAACGGACGTAAACAAACATGATTGCCAAGTTAAGAGTGAATATAATACGGAGTTTCAACCTTACCATGAAGTGCAACCGGATTTATCCGACAATGCCCATTTTTAACATGATTCGGGCTGATATGTTTGTAAACAACGTAGGGTATGTTGCTTTCAAAAAAGAGGCAGAAATGCCCTCTGTATATCTTTTATTGCTCGGAGATAGGAACCCATCAGGGTGTATCGAGTTATATAATTTTTGAACTAATCATGGTATATGAAAACATTAATTTACACGGGTGTTGAATTGAAAAGGAATTTCTCAAGTTTCAATTATTCCAAAGAAATTATTTGTTGTTCTTCAAAACTTCTATTCTCTCCTTTTTTCTGGCATAATCATTGTTTTCCTAAAATTTCAAAAATCCAAGACAATCAATCAAAAATACATTTTTTCGTTTTATGCATTTTTATCATCACTGAACAACTTTTTTATCTGTGAAAAAATAATCATTGAAATTAGGTCATTTCCCTTATGTAATTTTCAAAATAGGTGTCCATATCATTTTGGACTTTTTCTTCAATAAATTTGGCAGTAGTGAAAATTCGATATTTCGAAAACGATTAAAATTAGGATATAATGTGCTATATCAATTTTATTCAGAATTTCGAGCAGAATTGAAATATGGAATAATACATAGGGTGTTCCATTGAAGAAAAAGCAACTTTGTGCCATTATGACTTTTTGACTGATCCTTACTTGATTTATCTTTATTGTAACAGATTTTAGAAATACCTAAAACTTCAATATCCTATCATTTTCCGCTAGCTCTTCTTTTAGGAAATAATCGACTGTTTTCGTACCTATCAGCGACCCTGTATTGTGTTTGGGTAAAATACTGAGAATTATTCCACAACTCAAATAATGCATTGCCTATCTAACACTATTATTAAAATGTGGATACTTAATTACGTGAAAAGAAATTCAGTAGGAGAGCTCAGATCCCCCTTAATCTCGAAAAAAATTCAAAATCCTCACGAAAAGAAAATTGTAGAAATCATGAAAAATTTCATATAGTTAGACCTGTATCTTTGTATAAATTGAGATTGGGTACGAGCCGGACAGCTGGATGGAAAGGGGTAGCCAATATGTGCATGCTTCAATGTACCAACCTCTGTACACCTCGTGCACCATTATGGCAGGTAATTTAACCAATTCCAACGCTGAAAGTTTAAAGTTTGAAGTTTTTATTTATAAACTAGAGTACTAAAACGTAGAAAATTTTAATATGAGAGATGAGAAAATAATACTAATAATTTCATGTTAACCTAGGAAAACTACACCATTGAATTTTGAATAGATACGTGCTTACTCTTTCCACTGAAATTCATCCATATCTCCAAAACAATTTCACATATTATGATTGCACTCGATCATTATTCGAAACATATTAAAGTCTTTATTTTTACAGAGGGTGTGATAGAATCCACTGGTATGACAACTCAAGCTCGTTCCAGTTACCTGCCTTCTGAAATTTTATGGGGTCATAGATTCCAGTCCATAGTTGCATTCAAAAAAGATTCTGGGGAATACGAGGTGGATTACGCGCAGTTTAACAATACTGTCGAAGTAGATACTCCTCTATGTAGTGCTAGAGAGCTTGATGAACGTCGGGCCATGTACAGTAATGATGCCTTAGGTGAGTTTAAGTTTAATTTTTTTCAAGTTTATTTCGATTTCCATGGTTGTATGTTTGTATTGCTTATCACTCCACAATAGTCAGTTCATTATAGTTATTAACGTAACAAGGCCGATATGTAGCAAATCGTAGTGAGGTTGAATATTGTAATCCGAGGCGCAGACGAGGATTACATCAACCGAATCCGCTATTTGCGTATCGGCCGTGTGTCATTCAAGACTTTTCGTAATCCCGCTGAAAGATTACATTTTGATTCCGAAGAAAGAACAAATCCCGTACCACGTAATTCTTCAGAAAAATCCCAACGTCGTGTTGTCATGGAACAGCTTAATAATTCGTTAATTCGGTACTGAGCACACGCATATGTATTGTCTCCGAATGAATCGATTTTTAAGTGAGTTAAATAAACATTATTAACACAAATCTTATATCAAAATACTCGTGAAAATTGTGGGAATCCATCCATATATAAATGATGAGTTGATCTGATGATCCAAGTGATTAATTTGAAGTGAATTTTAAACAACTGATTTATTTATTCACTGTAAAACAAACGTGAACCAACAAAAACTTAGCAGCTTAAAAACTGTACTTCTAACTAGTCGATAAATAAAACAACAGGTCAGTACTTTACCATGGAATGTTTAAAGTGCAAAATTATGGATAACGACTTGCCCTTGAGTTGTGATGGTTGCGAACGGAAAATACATGCAGAATGTTCAGATTTAAATGCATCTGAATTGAAAGTGATGGCATTAAGGGGAAAACGGTTGCTGAAATTTTATTGTGAGGATTGCCTCACAGGGATTAGATTAGTACCCAAATTAATCAAGAAGATTGATGAATTGATAAATGAAGTTGAACAACTGAAATCTCGAGTTTCTCTGAAGAAACGGGCATCAATGAAATATATGAAAGGCAAAAAAGAATGAACAATGCGATGATATTTAATTTAGCAGAAGGCAATAATTATAATTCTGACTTGAATGCTGTTAAAGATATTGTTAGAACAGTAACTAACGATGAATTACATATTGAAAAGATGTTCAGAGTTGGCAAGAAGAATAAAAGTGGTAACCGTGCCTTAAAGGTTATTTTTTCCAATGCAGAAGATGCTAATAAGCTGATCAGATCGAAAAAAGATATTCTCCGGGAGAAGACAATTTTTATTAATGCTGATCTAACACCACTTCAATTAAAAAACTGGGAAAACATGAAAAAAGAAGTTGAAGATAGAAGACAGAAAGGAGAGAATGTTACAATAAGGTATGTGAAGGGCGTACCTCAGATCACCAAGGCAGCTGCCAAAAACTAAAACCCATTCAGTTATCTGTGTATTTTCAAAATGTGGGTGGTATGAGGACAAAACTGTTAGAATTTCAAGAAGCTGTTATGTGTTCGGACTACCATATTATAATTTTAGTTGAGACATGGCTTAATAAGGACTTTTCAGATAGGGAGTTAGGTTTAACAGGTTATGATATACATAGATTTGATAGGGACCAAACAAATAGTAATAAAAAAAGGGGAGGAGGGATACTAATAGCTACCAAACAACCCTTATTAACAGAAATTGTCACAATCCCTGCTAGCAATGTAGAACACCTTTTTATAAAAATGTCAATATGCGCTTCAACAATTATTATCGGAGGTGTATACATTCCTCCTTCTTCTGAAATCGATATTTATATGGAACATACTAGTACAGTTGATCATATTTTAGAAGAATACCCTTCCAGTAAGATTATTCTTTGTGGTGATTACAATATCCCTGAAGCATTCTGGTACAATGAAGATCTTGGTATGAACGTTGATTGTCCAGAGAACTCACCGGCACTTATTTTATTACATTCTTTCAGTTTTCATAACTTTTATTAAATCAATAAAATTCCAAAGTCAAGAAATGTTTATTTAGATTTAATTTTTTCATCGTTCAATAACATTACTGTCCAAAATCCACTAGACCCAATCTTTCAAAATACACTACATCACTCAGCAGTTTGTTTTGATTTAAAAAATGATTCAAGTGAATATGCAAAATATGAAGAATATTTCTATGATTTCAAAAATGGTGATTACATTGGCATGAACAATTTCTTGGCAAGCATCAACTGGGATTTGGATGTACTGAATAATGAGGACTTAAATATTACAATTACAAATTTCTACAATGTACTTTATACAGCTCTAGACTATTATGTTCCACTGAAAAAATATAAAGCCTGAAGTTTTCCAGTATGGTTCAATTCTGAGTTGAAAAATAAGATTTTTGAAAAGAAATTGTGTCACAGAGAGTACAAAAATGGAAAGTATTATAGATTTGAAGAATTTTGCCATCTGAGAGATCAATGCAAAGCTTTGAGAAATACTTGCCACCGAGCATATGTAAATAAAGTAGAAAATAACATCAAAACCAATCCTCGAAGTTTCTGGACTTACATTAATAATAAGAAAAAATCATACTCGTTACCATCCAAAATGTTCTACGAAGAATCTGTTACTGAAAATAGCAATGATATTGTAAATCTTTTTGCAGCTTATTTTTCATCTGTCTACAGTGAGGAAATAGTTAACCAAGTCCCAGAATATTTTTTTTTTTTTTTTATTGTATAAATAACTTCCAGTCAGAACAAGTTCTGGTATAAGGAAGGTTGAATGTACATCAATGATAAAATAAAGTAATCTAATTCTAATACATTATCAAATAATACAAATAATTCATAAAGTTTTGTAGTATTCTTATGAACATCATTTCAATAGTAACATTTCTTTCAAATTTTTGGAAAATGAAGTTATCGTTTTTGAATTTTTTATTTGTTCTGGTAATTTATTAAATGTTTCTATAGAGCTGAAAATTGGATTTGCTTTCCCTTTGTTGGAATGGATATTGTCCAAGTGAAAGTGGTTCAAAATCCGAGTATTATGACTATGTAATTTGGAATTTTTCTGAATTGTTGTATTACTTTTTTGAATATTTTTGGTTAATTTGAATGCAAATTTAGCTTTTTCAAATTTAATAAGTTGATTCAATGTCATATTATTGGCGTTTTTGTACAAATCTGAAGATGGTGTATCCCTAGGTTTATCAAATATTACTTTTATTGCTTTATTCATCAATCTATAAATAATTTCTTTTTATTTTTGACTGCATGATGACCACACTGTGATCATATATCTGATTCGAGAGATAATATGTGCGTTATATATTAAAAATTGAATATTTTTTCTTAGAAATTGTATTCTTCTGATAGCTCCTATCAGAGGAATAATAGAATTTTTTATTTTCTCTATATGACTCTCAAAATTTAAATTTTTGTCAATAATCAGACCCAAATACTTGTGTTTCTCAACTTCAGCAATAGTTCTGTTTTTAATTATAATGTTTAATTTGATGGTTTCCATATTCTTTTGTTTAAATATCATATATAAATTCAGTAACACAGTAGATATATGTACTTATAGCGTAGACATTGAAGAAATCATAGAACTTGTCATGTCATTACCCTGGAAGTTGTCTATGGGCCCAGATGGAATCCCGCTATACCTTATTAAAAAATGCATTTTCACTCTGGCCAAACCTATTCATGTGATATTCACTAATTCTCTGAAAACTTCCATCTTTACACATTACTGGAAAAATAGTTTTTTAAAACCAATCCATAAAAGTGGATCACATAATGATATAAAAAATTATCGAGTAGTTTGCAATCAGTCTGAATTACCTAAATTATTGGATAGTCTAATAACAAAAAAGCTGTCATGGGACAGTAGACATATAATCATGAATCAACAACATGGATTCAGTCGTGGTAGATCTACTAATACGAATCTGCTCATTTATCAACATTTTATAATAAATGCTTTTGAAAATAGAAACCAAGTTGATTCTATTTATACAGATTTTTCCAAAGCATTTGATCGGGTAAATCATCATATGTTGATGCATAAACTAAGTGCTTTGGGTATTCAGGGAAAAATTCTAAAATGGATTGGAAGCTATCTTGGAAATAGGGTCCAATATGTAAAATATGGTAAATCAGTATCTTCCTCAATTACGTTCCATCTGGTGTACCGCAGAGTTCTCATTTGGGACCACTACTTTTCAACCTGTTTGTTAATGACTTAAGAGATGTTATTCTCTATAGTGAATGCCTTCTGTTTGCTGATGATCTGAAGATGTTTAAAATTATTTATGACTCATCAGATAGTGAATTACTACAGTATGATTTATCTAATTTTGTACGCTGGTGTGATATAAACTTACTGCAACTGAATATTGACAAATGTCATAAATTTACCTTTTTTCGAAATCAAAATCCAATAAATTATCTATATAAAATAAAGCAATCAGAATTGGAAGCAGCAAGTACAATAAAAGATTTAGGAATCATTCTCGACTCAAAAATGTCATTCATACCCCATATTACAAATGTAACTTCTAGAGCACTTAAAATGTTAGGTTTCACTTGCAGATCTGCAAATGAATTATCTCTCTTTTCCTTGAAAATAATTTACTGTTCAATTGTTAGATCAATACTTGAATATAACTCCACAATATGGAGCCCTTTATATAAGGTGGATATTGATTTGCTTGAGAGTGTTCAAAACAAGTTTTTGAGGCACTGTGCCTATAAACTATGATACCATATTGGCGATTATACCTACAAAATTATATTGGGCATCCTCAACTTGAATACTTTAGCTCAAAGAAGATTGGAATAAGATCTTACACTAATCCACAAAATAATCAATGGCAGTATCAATTCCCCAGAAATTGTTGAACTTATAGCTTTAAATGTGAATTCAAAGAAAACAAGAAATACAGAAATATTTAAAGTTCCATTTTATCGTACCAACTACGGCCAGAATGAGTCTATAGGTAGAATGCTAAGACTTGCAAATACATATCATGTAAACTTAGAGCTTTTTGATTAATCTTTAGAATCATTTAAAAAGATTGTGAAAACATTGTAATTGCTGTTTTCTTCATACTCTAGTTGATAGTTGTTATATTTATATGTAAGTACTTTTACGTGTGACTTTGTTAAAACTTTGTAAAAAATAGGCAATGCCGTTGATAAATAAATAAATAAATATCACAACGATATTATAAGCAACGTCAGTTTTTTGTGTTCGCGAGTTCGCTTCAACGACCATGGATCAAATTGAAGAAATTGAGAAAAAAAATCAAATTTCTTCAGAAATATTGGGAAAATCATGTGCAGCGAGTGTTGATTCACTGCCGATAAAGCTGAAGAGCGATATCAAAAAGAATATGAATATTTTGAAGAGTGGCTCGAAAGCAATAATGTAAAGGTGGTTAATGAAGATGTATTATTAGCCTTTACGAATGAAAAATCAAAGGATTATTCTCCTAACTCGCTGTGGCGGAGATTTCAATATTGAAACTTACTTTGAAAGTTTATAACAACATTGACATTTCAAGGTTAGTTATTTTAGATCGTACACCATATTATATTACCTACAGAAATGGTATTTTCAGACTCGGAATATTATTTTTGCTCTTGAAATGAAAGTCAGAAGGATCCACACCAAAGAAAGCAAAAATTTTATCTGAAGAAGGAGTAACTAATTTTTGGTTAGAGGCAGATGATCATACATGGTTGCTTGAAAAGGTTGTATTGATGTGACGTATTTTTGGCGCCTGTAGACGTGACAAACTTGTTAAGCTGACTGTGTGTGATTTTGAACCAGTACCGGAGTTTTAGTTACATTGGGGCATACTAAGAACAAAAAGAACAGAGTATTTGTCATTCCCAAAGAAGACTTCTTTCTGACGCCTACGGTTTATACCAAAAATACGTAGATTTGCGGCATTCAAATTTGGAAAACGGCGATTCTTCATTGGTTATAGGAATGGTAAATGTGTAAAACGAGTTGTAGGCATTCATACTACCGGAGCTGTACCATAGGGAATTGCAGCATTCTTAAAATTGGAAGATCCTCAGCTCTAACCAGAGCACCCGGTTCGGAGATCCTCTGCTACTATGCTTGTAGATTCCAATAAAGCTGCATCGGTTGAACTAGCCGCTAGTAATGAGAGTTGTTCCTGTCCCTGCTCTTGCTTGTGCATCAGCTCTGTCATTCTTCCGGATACCATTTAGACCGCAGGTACTCAGTCAAGTTTTACCCTGTGCCTACCGTTTCCATAAGTCTCCCAGACTAGGCAATCTGCATGATTGCAGGAACTCTATTGTAATAAACTTAATGTTTTTTTTGGAAATCTTGGGTTGATAAGATCCCTATCCTACACGTTCGCTTACCTGTCCTGAGTTACCAACTCCCGTTTGGAAATTTCAGTGATGCCTACTCTATCACAGACTTGGGTTCAAATATCGTAGCCAAACTCCAAAGTAGGAATCTGTTACGTTCGTTACTTGATCTCTTTGGATCGGATTGGCAATCCAGAGTGAGTTTTCGAGAAGTCCTTCACTTACGTTGAAGAAACTCGTCGTGCCCTCAAACTCGTTGCGCGTGCTTTGAAGGCGAACTTGAACACGTTTATCATTGAATGAAATAAAAACAAATTTTGATGATTAAAAAAACGAGATTACTCCTGAGCAAACAACTTTTTTTTATATTACACAGAAAACAAAATCTGTCATTTGAAATCGGGAATGAAAAGTTGGTGTCCACCAAAACAAAAAATATCTGAATATATAATACAAAACCAGCGTATCCCTCCTTTTTTGTTCTTTGCAAGGAAACGGAATTCGTCCTTCATAGCTTTCATCTTTACTTCAGGACCAGATGCTAGTCCTGTCTGCCACAAATGTGTTACTTACTTCCAAAATAATTTGAGGTTATGAGAGTGAATAACTCATGTATACTAATCTAATTCATCACCCTTTTGAATGAATGCAAATGTTCAGATTGAAGCAAACGACATGATAATTTACAGATGCAACAAAACTGAAAACATTTTGAGGCCGACTGCCCAAACCACAAACTGATGCACTAACTCAAAATGGTGACTAACGATTGTGAACTGTTGACGATGCGTTCTGAGTTGAACAGATAGATGGAAGCACATGTAACGCAAATAATTAAAAAGTCCTTTGTGTCCCCATTGCCATTCATGCCCGATCCTAGCCTACCAATGCAATGTTTACAAGTGAAGCCCACATCTTCTTGATTAACCAATTTTTTCTGTCGTTGAAAAAGCAACCAAGTTCGCTGAGCTCTTTTATCAGCATTGGAGTAAGGGAATGGGTACCCACTCTACACAAAATGGTATCAAAGATAGTACAGTGCTTCACATTCAAATTTCATATCACATGGGTGAGGTGAATTGTTACACACCACATTTCAATCTCATTAACTTCTATTTCGGGCTTTCTTGACCGACAAATGAATCACAATGTGATGCCAAATGTCACTCGCAATGATCTAAATGTGACATACAATTCAATATTTGAATTAGAATGCACATTAATATGTTTCTGCATCACAATGTGAAGTGAATTGTAACTCACATCACAATCTCATTAACGTATATTTCAGGCCCGCTTGACAAATTAACGTATCGCAGTGTGATGCCGAATGTTACTAACTATGATCTGAATGTGACATACCATTTAATCTTCGAATTAGAATGCACACTAATGTTTCAGTATCGCAATAAGAAGTGAATTGTTCCTCACATTACAATCTCATTATCTTCTATTTTGGGCCCTAGATGCCTAGATGGTCTAGATGCGACATACCATTCAATCTTCGGATTAGGATGCACTTTAATAGAGTACATCCATATATGGATGTACTTGTTATGTACGCTTTCTATGTAAAAATTCCATGTATAATAGTAGACCACTAGATTTAATTATCAAAATCTAAATTATACGCGAAGTAATGACTATACAAATTCATAAACTTTGCGGTTTGAAAATATATGATGTAATAGAATTCACATGCAGCTTCATGTGAACTAGGAACGTATTACCTGAACAATATTTATTACCAATAAAATGCACTGCTCTATAGCCCGTATGGTCTGGAATGTCAAGCTATCAACGACAACATATCAAAGTATATCACAATAGGTTTTTTGGGGCCAGAATATGTATACTTAATCAAGGTTTGAAAATAATGTTTTCAACAAAATTGATACACACAAACCTTGAATCGATACTAACTACATTTCTCTTGTTGTTGAAATTATTCGGTTTTATTTTGTCACTCTCTGCCAAATATCTCGGAGTCTACGTTCAATACCCGCATAAATACTATGTTTATCGGCTATTGGAAGCAATGAAGCATGAGATGTTATTGACTCCATTTCTGTTTATATATTACCTACAGGTAATAATAATATTAGTAACCAACTGCTTTGTGCAAAAGTACCCAATTGAATAGTTGCAATACAAACAAATAAATAAAATGATAGTAATATATCAAATTTAAAATATCATAGGAATAGAAAAGATATCCGTCAAGCACACAATTCCAGAATTCCTATTTGAACTTTGTTTTCATCTCTTTCAACAGATGTATCTCAATTTCCTTATGAAAAATAGACGTCTTTCAAGGTTTAATTTAAATCGTGATGCTTCCTTAAGTAAGTGTAGAAACTTTAGGAGCATGTTGCTGACGTTGAAATAAGAAAAAAAGTTCTCATAAACACATGTCCACAAGTTATTCGTTTCTAAGATACAGAGTGTCAAAGTTTAATTCTTATATTTGTTTTTTGTGAATAAATTCCAAAATATTTTTGATATTCCGGTAAAGTTTGGTATCTGGGATGATTTTTCAATGTCATAATCAAATTTTATGTTAATTATGGAAAAAACTAATTTCTAATTGAATTTGAAGTGACCTCTACCAAGAATGAATTTTTTACACCAACTGAAATCGTTTGCTGCTTGCGTCAAAAGCACGGCCGCCTAATTATCATGGCCACCTACTGCAACAAACCATGTTAATTATAAATTTTTACAAATAGAATTGTTGTGAATTACTTTTGGAAAAATAAATGTCTATCATCTTTGGTTACTTAAAATTTCCAAAGTACGATAGATTGAACTAACCATCTGAGTTTCAGCATTCGGTTTAACTAAAGTTAGTAATTTTTTTATTCGACGAAATATATCTACATTTTGAATTTTAATCAAAATCACTTCATGTTACTTATTATCTTTATTGGCAAATCTCTAATGGTTTCGAATAATATGCAAAATAATATTGCAATCAAATTAATTATTACTTTACGTATTATCAATGTTGAAAGCAATATTATTATGAGTGATTGTGGCTGGCTTCAACTCCAGGAAACGTAAATTGAGTCCTGCTGATAAAATCATAAAATGAAAGTTTATATCTCTATGGAAAAATTATTCTCGAATTACTGACAAAATTTCGCGAAACAAGTTCAGTTCATAACAAAAAGAGGCAGCTTGAAAATCGAGTACTAAATGAACCTACGGAGATAGCAGTATTGGGGCAAGTTGCAGTAGATAGTACGCTAAGTAAAAGACAATTGGTCATTGCGACGGGTGTGTCTCGTACAAACTGTCCAACGGGTATTTAAAAAATGCAAATTCCATCTGTATAAAATTCGCTTAGTGCACGAACTGAATGAAGACGACTAAGATCGTCGCTTGCAATTTTGCGAAGTTATGAGTGAGCGAGCGTTAAACAATGGTAATCTCATATTTAATGTGTGTTTTTTGGACGAAAGTGCCTTCTTCCCAAATGGTTTAGTGAATCGCCACAATTGCCGTTACTGGGCTGACACCAATTCAACGATTTTCCACGGGCCACACACGCAAATGCCATCGACCCAACTCTAACAAATATCATTTAAAACGATCCTGCATACGATGAACAGGAACTGATTTTCCAACAAGACGGAGCTCCTCCGTATTACTCTCAAATGTGCGCAATTATTCAAATGACACGTTTACAGGACAATGAATAGGACTATGGGGCATAATTCAATGTCCACCTCGGTCACCCGACTTAAGTACTTTAGATTATTTTGTGGGGACACATAAAAAGTCCTGTTTACAATACACGACCAGACACATTAGAAGAGTTGCAGAGAAGAATTATTAAGGTATGTCGCGAAGTGACACCGCAAATGCTCCAGAATGTACGTCAACGGTTTGAAAATATCTTGTACCACTGTATGCAGGTTGGCGGACAGCAATTCGAGCATTTACTTGACTAATAAATAAGTTTCAAAGTGCAATTGCATCGATTTTTGCATTTTTCGTCACATGTTATTATTGGAGTTTCAACGCTCAATATTTTCTAAAAGAGATGATTGATTTTCAAAAACTAAGCAGTACTTTATAGAGAATGACAAGCCCCTTCTAATGAGGTAACGCTTGACCCTACTTCCCATTTGAAATTTTTTTGGGATGACATGCACCTCTACTTGGGAGATTGAAGGTTTAACTATGCGTTTTGCGACAAACAATCTTGACGTGTTTTTGGATTTTTCCGAAAAAATTATTTCCCACCCTGTAATGCCTTGCGGTACGTTTTCGATAGGCCACCCTGTATAGAGGCAATTATTAGATTCTGGACTAAATTTACATTGACCCCATGCTTTCGTGGTTTGGATCTTGGTACTGTCAGATTTATTTTCTCTTTGCGTTGTGCCTTGATCATGATTAAACTTGCTAGTATTTATTGAAGTTCTCATATTGTATAATTCCTCTTTGACCAAATTCGAAACAGCTGTTGCTCCTGCATAATGGTTGTTCGTAAAATTTTCTGGTTATTCTGGGTTTCCTCCGATACTAATGAGCCGATCGGGTCGTAAAATATTTCATTTTGTTCGTATTTCAATTATCTACGATTGTATTGCTCTATCAGTTTTCATTTTATAAGCAAAATGATAAAAAGAAAACATGTTTTCTGTTATTTAAATGTTTATAACAAATTAATGAATGACAGTTGCGAGTCGAAAACATGAGAATATAAGTACGGATTGTGTTCCATGTGATGGCACAGTCAGTTTTCTACTAGTATTTTTGTTAGGAAAAAATACTCTACTGATTGGCCTATTCATATTCCATCAAGTTTTGAGTCATTTATATCGATTCTGCCATCGTTAAATTGCAAAACGCCAACCGTACACCAATGACTTCGTATTTCGATGATGTCATCTGAACCTGCGGCACTCTGAGATCATTTCACCTTTTATGAATAATGATTTATTTGATCTCAAATCTAAGAAAACCCTGATGATTCATGGCTATAATACTAATATTTAATCGTGGAAGTGTATTGATATACTACTCGAAATGTAAGATCGATTGTATGATTATAGAATTAAATGAAAGAGCGAAGGAGACTCATTTTGTTCGTCATCATAGCTTATCCAATAACTCTCTCTGGTTCAGATGTGGTTAGGTAGTAAACTTCTCATGACAAATATTCCAAGTATGAAATGCTCAATTTATAACCTCTGCAACCGTAATATATGCGTTACTAAGGTTGAAACCCGGACGGACGCTTATCCTATTTGCGATCAGCAGTTTGAAATCTGACTGTGATATGGAGTGCTCAGCCTTTACGTGCCTGAAGCTTCCTTTATATCTAACATGAGGTGACTTTCAATAACAATGACTTTACTGAGCATGATATGCCCCTTTTAAAACTATATGAAGGCCCAATTTCCAGTGATGAAAGGCACTGGTTTGTGTAATCAGTTAATTTTGTTGAGTCCGATTTGTGCGAGTTGAAACTTATAATAGACCAATAAAAATAAATAGAAAAAACATTTTGAGAAATTTATTTCCAGCAAGCTGGAAATCGTTTTAATACCTCTATTTGGTCCTAAATGCTTGTAATCTGAGTTGCACCATTGCAGATGGTAAGCTTAGATTTTGGTAGCCCAAAAAACCGCAAAATTTTTGTACTTTCTTTAGTTTTTTACTTTTAGCTGAAAAATGGTGAATCGAACGGAATATGTAATGAGATTCAATAATACAGAGAACTACATTCTGCGTTGTATGACATAATTAACATCAAATTCGGTTAGTGGTATCGCCGAAATCGAGTGTAAAGAAAGAAGAAAATGTCTTAGTTCAGTACAAACTTATATTTTGCGGCTTTTCAATACGTCATATCTTGAAAAGAGATACTCCTATTGAAAAATCCATGGAATAAAGCTATAGAGAGTAAAATTTCATGTTACATGGATATCTTAGTTTCTTAAATTCAGTCATTTAAAATTCGAAATTTGGCATTCAAAATCGGTTTTTTGAACAAAGGTCTTGGCACACAGAAATCGAACTCTCCGCGCGAACTTTGTACCCTGTATCCTGGTACACAACTGGTATAATGTGATGTTGCATCATCCCAGCAAAACAGAAGGTGAACCACCGCGGCGTACTAGTTGTGTACATGGTACAGGGTACAAAGTTCGCTCTGCTGAGCGAACGAGTTCGCGCGGAGAGTTCGCTTTCTGTATGCCAACGCCTTAAGGGTGTCAGCATTTTTAACACTTTGCCTTACTTTGAACCCATGCTTTATCAATTTCACAGGCATCATGGAAATAAGCCGTCCTTTGTTATTGTTGTTGGGAAGATATTGTCATTTCCGTATGGTTGCATTCATTTTTTCAGTGAACACCACATTTGCAGAAGAGTACTAGTTTTGCGGCGAAGCCGCTTATCTGATTTGGTACTCTTTAATGATGCCACATCGGGGTAACCATCAAACACGATGATTGTATTTGCCTTGTGTTTATTTTTTGCGTGTATCTGATTTAAACGGACTGAGTCTGAGTTGGAGTTCTACTGTATCTATATAACGTGAAATTTCATTTTCTACAACTTTTATTTCCAGTATCTGTTTTCAAGATATGTCGTCTTGGAAAGCAGTAAAATGTGAGTTTGCACCGATCTACGAAATTTTCTTCGTTTTTAACATTCGATTTCGGCTATACCACTTAACCGAATTTGATGTTTTTAGATGTCATTCGACGCAGAATTTAGACCTCTGTGTCATCGAATGGAATTACATTTTCCGTTCGACGAACCGTTTTCTAGCTACAAGAAAAAACTAACAAAATTGCAAAAATTTGGCGGTTTTTGGGCTACCAAAAGTTCAGCTCAGAACCTGGGTTACCGCAAACTCACATTACACGCATTTAGGACCAAATAGAGGTACTAAAACGATTTCAAGCTTGCTGGAAATCAATTCCTCATAATATGTTGATTTGATTGGCCTATAATGTATTGTTAGTCGAGAATCAAGTCCTGTTGAAGACGTTCCTTCTTTCATCTCACTTCTTTCAGGCTGTTATTATCTGTTTGGTTGACAGGACGCCTGTACTTGTCTCTGTCGTCCTTTTCTCGCCTGTCTTTGAGTAGTTCGGTCAGCATTGGCCATTGGGTGGGTGCGCCTGAGTTTTTATTCTCCCAAGTGTCGATCTTGCGGTGGCTTGTCCAGGTCTCGTTGTATATACTGGTTTGACATTTTCTGGGTGCATCTGTTGCCACTCTTTTCTTAGGAAGAAGTTTAGGAACGTCTGGATCTTGTGGATTGGCTGAATGGTCCTAATAGGGCGTAGCTTTAGCTGCGGAGGAAGACGGTCTATAAACTACGCAGCTGGCAAACAGTATCCTCATCTGCAAATGCAACGGCAGCGTCAACGGCAGCTATTGAGTTTATGTATTGGGCTTGAAGTATTTGACGTTTTGCCGTCCCTTCGCTTGCGCTCTCATGAATACGGCTAAGTACGTATACGGAGACTACTCAAAATCAATTCCACACCAACTCACGTTGATACGATGCTTTAAGTTATTTGAAAGTCGCCACCAATAATTTCTGAGACAACTACCTATATGGTACACTTATCTCAAAAATAACGTTAATTGGACGTACCAGAAGGATAACTGATACTTCAGAACGAATCTGACCACTAAACATCTGTTATGTCAAAGATCATTAAAGTAGCTATCAACATCGAGTTGATGGAATATCTAGAATGCTCAGGAATTGTGAACGATCGACAATATGGTGACCTGTTTCTTCTTTACATCAATGATT
Organism: Chrysolina oricalcia; assembly: GCA_944452925.2. Lineage (NCBI taxonomy): Eukaryota > Metazoa > Arthropoda > Insecta > Coleoptera > Chrysomelidae > Chrysolina > Chrysolina oricalcia. Next base: position 37,030,083 of record OX101824.2, read on the forward strand.
TGTTGCGAGTTACCTTTTGCCCAGTGCACAGCTTTGCGGACACTGATGCATCTTTACCTATATCAATTTTCAAATTATTGTTTTGGAATTAGTAAACTCATGCTTTTCCTAAATCAAGTTTATCGCCACGTTTCTCGATAACTCCAAAATCACAGACCTGCATTCAAAGGGATTTTTCTCCTCGTTTTGAGGTTAGCAATGAAGCACTTAACACATATTCAATAAACACCCTTTGTATAAATATCTACAACTTATTTTATTTATATGAACGACACAATGAATAATATTTTACCATGACTGCATTTGAAATAGCGAACACTACAGACCACATCTTTCGTGTCGACAATTATCAGCCAACTACAAATAGGTATACTTTTTCTGTAAAGTATTCCTTGAATAAATTCTCCCAATATCACATTATTACTCTTATGCATTTTTCACAACCTCTCTAATCTACAAAAACTATTTGTTAGCACGTCTGCTATTGAATAAAGCCACTGTTTGATTCAAGCCTTCAAATTGCCATTTAATAAATCATACCTACATTTTGGAACTATCAAAATACCAATAACAGTAACCTACATGACCAGTTATTAATATCATGTAATTTTTTTTACAGCAGAAAAACCAAAGTTTTTGACAACCGGTAAGACTTTTGTTGTGGCTTCAGCTTCTTGAATCATTGCTGAACTTTCTATTCATTAGTCATCATTTCAATTTAGAAGTTCATCATTCATATATTATCCACCGCGCTGCTTAGCATTAAATTCCTGAAAATAAATCCAATTTGGAAATTTTCTCAAATATATTTGCCTGTTATTTTACCCAACCACGACCGCTCATCAGATCCATGAGCAAGTTCAATCATATTGGAAACATACTATACCGGGATCCCACGCCTATTTTAAAAAATGAATAATAACAGGCTGAATCTTCCTGAGTAGCTTCATTTTGCCGAGACGCCCAACTTTTTCCTCTACGAAAATACTTGATAGTGGTAGCTAATAAAATGCGCAGGCGTCAATCATGTCGATATGGTGAGTGCAAGAAAGTCATTAATAACAGTTAGTTTTTCAGTTGAACCTCGAGATAATTCGATAAAGTACTCGAAAAAACTTTTGTCCTACAAAATGGATGGTAGGACTGAAGAGTCCCCCATTCCCAATGACGTGGTCATAAAAATTCACTGATAACCAGCAGATTTTTTTACGTGGGTTCGAAGCCTAACGACTGCTTATATTTCTCTGAGGTCCCGAGAAAGTGGAATAGCACGTAAAAAGTAAGAATTCGTTAATCCTTGGTTCTCACAAGTTTCGTCTTTTGAGGGCTGTCGTTCGTAAGGGAACGACATCTGTTTAACGGAAAAAACAATTTTAAACAATGAGGAAGGGAAGGGAAAGGAGCCACCAGCTATTCAAGGAGGTATCACAAGAAGCGATTTCTGAAAAATGTAATTGGATGCGGGTGGCTGTAAATCAGAGAGTGACTGGACTTACGGGAAGTTGATGGAAGGATTATTTCAAGAGTATAATTTCACTTTAATTCTCATTTCCTAGTAACAGATATGGACAATTCGTAATAATTATTAGTTTTGTTCCTTAGATATAGCCTTTTTAAGCATTCGAATTGTCACTGTGTACATGGAAAACTATACTGTATACTGTTGAACTAGCAATCATAATATGAATCCACATGTAATTGATGAAAACCCAACCTTTTTCAAAGAATTTGTAAAATAAAAATGATAATGGTATTGATATTCATCTATTTCTTTGAACTGTGTCTTGTCATGCTATGTAATGCAACACCCTTTGTGAAATATAATTTTTCATTCGAATGGAAGGGCTACAAATTAGATTCAATGGGTTTATTTCTAAAAAAAAAAAATCGATTTTGAATTAAAGCAAAAAAATCAAACGATTCATAATACGCAAAATAGCAGTAATGGAATTTTTGACACCCTGTAGCTCGAAAACTGGATATAGGATCGATCTGTGAACTGGACAACGTAATGAGGATGGCAGGATCAAAAAAATATCAAATCAAAAATGAGGATAACTGTGCCTACTTACAAAATATTTTGATCATTTTTTATTTCAGAAGGTTTGGTCGAAATATATGTAGGCTAGTTGAGCCCGTGGCTTACGGTCAAATAGATTGATTTTACTGCCTTGAAATGAAGTTAATTCAATTGGTTTGTTTCACCATGAGCCATATGAGCTTTAGATTTGGGAAAAACTAACAGCTAGCCATACAATTTTTGCTCTCACCAAATCAACATGACTTTGGCCTACGCAGTTCATTAGCTCCTAATTTCAAGAATTTTTGAGGAATTTACAATTTCGGAGCGTAGGACTGGGAACACCTACCATTCAATTTGTAGGACAATATGACCATTCAATTATACAAATATTATCGAAACAACGGTAAAAAAATCCGTTGGTTGTTAATGAATTTTTATGACCTCGTCATTGGTTCATGTTGGGAGTGGGAGACTCTTCAGTCCTACCATCCATTTTGTAGGACAAAAGTTTTTTCGAGTACTTTATCGAATTATCTCCAGGTTCGACTAAAAAACTAACTGTAATTAATGACTATTTTGCACTCACCAAATCGACATGAATGACGCCTGCGCATTTTATCAGCTATCACTATCGAGAATTTTCGTAGAGGAAAAAGTTGGGCGTCTCGGCAAAATGAAGCTACTCAGGAAGATTCAGCCTGTTATTATTCATTTTTGAAAATAGGCGTGGGATCCCGGTCTATACCTAAATTGATTGTTTCAAATATGTTTATGATAGGTACTCGTACGAACTAGAGATGACGAGAGCTTTACTTTTAACGCGCGATCACCACGGTCGAGAATTTTCAATGAAAATGTCCATCTAGCATGTCAGTCATTCTTCCCAAATCTAACCTCGCCAACGGTTGCTTGGCTTTCGGATCGACACCAACACAATTTCCTTCTTTTCTGTAATTTTTTTTAACATGTAAAGTCGACAAAATTCAAATGTTTTTTTTTTCGCGCCATCGCAAATTGTTGTGACGTACTCTCCCGAGAATTCCGAGTAACCGATACCATTGCCGTTTCACGTCACAATCAACCCGATCAGCCCAATCAGCCCTTTGACTGATTAGGATCGGGACAGTACGTCACAAAGAGCGCCAATATCAGTAGCTTTAAAATTTGTTGATTTTCAGAAATGGATGGGAACGGCTGTAATCGAAATTTGACTACAACAAAAATTTTCTGGGCCGATTTTGGAGGGTTCATTTGACCCAGCATGAAATATATTCAGAATTATAGTGCAATACGAAACAACTCCTTTCCGCACTGTGCCGTCAGTTGTGAGCGGTGCGGATGAATACGAGGGTCAAAAAACTTTCCACCGAGGGGTGAGATTTTTCGACGAAAGATTCTTGTACGGCAAACCTCAAGATAATAGATTAATAAAAAATAATCAAATAGAACCTAATGCCGTACAAAAAGAACGGTACTGAAAGCCAGGAATTTTTTTTATTTTTCGCAAATTTTTGTTATGAATTCAGATGATTTATTACTGTACGACATTTGTATAATTCAATTTGAATAACTACATACAATAATTTTTCAGAAACGCCGTACATATTTGCCGGTGCAGGGATGGGGAGCCCCGCACGCAAATTCATACTTAGACCTGTGTGTTTCAAAATCATTGGAAAATGTACGGCATCAGTTCCACATTATTATTAAACATATGAAATGATTTTAGAAATTATGCCGTCTACAAATTTTGGTGCATAAAATTAATTAAAAAATAAAATGAAAAATTACCTCTATTAGGGAGGTTGAATCTTATATTGTTCAAAGAAAAATTATAAATGCCTGTACGGCAACCGGTTTTCAGACTACATATTTTTGTTTTTCGTAATAGCAGGTTATAATTGATGATATTAGATAGAAATATGAATTAAAAAAAAAATTGCACTGTGATTTATTAGAGAAGTAATTTTTAGAATATCATTGCTTTTTTAATTTTTCAAGCATCCCTAAATAAAAAGAAATTGATGCCGTACATTTTCAATTTGAAGATTTATCACAGCTGATAAGATTTTGCATTATGTTTTTACGAAATATTAGCAACTTTAAATATTGTACGGCATTCAGAAAATTTTATTGGCAATGTAAAATAATAATTGAGAATTACAATGAAACCGTATAACTTGAAAATTCGAGCATTTTTTCACATAATGCACATAACGCGGCTCTACGAGTGTTATTCATCTACGACACTCATACGGTATAGACGAGATATCGGTGTTGCCTTATGCTCCATTGGTGTTGAGTCCCTTGTGGAGAATGAGAGGTGCCGAATATATTGGAACTACTCATTCCCCACCCTCAGGCAAATACAAGCTAATAAGCCTGATGTAGTCCTCCTCGACCATCAACGTAAGATGATTTTCGTCATGCAGTTAAGACGATTTTCGTCATGGAGTTTTCGGCTCGGGGCGAAACGAACAGAGGAGGAAACAAGAGGAGGGATAACGGACTAAATATTGAGATTTACTCTTTGAACTCCGCAGGCTCTATCCAAAACATTTTGTTAAAATGATTGGTCTGATCATAGGGATTCATGGCCGTCATCTTTGGTTCATTGCGTCTGCTCAGGGCACATGATTCTCTGACCCAGTAATCACTCTCCCCACGGACGTGGGGAGTGGTTATCTATCTTAATGAACCAACGCGCCCTTCGGAAGTATCGGGGCTCCGGAGGCAGAGCCTGACTGGAAGATCAACAATATTAATAATACTCAGGGCACATGATTCTCAGAACCAGTTATCACTCGCCCCACTTACATTTCATTGCAAAAGTTGGTCTTATTTATCATTCGAACTAGAAAATCGACAATTGTTGAATTTTTACTAGTTTTTTGGTGCAAATTTGATACCTATTTCACTCTGTATGTATATCCATAATAACTATCAGTGTGATATGGAAGAAAATTATTGAATTAATCGATCGATAATTGGTAAACGATTAAATAATGAAAATATTCAACTTTACGATCACTTTAATCATAAAACATATGATTTTTTTATTTTTTTCCGCTTAGGTGGCTATGATTCTGAATTTGAATGTTGGTTCTGATTCTAAACAACTTTTTTGAATAAACTTTTTTGATAATGTTGATTATTTCACTTATGCTAAAATAGCGTGTTATGATTGGTTGAAATTTTTGTGTTGATAAATGAAAACATCATGTTTTCGATTTTGTAGTTCGGCTCTTGATTGGCTACTGGATATGTATATGATGTGTTTTCGATTTTGTAGTTCGATTCCTGATTGGTTATTATCAAAACACAAACTTACCACTAGCAAGCTGCTATAATGACATAACAACAAACTTTGACCAAAACTAAATAAGCACTCACTATTAATTCATATCAACTTCACAATTTTCGACAAATTTTGCATACTCGTTGATTAATCAAATCACTAAATCAAAATGTTATCAAAACATAACCTCGAGCGAGAAGCAGTAGACCAGACATGCAATGACGAAACTACGAATGACGCGCTCTGTCATTGGTAACTGAAATAGAGGGATGTTTGAAATATCAAGTAAATGTTTTGTTAGTTGCATAATTTCAGAACTAAATGCGGGATTAATGTTCCTAGTTAAATTGAATAGTAAATAAATAAAAATGGTTCCGATTTTATTCATGAAATAATCTTAACAAATACAACTCGTGTTATCGGCGATTATCGTTCATTCCTTCTCGGTTTCGAATCAAATTATGTTGCTTTAGGCAATGACACTCGCGCAAGCGCTCGTGTGGTTGCCAAGCAACATAATTTGATTCTCAAATTCAAATGAATTGCTATTTCGATAATCACCGATACACTTGTGGTATTACCTACGAAAATAAGGGTAGTTTATACTAGATCAAAATTCCTTTTCTTGTTCTCCCCTGTGTACCGTTTGGAACTTTAAAATTGTCATAACTTTTATGCACGTTTTTTGTTATGCACCAAGTTTTATGAGGAATAAAATTTTCTGACAAATGGATAATAAACAAGTTTTCTACAAGATGCAAACATTTGAAACTCGCTGTATACCAATTCCAGTCGTATAGAACTAGATTTTTTGTACGGCATAGAGTTTTTCTTGATCATTGCTATACTTACTAGTAAAATATATATGTGCCGTAAAAAACAAATTACCGTAAAATTACCCTTTTCAGAGGGAAATAAATTTTTTCTGAAATCGTTCAAGAATGCCCTCTTTCTCGGAGCAACTTCAGGCCTCAAAATACGCTAATCTAGTATTTTAACTAACGAACTTTCCCGGACCGTTTTCGGATCTAAACGGTACGGGAAAGTACTTTTTCTGAAATCGTACAAGAATGCCCACTTTTTCGGAGCAACTTCAGACCTCAAAATACGCTAATCTAGTATTTTAACTAACGAACTTTCCCGGACCGTTTTCGGACCTAAACGGTACGGGAAAGTACTTTCCCGTATCGAAAACGACACGGGAAATTTTTTGCCGGCTTGTTTACATTTTAGACAGTTATTGAATTCACGCAAACAATTGTGACAATATTATGCCTTGGGTACAGGTACCCTTGAATTCACGCAAACAATATGTAGAATTCCTTAGTTTTTGATAATGCTGATTGCGATTTCAGAAAAAAATACTATGTGTACCTCGTGGTAAAAGCACATTCCCAGACTTCAATGCTTGTTGGCCTCGGCTAACGCCTCGGCCAACAATTTACATTGTCGTCCGGAAATGTATTGCTTTTACTACTAGATACACAATATACTATTCCCGGTCAGTCATATGTTCCATGAAAAATGTACGGCATAACAAAAATTGACATCGTTTGATAAAATAGTATTCAGATCATTGAGTTTGAAGTTGTATTAAATGACCAAAACTATACTAGTTAGGGGTAGGGGGTCTAGTGCGGGGCTTGTCACCCCTGTACCGGCAAATATGTACGGCGTTGCAAAAAAATTAATCTATGAAATAAAACAAATTCAATTATACAAATGCCGTACATTAATAAATCTCCAGAATTCATGAGAACAATTTGCGGAAAATAAAAAAAGTTCCTGGCACTCAGTACAGATCGACAAGCGTAAGGATGCCTCTGAGATGCGCAAACGATAGAAAGCGTGAGTAGATGTGCGACAAAGATCGACTACTGTTTAATAAGGCAGAGCGATTGAGCTCCTGCCCCACTCCAGGGTTTTGTCTACTGCGCAACCAATTCTCGGAGGCATCCTTACGCTTGTCGATCAGTACCGTTCTTTTTGTCCGGCATTAGGTCCTATTTGATTATTTTTCGGTGATCTATCATCTTGAGAAATGCCGTACAAGAATCTTTTGTCGAAAAATGTCACCCCTCGGTGGAAAGTTTTTTTGATCTGCGTACTCATCTGCACCGTTCACAACTGACGGCACAGTGAAAGGAGTTGTTTCGTATGGCACTATCATTCTGAATATATTTCATGCTGGGTCAAATGACCCCTCCAAAAATGGCCTGGGCTTGTAGTCTACTAGTGTATTAATGAAAGCGATTAATGATCGAGATATTCTAACGCCTGAGCAAAGCGAGTCCTTTAATTTTCGATATCATTAATCTCATTTTAATATAAGAGTTGATATCAATATTTTTCCGTCTACCTCACTTTTGTTGAAATAAAGGAATTCTATTTTTTTTTTGGCAATAAAGTTAAACGTGCTACTTTACCATCTGGCAACATGAATTTATTGTCAATATCTATGTCAGCGTCCATAACATCTGAATTCGTTTATATTTGGTTGCCTATGCAACAATAATGCATTCATAGAGAAATCAACCATCGATAGCTAGGGGTCATTAATGGACTATTTCTTAGAAATCGTACATTAATGACAAATCGTTCATTAATAGGGGTCATTAGGGCGGGGATTAGCGCAGTGGTTAAGTGTCCGCCTGATAACCGAGAGGTTGCAGGTTCGGTTCCCTGCCGGGGCGGAGTTTTTTCATTTTGAGATATGAAAATTTTAATGATTAATGCTCGTGTCGGCTGGGAATAATCCTCCACGATTCACTGTTGCGTTAAAAATTAACAGTGCTGCTCCCAAGGTGGCGTTTGGAGTTAGTAACAAGGCCTATCCAGAACACATGGCTAATGACCATAGCAGTTGATGCCAAAACACGAAAGAAGAAAAATTAGGGGTCATTAATGGTCGATTTTATTTGAATTGAAGAATATTAAACATATATGTTAATACGAGGTAGTCGGAAATATTCATAATTGAGTTTGTGTGTTTTGTTGTTTGTGTTGTTTTTAGTACCAATTGGTTTCGGAAAGTTATGTAATAGAGTCTAATTTATCAAAAATATATCATAAGTTTTGTTTATCCGATTGTAACAATCCCATATATCGTAAAACCGTTAAATTTAAAAATGTATAACTTAGAAACGCAACATGCGGAGTCGACACAGTTCATACTTATATACAGGGCAATTCAAATTCGACCCCCACCATTGGGATCTCCTAAACTACAGGAGATACGTCGTAGCTTAAATTGGGGCAAAGTTGCGTATTCTGGTGCTTAAGAAAATACTGTTTTGAAACTTGGAAAATACCGAGTATTTCCGGAAATATCGGGAAAAAACTGAAAATCGGAATTTTCGTTTTTATTTTTTTCTATCGTTATTTGACAACATAGCTCGAAACCAAAAGTACATTTTCATTGATACTTTTTTTCAGCCACACGTTTTCATGTTCAGATTTACTATCGGACGTTTTGTCTTCTGGCATTCATCATCAACTTTTTTCTGTTATGGGCGCCATATTTTTTTTATACAGAAAAATAGTGATTCTCGTTCTGATTTCATTAATGTATAATTTGTTATGATTTGCACTTCTGAAACCACAGATATTAAAAAAAACAACTTCATCTGAGATGGTCATGACTCCATCGAAAAATTTTGTTTAATAAACACTAGTTGTCAGAACTCATTAAACATCATAAGTTTGCACAAATACTTCAGTCGAAATGTCAAATGAAGAAAAACGAGATATGTTGAAACTTTATTATAAATTTGATAGGAATAGTACGAAAACAGCACAAATTTATTTTGAATTATATCCGGAAAGACAACAGCCGGATAGAACATTATTCGGAATTTTGGACAAACACTTGGCTGAGTACGGTGCGTTTCAAAAAACAAGAATGAAATAAGGAAGCAGAATGGAACAAAATATTAGACGTAACTTATTAGCCGAGGTAAAATAATTGTTCATTCCATATTCGAAGAAGTATAATTATTTTTGGTACTTTTTTAGATAAATGCAGATCCTTCCAACATTTTCAAAATAGTGTGATAGAAATGAATTCCAAATAACGCAACAGTTTTTGAAATATTCAAATAAAAGCATCGTAAATGATATGATAAAAAAGTAACGCACCCACCCTGTATCTAAACGAAAGATAATATTGAAAAACTGAATTCATCAGATAGTTACCTTTTTAGTTGTTAAGTCAACAGTGGCAATAATTTCTGTCAATTCTTTTAGTATAGCAACAAGAAACAAAACACGTTTTTATTGCCTGGAATGTCTTACCAAAATATAACTTGTTGGTTATGGAATAGTGATAGAAAAGAAATCCCGAAATACGATGTACTATCATTAATAAATAAGATTTTTATTCGACATGTGAACGAGTTTCAATAAATACATTTTCATTCAGAAATTGTCTTATTTTGACTGACAAAACAGATTTTTCCTTTGTCGATCCTGCCTAAATACGACATTTTTATTTGAACTCACACATTTTTCTAACGACCCACCCCACTATAATACAATAAAACTTCAGCCAATTTGGACGAGAGCCAATTTTCCATGTTTTCGTGTGGATTCCTGTGCCAGATTACAACCAGTCCCCAAAAAGGAAGAAAGGACTCTACTTCTAGACTGATATCTGTTATCTAGATGGTCATGAAAAAAGCATCAGCATATCGAGCTCATGAAATATTTGGAAAAATTGTGAATGATCGTCAATTTGACTTTTCGCCATCAGAGATCAGGTGGTGATATTAGTCTCATACGGTGAATCTCTGTCGTTGCATTAGATATTACCAAGGCGTTTGATCATGTTTGGCACCACAGATTCCCCACCAAGCTTCCATCTTATGGTTTGCCCCTTCAGTTGTGTTTTTTGCCCACTAGCTATCTCTCAGACAGATCTCTCAACGTGGTATAGTTAATGGAGTTTCATCCGATGCTCTCCAGATGAATGCTGGTGTTTCAAGCAAGGATCCATTTTAGCACCAATCTGTGTCTTCTTAACATCAATTATTTGTTGGAAGCTCAAATTTTAGACCCATTTCTCTCATTCCAACTCATTCCAACTTGTCAAAAATCGATTGAACAACTTCCTATGCAGCCACAATATATTGAGTTTACAACAATTTGGTTTCCAAAATAATAAAAGCACGAATGACGCAATTTTTTCTCTTCTATATGAACCATATAGTGAAATCAATAGCGGTGACGTGGCTGCGGCAGTATTTTGTGATTTGTCGAAGACATTTGACTGTGTGAATCACGAAATATTGTTGCGGAAACTCCACCGCTATGGAATAAGACAAAGTGCATTTAGATGGTTTGGATCATACTTATCAGATCGAACGCAGATAGTAAAAACAAAATCAACTTACAATTTAGCACATATACACTGTGGTGTGCCACAAGGTTCAATCCTTGGCCCCATTTTGTTTCTGCTATGTATAAATGACCTGGCAGCCCTTAATATATCAGGAAAATTTACTCTCTTCGCTGATGATACTACTATTCTATGGCACAGCAACGATGAAACTGAACTACATCAGAATATCAGCAACGGCATACAGAAAGTGAAGAAGTGGTGTGACTCAAATCTTCTCACATTCAACACATCCAAAACCAATATAGTTTCTTTCAGATGCACAATCGGGGATGTGTCCCTAGAAACTAAAATAATAGAAAAACAAGTAAAATCTAAATTTTCGGGGCTATAAATAGACTGTGGTCTAAAATTCAAGGAACACATAACCAACCTCAATAAAAAGTTATCCTCTGCTTGCTATGCCGTCAGAATGGCATCAAACGAACTGGGATTTTCAGCTGCGAAAGCGGTTTATTATGCCCTTATAGACTCGCAACTGAGGTATGGTATACCATTCTGGGGAGCATGTAATAGTTCCTCTCTACAAAGTGTATTTGTTCAACAAAAACGTGCCCAGAGGAGCTTATGCAAATTAAGGCTTCGAGACTCATGCAAAATACACTTCAAAAATCACAAAATACTTACTGTCATATCGATATACAGGGTGGGGTACCGAAAACGAAACAGATCAAATATCTTCAAAACGCATGTGTTGTGAATAAAATGCAAAAACAAGTCGACATCTTCCCATCATAACCTCAACTGTCATACCTCTCCCCCCACCCCTTGGGCACTATCACCCAAACAATTTTAATAGGGAAAGTAGTAAGTGTGACACATCATTGAAAAGGTAATTTCATAAGGAATTCAGCCATGTCAATTTTTGCCACCTAACTTTTTATTTTGGAGCCCTCTTGCGGGAAAAATAACTGTTCCGTATTCCAAATTATAATACTGTATTTGCAAGCTATTTTGACATAAATTCGGTGACAGTGCATTATGGAATTTTTCTTAGAGAAAAAACAAAATGGCGGGATTTTCAGGGTGAAAAATTATGATATTTTTGTCAATGCAAAAAACCAATATGGCGGACGAAATTGGTAATTGTGGTTCGATTCGATTCAAAATTGGCATATGAAGGTTTTACAAGTTTTCAGTATGACTACAGTGAATTAATTGAATTGATGAAAAAAATAATTTATACAAATTAGGAAATAACATTTTATTTAGATGTGTTACGTAGGTTATTCTGTGCGTAACAGAATCAGAATTTTACTGCGCCTGAAAATCCCTGAAAATCTTCACATACTAATTTTGAGTCAAATCGGACCAGAATTACAAATTTCGTCCGCTATCTTGGAGCCACCATCTAGTTTTTTGCATTGATGAACAAATCATAATTTCCGATCTTGAAAACCACCACATACAAATTTTGAATTGAATCGGACCATAATTGCAAATCATGTCCGCCATTTTGGAGCCGCCATTTTGTTTTTTCTCTTAGAAGAATTCCATAATGCACTGTCACCGAATTTATGTCAAAATAGCTTGCAAATGCAGTATTATAATTTGGAATACGGAACAGTTATTTTTCCCGCAAGAGGGCGCCAAAATAGAAAGTTAGGTGGCAAAAATTGACATGGCTGAATTCCTTATGAAATTACCTTTTCAATAATGTATCACACTTACTACTTTCTTTATTCAAATTGTTTGGGTAATAGTGCCCAAAGGGTGGGGGGAGAGGTATGACAGTTCAGGTTATGATAGGAAGATGTCCCCCTTGCATTAAAAATCGACCTGTTTTTGCATTTTATTCACAACACATGCGTTTTGAAGATATTCGATCTGTTTCGTTTTCGGTGCCCCACCCTGTATACATACAATGGAAACGGCATGCCTAATACACAAAAATAAATCCAAATTCCAAAGAATAAACACTTATTTCACCTGACAAAAAAATCAGTTGAAATTACCAATTCCTTCATCTTCTCTAGTGAAAGACTCAATAATATATAATGGATGTAAGATATTCAACCACTTTGCGGATAATATAAAAGAAGTGGTATCTGGAGTTATTTTTGGAAAAGAAGTCAAGGCATTTCTTTCTTGTAGACCCTTTTATAGTTTGGATGAATTTTTTAATGACCAACATTTTTAGCAGATATAAGGATCTCAATATTTTTACTTCTCAACATGCCTTACTTGTTCTAATTTTTTTTTACGAATTTTGTTTATATGCATATTCACAATTTTATATACACTATTGTATAATTAGGTCTACCTAATGATGTATTGTGGAGCTTATTATTATCAAGACTGCTTTTCATGTGTTTATCTTATGTTTGTTATTTATTGTGTATGTATTATTTATTGACTATGTTATATTTTACGGATGGGTCTACACTATCTAATTATAACTAGGTATGCTACCAATTGTAACCTAACCTAACAGTACGCTTTGCCAATGAGACTGTAATTCTTTGTGTAATAAAGTATATTTTTATTGATTGATATACGCCACTTTCTCAAAACACCGAATTCAGCAAATGAAATCAGAAAAGATCGGTGGAGTAGCGTGAATGATTTAAATATGAATAATTGTAAAATAGGAATCCAACATCTTACGTGGAATTGAATGCAAACAAAACAGAAGCATGTCTTGTTTTTAGAAAAGCCGCGATCACACATTGGCTAGTGTAATTATGTTAGTAGTGTCAATACCAACGAAGTCCTCCATATCGATGCTCGGTATTACCTTCATAGTGGAGAGGCAGAATGGCAAAATTACAAATTTGGCTCACCCCGAAATGTAATCAGCAACCACTCTGCTAGATTTCATATGGATACTATATCTTGAAGAATGCTCAGTAGTTTTACTTCTTCTGGATCGTGTTCTTCAATAGTTCTGTTGACTAACATCTTGAGAAGCATATACAAACTATCAGGAATGGTCTTTTTGGCTTGATCAATATTGAGATTACCATAAGATGTATGTCCTTCGGTTGAATTTAAATCTGTACGAATCTTGGCTGTGATAAGTTATAGAGCTTGAAGAAATACACCTTCTTCACTTGGACAGTCAGCAATTGTTGATTCATCTTCTACTTCTATTTTATGAATTTTGTCTGTCCCGAATTTCAGTTCTTGCATTGCTACGGAAACTGGAATGCGAGAGAATATTATCATTGATTGTGATCGCTGAAGTGGTTGCACAAAATCAATTAGGTCCTCATAATATGACTGTAATCGTCCTTTCAGTTTCTGTGTACTATATAAAGAGCAGTCGGATCCTTGAATTTCAGCAACCAAGTAGCGATAATGTTCAGTAACTTGATCTAAGGAATACACTTGGCCAGCCTCAAAACCCTCATCTAATTCCTTCATGAGGATTGTCATTGCAATTTCGAAAGAACTGGTATCTTGAATTGATGCATTTCTGTTATCAGCATTCTTGAATCGATTGGCGTAGCATAATTTGTGATATTTTGCTCCAAATGCTATAAGATCTAATCCTGCAGTTCGACAACATAGTTTGTTTTTCTTCAGTTGTCAAAATATACACAAAGACCAGTTGACAGTTGGTATTCGCCGCCTTGTTGCAGGGAGAGATGTGCAGGGTTGTGTATTATCGGTATCACTGCTGGAACTAATGTTTGTGATGGGATTTTCCACAGCCTTTTCAAACCGTATTTTGAGTTTGTCAATGTTGCTCTTACTGCAAAAACTGACATAACAACTTGCTTTATGCCATTTCGGATCTTTGAGTTCTAGTTTTTCTATTTCTGGCTCGAGACGCTTTAGTACATCCCAGTTATTTACATCATTATAAGATATACGTTTATAGAAGCATTCCTTAACACGATTTACTCCTTCTTTGCCACCATTTGTCAGATTTCCACTGGATACACTTTGACAAAATATGCATAAATTCCACTTTGTTATCTCAAAGTCTTTACGCTTCACTGGCAATTTGGCAATAGGTTTCAGTTCTTGATTCATTTCAAATTTTTTACAGTTATAATACCTTCACAAAGTTACGCCATCATTACTTTATCATATGAAACAAACGTTGTAAGTTTTTCACTCCACTTTCTTGAATTGGAAGTAATAAATTATTTATTTAAATGAATGAAACTGGTATGAAATGCTATGTTTCTTATTGTGTGTCAAATTCGACTTCTTAAACACTGCAAGATAGTTGTTGGTTACTATGGTTATATCAGCAATCAGCACCCAGCTCTTCTGATGTACTTTTGTTAATGGAAACGGCTAATGGATCGGTATGAAAAATACAGTGGCAATGTTGTAGGGAACGTGAATAATTGTAGGAATCGAAACAGTATTATGATAATTGTTGTTAAGTAGGTATGCTGAATAATGGTTAGGCGCATTGGGTGAAATGTGTAAAAATAAATGTAGCCATTTTGAAAAATGGTTGTACATAATATGAATAAATAAATGAATTTTTTTAATTCCTTGACCCCAAAAACGTACTAATTGACACCAAGATCAAGTTTTTAGGTTGAGTGGTTTCCAAAGTACGAATAATCAAATATTTGCATCCGCAATTTTCCAAACTGGCGTCCAGGAAAGAATGTCCCACTCATACACAGTGACCACCGGCCGAAATATCATATATATAACTGTACTATGATATCTAGCATAGTGGTTGCTGGTTACATTTCGGGGTGAGACAACTTTGTAATTTTACATCCTTTATTACGTGTCCCCTTCCAGCCAACGACAAAGCTAAGAAACTCACTGCCTCTGGAAGTGTTCCCTGAGCCATACAACCTGCAGAAATTCAACAAGAAAGCCAATTTTTACATCATATTTTTCTACGGCACTCACGACTTCTCCGAACATTGCAGGTTTTTTGTTTTTGTGGTAACCAGTATATAAAAAAATTCAAGTCTTCATAAGCGCCTTTGTATATCCTTGATGTAGTCTGATCAACAAGTTGAAAAACGTGAAAGATAGAGATAAAACTCCTTAAAATATGAGCGATAGCTCATTGGCTTTGGAATGACCACTAGAAAAATAGATTTTGAAGATTTCACCGCACGTGAAAAATTGCGATAATTGTAACAAAATAAGATGAAAAAAAGGTATTCAGTTTTTTTGTAATAACTCAAAAACCATTGATATTTAAGAAAATTTGAAAAAATTTCTGTGAAGAGGAGGAAATTTCCAATAAAAATGTACCGAATCTCCCGAAACTCTATCTCCATTTTTTATAATTTTATGAAAATGTGCTCCGCGAGGATAGCACGGGCGCACCGTTGCAAAAGACAGTATATCTCAGAGAATAATTTTTCTATAGCATTGAATGTTAATTTAAAATTCTGAATAGATTATGGTATCATATAGACACTTGAAAGAATGAATCCCCCAAAGGAAAAAATGTGTGAGTCTATTATTCAAATAGTTATACTATTGTTAATTAATAAAAATTTTTGCAAGCTCTGTTTTCATAAATAACGACGTAAAAGTTTAAATTATTGACCTATAAATTGTTGGCTTTCTGGAGTCCTTCTAATATACCTACTCAACTATATCACATGATGAAAGTCTAAAAAAATTCATTGTTCTTTTGTTTTTTTTTTCCTTGGTGTTTTGGCATCGACTGCTATGGTCATGAGCCATGTGTTCTGGATACTCCTAATATACCTACTCAACTATATCACATAATGAAAGTCTAAAAAAATTCATTGTTCTTTTGTTTTTTTTTTTTCCTTGGTGTTTTGGCATCGACTGCTATGGTCATTAGCCATGTGTTCTGGATAGGCCTTGTTACTAACTCCATACGCCACTTTAGGAGCAGCACTGTTAATTTTTAACGCAACAGTGAATCGTGGAGGATTATTCCCAGCCGACACGAGCCTCAGTCATTCAGACTTTAACATCTGAAAATGAAAAAAGATCGCACCGTCTGGGAATCGAACCTGCAATCTCTCGATTACTAGGCGAGCGCTTAACCACTGCGCTAATGCCCGCCCTATATTTCTTTTATTATAATTTTTTATATGTAAAGAAAAATTAAATATCCAAAAAATATTGTTAAATAATTTTTCTGCTGAATGTCTTATTATTGCTGTTTATACATTGGCAGTAATTGATACTGGTTACAATTTTTGACGTCATTTGCCCAGGATAACAATGATTTAAAATAATATTTTGGTTTCCTTAAATAATTTATCTTATTGTTTATAATCATTTTCTTTATATTTAGATTGCTTGAATAATAAGTTGGGAAATTATTTCCTTCCTAAAAATCATTATTTTTACTTCTCAATAGGTAAAAAACAAAGTTTTTCTTCATAAATAATTTCATTGTTTATTAACTTAACGATTTGTTATAAACAAATTCTGACAACAGGTTTTTTCTGAAATTGAAAAAATTACGAAAACATCCATTTACAGGGTGTTTCTTAAGTACGTGTAGAAAATAAGAAGAAAAGTTCCTATAAACATATGACCGCAAGTTATTCGTTTCTGAGATACAGAGTATCAAAGTTGAATTCTTATTTTTGTTTTTTGTGAATAAATTTCAAAATAATACTGACAGTCGAATCAATTTTATTATCTGGCAGTATTTTTCAGTGACAATATCAAATTTGATATTGGTTTCTCTAATAGTTCGTGAATTCGTGAAACTTTGAATCAGCGACTTAGAAACAGATGGATTGGTCGAGGCGTTGGAGTTCCCCGGATTTAATTCCAATCATTTTTTGTGGGGTCACTTGAAGGATGTTGTTTATACGGTGCCAATAGAAACCAAAGAACAACTCCGTCAACGAATCATTGCTAGATGTGTCTCTATCCGAAATACACCAGGTATAATGGAACGTGTACGTGGGTCCTTGAGACGATGAGCCGATGCATGCACAATCGTGCGAGGTGGCCATTTTGAACAATTACTTCAATTAGTACCCTCAATTGACTGTTTTAGTATTAAATTGGTCTTAATTACTGTTATTATCATTAGTATTAAATTGTAATAACACCCGATTCCCATTTTAAAATGAAATTAAAATAGAAATTTTTCCTTAACTAATTAAATTGATTTTGTTATCCAAATTCACTTTCATCGATTATTTCAAATCCCAATATCTCGAAAACAGTTGCTCGCAGCTACCTCTACTAGAATATATTTTTTACACAAAAATGTTCAGAAAATCGATTTTTTTATTAGAAAACGTGATACAGGTACGTCCGACAAAGTTATGACGTTGCAAATAATTGAAAAGACATGTAGGTGGCGCCAACATCACGAAAGAGACAAACTAACATCAAATTTGATATTGCCATTGAAAAATACTCCCATATACCAAACTTTACTGAAAAATCACAATTATTATGAAATTTATTTGCAAGAAAACAAGAATAAGCATTCCACTCTGACACTCTGTATCTCAGAGACGAATAACTTGCGGACAGTGTTTATGGAATATTTTCTTTTTATTTTAATGCCAGCAATATGCTCCTGAATTTTCTACACGTACTTAAGAAACACCCTGTGTAAAGAACTGAATAATTAAATACTTTTTGATATTATTTTTAATTTATACAGGGTGTCCGGTAAACCTTGTACAATATTGAAACTGGTGATAGATCATGTCATGACTGTTCAGAATATCGGAATTTACCTCAGTAAAAATATTACCGTTTTCGAGATAATTGGCATTTTAAGAATTTCTGGAAAATCGCTACCTAACCTTGGAGTTTTGAGTGCCATGTATACCAATTGAGACGAATTCTAATAACTATTCTGCTGAAGATTACTGATGAGTGATGCTTTTAGACGTACAGAACAGTTTTTCAGAAAGTGAAATTTTTTTTTTCAAAAAATTAGGGTAAAATGACAGATTTGAGTTTCATCAATTTTTTTAAAAAAAATTTGACATTATTGTCTGAAAAAAACATGACCAATTGGTAGTGGATATTCATTTCAAAAGAATGCTCATTTTGTCCGGACTCTACCATGGTATAAAACAAACTATAATTATTTTTGGAGGAAGTGATTTCCATTGAATTAGGCGTGGGTTTATTCTAGGCTTCCATCAACGTTTGTACTTACGTCCAAAAATTATTTTACTTCGATTTTATCAAGATAAAATGTGGAAATAATTATTAATAATAAAGAATAGACTGCTTGGTAGCATTAAATAGTATGTCAATAAAATTAACTTTTCATGTAATTAAGCCTAAAAAAATTATCGAAATGAAATGTCGATTATCCGACATGGCTCCGATTAATACGAATTCTTGTGATAAATGTCGCAATTGTTCAACATCCAGATTCCAACGAAGTTTCAGAAATCGACAGATATACAGGGTGTAACCAAATAAGTGCAAAATTTTATAGGAGGTGATTCCTTGTTGAAAATTAAAAACTTTTCTAACTCTTGTGTTGTGTCCGTAGAAGCAATAGTTTCCTTATGAAAAATTAAAATACAGCATTGTGCATGAACGGATCTTCTGTAAATAGAATTGAAAAAATCGAGTAGGTGGCTGTCACATTTTGTTTGAACAACTTGTGACTTCTGTCTTAGTTTTTTGAAATTATTCCGCTTGTTTCATTCAGTGGTATTCATTTCTTTGTCATGCCATACACACATTATACTCCCCGAGAATATGCGCATATTCACTGCATTTTTATGGTGAATGTGGAGGTAGTGCTACTGCTGCAGCAGCGCTTTATGGTGAATGATGTCCGATTGCACAATGCCGCTCAGATAATCACTGATTTGGGGGCTATAACCTATAACGCATTTGAAAAGGTTCTTCTTGAAAATATGTTGTCTCTGCATAGAATTGGATGGAAAATAACATTTTTGTTATATTATTCAGTGCGATGTCGAATAATCGTTAGTGTGGTTTATAGTTTATGTTGATTCGAAAAAACGTTGAATTAGTATTTACTTCTTTACATCTCATTGAATTCTTCTAAGCAGTTTATACGTTATTACTCATAATTATTCAATCATTTCATCTTGATCGCATAAAAATAAAAGAGATAACTGACAAAGTCTACTGGAGTTGATTTTAGCTCAGAATTACATCACACTCTAATATAATCGAAAATCTACTCCTTCCAAAAATAATGATCGTATGTTTTATACCATGGTAGAGTCTGGACAAAATTGGCACTCTTTTGTGATAAATATCCAGTTCCACTTGGTTACGTTTTTTCAAACAATAATGTCAAACTGTTGTTTAAAAAAATTGGTAAAACTCAAATCTGGTATTTTAACCTCGTTTCTTAAAAAATTGTATCGTTTCCTGAAAAACTGTTTTGTACATCTGAAAGCATCACTCATCAGTAATGTTCTATCGTGGTGGCATTTAATATGTGTAAATTCATCATGAATGATAAATAAAGAGGAAATAAAATCTTCCAATTTACACAAAAAATATATACTTGTAACGTGCTTACAATTGTTTCGACACACGGTGTCATCATCTGAGCGAGTTATCAACTAAAGAAACGTCAAAATCACCTTCTTAAATATTAAAATAATTCATACCTGCAATTGTCATTAGTGAAATTTCATGCATGTTATTTTAATATTTAAGAAGGTGATTTTGACGTTTCTTTAGTTGATAACTCGCTCAGATGATGACACCGTGTGTCGAAACAATTGTAAGCACGTTACAAGTATATATTTTTTGTGTAAATTGGAAGATTTTATTTCCTCTTTATTTATCACTCATCAGTAATCTTCAGCAGCAAAGACATTTGAATTGGTCCCAATTTGTAGGCATGGCACTCAAAAAGCCAAGATGAGGTAGTGATTTTCCAGAAATTTAAAAAATGCTGATTATCTCGAAATCTGTGAGATTTTTACTAAGGTGAAATTCCGATATTCTGAACAGTCATAACCTGGTCTATCACCAGTTTCAATATTGTACAAGGTTTACCAGAAAGAAAATCGTCATAAATTGTTTATAACAAATTGTTAAGTTAATAAACAATTAAATTATTTATAAAGAAAAATTTTTTTAAAAAAAGTGGAATCTCTGTTTTTCGAGGACAGCATTGTAGAAATGAAAAAATTTCTTGAATATTATATTCGTAAAGGACCCCGCAAACACCTTATGGAATTTAGGTCCCAGTGGATTTTTTGAATTTTTGGTATGATGTAGTCCATGTAATTCTCAACCAATGTTATCATTGCGTCAACCCAAAAATTGAACAGTTTTGCTGCTAGGGAGCATTGAAATCACCCCTTGCGCAGATTAGACTATTTATTTTTGAACCCGGTAACAATATTTTCACTTGTTCCATTGTTGCTAATGTTGCACAATAGTGTGCTGTTTTATAAAAAAATATGTCTAAATAAGGGAAAGAGCAATTTTTTATGATTATCCCGGTGGATCTTTCAAAATTTTTGATATGATGCAGTTCAAGTTATTTTGAATAGGAATAAATTGGGTGACAAACCCCAAAAATTAATAGTTTTGATGCTAGGGGGCGTTGAAATCATACCTTGCTACAAAATAGACTATTCATTTTTATAGGCGGAAATAATAGCTCTACATATTTTAGTTTAGATTATGCTTCCCAAGATCAATTGGAGATCTTAATAATTGTATAAATGAATATTTCTGTTGCAGGTCAGTGTCGAATGGGAGGAATATTCCCATCAAACAGAACCCATTCCAGTGATACTCTGTGTAGTATGGATTCGTTATCGATCGATGACGGCCATATTGAAATGAAAATTTCTAGTCCTATACCAGTAACGGTAACCGCACCGGAGGAGGCCATACCGTTAACAAATGGATTTTTAAAGAATAAGTCGAATATTTTACCTGTATGATGTAATAGTTTCACTAGTTGAATTCGTCAGGAAAATGGGGTCAATGAGAATTCTCCCATTCAATGATTAGAATAGCTAAATAATTATTGAAAATACTATTTTCGCATCGTGAAGTCCTCCCAAGAATCTTCCATACGCTTACAATTTGTAAATAATTAAAGATATCGCTGGTCGATAACACTTTAAATTTTAATTTAATTATCATTAATTATAAATAAGTTTACGAGGAATTTTTTTCAGGCGCTCTGTGCAAATTTTGTGTATTTTTAAGGAAACACTGATTTATATTTTTATGATATCGTTAGAATTCAGTTAACAGTGACTGCAATCCAATCAGACCAGTTTTTACTGAAGTGAAGTAATTTTTAACAATATTTAGTTTTTCCTCCACGGAAGTTTTGCATTTAAATACCTACCTATTCATTTTGGATATCTTTCTTCTTCATATGTATTCAACACAGTTGCCGGTATAAAAGAGCCTTGATCAAATGCTTTCATTCTGATTTTTTTCTGTAATAGACCTATTCCTTTCATTGTGTTATGAGAGAGACTATAGGGTAAGCATTTGCTAGCTTTTATTCGTAAAACCCAATACTTATTCGAGCAAGAGCTATTGAAAAAATGAGATTCCCAGTTTTTATGTTTGGATTGAAGTATTTATTAAAATATTTTTTTAGATCATTTCATTATCTGGAATTAAAGTACTTACGGTATCTGCACAATGAAGTGTTATGTATTATCGAAGAGATTTAACAAAACCATTGTACTTTCAATAAATAGTTGTTTATGCCAAACTAGAGCCAATAATGCTCTTTGTCATTAGTTTCTTATAGCGTGGCTTTTCACGAACAGGTATTTTGGCATATAGAAACTATAGAATAAATTATTACCAAGTCAAAGTATTCAATTTCACAGAAAAAATCCTATCTCCAACGTTGAAAATAACTCTTCATTGTACCGTAATATAAAATAGCTTTTACTGTTATTCAACCCAAGTGGTGATGCTCTTCTTAATTTGTAGTATACCATTTTTTGTTTTTCTTTATTTGAAATGGATTCACTGAATGAGTCACAGTTCTTCATTTTAATAGTCATTAACGAGTTATCAAGTCATACCTGATGACTTGTTCTGGTTATACCTACTTTTAATTTCTTATTTATGTTTTTATACAATTTACTCAAGTATTATTAGATTTTATACAAGTACTTAATATTTTTAATTTATGAACCTACTTACAGAGTGGTGATACAGTACCTGTAAAGTGAAATGTAAATAAAGTGATTGATGATTGTAGTGCCAATGTATTTATGTAGTTTTTTTATCGAAATTAAAATACGAATTCACTCGATTTGAATCATTTGGTGACCAGTACAGAGCTGTCCCAAAGCCCTGTGCTTAGTGCTCGTGAAAGTGCTTAAAGCATTTTACTGCTCGTAAGCACTGTGCTACCGAGCACTTTTTGAATTTAGTGCTTAGTGCTTCGAGCATTTTACGAAAAGGATTACTAATAAGCCTTTTCTCAGCTATGGATCCATGAATGATGTTGAAAATATAACACGCGGTCAGCGGCACTCCCACCCCCAAGAACTACTGATTGCGGCCTTATATTATGCACATTCTAGGTTCGAGGGCTCAGTCTTGACATAAATGTAGTTAAAAGTGTTATAGCGTTCGGAGTGAATTTAGTGCTTTACCACACTAGATTATTTAGTGCCACACACAATAAATAATAAATCCACCAAAAATATAACAACATTCTTTTTCATTTGAACCAAATTATTTATTAGAACTATAATCAATATAAAAAAAATTATTAAAGAAATTAAAAAATCCGACTGCGGTTTAAACTAAAATGCAAAAAACAAGTAATATAATAATCATTTCATAAAGAAAGATTGGAAATAGCCGAGACCCATTCTATTTCTATGGATTTTTGTAAGCAAATAGGTCCCGGCTTCTTCAAGATTTTATTTGATTTGAAAAGATATTACTTCTTTTTTGATTTTTAATTTGAAACACAGTCGGGTTTTTTTAGTTTATTTATTTACATTTTTTTTTTAATTTCAGCTTTTTAGTACACATTTATTATGTTGTATCAAGACAGCCAATTTGGCGCAAAAAATCCGCTATTTTGATTTTTCATAATTTTAATATAATGAGTGTCACTTGCGGTATCAAGACGAATCTAACTACCGAAAATTCATCAAAATCGGTTCAGCCGTTTAGTAATTACAAGAAAAAAGCGACTTTGTTTTACAATATTTTGATTTCATATTTCAAATCAAAATTACTTTATTGTCTGAAGAACGATAATTCCTATTGACAAAGTGAAAAACAGAACAGTAAAAAACAAACATCAATAACAATTGAATATATGCATATTTTTCATAAATGCTTCGTTACATATTCAACATATATTAAACATTTACCATGTCATTCATAACATAAAATTTGTAGAGCGGTAACTACACGTCAAATTATTCATATAAGTAGAAGTCTATAAATATATACAAAAAACAAATACATAAAATAAATTTCAAACAATGGTACTGTTTGATTTGTTACCATAAACAAAGTTTACCGAATAAGTATATAAGTTGCTGAACGTGACAGTCTGCCTACTATTGGAAAGCCTGCGGTCCACAAAAGACTCTCAAGTTATAGACCGTCAGATAATGACAGATTTTGCTGATTCATTTTCATTTTTCTGGGATTTTAACCCCTGAAAATTATGTCAGTGTTGAGCAGAAAAAAATCAAATTTTAAAAATCTAACGCTTATGAATATGAACATTTCATTTTCTCGATGTGACTAGTTCTGCCCGACTAGCGTCTACCGATGGTTATCAAAATCACATTACTATTTCATTCTTATTGCAGAACGCTCTGACATGAATGACATATACTATACAATGGTGCTTTCTGTCCGAAAACTGCCGAACTAAGAAATCAGTGAGAATGTTGGTAAGAGGTAGTAACTATTTCGCGCCGCTCTATATTTCAATTTGGCTATTCACCGCCCATTTTGGAAATCAAATTATTCTCCCAAACGACATTGTCTAGATATTCCCTATTAGTTGGAAGTTGCACTGTTTTTATGGGTCTTTCTATTGAAATAAAACAAAAGCAAGTATTGACTCATTTCCTTCAATTTTCGATATCAAATCGTAGTCAATATATTCAATAAGTACTCCAATCCTTTCTGAAGTCACCTACCAAAGGACCCCACACAAAAGCATAGGAAAATGGCCCACAGTGGGATTTGCCTGAAATTCACATATGTTATTGGTATTGAGTTTCTGATCAAATGTTCTCATGGGCCCAATCCTCTAAGACCAATGATTTAGCTCTCGGTGCCGTATTTAGTACAGGTACCAAATAAACAATGACACTTTTCTCAAGTCCATGATTTTCGTATTTTCTATCAGAATTTAATTGAATAAGAAATATTGCAAAATCTCAGAATTTGTCTTTTAGCACCAGTCGTCTGTGAAACATGTTATACCCTACAGGACCGTATTTAATAAAACTGTATGTGCCAAGTGATCCAAAGAAAACTGAATTAAAATGGTTTTGTTGTAACTTTCTTATTTCTTGATCTGTCAGTGGTTGATGGCTCGTTTGATAGATGAATATAACTTTTTTTTGTACATAACAAAAGTGGTGGCCATCTTAATATTCAAGATGGTCGGCCAAACCTATAAACCATATAGGACTTATCTTGTAGCATTTTGAGAAAAATGATAAGAGGAAAAAATAAGAACTACAATGTTTTGATTGTTGAAATCAGTCATTTACTTTTTGAATTATCTAATTCTTTAATATAAAAATAACTCTACTATATCTTATTAAAACTATATCTAATTCATAACAAACAACGTCGAAACCGATATTTCCAGAGTGGTGGAAGAGAACAAAAAATCAAAATCAACAAAATAATACTTGAACACTTACAGATGCGGGAGTATTGCATCTTGCACTGGACCATTTGCGGCATCTTTAAAATGCTGTAACACAGAAGTCGATGGAGAATTCGCATTTTGATAATGGCGTGCAAATCTCAAATACGACAATATGCTGCAAATATTGCCCCTGATTGCACTGCAGTAGTATCCTATTATCGATACATCTTCTTCATTATTCTCGTCAGGCTGGTTTTCATGCATAGTTTATTGAATACATACTTGATATTTTTCTCTCCTTCTGAATCGTCAATACACTCTGTGACTAACAAATCCAGGTTCATCAATTTTTTTTGACGTATTGAACCTTATGAAATTATTACTCTAAGATCAGATAGTAGAGTTATATTTATATTATAGAGTTAGATAATTCAAAGAGTGAATGACCAATTTAAACAATCAAAACTTTGTAGTTCTTATTTTTTCCTGCTACTTTCTTTAAAAAGCTACAAGATAAGTCCTACATAAAGTTTATAGGTTAAGCCGGCCATCTTGAATATTAAGATGGTGACCACTTTTGTTATGTACACAAAGGAAGCTACATTCATCTATCAAACGAGCCATCTGTTAAACTGAATAATACTCTCGACTGCAGGCCATAATATCTTTAATGGGCAAAAGTAAAGGATACTAGTTTAGTGGTACTACCACGTACTACATTTTTAAAACATTACCACTCACGGAATACATTATCGGAATCATAAGTTTTTGGCGCGCATCTTGTTGCTGACATGACTTAAACGTCTTGTGCCACAGAACACAGAACAAATATTTTGGACTAACTATGAATTATAAAATCAACACCCCCACTAGGACAAAATATTTTATGGAAACCTACGGATATTTACAACTCACATGTTTCTAATCCCTAAACTTTCAATAAACTTTAAATGCTTAATGATACACACACTTTTCGTAAATATATCTGCTGGCATATCAGCTGTGTTTAAATATTCAAGTTTAATAATTTTGTTTGCAACAATATCTCTAATGAAATGATGTCTGACATCAATATGTTTTGACCTTTTGTGGAAAACAGGATTTGTGGCAAGCTTTTGAGCCCCTTGGTTATCATTGAATAAATTAACACTTCCAAAATTAGTACCTGTAATTTCAGACAACAAATCTTTCAAATATATGACTTCTTTTGCACCTCCAGTAAGCCCCATATATTCGGCCTCTGTGCTCGATAAAGCTACCGTTTTTTGTTTTTGACTACTCCATGACCCCTTGGGATAGCTTGAAACAAAATCCTGTATAAGATTTCCTATCAAGAGAATCGCTTGCCCATTCTGCATCTACAAAACCTTCAAGTTGAAGAATTTTATCCTTCTGAAACCTCAAACAATAATTTTTTGTTCCCTGTAAATATCTTAAAACCCTCTTAGCTGCCTTCCAGTGAGTTTCACTATAACAGTTATTGAATTGACTAAGGTAACTAACAGCATAAGATATGTCTGGTCTTGTCATAACTGACAAATACATTAAGCTTCCAAGTAACTCTTGATAAGGCATTGAGAAATTGCAATTGGGATTTTTATCTAATTGTAATCCGCTTTCCATAGGTGTACTCACAGCTTTACAATCGGACATGTTAAACTTTCCCAACAAACTATTTATATATTGTTTCTGGTCTAAAGTAATGGTATTCTTTTCCTGGTCTATTGAAATTCTCTAACCAAGAAATTGTCTGGCTCTTCCCAAATCTTTAATTTTGAACTCTGAGCTCAATTTATCTTTCAGAATTTCAGTTTGATCCTTTTTGTTTGAAAAAATAAAGAAATCATCAACGTATAGTGCAATGACAGTTAACCCACTATCCTGACTTGATTTTTGAAAAAGACAAGGCTCATATTTTGACTTCTGGTACCCTAATTCTGACAAAACAACTTCGACCCTCTGATACCTCACCCTAGATGACTGTTTGAGTCCGTAAACAGCTTTATTCAACTTTAAAACTTTATTTTCTTGTCCAGAAACAATAAACCCTTCTGGCTGTCTCATAAAAACTTGTTCATTTAATTTGCCATTAAGGAATGCTGTGGTTACATCTAGGTGCGAAATAGCTAAACCCAAATGTACGGATAATGCTATCAGCATTCTTAATGTCAAATGTCTTACAACTGGACTGAAAGTCTCATAATACCATAATATCAATTTTTCGCTTAAAAACCCACTTACAATCTACTACACTACCAGGTAACACATCTACCAACTCCCACGCATTGTTCTGCTCAAATGAACTGATTTCCTCTTCCATCGCTAGCCGCCACTGTGTTGAATCAGGTATGGACATGGCCTCCTTTACCGATACTGGGTCATCTTCTGAGCTTGTAGTACATTGGTATAATACATAATCTTCCATCTGTTTAGGCTGGTGTTTTCTTGTTGATCTTCTAGGTTCAGAGACATATGCTCGCATCTGTTCTCTAACATCAGTGTCAGTGAAATTACTGTCATCACTGCCACTCTGACAATCTTCATACTGCGTACTGTCACTATACTGACTAGAGCTGTCATCATTGTCAAGAGACTCAGGTGAAGCTGGATTTATTTCATCCTGGGGTTTTTGGTTTTCCCCCACTGAAACTAAAACTTCCTCAGAGACTTGTATGTTAGATCCACTTGTCTCACTCTGTTTGACGTTTTAAAAGAAAATTACATCCCTGCTTACACTGACAGACTGACTATTTTGGGTCATACACCCTGTAACCCTTGACATTTTCACTATATCCCACCAGAATTTTTTGTTCGGCTTTTCTATCCCATTTTAAACGTCTTTCTTTGGGAATGTGCACCATAACCATGCTACCAAAAATTCGCAGGTGGTTGGTTTTTTTGATTCCATATTTCAAATGGAGTTTTATTCTGTAAACCTTTTGCTGGAGATCTATTTCGTGAATAGGCTGCAGTGTTCACTGCCTCCGCCCAAAGATATTTTTCGAGGCTTGCATCAAATAGTAGACATTTTGCTCTCTCTACTATTGTACGGTTTAACATTTCGGATACCCCATTTTGTTCTGGAGTGTATGAGTTTGTTCTCTGATGAATTATCCCACTTTTCTTGAGATAACTATCCATTTCTCGGTTAAGAAATTCGCCTCCATTATCTGATCTCAAAATTTTTATTTTTCTTTCTTGCTGGTTCTCCACAAGGTTTTTGAAATTTTTAAAGCATTCTGACACCTCGTCATTTGATTTCAAAAAATTTACAAACCCATACTTGGAGTGGTCATCCTCCAGAACTAAAAAATATCTTGAGCCTCCAATAGACTTTGTTACCATGGGGCCACACAGGTCACAATGGATGAGATCTAGAACGTTGTCTGCTCGGTTAGAATTCTTTGGAAAGGGTAATCTATGTTGTTTACCTTCACAACATATAGTACAATTGTACTTTCCAATGTCTATTTTTTCTATGCATTCTAGACCTTCTACTGCTCGCTTTTTCATTGATCTGCATTATTGAGGTGGCCTAACCTCCTGTGCCAGGTTTCTGCTGTCACTTCTCTGCTACTCGCCAATAGACATTTTTCTGACCAATCTGAACATACGTTCAACTTGTACACACCATTGACAAGTGTGGATTCATGCAGCACCAATTAACAATTATCAAGTAACAATTATCAATTAACAATTAGCAAGTACAAGTTGAACGTCTTGTCCACCATGAATGCATTCATGCAGACAATTAACAATTATCAATTAACAAGTAACAAGTAGAAGTTGGCCAACTTTTATCTTTTTACTCTAATTGAACGAGATTTTCTTCTAGTGCGCAACTAGTACGCAGATGACCGCTGATTGGTCAGTAAAATGATGAAAAGTAACCTATTTCTTTCAAATATTTTGGTAGCAGTTTGTGTTTGTGGGTTTGTTTTATTGTTTTCGGTTTTCTTTTAAAATCGAAATGGAAATTGATGACGCTGTTTTGGCTGATTTCGTGCGGCAATTTCCCGAATTGTATGATAAAGGGCATAAAAATTTCAAAGACAGAAATATCAGAGAGAATGCTTGGAAAACAATAGCAGGGGCTCTCAATGTTGAAAGTTAGTATTCACATTGCAATTTTTTCACGCAGGGCATGCACTTGATGTTTTCACAATTTTCAGTAAAAAGTGCAGTGAGCAGGTGGAATGTGCTGCGAACAAGGTACGGAGTGGAGAGGAGGAAAGAAAAAACAACTCCTTCAGGATCTGGAGCTAAGAAAACATGGTCGCTATTTTCCGATCTGTCCTTTTTGGATAAGCATATTACTATGAGAAAGTGAGTTTTTTATTGATACATTGAACAAAGCATGCTAGTACAGTTCTAAAGTGAGAGTTGTGGAATGAGACTGGAAGGAGATTAGAAACTTCTGGTTGTTTTCACAGATACTTCCTCATACACCATGGAATTTTTTATAGTAAATCCAACCTCTTCATTTAATTTTTGTGCTTATGTTTATTTTATTTTTGCAGAACAATAGGAAATATAACAGCTCCAACGGAATCACCCCAGCCATCAACCAGCTCTTCACCATGGAGTTCATTGAATATTATCCTGGAAGATTCCATGTGTGAAATCGAGGAAATATTCAATGAATCCATGGAAATGTCAGGCGAATCCAACCGAATGCTGGAAGAGACTGGTAAATATTAAATCAGTTTGCTTGATGGTTTCATCTTTTTTGTACTTCCGGGACTTGAGTATACCCTTTTTAGTTCCTTCAAACAAGGACGAAAGTCGTTCATTTAATCCCTAGGAACTTGAGTGTATGCAGCAACATTTTATAATCGACTTGTACTATGCTTCATCACTTTAGTTCCGTGGTACATACACAACTATTTGGTCTACTCCTCACATAGATCTTGATCATGGATATAACTTTTTTTCAGATACAGCTGACAAAGAAAATGTTCCCAACAATGAGGCTCATCAGCAGAAAAATTTAAACATTGCAAAAAATTCTACTCCACCTTTAGCAAAAAAAAGAAAACGAACTGAAGAAAATGATGTCATGGCAAAATTGTCATCGACATTTGATAACTTTAATCGGTTTTTGAAAAGGAAAGATGACAAACTAGAAACAGAATTAAATTTGGAGCAGGAGTCAGTGATAAATTTTATTAAATCAATTGGTAATGATTTAATGCAAATAAAAAATAAAAAAATTAGATATGCTGCAGAAATAGACATAATAAAAATCACAAAAAAGGCTCTAGCAGATGACATGTCTGATGAAGATTGAAGTAATATCTCAAATTATTGACTGAAACTAATGATCTCATTTTATTTACTTTGGTTATTTTTATTTTATTTTTTAACGTGAGTTTATTTTGAGTGTTATACCTTTATATATTTTTTATTTCGAAATGTTGCTCAGTTGTTTTTTTTTTTTATTTATTATTGAATCATTTTTATTTTTTTGTAAAGTTTAATGGAATGTTATTTTTGTTTTGAATATAAAAATATATTGAAACTTTTCTTTATTTCAAAATAAATGGCATTCAGCTACAAAAATTAAACGAACAAAAAAAATATCACTTGAAATTGCATAATAAAATGCATTAAAGAAATTCAAAATATTATGTACATTAAGGTAAGCCTTTGTCTCAGTTGGTAAAATATCTGTTTTACATATTGGTTAAGTCATTTACGATATCCATGTCCATGAACCCATCTGGAACACAACCTTTCTGCACTTTGTCGAGTTGCCATGGTACACTACCCTGTGGGGAATTAACATACTCGCACAGAGTATTTCTCAATTCTATATATTTCTTTTTGGCATTATTTGCACCAACCCTTCCAACGCTCCTCAAATCATTTCTCCTCAAACCAAATCGAGACGTTTGTGTGAAACCAGTTGGGCAGTAGTGTCTTTCATTTTCTGGAATTTCCAATTCCTTTCTTTGGACAAAGTTATGAAGGACCACACAGGCCTGCACAATAGTTTCACAAGTCTCCAGTTCACATATTAAAGGTTTTCTCAGAATCCTCCATCGGTTTGCCAGTATTCCAAAACTGTGTTCAATAGTACGCCTTGCCCTAGAAATGCGGTAATTGCAGATTCTTTTTTCTACTGTTAGGTTTTGTCCTGGGTATGGACGCATTATATTTTTGTGTAATGGAAATGCAGCATCTGCAGCAAAGAAGTGGGGAAATTCAACATTTGAATTTGGCAAATTTTTTGGGGCTGGAATTTTCAGTTTATTCAGAAGAATTGCATTCCCAAATCCTGATAAACTGAATACAACAGCATCATGGTTGCCCCCAGCAGCACCAATATCGACAAGAGTGAACCTGTAGAAGGCATCACAACTTGCCATTAGGACAATGCTGAAATTTTTCTTGTAGTTAAAAAATGTTGAACCTGAATGCTTTGGAGCCTGGATGTTGATATGTTTTCCATCAACTGCACCAACACAGTTTGGAAGGTTCCATCTATCATAAAATCCTTTGGCAATTGCCACCCACTCCTCTGGTGAGGGTACTTTCAATTCGGTGGGAGCCAATACTTCCCAGAGTGCTTTGGTCGTTTCTCTGATCACATATGAAACAGTAGAATGACCCAAATAGTGCCCGCAAGCGATTTCCTTCATTGAACATCCCTCTGCAAGGTAGCTATAAAAAAATTATTAAAACCATTGTGAAAACAAAATAGGGTATTTAGTTACTGTAATGTTATCAGTAATCTGTGAACAGGTGGCAAGGGATTTTTTGTTGGATTCTTCTGAAGCTTTGGACCCACTTTCGACAACAGAATTTCAAAAAGTTTCGGGGACATCCTTGTATAGGAAAAAAACGCCCCATGATCTTGCAAGACCATTGACTTTATCAGATTTTCAAACATCCCTTTTTCTTTTCTCCGCCTATTTATTGGTTTCACGGCCCATCTCCTACTTTTATTCTTCAAAACGAAAAAACTTGCTGTTAATAGCATCAGCAACAGAAAAAATGCTTCAGTCTCCTCCATTTCATTGACCATTGTGGATGAACTAAACTGGTTATTTTCGAACAAGTGAAATTTGAATTTTGAAACAGTCACCATGAAAAAGTAAGGTTAACTTAAATGTCACGGATCTGATTTTTGCGCATGCTTACTTGTTCCTTAGTAATTGTTAATTTGGGTGCATGAATGCTATATTTTCCATACTTGTTAATTGATAATTGTTAATTTATAATTGCTACTTGCTAATTGTTAATTGGTGCTGCATGAATCCACACTAAGTTAGCTGCAGCTACCAGCTGTTTTCTTACGTTGAAAATTTTACAACCCTCGCTGTCAAAGGTAGCTTTGTTGCCATTTTTTATGAGCTGACTCACAGATAGTAAGTTTGTTGTGAGCTCTGAGAGCTTTCTGCACTATGATGTCATGTGACTGATCACAAACAACTGTTGTAATCTTGACATCACCACAACATGCTACAGGGATTTTCGTTTGGTTGGCTACCATGATTTCTGTTGTTTGACTAGGACCTTTAGAACTCTGCATGAACTTTTCTTCTGAGACTAAATGAACACTTGCTCCGCTGGACATACCAGTCTGATTTCTTGTAATCACCATTTAAAAATACAACATTGAAGGCATTCTCTGGTTTTGGCTCCTTTTTGACGTTTTGTTGTTTTTTAATGTTTGGAAAACGGGTTTTGTAGTGCCCACCTTTCTTGTTTGGCTTGCCTTTGGTAAAAAAAGCACTGCCCGTTTTGACATCACTGTCCATATCAAGTAACTTGGTTTTGATTGTGTCTGTTGTGATGTTGACACGTGAATGTTCTATGGCCATGATCATTGGCATGAATTTCTCTGGCAATCCTGCAAGCATTAACGATCCTGTCCATGTATCATCAATATTAAAGCCTGTACCTCTCAAGCGCTGGCTTGTTTCTACGATCTGGTTAACATATGCATTCATTGAATCACAGTTTTCTAACCTAGTAGATATCATTAAACGAAGCAAACTGATTCGTCTTGTGAAGCCACTGTCATCAAACATAGAACGCACTTTTCTCCACAATTCACTGGCAGAACTGGCTGACATGACATAAACGTCTTGTGCCACAGAACACAGAACAAATTATTTGGACTATCTATGAATTATAAAATCAACACCATCAACCACTGACATAGATCAAGAAATAAGAAAGTTATAACAACATCAATTTGATTCAGTTTTTTGTGGATCATTTGGAAAATACAGATTTACTAAATACGGTCCTTTAGGACAAAACATGTTTCACATAGGACTTGTGCTAAAAGACAAATGCTGAGATTTTGTGATATATCTTATTTTATCACAGTTTATTAAGAAATAAAAAATTATGGACTTGAGAAAAGTGTCATTGTTTATCTACCACCTATACTAAATACAGCCCTGAGAGCAAAATCATTGGTCTTAGAGGATTGGGCCCATGAGAACATTTGATCAGAAACTCAATACCAATGACATATGTAAATTTCAGGCAAATCCCACTGTGGGCCAATTTCCTCTGCTATTGTGCGGGGTCCTTTGAGTTTTCCAAGTGAAACCGTTTCCAAATGCAATATGAACTTGGATTACACGAAATTGAAGGCCCACCTTAACGGTCTCGCCCTTTTGAAAAGTGCTTAGTGCTCGCTAAATCGAATTACTTTTTGAAAGTGCTTAGAAATCGCGAGCACTTCATGAAAAAAAGTGCTTAGTGCTCGGGAATCCCGAGCACTTTTCAAGAGTGCTTAGTGCTTAGTACTCGAAGCACTTTTTGTCAGTGCTCGGCACAGCACTGCCAGTAGGGCACCCGAATGTTGGTAGTCGGACTTCAGACCTTTCCTAGAAACACAAAATGCATTGAAATATTATCCACTAAGAGGGTAATCATGGACAATAATATCGTTGCTAAGAATATAACTGTGACTATATCTTCGTAATTCTAGAGATTTGGAAATTGTTATTTTCCTAACAAGTGCGCAAAGTGTTACTTTTCCGCACGCAGATACAGTTAGATGATCGACGCGAAGCGGAGTTTTTATAAGTTTTTGCTTGCGGAAAAGGCACTTTGCGCACGTGTTAGGACCCAAATTTTTCCTACGAGCTTCATATCAGATAGCAACGAAT
This sequence comes from Chrysolina oricalcia, assembly GCA_944452925.2. Lineage (NCBI taxonomy): Eukaryota > Metazoa > Arthropoda > Insecta > Coleoptera > Chrysomelidae > Chrysolina > Chrysolina oricalcia. The sequence goes on from OX101824.2 coordinate 37,064,646, forward strand.
ATAAAAAGAAACTTGATAGAAAGAACCATGCAACAAACATTTACATTAAAAAAATAAATTATTTATTCATAATATTTATAAAGAAAGAACAATTATTGACATTTTGCAAATTTATTGCAGATCCCGTCAGTTCATTTAATGGGTGACTTGTGGTACAGCTTGATGAACACTGACTTAGCGCAGAAGGGCAGTTAATAATATGGCTTGATGAAGGTTGATTTACCTCAAATAGGTCGATGAAGGTTGACTTAACTGAGAAGGGCAGCCGTTCATGTGGCTTGATGAAAGTTGACTCAATGCAGAAGGGCACATGTTCGTGGCCTATATTTTATTCGATATATGCTTTTTTTGATTTGTCGAATCATCAATGTAGCTCTCGGCTACAGACGTCGATTTCCAGCCTCCGAGTCTCTTGACATTAGTGATTCCTGCTCCAGAATCGGCCAAAATTTTCCATACCAGTGCGGAAAATGAAAATCACAGGGTGCGGAAAAGTACTACTTTACGCACGCTCGTCGGAACTAGTATATTAAAGTATAAGAGGATAAAGACCAGTTATCCACGAATACTTTACGCGATTTTTTTTATTGGTACACTTGGAAATCATAAATACTCGCAAAAATCGAATGATGCGTATGGAAATTAAAGAGTTGTACTGTCTTGCATTTGTTAGTAATATTTTATTTGACGTTACAAGGTACTCTTGTCAGATCAATAATCAGAGAATTGTCATTTAGACTTCAAAAAACGCGCGTTTAAGAAAGTTCGCTGAGGCGTGCTTGACTGAAATAGGTATAATGGGGCATCAATAAAAAAAAGATATTTTTTTTATCGGTGACCCATTTTACCCATTTAAAGCACGCCTCAGCGTGTTTAAATCGAACTTTAAAAAACGCGCGTTTTATAAAGTTACCATGGTATCATCAACAACTCGAGAAACATGAAGTATAAATGACAATTCATTGATAATTGATCCGACAGCAGTAATTTGTAACGTCAAATAAACAACTCTTTCATTTATATCTGTTACTTTTTGATTTTCCATCCATTTGATGAACTTTTTTTTTGTGCATTTTCAGATTTTTGCCATATTAGCCGCGATTCTGCTTTACCACTGAAAAAATCGATTTTATAATTAATTTTTCCTACGAGCGTGCGGAAAAGTAACTTTTCCGCACGATTTTTCGTTTTGAAATTTCTACTTTTCCGCACGATTTTTACTTTTCCGCACGATTTTTACTTTTACGCACGATTTTCTCATTAAAGCACAACATTTTAATTCAAACGAACAGTCGTTACCGACCGATGATGAACCCTTTACTCCCATAAACACCTAACTAATGGCTTCAGTGCTGTCTGTGTTGACCTGCCCTTGCACTGATGAGAGGCAACAACCTCGAAACTAGTCTGCAGGTGGTCACCCCGTCCAAATCAAAACATAATTCTGCTGGTTGGTCATAGAGGGCACTTGCAACTGCGTCCTCTGATGTTTTGAGGAACGTTGCACAAGTAGCTGTTAGATTCAATTCAATACCCGTCGTGGTCTTAGCCAGGGGAGTAGTTGTTTTCTGACAGGTTCTTGCCATAATAAGCCTACATAGTTAGGTGTTTATGGGAGTAAAGGGTTCATCATCGGTCGGTAACGACTGTTCGTTAGCAAACGATCTCCCAAAGATTTCTGTCTTCTTCGATTAAATCTCCCAACCCGGATATTCGGAGTGTCTTCCTCTGCTCGCTAGGTGGAGCGGCCTAGAAACTGCTTTCATCTCGTGAACCAGAATTGACTAATCAGCGGAGTGTGTATTGGTTTGGACGGGGAACAGATGGCTTCAGTGCTGTCTGTGTTGACCTGCCCTTGCACTGATGAGAGGCAACAACCTCGAAACTAGTCTGCAGGTGGTCACCCCGTCCAAATCAAAACATAATTCTGCTGGTTGGTCATAGAGGGCACTTGCAACTGCGTCCTCTGATGTTTTGAGGAACGTTGCACAAGTAGCTGTTAGATTTAATTCAATACCCGTCGTGGTCTTAGCCAGGGGAGTAGTTGTTTTCTGACAGGTTCTTGCCATAATAAGCCTACATAGTTAGGTGTTTATGGGAGTAAAGGGTTCATCATCGGTCGGTAACGACTGTTCGTTAGCAAACGATCTCCCAAAGATTTCTGTCTTATTTTAATTCAAGATTAGTATATTGTACAATGAACATGAAATGACATACATTTCCCACGAGTAGGTAGGTATATGAAATTATGTAGTACGAGCGAATTATTTTTTTCATAACAGATTCTATCAAAAACACTCATGTCGTCATTGAATATACAAAGATTGAAAATATAACGATTTCAAAACAAAAAAAAAAGTAACTTCCCCAGGATTCGAACCACCTACCACATTAACCATTAACCAGCGTAGAACAATTCAATTCAATTCAAATTCAATTCAAAATGTTTATTTAATTAAATTAATTGTAAATATAAAAACAAGTACGTAGATAGGGTACAAATAAAAACACACAATAAAAAATTACTTCATCCGCATAAAGAATGGGACAAAGGAGATTTCGATCATGTGGGGTTGTTGGGGGAGTGTTGGCCTGCCTCCCGGTAAACCGGTGGGCGCGCGAACCAACCTACATGGGGTTCTATCCCTAGGGATATGAACACCCGTCCTGCCGTGTTAGCAGGGACCCTATACCTTCTGCGCCTGTGTCTAGGTGTTTAGACTTTCCCCACCTCCTCTGAATTATGTGGGGAAATTCATTTAGTTTTGTTTGACAGGTCATCAGGTTGTCATCTTTCAAATATGTTCATGCGAGAGGGTGTTCCCAGAAAAATACAGTAAAAAAAACTGGGCTTAAGCCATGGGGTGCCTTTGCGGCTCTGGTTTTGTTATTATTAAATGATTTGGAGAGATCTGTTACAGATTGAAAAGAAAAACGCCAAAATCCACTAGCAAGTACAGAATCACTAGATGATTCAATGGATGATGATCTGCCCTTAGCAAGTTTTGTTAACACAGTCGTTAACATCTCTTCTCTTCCTTCACTACAGCAAGAGGTGGTTTTAAGCACTTTCAAAATGCCAGATAAAAACGAACGTTCCTGCTCAACCGCAATATTGGCCGTCTGAAAAGTTAAGAAGAAAATATTTCAAGATGATTTCAGTACAAGCGGAATCCAAGCCGAAACCATAACTTCATCCGAACTTGTTGACGCCACTCCCGGTCCAAGCGGAATCCAAAGCCACGCCATATCGGAAAACGCAACAGAAAGTTGCGTCACGGAAATCGTCAAAGAGAATGGTATAAAAGTGTCACTTTTGGATTTACGGCCTTTCCCAAGTTATGTACGACCACATAACAGAAAAAGTAGAAAAATGACTGCCAGTATCATCACTAGCACGCCAATGAAAAGACAGTTGGAGGAGAAGTTAGAAAATGAAAGGTAGAAGGAAGATGCAAGACGACTGAAAAAAATAAAACGTATTAAAAATAAGAAAGAAACAAAAAACATAAAGAAAAATACGTGCCAACGATATAAAAATAACGAAGAAACTATATGTCCAGGTTGCGACGAACGCTTTGAAGATCCACCTACAGAAGACTGGATTCAGTGCTCGCGGTGCTTGAGATGGTGGCATAAATCTTGTACCGATTATTCAGGTGTACAAGCATTCATATACGACTTATGCTAATATACTCCAACTTATCCGCATATGTCTGTCATCTTACCCTACCTTCGGATATGATGACAAATTTCTCAAGTAGTTGATTTTTTATTTTTGTGAACAAAGCCGTTCAGTTTTTTTAATACTATATTATGTTTTTATGTGCGTTACATGTTCATTATTCTACGTAAATAAACAATTTAAAATACGAATCTAGTATCGAGGTGAAATTATTATTTGTTTCTTAATATCGTCAACTTACCCGACCTTCCCCTATGGTTTGCTTCGTGCACTGTTTTTCCGTTCCCGCTTCCGTGTTCTCGCTTTGGTTTGGGAAAACCTTAAATATGGTAAAGATACAATTATTGATTCTTAAAAAATTTCCAGATTAGTTTATTTGAAAACATTTATTGTGTTAGCAATTTGTCTTGTAGACCGTCAGATAGTGACAGATTTAGGTGCCCCATTTTCACATATAAGCCTCGAATAGGGTTGAAAAGTAAGTCGATGTTGAGTAAAATTAAGGGAAATTTACGAGTTTTGAGTTTCTTCCAGTAAAACCGTTATCATTACTCGTGGACATTCACAATCAGTTTTTCGTTTCTGATAAATTCCTCTTTCACAGAGACGTAGGTGAAGACGTGAAAAAAATGTGCGATGAGGTAGCACGCTCCTGAGGATACATTTCGGCCATTTCACCATTAGTGTAATTATTCATATTGAATATTTAAAAGGCGTAATTGAATTTTCAACTACCACATGAAAAGCAACTTGACAGCCACCTACTAGATGTTTTCGATTCTATTTGCGGAAGATCCGTTCATGCACGATATTGCATTTTATTTTTTCATCAAGAAACTATTGCTTTTACGGAAACAACACAAAAGGTGAAAAAGTTTTGCAATAAATCTCATTTTCAACGCATACTTTTCAGTTAAGAGGCCATGAGCGCGATTATATTTGGGACGGTTTTTTTGGTAAAAGAGTCGATAAAGCGTACTGGGCGAGCTTTAAGGAGAAACCAGAACAGAATTATTATTATTTCCGAAACTACTACGAGTCCGAGAACTAAATCGATAGAGTGGTCTTACAGTGTGATGAAATTTCATGCCGTGATGAAGCGTACAGGGTGAGCTATGAAACCTGAACAAAATTATCATAATTTCCAAAAATTCTTCGAGTTCGAAAACGAAATCGATACAACATCAGGAAATATACATTGTGATGAAATTCTATGCCGTGCTAAAGCGTACAGGGCGAGCTATAAGGAGAAACCTGAACAGAATTATTAATATATCCGAAACTATTACGAGTTTGAGAACGAAATCGATAAAGTGGTTTCAACATGAACTAATATACAGTGTGATAAAATTTCATGCCGTGCTAAAGCGTACAAGGCGAGCTATAAGGAGAAACATGAACAGAAATATTATTATTTCCGAAATTACTACGAGTTTGAGAACGAAATCGATACAGTGGTTTCAACATCAAAAAATATACAGTGTGAAGAAATTTCATGCCGTGCTAAAGCGTACAGGATGAGCTATAAGGAGAAACCTGAACAGAATTATTATTATTTCCGAAACTACTACGAATTCCGCAATCCGTCTTTCGAAATGAAAAAGACAGTGTGTACGACTTTGTGGCAGCACCTCACGATGCTTTTCACTGATAATCGAGGTAACGGCAATGATATTTCTCTTCCATTAAAACTTGAAGCAATCTTTATCCAATCGAAATAAATTTGGTATCAAAAGAAAAGTAAAACGTTTATCTATGTATGTGTTTTTTTTTTAATTATTTGTTCATCTTCCCAAAAAATTGCTTCAAAGCATTTTTGGGAAATTTTTGAGATTTTTTTGTGAAAAAGTGGATTGAAATTTCAATTTCCATTACAGCACGTACCTAGAATCGAACGTCCTAGAATCCTGTACTTGTTTGAAATCGATACGAAGAACCGTTTTTGAGTTATCAATTGACTCTTTTACCCTAAAAAGCGCCACAAATATGATCGCGCTTATCGCCTCTTAAGAAATTTTGTTTAATCTCTTCAAAAAATGTCATCAAAATTTGAGTATGTTACTCCTAACGTAAAATCGAGTAATGATTGCATTCTACGCGACCACGATAGGGATTACATTAGTTGATATAGAGGGTGTAATATAAAATAAACATAAGGGGAACTCCAGACATCGATAGAATTTGCTAAAATATTACTATATTATGTTTTAAAGAGAAACATTCACAATTGAAAATTGAATCAATACATGACTCCTCTGGAAATGGAAAAACCCTACGATAAAATTGAAGTTACTTTTTTGTAATATCTAACAGAAAACAACTACTTTCCTGGCTAAAGCCACGCTGGACATTGAACTACATCTGATAGATATTGAGAAAGACCCTATATAACTTGAGAGAAAAAATCTGAAAGTGAAAATTTGCATTTTCATTCAGATAGTTGATTACTTATTAAATGTCCAGTTTCCACTGGAGATTCTTATCTATAAATGAGATAAGGAAGAATGTTATATAGGGTCTTTCTCAATATCTATCAGATGTAGTTCAATGTCCAGCGTGGCTTTAGCCGGGGAAGTAGTTGTTTTCTGTTAGATATTACAAAAAAGTTACTTCAATTTTATCGTAGGGTTTTTCCATTTCCAGAGGAGTCATGTATTGATTCAATTTTCAATTGAGAATGTTTCTCTTTAAAACATGAATCCCTTCCATCCCTTCCATCTTGTACGATGGAAAATAGCGACTGAATTCCAACTTTCAGTCGCAGATGATTCCACAACTGACTTTATGAACATACTGTTCATATTTTCAATGAAATCAACATTATTAAATTAGTTAGACCTGAGGCATTTTGGAGTAATAATTGCATAATGCTCGATCATGATGGGAATTGCATCAATTGATTTACAGGATGTAACGGAAAATATATCAATGTATTATTTCTGGGCTCTTTTTCAAAACATGATGTATTTAATATATTAATCCTCCCGGAATCTTGTCGTATAACCACACTGATAGTGTGATGAAGTAATCGAAAGCTCTAGACGTGGTACAACGAATGCTGACATGCTGGACTGACTTAAAACCTTGAGACTGTAATGCATTATCTCGGTCACATTCTTTTTTTGATACCTCAAAACATAGTGGTAGAAATATATGTCACCATGGCAGCACTGATAACTAATGAGGGTTCTCTCGATTTGTTCGGTTGTGCATAAACACTCATGTCACCAAATTGCAGGCCTAAATACCGGGTGGCTACGGAAGTATTGCCTACGGAATATCTCAGTTATTGTATGAAGTAGGTTTGTGAAATTTGGAGCGTCGATATAATGACATAAGAGCTAGAATTTGAGCATATTGACATGTCGAAGTTAACTTCCGGTCTGACCGGAAGTAACATCAACTTTCTTATTTTTAATGGAAACCCTATTTTTTATTCTTTTCGCTTTATTCAGCTTTCAATTCCCTTTCTAATGACATATCACAAGTTGGTATCTAACCAGAAACTAGATCAGAAAAAAATTATTATTGAAATTCACCGAGTAGGCCGTGGAAGCAAAATGAAAGCCAAAAATTGAAAGGTTGGCTATGGAAACCATACGTCACTTGATAACAGTTGCTACTACTGTGATATTTTATTTTCATTCGTCGGCGTTATAAAAAGCCGCCAAAAAAATATTGGAAAAATTGGGAAAAAAACAATACTCTGTAGGTCCATAACTTAAATAGGAATATACAACTCTTTCTTGCCTGTACTATTCAGCATGACCATTCCTTTCTAATGATATAATAGAAAGTAATTTTTTGAAATGAAATACCAAAAAATCCAATTACTATTCTTCAAATAACGAAAAAACAGATTTATCGAAAAAAAAATTGAAATTGATAGGATTGAAGATAAAATAAATTCAAAACAAATGTTCGAAATGCATTCCCTCAGCGTCAATACATTTATTGACTCTGGTGATATTTTCATGTAAAACGTTTCTCAACATTTGTGGCGTGATATCTTGGAAAGCTCTACGAATTTTTACTACTAGCTCATGTAGAGTTGTAGGCTGTGTGGAATACACCCTATTTTCAAAATGCCCCCATAGAAAAAAGTCGCACGTGAGATCAGGTGACCTTGGTGGCCACCTGACTGGACCATGGGTTGTTATAAGTCTCTCTTGAAAGCGATTTTGAAGATAATTTCTCGCTATTCTTGAATTATGGAGGGGCGCCATCTTGCTGGAAGTACATTCTCTCAGTTATTTCCGCTGGTAGGTTGTTAATGAATTCCGAAATTTCATTCGTTAAAAAATTAAAGTATCTCTCTCCGGTTAGTTGGCCTTGAAAAAGAATGGGGCCAACAATATGAGTTCCAACTATTCCTGCCCAAACATTCACACCAAATCTCTCCTGGAAGCCGCCTTGTCGAAACCGGTGCTCGTTTGCTATCGCCCAGTACCTGGAACAAAAGACAGTTCACACTTTTAGCACTTTACACTTCGACTATCGACAATAATCCAAATAAAGTACAGTACCTACCTTGTATTATTCCTGTTAAATAATCCATTGTTGGTAAATCTTGACTCGTCCGTAAACAAGATAAAATAGTTAAATAGGTGATTCTCAGCATTTTGTCGAAGAAACCAATTACAATATTCCAGGCGCCTTTCACCGTCTTTTTCATACAAATGTTGATGCAACTGATACCTGAAGGATTTCAATCGATGTTTTTTCAAAATTTTCCTAGCAGAGTCCTTACTTATAGCTAATTCGGCGCCAATCTGCCTTGAGGAAATTGTGCTATCATATTGTACTAAAGTTAATACATTAATTTCAGTTTCCTCATTAATAACAAATGCTTCTTGGTCTTCGTGAACATCAGGCTCAGTTCTTAATTTTTCTTCAAGCCACTGGAAATACCTTCTTGACGGTTGCTGCCTCCCTGGATATCGCTCTAAATACAATCGTTCAGCGGCATAAGAATTTTTTAAACATTCACCATAAATGAGAAGCATGTCAATTTGTTTGGTTCGTGAATAACGGGGCATTTTTTGAATATTCCACTAACTGATTTCGATTTCCAAACCCTTTTAAAATGGCAGAATCAAAAACACTACTTCGAACGTCAAAATAATATGGATAGCAGCGTTCGTGACAGCTCTCATTTCTTTTTTGTTTCATTCCAAAATACATCTTAATCAGCCTACTTGTTAATATTTTGGTTCGAATGATTATTGCAATGGAATGATTATTCTGAATAGCACAAACATTGTCCATAGGTAGATATTAGAATATCTATGGACGATGGCACAGACCAAGTACGTTTATGTTCCTATTTAACCTAGAACCTACAGGATATAATTTATCATTCCACATTATTTTCAATTTTATTTTTGCGTATGGCGATAATCTGTTTTGTTATTTGAAGAATAATAATTGGATTTTTCGGTATCTCAGTTCAAAAAATTATTTTCTATTATATCATTAGAAAGGAATGGTTATGCTGAATAGTACAGGCAAGAAAAAGTTGTATGTTCCTATTTAAGTTATGGACCTACAGAGTATTGTTTTTTTCCCAATTTTTCCAATATTTTTTTTGGCGGCTTTTTATAACGCCGACGAATGAAAATAAAATATCACAGTAGTTGCAACTGTTATCAAGTGACGTATGGTTTCCATAGCCAACTTTTCAATTTTTGGCTTTCATTTTGCTTCCACGGCCTACTCGGTGAATTTCAATAATAATTTTTTTCTGATCTAGTTTCTGGTTAGATACCAACTTGTGATATGTCATTAGAAAGGGTATTGAATGCTGAATAAAGCGAAAAGAAAAAATAGGGTTTCCATTTAAAATAAGAAAGTTGATGTTACTTCCGGTCAGAGCGGAAGTTAACTTCGACATGTCAATATGCTCAAATTCTAGCACTTATGTCATTATATCGACGCTCCAAATTTCACAAACCTACTTCATACAATAACTGAGATATTCCGTAGGCAATACTTCCGTAGCCACCCGGTATATGCACGGAGAAAACATATCACTAACCATTAGTGAAACTTGAACATCCACAAGTAAAAACTTGAATACTATATGGGACAAATAAACAATAATAACCTCTGAAAAAAAATGTGTTCCTGGAAATGAACACTTACTACCACTAACCTATTTTGATATATTTCTGATTAATACCCTTTATTGTCCACTTTACTAATGCCGAATGAACTGTTCACTTATATGTAGAATACAGGTGCATCATTATTAGTACGTTGATGAGTAACGCCAAGTGAACTCAGTCTATAGTTCTTCAGCCTCTACTTTCTTTTTGACCTTACTTTGGTATTATTTTACATACTCAGCAAAGTAGCAGTTCTCTTGTCTCTTGTCATTTACTTACTTGAATCGTTTTCTCTGAGTAGCCTTTATGGTCAGTTTCGAGTATTTGTACTGTAAGTGGATGAAAATGGCAATATAGAAAAATACTTTAAATCATTTCAAAATATGAAATAATCGAATGACTATTTTTATCAAGTGAGTATGATTTTCTCCTATCTTTGATAATAGACCTCGACATATCAGATTATTGCATGATTTATAGTATAGGCAGTGTTTATAGAGAGAAGATAGTTAGCCAATCTTACGTACTTTTAGTTGGATTCAAATGGAGACCATCACTAGAGGTCGCTAGTCCACGAGTCTCCAGTCACGTCTGTTCTTGATTTTAACGTATGTATTTGATCAGTTCGTAAAATATGATTCATTGAATAATCCGATAGATGGCTATGAAATATAATTTTGACACGTGCATCCTATCCAGCGTTGTACTGGACACTGGTGTAAACTCGAGATTCCATTCATTTCAGTTTCAGTGTTTCTATTTAACCTGGAACTTGATGTTATCAAGAGCATTCCCAGTGAATTTTGTGTTTATTTGTTTTGTGCCGTTATCATTTGTGAAATTGTCACGTTACCCTTCGTGTATTTTTGAATATTATAATTGTTCAATCAACACTTGTTATTAATATACAGGGTGTGGCACCGAAAACGAAACAGATCGAATATCTTCGAAACGCAATAAACGCATGTGTTGTGAATAAAATGCAGAAACACGTCGATTTTTAATCCAAGGGGGCATCTTTCTATCATAACCTCAACTGTCATACCTCTCCCCCCACCCCTTGGGCACTATCACCCAAACAATTTGAATAGGGAAAGTAGTAAGTGTGACACATCATTAGGAAGGTAATTTCATAAGGAATTCAGCCATGTCAATTTTTGCCACCTAACTTATCATTTTGGCGCCCTCTTGCGGGACAAACAACTGTTCTGTATTCCAAATTATGATACTGCATTTGCAAGCTATTCTGACATAAATTAGGTGACGATGCATTATGGAATTTTTCGAAATGAAAAAACAAAATGGCGGCTCAAAATGGCGGACATGATTTGCAATTATGGTCCGATTCGATTCAAAATTGATATGTGGTGGTTCCAAGGCCGGAAATTATGATTTGTTTGTCAATACGAAAAAATTAGATGGTGGCTTCAAGATGGCGGACGAAATTTGTAATTCTGGTCTGATTCGAATCAAAATTAGTATGTGGGGATTTTCAGGGTGAAAGATTAGAACGTTTTTGTCAATGCAAAAAACCAAGATGGTGGACGAAATTTGTAATTGTGGTTCGATTCGATTCAAAATTGGCATATGGGGGTTTTACAAGTTTTCAGTATGACTAAAATGAAATGATTAAATTGATAAAAAAAATTAAACAAATGCGCTAAAAAGGAAATTATAATTTTTTTCAGATGTGCGACTGAGGTTATTCTATACGTAACAGAATCAAAATTTTACCTCGCAAAAATACCTATTTTGTACTCGCGGCAAGCTTTCGAATCTGTTACGCACAGAGTAACCTACATCACACATCTAAAAAAAAATATGAATACCTTTTCTCTCTTTTTCGTTTATTTGCCGTTATCTCCTTTTAGCGCATTTGTATAAAAGCTTTTGTTTATCAATTTAAATAATTCATTTTAATCATACCGAAAACCCCCATATGCTAATTTTGACTCTAATCGAACCACAATTACAAATTTTACCTCGCAAAAATACCTATTTTGTACTCGCGGCAAGCTTTCGAATCTGTTACGCACAGAGTAACCTACGTCACACATCTAAAAAAAATATGAATACCTTTTCTCTCTTTTTCGTTTATTTGCCGTTATCTCCTTTTAGCGCATTTGTATAAAAGCTTTTGTTTATCAATTTAAATAATTCATTTTAATCATACCGAAAACCCCCATATGCTAATTTTGACTCTAATCGAACCACAATTACAAATTTTACTTCGCAAAAATACCTATTTTGTACTCGCGGCAAGCTTTCTAATCTGTTACGCACAGAATAACCTACGTCACACATCTAAAAAAAAATATGAATACCTTTTCTCTCTTTTTCGTTTATTTGCCGTTATCTCCTTTTAGCGCATTTGTATAAAAGCTTTTGTTTATCAATTTAAATAATTCATTTTAATCATACCGAAAACCCCCATATGCTAATTTTGACTCTAATCGAACCACAATTACAAATTTTACCTCGCAAAAATACCTATTTTGTACTCGCGGCAAGCTTTCGAATCTGTTACGCACAGAGTAACCTACGTCACACATCTAAAAAAAAATATGAATACCTTTTCTCTCTTTTTCGTTTATTTGCCGTTATCTCCTTTTAGCGCATTTGTATAAAAGCTTTTGTTTATCAATTTAAATAATTCATTTTAATCATACTGAAAACCCCCATATGCTAATTTTGACTCTAATCGAACCACAATTACAAATTTCGCCCGCCATCTTGTTATTTGCACCGACAAAAATATCCAAATTTCTAACCCTGAAAATCCCCACATACTAACTTTGATCCGAATTGGACCAGAATTACAAATTCCGTCCGCCATCTTGGACCACCATCTTGTTTTTTTGCATTGATAAACAAATCATAATTTCCGACCTTGCAAACCACCACATATCAATTTTGAATCGAATCGGACCATAATTGCAAATCATGTCCGCCATTTTGGAGCCGCCATTTTGTTTTTTCTCTTAGAAATATTCCATAATGCATTGTCACCGAATTTATGTCAAAATAGCTTGCAAATGCAGTATCATAATTTGGAATACGGAACAGTTGTTTTTCCCGCAAGAGGGCGCCAAAATAAAAATTTAGGTGGCAAAAATTGACATGGCTGAATTCCTTATGAAATTACCTTTTCAATGATGTGTCACACTTACTACTTTCCCTATTCAAATTGTTTCGGTGATGATGCCCAAGGGTTAGGGGGAGAGGTATGACAGTTGAGGTTATGATAGGAAGATTCTTCCCTTGTATTAAAAATCGACGTGTTTTTGCATTTTATTCCCAACACATGCGTTTTGAAGATATTCGATCTGTTTCGTTTTCGGTGCCCCACCCTGTATATATTATTGTACTCAGTATAGATAACAATTTAGTTGGTAAACACATTCAATCTTTTCATTCAATAATCGTTGTCTTTATAACACTTCGAACCTGTTCTGATTTCTGACAGCATATATGGGAGCCCCATTTCGAAGAAATATATTCAGTTTGAGTAAATGAGCACAGGTGTAAAATGTACACACTAGTTAAGTGATATCTTCAAGGTGAATACAGAGACTAAATAAACTGATGATTACAAACATACTATTTGTTCCATTGTGTCACCACCTTTTCACTAGTGAAGTGTGCGACACAAATGTCACCCACCTACTGGTTAAAATGAGTCGCCCAGTGATTGAAATTAAATAACAAACAATAACAAACACAAAGCAGTTTGCCCCGAAAATAATAAGGCAAAGGTGCTGTTCACCGGTAGTGTATTATGAGCTTCGTCCCAGTGATTTTGGCTTAAAAAATACACTGGACACCACATGTAGGTGAAAAGATATGAAATTCCACACTCATTTTTCAATTGAACCATGCCACAGTATTGTTCATGATGATTGAAGTCAAAATGGCAAAACTGATATTAAGTTCACGTTCACTTTATTACATTTATGAATAGTTCATTCAATTTATATCAAATAATAAATGCACTTCATTTTTATTGAATGACATTGAATTTGTGAATAAAATATGCTATTCTGTTAAAAACTATCATTAGAAAATTTCAAGTACGTCCCTGTCAGGGCGAACGATTCACTACTTGGATTCCTTGACGAAAATAAAAATCCTCAAGTATACCTCAAAAAATGCAAGTTGATTGTAGGGGGCGCATTCGTACGGGTGTATTTTCGGCCTCGGTTCGTCGTTATCGGGCTAGATGTCGCGCGCGATTGTATCAAACGCGATTTCCACAGGCATTGACTAACTATCTTCTTTCTCTATAAACAATGGTATAGGTAATTGTCACATACTTACAATTTTCATCCAATAACACTAGAAATATTTGAAAATTACCACGCAGGCTATATTCACTGGTGTAGTTTCCAATATAATCAATTTTTTGGTGAAACAATTCGACTTCGAGGCTATGGAGTTGATTGAGTTAATTATTATTGATGATTGATCAGAATGGAAGATGATCTCTCAAAACAAAATTTAAATGAAAATACATAGTGTTTCACACGAGGAAGGCTCCATTCAATTCGAATAAGTAATCTCTCATTAACCTAACTACATTGTAATACTTGAAGGTTCGGCGAAAGAGGGTGCCAAATCATCAATTTTGTGTTTTTGTAGGATTTGGCAAACTATAAAATATGAATATATTACGAGAGTCACTAAAAGAAATATATACGATGTTCTGAAGATATTTAGTGTACTTCCGTCGACTATATATTTGAACTGAATGAACTGAGTTTACCCATCTGAATTCAAGGAGAATTTAATCATAGGCACGGAGTTATTGAACTAGCCCTTAATTTTAAAAAACCTAGAGGAACGTATATTGTTCATAATTTTTGTATGACATGAATATTTTTGCGTAAATTCTACTTTTAAAGTATTTATGATGGTAGGTATATGTGATGGTCTGTTTTTCCGAAGATTTTCTTTCTTTTAGCAATAATTTGACAGCCGCAAAATTTTAGAAAAAAGGAAATACTTCCATATGCAAAATGTTTTCCTCAGTTCAATAGTGAAAAAATTCACAGGGTGGTCCATTAAAAAAATTGATGATTTGTGTTGCACCGCTTCAAAGAAAGACTCTGTGTATTTCGAAATATTTTTATAACAAGCAACCGTATAACTTTTATCTGAAACATTTTTTCATACTCCTCATGATAAGCCATCCTGTATCTGATATGGACCCTTCCTTATTTCAAACACTCTGTATTCATAGCTTCATTATATTTTGGTCGATCAATCCATTCTGATTGATCCTCAATGATGAACTGAATCAACTTATAACCTCGTAGGCGAATGCATTCACTGAAGAGTTGAGTATGTTGTTGACTATACTCTGTATATGTTGCGGTTTTTTTGTATTATGGAAAAGTGTTATACACGCATTTTTGGAATGTCCAGTCGCACACAATATTAAATATAAATGAGATTTTGATATTTCTTTGTTCAGCTGAATTTCTCAAAAATTCACAAAATTGACGATTTGGTACCATCTTGCGCCGAATCTGGTGATACCTATCGGAATATATTTCTTATTTCAAAAATTTGTTCCTATATGTTGTTACTTTTACTAGATGGGTAATATAGCCAGTTGGTGCAGTAAACTCGTCGAGTGTGTTTGATTCCTTTATACCCCTGAAGATTTAACAATACCATCGAGTTGGTTCTATAGAGACTTTTACTCAAGAGAGCTCCAGCTACGACATATCAAAAATACAGCCATTTTCACCTATGGACTTTTTCGTGGTCCTTTACAGCGCAATTTCTCATCGAAAATGTGTGGTAACTTTTCTCATGTGTGAGTTGCAAGTTTATTTCTGTTGGGACACTGTGTATAATACATTTGGAAAAAAACTATCATGTCATATCATACAGCTACTTGCTGTATGATTATGACAATTGATGGTGTAGTTAGTCGTTCGGAGTGCATCACATCATTGCATATCCTCCTTGAAGGAAGAGGACTAATCAGCAACACGTTTGACGATGAATTATGGTAGGAAACATTTAACTTCAATGAACATTTTCCGCTTATTACCTTGGACCATTATTATTTCGTCCCCAGTACCGCAGCGGATTCGTTTGCTGTTCACACTTCTGTGTCGAATTTGCAACGCATCTCTGGTTGTTTACAAACAACTTATTTCACTTTGCGAAAAGTGGGATTCTTGCAAATTGAGTCAGTTGCTCACATTCCGGTTATTTTCTTGGAGTAGGTAATTCTAATATGAATTTCTTTCGCGTTCTATAAAAATGACAGTTGGGGCGCAACATTTTTTCCAGTGACCGTTTATGAAAATGACTCTGGAGCAACTGCACAATTGTGCTTTTTTGAAGCTAGGAAATGATTTGTTCGTAACCCTTTATTGTTCGATCGGAATTTAATTGAATGTATTTTAGTGGGCAGTGTAACCTTTTGGTAACATAAACTTCAATGTCATATTCTACTCGTTCCTTGATATTTGTTGCGTCTCAGACAAAGTTACCACCATTGTATAAGGAATCTTTATACTATGTTACCACTTTAGATTAAAGAAACAGGAGATAGAACACGGCTATACAAATTAGCGTATGCGCAAAGCCTGCCAAATATTTCGAGTTATTCCTGAGGAGTGGGAAGCGGCACAGATACGTATTCAGGGAAAATGTCGGTTATTATTTCACAAAGTTGTATCTTCATTTGGACTGAGTGGGCGTGCATTTTAATTAGGAATAGGAGTTCATATAACCACCTTTACCAAAAACTTCTTCTGACCAAATTCGAACTGTGCACCTGAAAAATTGCTTCAGGTGTGTTTCTGTGAAGAATTCACTCTAGTGCGATTGGCACAGTACGTGTTTTCAACGTATTGTAAAAAAAATATCTAAATCTCAATCCTTCAGTATGTAAATTTGTTGGAAAGATTTAAGAAGAATAATATTGCGGAGAATAATTTATAATTAAATATGTAATATTGGAAAAACAACAAAAATATACATTATGCATATGGCGAAGAACTTTGTGAAAATAAAAGAAGTCGCCCACAATTGAAATACGTATCTTACCTATTTGAATGAAAAAATACAATGAGGAAGAAAACAAAAGTGAGAAATCAATCAGCGTAGTGAAAAGAAAGCCTCTGGAAATTTCAACCAAGTTTTCACGAAAAGATAAGTTGAATGAAATTGTTTCAAATAAAATTCATTTAGAGTATAGGTAGACATTTGATTGATAAAATTTTTTTATCGATGGACCTGTCTATTGTTGAAATGCAAGGAGTCCTCAAGATATTATCAGACACATTCGAAGTATTTAGTAAATATACATGTAATTATGAAATATTATCTCCTTTCATATAGAAAATAAAATTCCATTCGCACATAAAAGTAAAATGTCAACTATCACATGTCATATATTTAACAGAAAAAATTTCACTTATTAATTTCGCCCAGGGAACCCTGGATGATAAAAATTTCCGAAAATTTTTACGGTTGCCATAGTAACTAAACAAAAACCAATTTTTCGATCTGCTAAAAAATCGAGGAGTGAAATTTCCATTGCAATTATTCTGCAAAACCTTTTTCGCAGTTGTGTATATGGTAATCACATATTCTGGGGGAAATACCAACGAGGCACATTTATTTTTTTTGGTTGATGAACGATAACAAAAAGTGTGCTCTATCTACTTGGAGACCCCCAATACATTTTCATAATTTGAATTTTTTGTAATTTCATGAATAACATATCCAGACAATAACTCAAGTTCATACAACCGGTTTCACCAGAAATTACTTAAACTTTCGATTATTAAATAATTAAACCATGTATCATTTGTCACTTTTTACTATTACATTTTGATCAAAAAGAGTAGAGTGGTATTATTCTCAAAATTGTAGGACTGAAATTATTGATTTGAAGATATCCAATTCCCTCTAGAATCAAAAATAAATGTCTAAATGAAAATGAAATTCGGTGACAAAAAGTGAAAAGTAACACATGGTTGTAATTAGTATGTCATATGGAGTCAAGAGAATTAAAAATATACCGGGTGTTTCATTTGAAAATCGAAAGTGTATGTCACTACTGGTGAAACCGGAAGTTGCATGAAGTTAAAATGAAAAAAAAATGCAGTTTATTGTCTTATACAGATCCTCCAAATTCCATCCCATTATCTTCAAATACAAAATAGTTATAGAAGCGCGGACATCCGGTATATGACTCCTTCATTTTTATTCTCTGTCAAATTGGTACCGAATACATTGTCATGAAAAAGATTTGTTATATCTATGTCACCATCTTCCCCCGTTGTCCTTTCCCTGCCACTTGATTCACACTCTATTTCATTAGGTGTCATATAATTATTGAAATAGTCTTTAATGGAATACGATTTATCCTAAATGTCGAAACGATAATATCACCGAGGTATATCCAGTTGGGTCTCATTTATTAGGGAGCGTAAATATGAATTGATAACTTCGACAGTGAGAGAAATACGACCCTGGTACCTTAACCACTCCCCTGGAACCCTGACTACTTCTCCTCAATCCATAACAAACTTACGGGAATAGATGAACAGATATTATATTCATCTTGTAAACTGCACTACAGGAATATTTGCACTGATTCCAAACACACCGTGACATTTTTTCAAAAACATTTCACATTTCCTGTACAATATTCCTATTGTATAGGATTTTATGGCAATGAGCACCGTCCTGGTAGGGCAGGTCACCTCCTTTCTTTCTTTCTTTTTTCACGATAAACACAAAATACAACTTATTGGTGAACAAAATTTCCATTCAAACTAAATATAACCTAAAAAAGACAAAGTTTTACAGGTAATCACATATTTTGAAGTAGGTATGTTAGAGGGGTTGAACAATTTGATTGGCTTTCCTCCGGAGTAGGGATATCAGGGGAAATTGGCAGGCTGCGTCGTTGATCATATTCTACCTCCTGTTTCTTTATTCTAAAGCATGATTCACATAATGGCAGTAGCAGTGGCGTCACCCCCCTCTATCGATAAGATAACCAATGGCAAACATGTTTAGACGACGCTGAAAATTCAAGGTCACGCTGCTGAAAGTTTGATTCATTTAAACTTTTTGCAGTGTTCGCATTTCTAACATTAAAATTATCATGAAATCGAGAATGCTGTTATGATTCCTTTCTACTGCTTTTAACAAACAATTAGTTGAAAATTTCCATTCCAATGTCACTCATTCGGATAACAGCGTCAAAAGGGGCGGAGTCACTGCCTTTAGTGCCACTGCTACTACAATCGAGTTCGGTATTATAGTCGCGTTCGGTATTATGATCTCAGAGTTGAGCACATTTTAGTCACGTGGCCACAGATTAATCGAATAAATCGGTAATAAAAGAACGGAATGGACGTAGGTTTGACTTTGATATGCTGTTAACCAATAACCACATTCAAAATCGAATCGATTTTTTCGTAAAGAATATTTAAATCGCTTTCGGTTTTTATGTCGGACTGGTCAAATTAGTCCTGGATCGTTCGTTTATTGCAAGCGATTTTAGGGGAGGTAAATCTTGATCGTTCGGTTATTCAAATTCGATCAGTCTTAGATTGATCTGTTTGCTCGGAGAATTTTGGCAGACCAGTAGGATTATTTGAAAGTGTGAGGTTATGTTCATCATCTTCAAGATTGAAATTTGAACGTTTTGAATATTAGTCGCGTTCGGTATTATGATCTCAGAGTTGAGCAGATGTTAGTCACGTGGCCACAGATTAATCGAATAAGTCAGTAATAAAAGAACGAAATGGACGTAGGTTTGACTTTGACATGCTGTTAACCAATAACCACATTCAAATTTGAATCGGTTTTTTCGTAAATAATCTTTAAGTTTGAAATTTAAACCTTTTGAGGATTTCAGTAATGAATATACAAAAAACAATGCTAGTTTTTGATACGGTAAATCAAAATATTATTGTTGATGAGATAACCATAACCTCACACTTCCAAATTTATCTTACTCGTCTGCCAAAATTCTCCGAGCAAACAAATCAATCTCGGACTGGATAGATTTGAAAAACCGAACGATAAAGATTTACCTCCCCTACAATCGGTTGCAATAAACGAACGATGCAGACTAATCTGAGCAGTCGGACTTAAAAACCGAACGCGCTTATTGCAATAACGAATATACAAAAAATATTGCTGGTTTCTGTTTGGGAAAATCAAATCATTAATTTTAATGATGATGAACATAACCTCACACTTTCAAACTAATCTTACACGTCTGCCAAAATTCTCCGAGCAAACAGATCAATCTGACTGATCGGATTTGAATAAACGAACGATCAAGATTTACCTCCCCTACAATCGCTTGCAATAAACGAACGATGCAGACTAATCTAACCAGTCCGACGCAAAAACCGAACGCGACTGATGTGAGCTGTCGTTATAATCGAGTTCGGTATTATAAATCGAGTTCGGTATTATGATCTCAGAGTGGAGCAGTATTTAGTCACGTGGCCACAAATTAATCAGATCAATCGGTAATAAACGAACGAAATGGACGTTGGCTTGACTTTGACATGCTATTCACCTATAACCACTTCCAAATTTGCATCGTTTTCTTCGTAAAGAATCTTCAAGTTTGAAATTTGAACCCTTTGAATATTGCAATAACAAATATACAAAAAATATTGCTTGCCTAGCTGGGTTCGGTAATATGATCCAAGATCAGACGAGATTTTACTCACGTGACCACCGAGCAAAGCGATCAATCTGCAATAACCGAACGCGATTTTCTCTGTCCTAGTAGGTTGATGGTAGTTGACAGATAATGGTGAAATGTTAAATGCTATATCGTCTTCAACTTTTGCGGTAGCCCAGGGCCATCAAATTATATTTGGAGATGGTAGTGATGATGATGATATACCAGAAAATGCTTTATTAGAAAAATTAGAAAACTTTGCTAAATTAGTCGTTACGCGATTTAATGACATGCAGTTTAAAAGACATTTCGAATAACTGTCTCAGCTTTTGAAGATTTGCTTAACAAACTCCATAAATTATCGAAAAAGTCTGTCACTTCTGGTTATCCTGAAATTCCTTTGGAAAAACAAGCACTAATTACGTTATGGTGCCACTCAAATATTATTATAAAAGACCGGATCAATATTTTCTATATTTGGGCAAAAAAAATCAATTGTATTTACATAAAAATTAAAATGATATTGAAAAATTTTACTCTATATGAAAAGAGAAAATTATGTTACCTAAAACTCTCAATATTTGAGTGGCACCATAACGTAATTAGTGCTTGTTTTTTCAAAGGAATTTCAGGATGGCCTGAAGTGACAGACTTTTTCGATAATTTATGGAGTTTGTTAAGCAAATTTTCAAAAGCTGAGACAGTTATTCGAAATGTCTTTTAAACTGCATGTCATTAAATCACGTAACGACTAATTTAGCAAAATTTTCTAATTTTTCTAATAAAGTATTTTCTGGTATCTCATCATCATCACTACCATCTCCAAATATAATTTGATGGCCCTGGGCTACCGCAAAAGTTGCAGACGATATAGCATTTAACATTTCACCATTATCTATCAACTACCATCAACCTTCTAGGACAGAGAAAATCGCGTGCGGTTATTGCAGATTGATCGCTTTGCTCGGTGGTCACGTGAGTAAAATCTCGTCTGATCTTGGATCATATTACCGAACCCAGCTATAATAGGTTTGTTCGGGTTCTTTAATTGAAAACTGTTGGTAACCTGCGCAGAACTATCGACGCAATGACAAAAATTGGGAACGATTCAGAACTATTTCTAATTTAATAAAAACCAAAACGTACTTGTGTGAAGAGTATGGCGGAACCTATTGGTGTAGTGGTGAACTGATATTACAACTGACGTTAAATTTGCCATCTGTTTTCTGACTTCTACTGATGTGTTCCGTGGCTTTGTTTACTTTTAGATTTTCGGCGCACACCTTTGAAACCCAAAATTAGTAACATAGCAAACTTGCTTAAAACGAAATACTTTTCTATTATGATGTCCGGTAAGAACTGAAATATGTGAAAATAATGAATCTGACTCAATATGCATACCACAAGAAAACTAAAATAATTTTCTTTGGAGCAATCCTAGCATGTCCGGTTTCAATATTAGAATAAAACTTAGATCCCTCATGGGCATGAGAAAGAGATTCTAGTATACTTCTATCAACCCTAGCAAAAAAAGAACAATGATTCAAGAGAATAACATTTATTTAAATCTACCTAAAATGTTCTTTGAATTCTTTGTCAGTAAGCAGGTGTATAGTATTCTCAAAATAGTCCTCATTTTTGATGTGAGGAGTTTGCAATTCTTGAAAAATAACCCCCACTTCTTCATCCCCAGATGACGAACTCGATGACGAGCTTGACAATAGAAATACATTCATGATCACTAATTACAAATCAACAAATAATAGGAATATTTCTGTAATAAACACTATTCGGAACTTATTTTTATAACCTCAAATGGCTCAATGACATTATTGACAATGACAAATCACAAAATACGCATCTGTCAAATTATCGAATCCAAATAGTTCAAGCTTGACCGCAGGGACTAGTGAGAACGGTTCGAATCGGTTCGGGATCGAATTCAAATTAAACCAAAACAAGCCATAGCGAAATCCTGAACCGTTCGCGTCGAACTCGAACGCGAATTCCAAAAGACGCATGCTCCGAACGGTTCCGAATCGGATAAAATGAGAACCCGAACAAACCTATTAACGAACTCGATTTCAATTCAGATTATTCTGCATCGTTCGTTTATTGCAACCGATTGTAGGGGAGGTAAATCTTGATCGTTCGGTTTTTCAAATCTATTCAGTCCGAGATTGATTTATTTGCTCGGAGAATTTTGGCAGAGTACGATTAATTTGGAAGTGTGAGGTTATGGTTATCTCAACAAAAATAATATTTTGATTTTCCGTAACAAAAACTAGCATTGTTTTTTGTATATTCATTATTAAAATCCTCAAAAGGTCCAAACTTCAAACTTAGATTCTTTACGAAAAAATCGATTCCAATTTGAATGTGGTTATTGGTTTACAGCATATCAAAGTCAAACCTACGTCCATTTCGTTCTTTTATTACCGATGTATTCGATTAATCTGTGGCAACGTGACTTAAATCTGCTCAACTCTGAGATCACCGAACGCGACTTATTTTATTTGTATCATGAAAACTCAAAAAAATTTTAATTGCCGTGGCGGCTGAACTTTATATGAGTTACAATTGTTTATAATTGGGTTATAGTTATCACATACGGATCATTCAAAATTTTCGATTTTTCGAGATTAATACGTGGTTCTGAAAAAAGCTTCATCAGTAATTTTTCAAAAACTTTTATTCTTGATAAAACAATTTGTTAGGATGGGTTAAACTGCCAACCGAATTCACCAATTTCAAAGAAACTATCACTTTCAATGGTATCAGCCGTTAAAAAATTGAATCTTATCAATGGTTTCAAGTTATGATGACAAAGTTGAAATTACTATTGCCAATGTATTTGAACAAATGGACATTGAGCCAAAAATAGAGCAATATGGTAATTATAGTTGCAACATGATCTGTTAAACTGTCTTTCTGAGCTTCAAACAATTCCCAATATTCACTAAGAAAAGACCTAGGTCATAGTAACATCATTCATAATAATAATAATAATAATAATAATAATAATAATAATAATAATAATAATAATAATAATAATAATAATAATAATAATAATAATAATAATAATAATAATAATAATAATAATAATAATAATAATAATAATAATAATAATAATAATAATAATAATAATAATAATAATAATAATAATAATAATAATAATAATAATAATAATAATAATAATAATAATAGATTATATTGATAGGAATATCTATAACAGTTTAAATTACAATACAGAATAGAAAATACAAAATCCTATCAAATGGCAGGATTCAATGTATGACCATGTTATATAGAATACCAGGATCAGACGTTGCTCTTCCATCCAACCGTAAAAAGTGTATATATGTTTACAGAAATACATATATACACAATACAAAATACGTATATTGAAAAATATAAAAATAATTACATTAAATTATTATGATAGTATTTAAAGGGGTGGGTATAGAATGATAACAGTAACAACAACAATAATAATAACGATAATAGCAGAGATCTAGGTGGATGAATGTTAGATGAGATTATTTTTAGATAAATTTAACATTTAAATATTTGGAATTTTATCCACTAACAAATAACTTTTCAGTCTTTTTTTTAAATAAATGTAGACAAGTCCTTCAGCTCGTTGGGAAGCCGGTTGTATAGCCAAGTAATGAAAAACGAAAACGAACCACGGTAATGAGATGTATAATGCCGAGGAGGTGTCAGCTGGTTCCTAAATCGTAGATTCAGGTTATGAATATCTGTTCGGAACTTAGTTTTATTGTATAGATAAGCTGGTTTAGTCTGCGTGATTATTTTATACGCCGGAATTCCATATTCAGCCATCCTAGAGTGTTTAAATGGTGAGATATATGGTCCCTTCTACGCGTGCCAGTAATGAGTCGGTGGCAAAAGTTCTGAGTCTTCGTTTGTCTACTTGTAGAAGGTAAGGCCCATAAACCACATCAGCATAATTCGCATGGGAGAGGACAAAAGCTTCGCAGAGTATTAATTTTGATTTCCGATTGAGTATCTTTCTATTGCGATAAATTAATTTAATACTGCAGTATCCTCGTTTCAAAATAAGCGAGACATAGGACGAAAATCTTCTGTTTAACAAGGAGCCAGAGAAATGACGCCAGAGAAATGATGATTCTCAATGTTTTCGTGAATTAATTCACCACTCCCTAATTCCATAATCTCACATTTTGCATGAGGAAATACACGAGAATAATATGAAACTCTCTTTAATGTTTGAACGGAAACTGTATAATTGATGTTCCTGAAATAACTATCAGAGGAATGATATTTTTGAGTGACTCACTACGACTTCCTTCTAACTCCACCAATAACAAACAACCACGACAATTCCTTTTATGAACAACCCTATTTTTCAACTCATGGAACTTGCCTTCTGTAACATCCACAACTGAAAAGGCGTAATCTAATGTACAATTAGTGAATTTTTAAATTATGGCAGAAGATTGAGGATAAAAGCTAGGGACATTGATTCTCACTTAATTTACTAAAAATCTAAAAAAGAAAGAGTGAAATAATTTCCAAAGTTTGTTTGTTTTATATTCAAGTGCTTTATTACTTTTTGACTTCTTTGAAAGTTACTAGTGTCTGGACAGTGAACGCTACATTATACTATAGCTTTAATATAGTAACAGTGCAGAGGATGATTTTTGTTCACTTTGATTGAAGAAATAAAATATTTATTAGTCGAAGTTTGTCGAAAGTTTCTGAATGGGTAAATCGGGAATGTGTGTCTAAGTAGTACCTATACCTCAATTACTCTTGTCTAAAAGTTGCCGATTTTTTTTTAAAGACGCCGGTCATCAAATATCAGAAACGATGATTAGTTGATGTGCTGTATTCATGGATGAATTTCGGTGGATAACGTCTTGTTCTTTCTATGGAAGAAAATGTAGATTACCACCACCTCCTATTATTCCGGATACTTTTGATAAATCAGATGACGAAGAAGAAATGGCTATTCTTGAATAGAAATATTGCATTTTTTTGTCTGATATATTGCTAGAAAAGTATCCAAGTGAACCGGAGATGGATGATTCAGATTCACCAGGAGTAGAGGGAGATTTCGCACAGCCCTCTACTAAAAATGAAGAAAAAAACTTGAAATAAATTTCAGCTGGACTAAGGAAGATTTACAAAATGATCGAGAGATACATCATTCACGCCAGATACAAGTGAAAGGTTACTTGATCCACTTGAGAATTTTACTGAACTTTTTTCTCATGACATATTGTTGACAGAACGAATTTGTATAGCACCCAACTCTGAGGTTCTTCCATTGCCACAAATACCAAAGAAATTACAGATTTCATTTCTATATCATGGACATAATACAAATCCCTTCTCATGACGATTATTGGTCTTATGGCACACCAAGGAGGAAACGTCTTGCTAAAATGTGTACGAGACTTGAAATATTGAAAAGACCGACATACTCAAACCGATGACTGAAAGACTCAAGCCGACGACTGAAAGACTCAAACCGATGACTGAAGCGAAGATATAATGACTGAAAATTTACTCAAATGACTCAAAATTTCTAGTTGTACGAGATTTAAAGGAGATGTTTCCCCCACGTGGCACACGCATCTTACAAGTAGCGGGTATCACGTCAGTAAAGCGTTTCAAACTTTTGAAGAATCATTCCATTTCAACAACGATGATCATGTAGGCAAGACGAAGGACAGGTAGTTCAAAATCCGTCTTCTAATAGAAAAAGAACGAAAAAACTTCAGATTATTCCACAAGAAAAATTAATACTCAATAGATGAGACAATGGTATCTTATAAGCGCACAGAAAAATAGAATAGATTTTGTAAAATTCTGGTTTCTAAGAATTTACCCGTCTAAAAATGTATCCTCTTTCTCTCCTTTTTCTTCCGTATTTTCTATCTTTTTATATAATTGTTAATATAACTTTGAAATACCGTAGCATGGATAAAAATAGACTAACCAAGTACATATTGCAATACAATAATTGTGTACCATTCCCATGCTCAAGGCTTTTATCGGATTACCCCCCGTAAATTTCAAAAAAGGGAACCCGTGCTGGAAACTCACGACAATATATCAAAAATAAGCTACAAATTTCTTCTCATCGCAGGCATTTCTGGCTATATTTTGGACTCCAGTACTTATCAGGGTACAACTACTTTTGAAAAAATAAAGGCCTTTATCAATGATATTAGCGAATTAGAAAGAGAATTGGGTGTAGGGGCAAGTATTGTTTTTTTCGACAATAATTTTGCAGGTCTATCACTGTTTCCGTACCTCAGGGAAAAAATTAATATTTTCAGCCTGGGGACATTACGGGGTCTTAGAATTGCTGTATGTCACATTGAAACAGATGAAGTATTGAAGAAAGGTCTCCTTATAGTAAAATGGGTGGTCATATTATTTGATAGCCCTTTGTATGGAATGAAACCAACAGACACTGTAATACGGTTCAGCAAAAGTGCACAGCAAAAAGTGGATGTGGAGTGCCCTGCGATAATAAAAAAACTACAATAAACACATGGGTGGTGTAGATACTGCTAATGCTCTTATGAGTCTTTACAAAAGTCCTCACAAAGCTAAACAACGTAGGTATTTTCCTATCTCACTGACATCTCTATGGTGAATGTCTGGCTGCTTTATACAATGGACTGTGTCGCACTGGAAGAAAAACACACCCCCCTGTAAAAAATCTGTTTCAGTAATGTCAAAGCATTAACTCGATGTGGAACAAATCCCAGAAGAGGGCGACCAGTTGATGCTGATTCTCCAAAAAATGTAACAAAAATTATAAATCCAGTCGCCGAGAGACCAAACGATGCTGATTGTTATACGTATTGGCCAGTTCATACCTCGAAAGGAAAATTCCAATACTGCGTCAAGGAAACAAGTCGCCTCAAATGTGAAAAATGCGAGTGCAGGTTAAGCATAACTAGATCCAAAAACTGTTTCACAGCAGTTCGCCAAGACAAATAACGTTGAATTTTATAATGCTCTCAAAAATGATTTTTTTTATTATTTCGTTTTGATAAAGAGTTGATCCATTTTCCGGCAATGTCCCCATATGGATCCATGTGATTATTCAATAATTAAACATGATTTTTGAAGTTTGATATGTCTTTGCTATGCTATCTGAGACGATCTAAGTGATCATGACAAATGTGAGAATTTTGTTGAAAGTCTTTTATGATTTGCACAGTACCCCTGGGGATACACCAAGACACCACACTATGCAGGTTCTGTGATAAGGAAGAAGAAACATCTTTCCACATGTTCGAATGCCTTGGCTCGCATGAGGATGGATATTTTCGGACACTGCAGAAGATATCACCCACAGGGATATCTCGTAAGGAATCTGCAGGAGTTCATCAAAATATCCGGAGTACTCACGAGATAAACCTGACATCGGGGAGCAGAAAGGTTTTACGAAAAACCTTCTGTATTTCGGACGATAGCCAGCGTCACTGAGCAATAATAATGATAAAAGTGCTGCTCTCTGCAATAGGATTCATAACAGGAAATTATTACGAAAAATTGTGACTCTCCATGAATTGTACATGAGAGGTTCTAATTGATGAATCCATTCCCTTGGGACATGGAAAATTAAATGCAGCAGAAAATATTGCAACCTTTGGAGTGTTTCACACCTGCATCAGAAAATTGTACCACCTGCGACAGTGTAACTGCCTGATATTCACAGGTAGACGTACTCGCTATCTTCAGTAAACTTGCATACCTTCAACAGAAACTATTAGTAATAGTCACATCTCAATAAACTCGCTATCAGTAGCACAGTATCAAACCAACAACTGGAACAATGCCTTATAGTTATAGGTGGGTGCACTCGCTACCGGTAGGAAAGTCAGATACGTATTGTAGCAATAATGCTTTATAGTCATAAGTAGGTTCACTCGCTAGCGGTAGCAAAGTTTACCAGCTATTACAGAAACATTGTCTCATAGCCATAGATATAGGATGCACTATCTAGTGGTAGCAAAGTTCAAGAATATAGGTTATTCGATAATTTCACTAATCCCCAAATGAGTTGTAATCATGGACGTATAATATCGTATAAATACAGATGGACTCAGCATTGCCACACCTACGACACGGAGTGATTTGAAGTCGCTCTGTTTTTAGGCGCACGGGCTGCGGGGAAGAGAGAAGGTAGCGATAAGGCTATTCCACATAAAGGCAGTAGCAGTGGCACTAGTGGCAGTGACTCCGCCCCTTTTGAAGCTGTTATCTGAATGAATTACATTGGAAAAGAAATTTTCAACTTATTGTTTGTTAAAAGCGGTTGAAAGGAATCATTATATCTATCTCAATTCCAAGATATTTTTAAGGTTAGAAATGCGAACACTGTTAGATTTTACTGCAAGAAGTTGAAATGAATCAAATTTTCAGCAGCGTGACCTTGAATTTTCAGCTTTGTCTAAACACGTTTGCCATTGGTTATCTTATCAATAGAGGGGGGTGGCGCCACTGCTACTGCCAATATGTGAAGCAGCCTTTAGACTGTGACCTTCCCACAACAGATAGGAGCGCACGCATTTGCTGAAAATAGGGTTCAATCACAAGAAAAAAATGCTGAATTTGAAATAATGATGAAAATATCAAGGAAAGTGTTAGAATATATATCCGATAGGACTTCGTAAGATAGAAAAACTCATTTGACATACCTGATGTCATAAAAAACTTCATTGACTCGGATAAGTATACATTAATATAATAAAATTCTTATATTATCGTCGGTCCTTGGTAAGTATGCCAAATTTTAAAATTTTCGGATGATTACAAGTGGGTGGATATTGAATAAAAAAATCATTATCATTATTATCATTATCATTGAACTTTTATAATTAAGTCCTTGTATTGTAATCGGTTTATGTGTGCCCAATTTCAGGTCATACGGACGATTGAAATAAAATTCGAAAATTCTCATCATTATTATTATTATTATTATTATTATTATTATTATTATCATTAGGTGCGTTATTATCATAAAATGCTTGTATTGTCGTTGATTCTAGAAATTTTTGAAAAATTTCAGATAATTCGGAGGATTATTAAAGGGTGAAAGTTGAATTTGAAATTCCAATTATTATTATTATCATTATTTTTATTACATTGATAGTAGGAAATTCTTGTATTATCGTCGGTCCTTGATATGTCAAATTTCAGATTATAATAATTGGAAGTGGGTGAAAATAGAATTTAAAAATTCACATCATTATTATTATTATTATAGGAACTGATTTTCTTCAGGAAAATCGCTTGTATGGAGGAAATTAAAAACTAAAACCTTATCTGAATAAAAATTTTGATCAAAATCTTAAAAGCTGTTTTCGAGATAGCCAAAATAAATATATCAATATAAAAGAATTGCTTTTAAAGATATTAGGTAGATTAGATAGATTTGATACTGCTACCAACTAATACTACTCACTTTTTCTTTCAAAAAATCACGGGATTCTGTCCTGTTTTTCATACCGGAAAATATGAAATTGACCTAAGTAATATTATCTGTCAGATCGTCAGTATTTCAAAACCAGACAACCTGAAGTGGATGAAAACTGAGTTGCGAAATTTGAGTTAAGAATTTTTACTATTCTCAATTTGTCCTCACCTCTTCAGTGGGGGACCTGAGTTATCAACAATTTTTCAGAATCTGTACCTGGGGCTGTTTCAGTGGAACCAGTTGACGATTTTTTTCTTGCCGAAATCGATCAATCTGAAAATATGTAATATATTGGTTTTTTATACAAATCTCTGTTATTATTTGAAGTAACTCATAGAAAATAACAATTCTGACGGCTGATAATAATTACCCTGAAGTTGAAGCAGCTGAATTTCTTGGAATATACCATTCATCATATAATAAAGGAAGAACCCTTTTCTTCAAAAATATTCTTCCACTCGGGTTAATCTCGAATGCTTTGAAATAAATGAAACAAATCCTAACCAGACTTTGGAACACATTCAGTTGAACATTTCATCCCCAACTCTTTCAACCAAGCCGCTTTTAGCTTTTACTGTGACATCAGCTAGAAACCTAAAGATAAATCAAAATTTTAATAGACATGTCTTGGACTTTTTGGCAACCTTTTTGTTTTAATGAATCATCCAAAAAAATAATGAAGTTAAATGTTTCGTGAGGTATCTATTTCATTATCTCCACATTTAAAGGTTTGAATTCACGTATTAATTTCATTCTATTCGGCGAAAACAGACTGATACCCACTGTAACGCCTATGGAACTTACGCATGGAATCTGATTGTTTGCAAACCCAACAAGATTGCACCATTATGATTCTCTTACTGCCACTATATATCACGAATGATTTCAAAAACCACTATTTCAGCAATAATCCTACAAAAAGTCGATGACAGAATATGACAGAACTGTCAGAAGTTTACTTTGTGGACAACATAAACATTGATATTCGACAGCGTTGACAAACGTCCAGATACAATAATTTTTTCACAACCATTTGAAGAAGCAAGTAATGAATTTTTTCGATAGTTTGGATTTTTAAACTTGTAAGTAATACAAGTTTGAGTTGCGTGATAATGTCACCATCACCATTCTTCATTCTTCGATTGTAATCGAATGGAATACGTATAGTGACACAATTTTGTCTATGATAAAGACTTATTACCTACGCGATGTGACAACGCCCAACTTAATATCACGACTACAGATTGTGGCCATACAGATTTCAAACCAGGTTGTAAACAGCTTAGTCCAGTACAATACTTTATAGGTCCATGGTTGTAATCAGATAAGTCGACTTTATAATCATAGGTCTATAGTAAATTATTCAAATTCTTTTCTCTGATGGAACCATTTTTGCTTGTGACACATAGAATGGAGAAGATGACAGATTTGTAAAATACGCAACAGATCACTGCGTCTAATTACAAATCCCACAAAATCTATAATATTTTTTTTTGGGACTGATAGTAAACCGAATACCATTCGAAACTTGATTGTAATAAAAATAAATGGTGTCTTGCTGGACTGCAACCTGAGATTCGAGAAACACGTCATTAAATGGTTTCAACGGGCTCACTCATCGTTACGAGTGATATTCGGCACGCGGCATTATCTACCAACAAAATTAAGAATAATTCTTTGTGAAGATTATAGTATTGTCAAATTTCAACTGTGCGGATTGTGTTCGTGAACCTTATTTTACCACCCTATATAAACATTGAATTCAAAAATTCTAAAATTCTTTTTAACGGCCGATTTATTGAATAAGAAGGACGCGAAAGATTTTTTTACGAACTACGCGAAGCTGGATGTCGGAATATGGAACAGAAAGATTCACCATGCTGGTAACCTCTTCCATAATATTATAGTAACTCACATACCTTCTTCTCTGCTTACTTGTACTGAAAAATTGAATTTTGCACAAATGTTCACAATGTAAATATCCGAAGTGGTGGAGTACCCCCCCCCCTCTTTCAGAACCGAGCAATTCAGGAGATTTAGTTCAATGAAATGAATGAAGAACTCAAACCCACAAAATCCCTCACAAACTCTCTATACAAACTCCCACTATAACCACTGTTTTAGATTCCAAATGTACGAGGATGTATTGATATCTAGTTAGCCTAGACCAGTTCGCTGCATTAACAAAATATTGCGTTACCATAGCAACGAACAATAACTTATTAGAAGCGTCAGTATAAAGTTTGACCTCAAAAAAGTAAACCAGAGTTACGCAATAAATTGAAAGAAAAAGTATGTTCACCGAAATTGTGAAAATCGAAAAATTGGAGTATCAAGCCATCATCAAGTACCTGTATTTAAAAGGGTTAAGAGGGTATTAAGCAGATTTAGGAAGATATGCTTAATACTCTTGGTGATCAATGTCCTTCGTATGCGACCGTGAAAAATTGGACTGCAAGCTTCAAAAGAGGTAAATTTTCCATTGAAGATGATGACCGATCGGGAAGGCCAGTTGCTGTGTCAGTCCTCGAAAACATCGATGCAGTTCATGACATGATTTTAACAGACCGTCGAATTGGGCTAAAACGGATATCCGAAGCACTGAATATTTCATACGAACGCGTTCATCATATAGTTCACGTCAATTTGGACATGAGAAAAATTGCTGCAAAATGGATCCCCAAATGTTTGAATGTTGACCAAAAGCGTGCAAGGGTATTAGCATCGCGTTCGATCTGTGCCCGATTTCAAAAAGGATGTAGACTTCTTAAACCGAATTGTTACTATGGATTAGACTTGGGTACATTTCTACGATCCAGAAACAAAGCAACAACCGATGGAATGGCGACACCCCGGTTCTCCAAAACCTAAGAAGTTTCGTGTCCAAAAATCTGCTGGAAATGTTCTTGCTTCAGTTTTTTGGGATTGCCATGGAGTAATCATGATTGATTTTTTTTGGATAAGGGTAGAACAATAACTGGAGATTACTATTCGACATTACTGACCACTATACGGGAAAAAAATTAAGGAGAAAAGACGCGGAAAGCTATCCAAAGGTGTTTTGATTTTGCAGGACAACGCCCCTGCATACAAATCTCATATTGCCATGCATAAAATTCGTGATTTACGGTTTGAATTACTAGAACACCCCCCTTTCACCAGATTTGGCTCCGTCCAACTATCATCTCTTTCCTCAACTAGAAAAAAGTTGAAAAGGTCGTAAATTTTCTTCCAACGAGGAGGTAATAAAAGCTGTGGAGGTCTGGTTTGCAGAGCAAGAAGAAACATTTTTTTTGATAGGTCTAGATACGTTGCAGGTTCGCTGTAATAAATGTATCCATTTAAGAGGAGAATATGTTGAGTAATAAAATATTTTGACATTGAAATTTTGTTCGGTTCTATAGTAGGCTAAGAATTTTTCAATATATCCTCGTATAGTTAGTTATTATACTTGATAATTGGATAAAACCCGAAACCGGTCGTAAAAATAAAATAACTAGTGGAAATTAGACAAATGTGTTTTTCATTCATTTCATGATAGAGATCATGAGTTTCCACAAAATAAACAAGTCATCAATAGCACAAATTTCAGAAGATCATAACGCTACCAAAGCAAGATATACAAAATGATTTCGCCAGATTTCAAAGTTGGGAGAAATCATAAATTCAAAATCCAATTGAAATTGTTTTTATTGAACTTTCATCAATGAGCAGAATTTATCAATAACTTTGTTGAACTGGTTAATTTGTGTTTTCACCAATTTGGATTAGTTAAACAGGGCGTCCCTCCGGGAACTGCGTCTATCAATATACAGTGTGTCCCACTTACCATGCTCACCATAGGTATCTTTTTAATGGTAAGAGATACGAGGTCAATTAAATGACACCAAATGTGGAGTTTATCAAGGCCAACTAAAATGTGAAAAAATATTTTGATAAAATCTATTGGTTTTTGTTTTATACGCAAAAAACAAATTTTCATTTCTCTTGCAAGTCAATTTTGGCCCACTTCTGGCGGTCCTAATAACTTGAAATTTGGAAGATGTTCATAAAATTCTGGTGACAATGCACTATGAAATTTTTATTAAAATAACAAATAAAAAATGGCGGCTCCTTCAATATGGCGGACGAGATTTGTGATTATGGTCCGATTCCATTCAAAATTGGTATGTTTTTCAGGTCGAAGATCATGATTTTTTGTTAAAATTTATAAATTCAAGATGGCGACTTCAAAAT
Organism: Chrysolina oricalcia; assembly: GCA_944452925.2. NCBI lineage: Eukaryota > Metazoa > Arthropoda > Insecta > Coleoptera > Chrysomelidae > Chrysolina > Chrysolina oricalcia. The sequence goes on from OX101824.2 coordinate 37,098,854, forward strand.
AGTTCTTGTTTTTCTCTTGACGATAACTCCGTTGTTATCAGCAAAAAACGATTACTGTGACATATCATCTGTAAGAGAAAAATAAGTTATTCATAACTAAGTTATAGTGAGCTATGACATATATTTGAAAAATGAAAGTTGGTACTGATATCTCCAATTCTGGAAGAGTTGGTAGGAATTTCATATCATTTTCGAAATCTCATTGGAAAACTGCCATTAGAATGTGAAATTCCTATTCGAATATTTTCATAAATAAAGATAATACGGAGGAGACATGAAAATGATCAAAATCTGTTTTTTGCGTATAAAATAAAAACGAATAGATTTTATCAAATTATTTTTTCACATTATAGTTGGCCTTGATAAACTCCACATTTGGTGTCATTTAACCGACCTCGTATCTCTCACCATTAAAAAGATACCTATGGTGAGCATGGTAAGTGGGACACACTGTATAGAAAACCATAGGTGGGCCGAATTTGAAAATTAAGGAGTTCTCTATTGTTGATAAGTGCTATCCGGCTAAAATATTTTGAAGATTGTGGCTCTTCCGGTTGTACCGGAAGTGGACCCCAACTTCGTTATTTCAAATAGGACACCCTGTATATTATCAAGGTTTTATATTTTACGCATGATTCTAAACATGTTTCATGTATAATGTCCTATACCCAAGTCTAACCGTTTTCGAAATATTTCAAATTTTAAGTTGAAAATTGCGTCTGCAGACCGAAAAATATTTTTTTTTCTGTACATGATCATTTATTTTCGATTGTGTATCGATTTATTCGTAGAAATCCCAGTTCAGTAGAATTTCGATATCAATTCGATTGGAGTGATATAGGGCGTTCACCAGAAAATGATAAACATCCGATTGAAAAAATTATTGTAAGTCTATTTTTTTCGAATGAAAACCCCCCAATTTTATATTCTTATTCGATTAGGTATCGAAAATGAAGCTAACTTTGAATAAGGTCAACAGTTTTCGAAATATTGGCGAATTAACATGTCTCAGTTCCAGAAAAATCTTGTATTCTTGAGTTTATATACTCATTTTCAGTTGGCCATGGCGCCTGCAGTTGCGTTGGAAACAATCAATTGTCACGGAAATGGCATTGTAATCAATCATGCCGGCTCGTTTGAATTATTCGAATGAAGATTACTTGAATCTATTTATTCTTTATGGCGAATGCAATAGGGTTATCTCAAGAATATGTGATATATTTACTATTTGGTATCCTTCCTCACAAACTACTGTTGAACGAATTATAGAAAACTTCAAAAACTTTGGATCCGTCAAAGCAAGAGTGCAGAGAAAAAAGCCAATTGTAGATGATGAAGATATTGAAATTGCCATTTTGGGATATTTTGCTGCATATCCAACAATATCTTTGAGACAAGTTGCAAGAGAATCAAGATTGTCAATAAACTCAGTACACAGAATACTGCGCCTAAATTTCACCCATATAAGTTCTCCATAGTTCGCAAGGGAACGAATTATTTTTGGGTAATATTATATGGACAGACGAAGCTTTTACAAAGAATGATGTCTTCAACCGACATAATTGCCATTATTGGAGTGACTCAAATCAGCATGTATTTAGGGAACTGAATTTTCAAGAGTCTTGGCAGTTCAATGTTTATTGTGCGATAAGAAGTGATAGCGTCGTGGCACTGCATTTTTATCAACAAAACTTGAATGGTAAGTAAAACTGGGTAAAGGTAAGCTTATCGGGCTTCTGCATTTTCAAACACGAATTTTTCAGTCAAATATCACTCAAGTATTTCCTTCTTTTGATAGGCCCTTTCTTTACACACTAATCAACCCATATTTCACAATTACCAGAACTAAAAACATTATTCACAAAAACTCCACACTTCTTTAGGACAACACATAACCAAAAAATCTGGATATTTTCATCATTTTATATGTAGTGGGTTGGTAACAGCGCGCGCTAACTATTTGAATTTGATTCTGGGCAGATAACTTCCCCTTCATTACTATATGTTCAATTGTTTAAATTTCGCTATTTTGGTGTTTTATTTAACGCAAATGTCATAAACTGAAAATGTTAAAATTCTACGAATTTCTAATTTAGTTGAACAATAGATTGGCACTTATTAATTATTCATTCGTTGCAGTCATTAGTTATTGACTGCTAGACCTACCCTATACTGATGAGGAGCAACACTCCGAAATCGATATATAGGTGGTCCGAATGTTTCGATGAACATTCCCATGCAACCAAGCAATTGCAGAGAGAACCTTGTAGGAACTCTGCACGGAAATTTCATCAGATGTAATTCAATGTTCGTCGTGGCATTAGCCAGGAAAGTAGTTGTTTTCTGATGGATTTTCGACCCAACTTTCCTATTGTATAGGATTTTAGCAGTGAGCAGTCCTCCGGACATCTTATGCCTCTTGTCATAAGCTCATTGTGACCTACAGTTTTCTTTTCTATTAATTTTTTAATTAAATTGGGAGTGTTTTTGGGTTCAGTGCAAAGGAAATAATGATTATGATTATGTGTTGTCCTAAAGAATGGTGGATTTTTCGTTAAAAATATAATGTTTTAGGTGCTTGTAATTGTGAAATATGAGTTGATTAGTGTGTAAAGAAAGGGCCTATCAAAAGAAGGAAAAACTTTGAGTGAATTTTGACTGAAAAATTCGTGTTTGAAAACGGTCAATGTTTTAGAGCCATATCTCGGAAAGTAGTAGAGAGCGCCGCAAAATAATTTCAGATTCGTGTTCAGGAGACAAAACTACGTAAGAACTATCACTTTTTTTTATTTGCGCAGAAGCCCGATAAGCTTACCTTTACCAAAAACAGATGTCAATTTCGAAACAAGAATAGGATGAGATGTACTTTTTTTTCAGGTGAAGGATATTTGAATATTTTGCATAATTTCGAAAATGAGTACTTGCACACTTTACCAATTGCTGATTATAGAAACCTATTTTATCAACATGACGGGGCACCTCCGCATAATGGACACTTAATAACAGGTATTACTCATTTACAAATTAAATAATTTTTGTATACCTCTCAATATCGTAAATTGTTCTCTTTCATTCGAATTGTTTTAGAATTTCTTCATCTACATTTTTGTATTGGCAGAGATGGAATGTTTTTGAAGTTTTCTATAATTCGTTTAACAGTGTTTTGTGAGGGCTTCTGCTTATGCGGATGCCGAATAGCAAATATATCACATGTACTTGAGATAATAGATTTAAGTAATCTTCATTCGAATAATTCAAACGAGCCGGCATGATTGATTACATTGACATTTTCGTGGCAGTTGTTTTCAACGCAACTTCGGACGCCATGGCCAACTAAGAATAAGTAAACTCAAGAATAAGAGATTTTCTGGAACTGAGACATGTTAATTTGCCAATATTTCGAAAACTGTTGAGTGTAGGCATAGATGACCTTATCCAAAGTTAGCTTAATTTTCGACGCCGTATCGAAAAAGTGGACTTACAATAATTTTTTCAACCGGATCTATATCACTAATAATAAAATGGATTAAGCAATCCAGACTTCTGCATTTAACCTATACAATAGGTATAATCGTCGGCAAGTCTCCAACAGAAAACAACTACTGCCCCCTAAGACCATTGAATTATATCTGTTAGATTCTTGGCAAAGTATTCTACAAGAACTACTTTGCAATGTTCTCCCAATCTCAACGCCAAAATATGTCTCAACCCACACGAGGGAACACCTACGGACCGGTTTCATGGTTCCTTGCCAATCATCAGCGCAGGGTAGCTCACCCAACGCAATCGAAAAATACCTTGACCCCAAGATTCGAAGAGCACTCCGACTATGGTGTCGACTTCGTCTGAAGCCAAATAAATTCAGAAGAAAATATTTGATGACACTACTTGGCAGAAGCCCATTAAACTAATAATAAAATGGATTAAGCAATCCAGACTTCTGCATTTAACCTATACAGTAGGTATAATCGTCGGCAAGTCTCCAACAGAAAACAACTACTGCCCCCTAAGACCATTGAATTATATCTGTTAGATTCTTGGCAAAGTATTCTACAAGAACTACTTTGCAATGTTCTCCCAATCTCAACGCCAAAATATGTCTCAACCCACACGAGGGAACACCTACGGACCGGTTTCATGGTTCCTTGCCAATCATCAGCGCAGGGTAGCTCACCCAACGCAATCGAAAAATACCTTGACCCCAAGATTCGAAGAGCACTCCGACTATGGTGTCGACTTCGTCTGAAGCCAAATAAATTCAGAAGAAAATATTTGATGACACTACTTGGCAGAAGCCCATTAAACTAATAATAAAATGGATTAAGCAATCCAGACTTCTGCATTTAACCTATACAATAGGTATAATCGTCGGCAAGTCTCCAACAGAAAACAACTACTGCCCCCTACGACCATTGAATTATATCTGTTAGATTCTTGGCAATGTATTCTACAAGAACTACTTTGCAATGTTCTCCCAATCTCAACGCCAAAATATGTCTCAACCCACACGAGGGAACACCTACGGACCGGTTTCATGGTTCCTTGCCAATCATCAGCGCAGGGTAGCTCACCCAACGCAGTCGAAAAATATCCTGACCCCAAGATTCGAAGAGCACTCCGACTATGGTGTCGACTTCGTCTGAAGCCAAATAAATTCAGAAGAAAATATTTGATGACACTACTTGGCAGAAGCCCATTAAACTAATAATAAAATGGATTAAGCAATCCAGACTTCTGCATTTAACCTATACAATAGGTATAATCGTCGGTAAGTCTCCAACAGAAAACAACTACTGCCTCCTACGACCATTGAATTATATCTGTTAGATTGTTGGCAAAGTATTCTACAAGAACTACTTTGCAATGTTCTCCCAATCTCAACGCCAAAACATGTCTCAACCCACACGAGGGAACACCTACGGACCGGTTTCATGGTTCCTTGCCAATCATCAGCGCAGGGTAGCTCACCCAACGCAATCGAAAAATATCCTGACCCCAAGATTCGAAGAGCACTCCGACTATGGTGTCGACTTCGTCTGAAGCCAAATAAATTCAGAAGAAAATATTTGATGACACTACTTGGCAGAAGCCCATTAAACTAATTAGTTTAAAGTCTGTAAATCTGTTGAAAGTTGAGTTACTGAATGGAAGTTATATAGACGATACTGTTATTATTAAATACGTGCATGAGAATAAGTTTTCATCGGGCGAAGACTAAAACTCTTCAATTTTGTCAAATATTCTTCCATTTCACTTTCGTTTTCATTCATCTTCAATGAAGAATTCTGATGCAAATAGAAATAATTTCAATGATCCCTATTTCCACCATAAAATTCTGGTCCCACCGGCCTATATCTCCTGTTGGCTGCGTCTCCTCAGCCACCCATGGAGATCACATTATCAATGGTTAGATGTAGGTTTATTCCTTCGCTGAGAAAATGTCATATTCATTATAAGCACCAGTCAAAATTTGCTGGAAGTCAAAGTGAGCTAACAGGATATTGATCAACTATGGACCTTACTCTCGTTAACCCTTATGACAATTCATGTAGTTGCCCAGGGTCCTCCACGAGTACAGAACAGGTGTATTATCAGTAATTTGGAGATCCTCAACACGAATCCGAAGAAATTTTGGGCCAATTTTGCCACCTAATATAACTTTCCGGGATAATGGGTTGTTCCATAGCGAGTGGTGGGCAGTATATATTCCTGAGAGTTTCATCATTCTTCCTCAATTAATACGGAAGCTACAGGGGTGTTTCCATGAGAAGTGAGACAAATTCGGATTTTTCAGGACTGAAATTTTTCCAGAAAAAAAGGGTATCTGTAGTAAGTTGGTAGTCCTGATCACGAATCCGAAGGAATTTTGAGCCTATTTTGCCCTCTAGTATGTTTTACCGTAAAAATGGATTGTTCCATCGCGAGTGGTGGGCAGTGTATATTACTAAGGCCAACCTCATTCAGGTGGTAGGTGCATTTTGAGCATTTCCATCATTCCTGATAGTTTCATCATTCTACCTCAATTATTACGGAAGATACGGGTGTTTCCATGAGAAGTGAGACACACTGTATACAGAACATCAGCAACAGAGCAGAAAAAAATATTTACCACTGAGAAGTAGGTTTTTCATTTCATCAACACGTTGTTGAGACGGGATAGCATGTATTTGTGGATTTGACTCTTCATAAATTGGACAAAAGATTGAATCGATTCATTTCACCAGGATGGCATTTGTCATTTCGCCTAATTGACATTATCACACCGACAATGTTCAACGACTCGTTACTTTATTTGCAATTAGTATCTTTTATTCGCGTTTCCCTCCGAACTAAATAATTATTCAACTCATGAAAAAATTATTGTTTTATTAAATTATTTTTGAGCGGGTGGCAATAGAAAATGGTTTTCTTAATTCTAAAAATATCGCGTTTTCAAAAATGTAAGAGTATGATTAGATTTCTCAAATCGAACAAACAATTGAATCGTAACTGTGAAATGCTTCGCCTATAGATTTTTCTGATAAAGAACCCCTTTTCTTTATTTTGTTCTCTCTACTTGCTGTCTACTATCCAACTTCAGGTAGAATTCTGAGTGTTCAGAAGTACAACAGTGTAAAGGAAACAGGTAGTCCTTTGACAATTTTTGTGCTTGTGATCTGAAAAAACCTCTCTGAACTTGTTTGTTTTTTGAAACAAAACGTCCTGATAGACTGACGTTCAAGTCTCAAAAATAACGATTACGATAAGACTGAACTCGTTGCATCGATCTCAGTGAAACCAAGGAAGTAATTGTGTATATTCACTCAAGAGATCATGGAATCATAGATTGAAGGAAGGGTAGTTTCAAAATGAAAGGGCAATAAACGACTCTACAGTGTGGCCGCATCAAAAGATATTATTTATAGTACAGTCCCAGTTCAAGGTTGTTTGCAGCGAGATTATCTAATTGAATAAGTCCAAATGTCAGAAGTCTGGGATCCTATGTTTGAGTTCGCGCGATAAATTTTGAACGTGATAATTTGCATCGCGAAAAATTCGCATGCGATACTCTCCTCGTTCGATACGCTATTCCCGAACCGAATGCGATACAGAGTTGGTCGGTTTTGAAGGGTGTGAGGAAAGTCTTAGCTTGGGTCACGAATTCAACCAATAGCTTAAAGGTATTTAAATCACATGACATGGCGCGTCACGTCGACAACTGTTCTGCTTATATTTCTTGTGTTGTTTTACTAACCATTCGATTAGAAATATCTGTTTGATTGAAACATGACTGGCTGAATGCTACGTGTATATTGGAAGTTGATTCTAGCTGGTAGCTACCACTTGCGAGGAATCTCAGACTTATTGAAACATTCCCCATACAGCATACTTCGTACCAAGGACGTACATTTTATTTCCATTTTACGTATTTCGTATTTATGTCCGCGGATGTGTATTGTACATCCATTGAACGTAAAAAATATACATATTTAGTACGTACGGTATATACGTCCAAAGTACGTACTTTTTACGTACGTTCTTTTTAGATCCGGGCATTAGGTCCAAGGGATGTACCATTTTGGGCTTTAAAAATATCAAAATAAAAAAATTTAAATAAATATAAAAATAAATCCAAGGATATTATCGCAATGAAGTAATAATAGCGATCAAAGAGATCCAATGATTTTTATTCACAGAATTTATACCAGATGGCGTTTGCAGGAAATTCAATCAGATTTTTGGTTCATGTGATCCTTTTAAAAACTTTGAGAATAAAAAAAATTCGGCGATCATTTATTGTAACGAAATCATTCACTTTGGAAATTTTAACGTTCATATAAACCCATGAAAAAATTAACAGCAATTTTAAAATTTTGAAAAAAATTCGAGTTATTTTGGCATTCAAATTGAATAATTAGAGAGATGTAGAAGAAAATCTGATGAACAGTTTTCGAGGAAAAAAATAAAAACCTAATTTTTAGAGGTTTTTTTAAGTTTTCCCAAAAACCACTTATCAGATTCCATTTCAAATATCATGACATATCAATGTCAAAGTAAAAGATAATCACGATTTTTTTCAGAATTTTCAACTTCAACGTTACCTCACAATTAAAAAAAAATTATGAATATCTTGTTATAAAATCAAAGACAGTTGAGAAGAATCGCTTTTGCAAGTGATATTTATATGAATTTTAGAAGACTACATGCATACTAGTTTTCGGACATAAAATCAAACGATTTATATTTTCAATAACGTTTTTTAAAACCTTGGACAAAAAACGGTAAATAGCTCCAGTAAGTGAACCCTCTGTAGTACATGAACGACAAGACGAAAATAGTTCTGCTACTGTCCACAAGGAATTGCACAGAATTATTGTCACTGTCATATTTACTGTACAGCGTTTCCAATAGTTCTAGACAGCAGTAACTGATGTAATTTTTTTAATTTTTCGAAAATGAAAGTTACTTCTGTAGGGGTTTGTCAGTTCATCAGTTGGATGTTGGATTGGTCCGCCTAAAGCCTTGGAGTCCTTGGACACAATTGAAGAAGTATGTGAGTAATAAGTTTTATGTTTTGCGATTTAAAATATCAATTTTGGAAATAAAACAGGACGCAAAATAAATAATAATCATAATAGCGTCTTTATTGACCATTCCAGTTGTTTTCAAATAACATTTTGTTATACCGGGTGTCAACGAATCTATTAGACAAGTCATAACTTGTCAAAATAAATGAGATTTGGTATAGGTAAATGGTATGTGAAGAGGAGAGTTTTCATATATTTTTCACTTTCCGGTCACTTCCGGTTTCACCGGAAATGGCTCCGGTTCTAAATTTTTAAATGGAACATCCTGTATATTGTAACATTTTTGGATTTCTGAGACAGTTCTAAATCAGAATGTGACATTTTCGAAAGTTATTGTGCATACTTAATTTTTTCGGAGTCACTTTTGAAATTACATCTAGGTGACCATGATCGGAAGTAAACTAATCTAAGGACCTCAGGTGATATCAGAATATTACACTCGCGAAGTTGTAGTGACTAGTATGATAGATATGAATAAGACAAGTTGGCAAAATCACCTTTTCGTGTCTATTATTTTTCAAATGGCGACCATTTTTTGACAAGCACTCTCCGAAAAAAGGATATTTTGACGAATTTAACGATACTAATTTATTTGCGATCGGATCAACAAATTTAACAAAATTAACAATAATTTTAGCGATGCACTTACATTTTTTTTCAATATCCTAATTTCTTCAAATTATCAATAAAGTAAATTTTCAAAGACACATTTCAGCTCGTTCAATTGTTTATCTCAACACATTTCGTAACATTTGTGGCGTTATACTTCTAAATGCCTGTAGAATCCTTTCTTCTAAGATTTCGAGAGTGGCTGGAGCTGTTGCATAGTAGGCCCTTTCTTCAACATATCCCCAAATGAAGAAATCTAGCACAGTCAGATCCGGTGAGCGGGCAGGCCACCGTACTGGACCATTGGTTGCAATAACTTGATTATTGAAATGCTCTATTAAGTATTCAAGAACGTATCTGGTATTAGGAGGGGTGCTCTATCTTGTTGGAAGTAAATTTGCCGTAGATTATTAAGATGAACCTCGATTTCATTTTGAAGAAAACCTAAGTACCTAGCGCCTGTTAACTGACCTTGAAATAATATTGGTCCAATTATTCTTTTTCCAACGATACCAGCACAGACATTGACGCCAAACCTTTCTTGAAAATTGCCCTCTCTCATTGCATGTTAATTTTGTTGGGCGCAGTACCGAGAATTTTGCTTATTAAACAAGCCATTATCTTTAAATCGTGATTCTTCGGAATATAGAATAAAGTTGATGAAATTTGGGTTAACTCTATGATTTTGAAGCAACCAATCACAAAACACTACTCGTCTATCGCCATCGTCAGCATACATATGTTGATGTAACTGATATTTAAATGCTCGATATCCGTGCTTTTTCAATATTTTTCTTGCTGATTCGTGACTTAAGTATCTGCATTTCTCGACTAATTTCTCTTAAAGAAACCGTTTTGTCAACCTCAACCATAGCAAGAACGTTAATCTCATTCTCCTCATTTATGATAAACCTCTGTTCTGCCTCTCGATTTCCCTCTTGCCTAAAACGATTCTCAACATACGGAAAATATTGATGGGATGGATGTTGCCGATTGGGATATCTCTGAGCATACAACTCAGCACCATTCCGTGAATTACTTTGACATTCTCCAAACAATAACAACATATCCACTTTTTCACTTTGTGTATACATTATTTTGACGGACAATTGTACTAAAATTTAACGAAAATCAAGAAAATTTTACCTTCTGCTCTTGAAGCTTATGTCACTGTCATGTCATAACCTAAGTGAGTGTTTTGTTCTCCAAAGAAGACTTGATCGAAATAACTGCAAAATATTATGCATCATGCCTATCCTCGGCACACCTGACAAAAGTAAATAAATTATTATGAAGTATTTTCCGGAGTAATATTTAATTTATGTTCTTATTTGTAATCCAATCGCAAATAAATTGGTATCGTTATATTCGTCAAAATATCCTTTTTTCGGAAAGTGCTTACAAAAGTAAATGAATTATTATCCATGGCACACTTGGCAAAAGTAAATAAATTATTATGAAGTATTTTCCTCAGTAATATTTAATTTATGTTCTTATTTGTAATCCAATCGCACATAAATTAGTATCGTTAGATTCGTCAAAATATCCTTTTTTCGGAAAGTGCTTGTCAAAAAATGGTCGCCATTTGAAAAATAATAGACACGAAAATGTAATTTTGCCAACTTGTCTTATTCATATCTATCATACTAGTCACTAAAACTTCGCGATTGTAATATTCTGATATCACCTGAGGTCCTTAGATTAGTTTACTTCCGATCATGGCCACCTGGATGTAATTTCAAAAGTGAATCCCAAAAAATCTAGTAAACATAAAAACTTTCGAAAATGTCACATTCTGATCTAGAATTGTCTCAGTAATCCAAAAAATGTTACAATATACAGGGTGTTCCATTTAAAAATTTAGAACCGGAGCCATTTCCGGTGAAACCGGAAGTGACCGGAAAGTGAGAAGTATGTGAAAACTCCCCTCTTCACATATCATTTACCTATACCAAATCTCATTTTGACACACCTAATGGTCTAGAAGTTATAACTTGTCAAATAGATTCGTTGACACCCGGTATACATAAAAAATAACGGCATAATAGGCGGAGTTCAGCTTACAAAGTTGAAACATATTGATAAAAATAAATTATAGTGAGTTCTTCATATTAGCTGCTCTTTTTGAATTTTACCAATAATATTGGTGTTTGTGCTGAAAGCAAAAATAATCTAGGCAAGATCAAGGACGCACTGACTATATCTATAACAAACCTATGGGCACTGTATCCCCGAATATCAGAGAAAGAAACGAAATGAATACAATAAATAATATACTGGTGAACCGGAAAAAAGGGGCAATACCAAAGATTCCCAAGATCTCCTCCCACAGGAAAACTGACTGCACAGGCATAATCAATAAACCAAAATCTAAGAAAAAGAATTAACAAACTTTAAAGAAAATGGTTCCCACCTTTGGAAACACTGAACACGATTCAAAAGATAACTCCTTTTAGAACAAAAGGAGGTGTCTGTCTATCCATGGTAAGCCTGGATGTTCTGCAAATCAACGGAAATTCGCAGACAAGGAAAATACATTACAGTTTCTGAAAAATGTGGTGAAGTACACCCATTACAAAACTGAAGACTCCGCAAATTTTCCGAAACTTGCAGACATGCTTCGGCACGGGGGTTAAGTTCGAAAAATGAGGCGTTCACCCAATACAAATCTAAGGGCACTGCAAATTTCCTGAAATTTTCAGATAGGACTCAGCAAGAAACACTGAATTCGAATAATGAGTCTCCTAGGTCTCCACCCAACAAAAACCAGAGTCACTGCAACTCTCACCAAATTCACAGGCTCGGCAGAGGCCACTGAATTCGATTAACGAGGTCACCGAGGTCTCCAGCCAACAAAAGAGCGAACACACTACAAATTCAACCAAATTCGTAGACATGACTCAGCCCACAGTATTCGAAAAACAAGGTCCCCGAGGTGTCCACCCAACAAAATTTTGGAGGCACTGTGAATTCCACCAAATTCACAGACAGAACTCAACTGATCTCGAAAAATTATTTCCCCGAGGTTTCCACCCAACAAAAAATAGAGGCTCGTTAGTTTCACTAAATTCACTGACAAGGCTCTGTAGAGGTCGCTAATCAACAGTAATGAGGACCGCTAAGTCTACATTCACAAAAAAAGACGGAGATACTGTAAAACTGAAATATTTTGTAAACCACTGAACAATAAGCCTAAACGAAGATCTGGAAAAGATGAGAAAAGAAAAAAGAGTATTGTCCGTGAATTTGGTGAAAGGTGTAGTGCCTTTGGTTTTGGTTGGATGCAGACCTCGGGGGCCTCATTTTTCGGTTTCAATGTCGCTTTGCTGTGTTATGTCAACAAATTTCATAAAATTTGTTGCGCGCGCCCCCAGATTTGTCTTGGATACAGACCTCATTGTTCCAACTGAACACTTGCCCTTACTGAGTTATGTGTGAAAGTTTCAAAAAATATAATAGGAAAGTTTGAATCGCAATTATTACAATAATTATTAAAAAAGGAATTGGATGTTTTCCACCTTCATGAATCATGACTTTGTATGTGTCTTATCAATGTTGACTTGTTACTATAAACCTCATGTCTAGATAAAGAAAATAAACATTTCCCAAAGTTCGACCAAATAACAAAGAGTATTATTTTAAACAGCCCAGTATTTTGACTTCATTGAGGATGCAGTCATCCGCATTTTTCCACAACTAGTCAGTCAAGGCTACCCTTCGCCTTATACATATTATTTATATTATATATCTCTAATGTAGATAATACAGTAAATAAATAATTCATTATTGAAGAGAAAGAAATCACAAAATCATCTCCACAACGAACAAGAATTGTAATAATAATTATTATTACTAGTAATCCGGCTATCCGTAATATAGCTACATAATGCATTGAACCACATTACCACAATTAATACCAGATAATAATCCTGTGAGCTATTTCGCAGTACTCCGAATAATGTTGAGATTTGGCAACAATGCATTAGCAGTAGGATTGAGGCCATCACAGACACACTTGCATAGCGTATAGCATGAAGACATAACAAAGTTCAGCCAATCAAAATGCGAATATCCGTTGCTACTGGAATTTTGATTGGCTAAACTCCCTTATGGACCCATGCTATGCACTATGCAAATGTGTCTGTTGAGGCATTTAACCATTGCAGAAAACTGTAATATATATGGAAATATTATAAAAGATCGCTGTAACTATGGTATGAAAAACATACCTTGTCATTGCCATCTTACAGTTCAGAAACGCGAAATAGTTGACTTTATATGAACCTCAATGATACGAACAGAAATTAATAAATTCGCATCGTTATAAGACAGCTGATAAAATATCACGTCAGCCTCATTCGATTATTGGTCAACTGATTATGATGACACAGACCTATTTCTTCTAGCTTTCCGTCATGTATACATCATCATTGTACGTCATTTACCAAGTACACTGGATTGAGTTTCAAGTCTACTCTATAAGCTCTAGAGCGAACCAAAGTTTGAGTTAGCGTATTAATGTCCATAATCCGATATGCGCGAGCGAGGGCGCACGTCAAAATATCTGAAATATCTACAACTGAAAGTAATTATCAATAAGGTGATGTATTATTTTCTGAACTAAACACAGATCTTCTGTTGCTAATTGCAACACTGTATAAATCAAAGCCGTATCACAAAATACTTCAACCGCACATTCCGTGAACTGTGACGCTGAGTTCCGTGATCCTAGAAATGACAGCTGACATCGATTATGGCTACGTACGAAAGAAGAGGCTTCTTAATTGTTTTTGGAATCATTTTGCGATTTTGATGCTTTCAGGTTGATTATTGTTGTTCTCGGTGTTTTTAGTGTTGTGGATATTATTCGTGATAAAAGGGTAAGTCTGAAACAAAAGGGGTTTGCACGAGAAGAAAAGTCGGTAACAAATCCAATATGTAGCAAAACGATTTCTCTAGCAAGTACTATAAACGGGCTGCAAATGAACTGAAGAACCTGCAGAAGACCCTGCACTCTCTAGAACCAAGCCGAAATATTTCTAGGGCTGATCGTTGTAGGTAAATCTGAAGGTCTATCTTCAATGGACAAGCCTTGTGTCGAATTATCTCTTGGGTCTCTTTTTGTTCCAATTCGAGTTGAATCGATACAACAAGATTTAATGAATGGTATGGTATCAAAGATATTTTTTAATTGATTTCGATTCTATTTTGTTTCAGTAACAGCAGAAAACTGCTGTAAGGCGAAGGATAGGAAAGACATGGAAGAATTTATCAAATGATGGCTTAGAAGGGCTGCCGAAAGAAAAAGAAGCTCAAATGAATAATGAAATGTAATCTGCTATATTTTTTAACTAGACTTTGTATGTTTAATTTCACAATTTTTGCAAAGAATAATAAGAGTAATATTTTAATATATTTCTTTCATGTGTTTTGTTTTATTCAAAAAATACAGTGGATCGTGAGAAACCGCAACGGTACGTACAAAGGACGTACAGTATTCACATTCTTTTTAGGTACCATGTACGTACTATACGTCCCTATTAAGTTCCAGTTATGACAAACACAGTAAATACTAAGGTCGCCTAATATTTTCGTTCATTTTACGTACCATGTACGTAATTTATGTCCAGAAAAGGTTTTGATTACATCCACTACAGTACGTACATAGAACATACATGATTTAGGTCCATTTTACGTACAATGTACGTTAGTTTCTGCTTGAAATGTACGTACATAGTACGTACAAATGTTTGGAGAATGTACGTACAAATTACGTACTTCGTACGTAAATTGGATTTCAGGTACGTACCATGAACGTACATTACGTCCAATGAGTATGTACAATTTACATACATAGTACGTAAGTTTGCTGCCTGGGTCATATAAGCATGTTTTATTGTAAATCATTTTCATATACCTATTTAGACTGAAGGTAACTTACTTTTGTCTCTCTACGTCCCTCCTCTATATAGCGAGACACTAGTCGAATCATCTCACGAATTAATTCTTTAGATGTACGAAGCATTTTAACGAATTGTCTCTCTCAAAGTTTCAATGCATTTATTCGAGGGTACAAGGGCATTCGCTGTTCTGCTGCTCCCGCAGCATCGTCTACTACGTCTGCAATAGCGATCATTGCAATTTCATCAAAATTTGCCATTTCGTAATATCACGAGTAAGGCTGGATTCCCACAGATCCGATGTCCGATGATCCGATGGTACGAAAATGTTCTGATTAGTTGAATTAGTAGGTGTGACAACAAATCAACCAATCAGAACATTTTTCCAACCAATCAGAACATTTTCGTACCATCGTATCATCGGACGTCGGATCTGTGGGAATTCAGCTTAAAACGTAAACAATGAATTATTATCAATGTTAGGATTTAAATATCCGCTCGTTGTTTTATGGTCGATAATTATCGCTGGTGAAATTCGAACATACCATTTTTGCGCTCTCCTTCGATGAAGTGCAAAAATCGCATGCGATATTGCATCGAGTGAACTCAAACATAGGGTCCGACTGGCCCTTTCCTGAGCTTCGCAGATAAATCAGATGTGTTCTGCTGATTCTTTTTTCACGCTGCAGAATCGGCATAATTTGCATTATTTGCACGAGGTTTCTCTCTGTTTCTGCGTTTTGTTAGAAGTATAGTAGAAATATTTTGCTCGTGGAAAAGATCTCATTTGATTTGATTTCCTTTAATTAGGATTTGACCACATTGAACTGTTATCAGCGCTGCCATTATCGTTTGAATATTTCCAAGTCCAAGAGTTTGACATATTTGGGGAGCAAGAAACCAACCCTATATTACTACAAAAATTAATTATCAGAAGGAGTACGTAAACCTTTTTGGGTACAGTGCAACTAGAGTCACAATAATAGATGGCCTCGACGTGAAAAATAAAGTTGAATAACTTGCTGCTACTTGTCACTCCGATAGGATATGCCGTCCATATCTCTTATCGAAAACTTCAAATATCCCGGCCATCCTCAATAATATCCAGGAAAATTCTGCTGACTTCCTTGACTTTTATTTTCTCGCCGAATTCTTGGATTGTGAAAGATGTAGAAGATTTTATCAGTTGAATAATCTACAGAACAGGCAGTTCCAATAATCGATTACAATACTAAAAAGTGAATAACCTATATAAGAATAATATGATGACTAAAACTAAAATGATCCCACTTGATGAAATGTTATAACTAATATTGAAAATATAGTCATCATGTATTTTGTGATGTAGATATAACAATTTTTTGTGGATTTTTACAATTTTATTTTGATGAACTGAATGACAAGACAACCATATTACTGTGGCAAATTCCGATATACTACGGACTAATGTCTTATGAAGTGTTACTATTGTGGATATTTTTCTTGATTTGAATGAGTTCCTGCTAATGAAGCCAAGCATTCTAAATGATCTCTTCATAATGTTGGTCACATGTTGCTCTGAATTGGAGTTTTTCATCTAGCGTAACTCCCAAATCTCTACATTCTGCCTCCTTGACTAAATATTTGTCATTTATCTTTTATTGAAATTCATTCCTTTTTGTAATAATTGACATACTGCAGCCTTTGTCAAAATTAAATGTGAGGTCATTTGCCATTCTGAAACTATTTTCAAATTACTTTGTAGCAAAAACAGATCCTCCTGATTTTTAAAGTATTCGACTGATTTGAAGTCATCCACGAATAATGCACATTACGAGTCCTGAACCACCTCTGGCAGATCATCTATCAGTAGTCCTAGATTGGACCCTTGTAAAGAATCTTGTAAAGAATTCCCCTGACTCCACTTTCTTATAAAATACACACTGTTTCCTGTCTATAAGATGCGATGCTGACAAGTTCAAGAGTCGATGTGACCACAAAAGTTATAATGTTTTCAACATAACATCATCTGAAATCTGTAAAAATATAACATCTAGTTGACCACTTCATTTGCCTCTTGTACAAAACATGGTTAGATGGTTATCGTGGACATTTTTGTATTTTTCACGAAACTCATCTCTTCTCTTCAATTTTTACCACCGTGCGTACAATTTTTTATTTTTTTTCTGCAAAAGGAACGAACAAAATTTATGAAACTTTCCTACAGGTTGACAGCTCACAGACTTCCGCTTACTGAATTAGGTATTCACTGAAGTAGTCCATTGCCACAAGGATGGTCAGATTCTGAGGAAGGGCCAGCGGTGTCAAATGGGCTGCCTACGTTGTGTTGTCTTATCGGGGCGTTAGGTTGTGTGCGAGATCCATTGCTGACAGTGCAAACAGCACACTTTCTGACACCAGTCCTTGGCGCCAGCTTGGCAAGTTGCCTCACTTTCTGCAGTGTCTTCGTCACTCTCAGATATCGTTCAGCAATCCCATCACGGATTTTTCAAAGCACTTCCTGTCTTCTGTTCCTGAGAATAACTATCTGACATCTATCTTCCCCACTATCCTTGTACTCCAACACACGATTCAGGACCCCATTGTCCAAGGTAAGGAAATTTCATGGGGCCCAGTAGGATTTAACAGCTGGCGAATAACCTGCGACTTCCTGCCATGACGGTCTTCGATTGTTCTTCTTCTAGTCGTTGACTTAACCAAGATTTGGATCTTTCTCTTGATCTTTCTGGATCTTCCGTCATTCCAGTAATCATCTGTTGCCGTGGTTCGATGAATTATCCCTTTCGCTACAGGGCATCTGCATTTTATTATAGCTAGTTCCTGCTCGATGTTCGATTTCGAAGTCAAATTCTTGGAGTCTCTTGATCCACAGTTCTACTTGGCCCTCGGGGTTTTTGAACTGTGAGAGCCATTTGAGAGATGCATGGTCAGTCCTCGATAGAAATCTCCTGTCATACAAGTTCTTGTAGGTGTGCTCCACTCCTTTGACAATGAATAGCCCACAACTCCCGCCTGGAGACACAGTATTTGCGCTCTGGTTTGCTAAGGGTCTTGCTGAAGTAACCAACGACCTTCTCCTGTCCCTACTGGATCTAAGAAAAATTAATTTCCAATTCACCAGGTACGTCGATCAAAGCTCATTTCATCTTCCTGAACGAGTCTTGGCATTCCTCGGACCAATGAAGATGATTTTACCCTTCCGTGAGTCTGGTCAGCGACTTTGCGATGTGGGTTAACAGTACATATCGGCGATTGTAGGTTCACAAATCAAGGCAACTCCGAAGCTGGTATATATATTTTGGAATAGGCCACTCCTTTCTTGTACAAAACATTTTATCAGATAGTTATCGTTGACCTCCTGGTATCTATTCTCCACATTATTTTTCTTGAAAACCACGGTGTATGCAATTTTTAAATTTTTTTTGCAGAAAGCACGCACTCCTATAAGATTCAGTAGAAAATTCATGAAACTTTTCTTCACTCATTCCAACATCACAATTGTTCACTTTCAAGTTGAAATAATGATTGATGGTGTTCATTCTGTTCGACAAGTGGCGTATCACATTTTTCCAAAGGAATCGAACAATACCTGTGATCAAATGAGGATAATCTCTCTTTCTGGCTGGCTTAAATTCATTACTATCCGAATGTTAAAATCTCCCACCAACGGAAAAATATTGTCATAGATTTGTAGATTCATATTTTAGGGTACTTACAAAGTGTAATGATTGCTAACATTCATAATCTTTCTTTGATCTACCCTCAATCTATCAGTGTTCTATATTTTGTCTTCTTTCTCGTATCACTGGAATGTCTGTGTATCCTAATCACCATGTAATTATCATTAGAAGTTTCCCATCAAAAATACTGGGGACAGACAAGTTCAGTTAATATAATGAAATCATAATTTGCAACACTTGAACTCAATATAAACTCGTTGATTTTCAAATTCAATCCAAGCACATTTTAATCATATAAGTTAATTTTTAGGGACCAGGGATGATGTACATCATTTAAATTTGATTTATTTTATATCAAAAATATATAATATGAGAGTTTTCAGACTGCCTCATGAATATGTTACCATTCTGAACCCATAGAAATCTTATTTCATTCTTCTCTACAAATTCTCTGAAGTTGCCAAATATTCTTGTCCGGTAACCGCTTCATTTATATAAACTGGAAGATGGTTTCGTCTTCCAGTTTATATATCAAGATAAATAAATGTCTTCATTATTCAATGACCGTTCAACTGTTCTTGCTTTCATGAAGTCGTCTTTTTTCAACATTGACACAAACCTCAAGAAAAGTGTTTTGGGTTCACCCCTATCGTTTCTCCTTTCAGGGCGATAACAGCAAACAATTTCGTTACTTTCGACTTTAAATTGAGTACCCTGCAAATATTGTTATATTGCATGGTGTCTACATTTTCTCTTCGCTATCCAGGAACCCCAACAATTTCAATTTTGAACGGTTTCCTTTCTGAAATAAGCGAATTCTGTTTTTTAAATGTTCGATCTTTTGTACATACTCTTTGATTCGTTTAACTTGCGCTTTTATGAAACCGTTATTTTCCATTAATTTTTTTATTATAACTTTCCAAGGTAGGTGTATATTAGATTTTGTTTATTTGAACTGACATAGTTTCTATTGCTCTCAATAGAAGCAATAGATGGATTTCATTCCTTGCACATCATATTTTGTACATAATTTTTTGCAGTCTTTCTGGCTTGCTTTGCTACAATCTCCAGTTTTGCATTTTGCTTCTTATCGTAAATTCTAAATTTTATATAAACTGAGTTCATCGTACTTTTTGATATTGTTTTCTGCTTATTTAATTGTCAGTTAGAATTAAAATAGGTACTGGCGTGATATTTTAGAGCTGATCACATTTACTTTGACATGTTTATTAACTTCTGACAGAGCACTTGAGATACACGAGTGAATGGTCAAAACATCCATGTTGTTCTAAGAAATACGAAAGTGTAACTTACAAAACAAAGAAAATATCTTTAATTTAATATCGTTGGACATGCTTTTCTTCGGTCAAGAGTACCATCAGCTTTATTTTTGTTCCTCGAAACAATTCGACTTCACATGATATCTTGGTAATATAAAGTCAGTAAGTATCAAGAACTAATGCATTGTCACTTTTAAATGAAACATCATAACCGTTCTTGGTAATTTTTCCAAATGATAACGAATTGTCTGCAATTCTGGCACATGCAAAGTAGGTATTATTCAGGGTAATATCTTCAGTCTCATCAAAATATCTACAGTGAATGAAACTGTTCCTTCCGCAATGATGTCAGTTGACACATTTGTTGCGAGATTGAGTTCATCATCATTTGTATAACAAATATCAGAAAATGTTTGCAGAGTTCACTGTACGAATGCAAAGTTGCGCCACTGTTTTTATTTGTAAAATGGTAACTAACTTGAAAAGCGTCTGATACATACAGAGTTAGTCAAAAGTGTGGAACCACCCATTTTTCTCACTTATTATGAGGGTTATCGAAAAAAAGTTGGGATGAAAGTTATTGAGTATTTCACTCTGCACCTTTCTATAAATTCAAATATTTTTTAGATGTGCCATTGGTGGAGAAGTGACGTCATCGGCGTTTTTTTTAATGGAACCATATGTCATGTTTGGTATCGCTAGATTTCGCTTGTTGTTTTTTTTTAATTTCAGTAGTACTGATATTATTTTAACTCTCTCGATAGGTGAAGTGTGTTTCGTATTTTTGTGTCCACCTTTGTTAACGATATAAAGAGTTGTCACCTGTGGCACATCCTATTATAATTGAGAAGATTTTGTTAAAAGATTCATTTAAAATCGTGGATTCTATTCAGTATACCGGGTGTAACAGGATCATAGTACACCCCCCAGTCAACACAGTATGGTCTGAGAGATAAAAGTGGTACTCACATTCATGTATCAGATCACACCAGTGAATCGCAAAGTTACTTCTATTATTATCGCATAAACGTCTATTCGGTGCCCCGTTGGTCATGTCGAGAAATCAAAATGTGATGCAAAATGTGACTCGAAATTAGCCCACTGTGACACTCCATTCATACTTCGGAATCGAATGCATATTGAGACCCTTTCGATGTAACAATGTGAAAGTGATTGGACTGGTATTTATTATTTAAAAATGCGCTTCACGTTCTGATTCTCCTGTATGTCAAGAATAAAACAAATCTCAATAAGTTTCAACAATAATAGAAATTATACCTCAGTATTATTATTCTTATTCATGAATTATGGTTCATATGGAATGGAATGCTAGAAAACGAATGCGTGAGTGGATTCCGCAGTATATACATTTCGCAAACAAACAAAAAATATCAAACTCTGTCTGATGAAAAAAATAACACAATATACAGAAATGTAGTGTAAGACAAACACTAACACTCCAACTCATACATATATTGATATCAAAAAGAAGAACGACTTAATTTATCAGCAGATAATATAACTCAATGTTCAGACCACCAACGCCCATCCATAAGTGCTCCTTTTCGGTGAATCTGTCGACACATCGTTTTCTTAACGGCCCCGGTCCATATCGCCTCCGTCGTCAAGGTCCGCATTTGTTTATCCACATGATAATAAGCCATTCATTCCGGATAGAGGGTGACGCAGTCTTACAGTAGAAAAATCTGTAATTCAAAATTCAACTCCAATCCTCTGGACAGCATTTTCTCCACGGCGAAATCAGTACTTATCCTGAAAATACTAAATTCTATAAATAACTGAATTTACCTAAGTTTCTACTCACCGTTCCGGTCCTTGAAGGAATACAGGTCTTGGTAGAAATAATAATTGGGCAGTGTTAATAAACTCGTCTCATTTTGAAATAAAAAGAATCAAACAGTACACTACACACTATCGGAAGAACTTATAGAATATTTAGAGAATGGCGTCAACCAAATACGAATTCTACTTGACTCTCGACTCGACAAACAACTCTAGCCATTTTGCGTCGTGATGGTGATGCCATGCTCAATTTTGTCACCAACGTAATTTTTTTATACCGACAAAATCGCAATGAAACCAAAATTCATGTTAATGTGCTTTGCAATTTTCTTCACATTATGTTCCTCGAAGCGACACTAACGAGAAGAAAATTGTGAACAATTCATAACATTTGGCATCACTAAGTGGTAACAGTGATGTCTAAATGCAACTCAAATGCAACTCATTGAAAGTTACTCAGTATTTAGCGAGCTTAGAGCTCGTTGTAAGACTGTCTAGAGAGTGTTATTCGAATTATATCAGAGGTGTTGAGGTCAATATCGGCGATAACATCAAGGCCTTCTGGGATTTTGTAAATGGCGCTAGGTCAGGCTCTACAATGCCTGATAAATTGTTTCTTGGCGATTCTGTTGCCGCCTCCGGCACTGAAGTCGCAAATCTGTTTGCACGCCACTTTTCCTCAGATACACCGATTATATCCCAAACCACAATGATTGTGATATCGACACTCAACTTAACATTTGCTCTTACCATATTCCTATCTCCAACATTTTTGAAAAGCTAAGCAATCTCGATGTTAGAAAGGGTCCGGGGCCTGACGCTATTCCCCCCATTCTTCTTAAAAATTGTAATTACATATTGTCTAGACCACTATTTCACATCTTCAACAAATCCTTGGATACTGGGATCTTTCCAGACTACTGGAAGCTTTCCTACATAACACCCATATATAAATCAGGTGATAAATCTGACATTAGTAACCATCGTCCGATCTCAATTCTTAGTACCATCCCTAAATTATTCGAGAGCATCGTTACACATTATATGACTTTTGACTGCTCAGGGCTACTGATCTCAAATCAGTTTGGCTTTTCATCCGGAAGGTCATCAGAACTCAACTTAATCACTTATACCAATTTCCTGTCTAAAGCTCTTATAGGGGTAGTCAGGTCAACTCCATCTATACCGATTTCTCCAAGGCCTTTGACAGGGTTAATCATGAGCTTCTAACCCACAAACTCAGTAGGTATGGCTTCGGAGGAGCGATGCTGAAGTGGATTGTGGATTATCTGACAGGCAGGTACTAAATAGTGAGATTCAAGCACCATTACTCTTTTGACTTTCCTGCAACCTCGGGCGTTCCCCAAGGTTCACATTTGGGCCCCTTACTATTCAACATTTTCATTAATGACATCACTTCAAGCTTTCACAACAGTAATGCCCTACTATTCGCTGACGACCTAAAGCTCTATCGTATTGTGAATGGTGTGGATGACGCCGCTGAGTTGCAAAGCGATATCTGCAGACTTGCTACTTGGTGCTTGTCAAACGGTATGGACTTAAACATAAACAAATGTCATATCATACGTTTTACTCGTTCCCATCAACCTGTCATTTTCGACTATACCATCAATGGACAACCCCTGGATGCTGTCGACCGTGTCAAGGAACTTGGAGTAATTCTTGATAGCTCCCTAACCTTCGCTTACCACATAACCTCCATTGTCAACAGGTCTACTAAAATGTTGGGCTATATAAAGAGGACAACTCGTGACTTCACTAGTCTGGGTGCCATTAAGATCCTGTACTGCACACTTGTTAGAACTCACCTTGATTATTGTTCCTCTGTCTGGTCACCACATTATGTAACCCATATATCCAAGATTGATCGTGTTCAAAAAAGTTTTCTCAGATATGTTTCTTTCAAATCTAACATCTTTAGTGATTACGCCTCAATTGAGAGTTATCTCAATATTCCAACTTTGGAGAATAGACGTGTAGTCAGCGAAATCTATTGACTCTCTACAACATATTAAATGGTGAATATGACTGTCCAGATCTTCTATCTCAAGTCAGTTTAGTAGTCCCCACTCGCCTTACTAGACAGATAGCTACTTTTCATACTCCCTACCATCGTACCAACATTGCTTATTTCAGCTATATCCCAAGATCCCTTAGAGCGGCAAATTGCCTAGATATTGACATCTTCTCAACACCTTTTCCTAAGTTTGAAAATCAACTGAATCAGTGACCGTCTTGTCATTTTATTCCCCACTTCTGCACTGACTGTATTTGTACTTTTACTTTTCATTAATCTTTTTAATGTCTTCATTATTATCAATATCATATATGTTGTGACTGTTGCTGTATTACTCACATGATGTATATCTTGTAAAATCTTTCATTGGGCTTGCCCATATAAATAAATAAATGAAAAATAAATAATTTTGTTACCATAATAATCAAGAAAGCTACATCTCCTAGATGTTTGTGTTAACTGGGTCCCCGTAACTCCGTTAGTTTTAAAGGTAATAGATTGAAATTTGGGATATCCCATATACATAATAAGCGGCACTTTTTAACCTATAAATGATTTTTTTTTCACTTCCGGTTTCGATTTTTAAATAGAACACCCTATACATTATTACATTTCTGAAATCTGCATAATTTTCCGAATCCAATGATACCACATAAATGACATTTCAAACGTCGAAATTTTTTATAAATTAATTTTTAGTTTTCCATTTAAGTGTGCCATGATAGTTCCGATTTATTCCAATTGACCCGTCTAATACTATAAAAATCGATATCCCGTCAAAAATACTAAATTGCGTTTTTTATGAGCAAATAAAGTTCATCGTCATCGTTTTTGGTGTAAAAATCAGTTTTTTCTAATGGACCATATTGGTACCGTGGTACCATTTATTAGTACTATTGATAAGGAAGTTATCCATACCTGGTAATGAAATGTGTGATCAATACAATCAAAATTACAGCTAAAAGAAAATAATAAAATACAATTATTTTGTTCTACTTTAAAACTAAGAAGTTACTAAGGTGGCTTTGAAAACAATGAAATTATTTCTTCAGATTGTCAAATAAATATTTGTTGGTTAATCGGTGTTTTTATTGTATACCTATTGGAAAAGTCTTTACATTTGTTGTTTTTTTTGTTCAAAATGCCGCACATTTATACAAGGGATGAAAAAGTGGACATGTTAATTATTTATGGAGAATGTATGAAAAATACCGTTGCGGCTAGAAACCTTTATGCCGACCGATATCCTGATAGACAATGTCCAGCGAGAAATAATTGTCTTGAAAGTCAATTCCGAAGAGAGCCTAACCATGATCCCAAAGAAAACGTTAACATTGACAAAGGAACGGAAATTAATGTTTTAGCTCGAATAATGATAAGACTATTTCTTTAAGGTAAATTGGGTTTGAATTGGAAATTAGTCACCAAACGGTAAGCCGAATCTTGCACAAACATAATTATAAATCTTTCAAATGTCAATTGCACCAGCACCTGTACGAAATTGATTATGAAAGTAGGATGGAATATTACAACTTGATCTTGCAGAATAATGTGCAGCCAAGCAATGTTTTTTTGGGAAGGATTTTATTTTCGGACAAGTCTAGGTTTACAAATATGGGATTATTTAACCGACAAAATACAAGGTATTGGTCACAAGAAAATCAAAATTTATTGCGGGAGGGTAACTTTCAAGTGCGGTTCGGTTTCAATGTTTGGCTTGGAATACTCAGTCGTAGAATCATTGGTACAATAATATTTGAAGAACCCTTGAATGGAGCTAGATACTTAGGATTTCTGCAAAATGAAATTGAGGACAGTTTAACTGAATAACCTGTCCACTTACCACAGGGAATGTATTTCCAACAAGATGGAGCTCCTTCCCATAATTCAAGAACTGTAAGTGATTACCTTGAACAGGCATTCGAAGAAAACGTAATTTCGACGAATGGTCCTGTGCGATGGCCTCCAAGGTCACCTGATTTGACATCCCTTGATTTCTTTGTTTGGGGCCATTTGAAAAACATTCTCTATGCAACCGCCGTAACAACCCACGAAGACCTGGAGTTGCGAGTAAGACGCGCAATTAATGGTATAACGGCCCAGCAATTAGCAAACGTTCTTCAAGAAACAGCTTAGCGAGTTCAGAAGTGCATTGACGTTAATGGACAGCATTTCAAACAATTGTTGTAATGTTTTGTGTTAATTTTTTGTATTTCAAAGCCACCTTAGTAAGTTCTTAGTATTATAGTAGAACAAAATAATTGTATTTTCTTATTTTCTTTTAGCTGTAATTTTGATTGTATTGATCGCACATTTTATCACCAGGTATGAAACAATTCCTCATTAATAGTACTAATAAATGGTACCACGGTACCAATATGGTTCCATTTGAAAAAATTGAGTTTTACCCCAAAAACGATTACGATGAACTTTATTTGCTCATAAAAAACGCAATTTAGTATTTTTGACGGGATTTCGATTTTTCTAGTATTAGACGGGTTAATTGGAATAAATCGGAACCATCGTGGCACACTCAAATAGAGAAATAACAATTAGATTATAAAAAATTTCGACATTTGAAATGTCATTTACCTATGAGGTATCATTGGATTCAGAAAATTATGCAGATTTCAGAAATGTAATAATATACAGGGTGTTCTGTTTAAAAACTGAAAGTTGGTATTACTTCCGGCAAAACCGGAAGTGAAAAAAAATCATTTAAGTAGAGTAAATATGAGAGAGCTTTTGGAATCAAGGTCAAAACCTATGAGAGAGCTTTTGGATTCAAAGTCAAAACCCATGAGAGAGCAATGGGAGGTATACGTCAGCAGAAAGTGCACGTGTCAGGTATCAGATTACATTTGATAACATCCGGTCAACGAAATTTGATACGGGTTCAATGACCTATTTCAATAAGTGTACGTGTCGGATATCAAATTACTTTGAATTTGCTGATGCATATTTCCGGTAGGAGAAATCTGAGATGGGTTCAATGACCTATTTCAATAAGTGCACGTGTTGGATATCAAATAACTTGGAATTTGCTGACGTCACGTTACAGACCAGTCCCGACAAGTAGGAGAAATCTGAGATGGGTTCAATGACCTAATTCAATAAGTGCACGTGTCAGGTATCAGATTACATTTGATAACATCCGGTCAACGAAATTTGATACGGGTTCGATGACCTATTTCAATAAGTGTACGTGTAGGATATCAAATTACTTTGAATTTGCTGATGCATATTTCCGGTAGGCGAAATTTGAGATGTGTTCAATGACCTATTTCAATAAGTGCACGTGTTGGATATCAAATTACTTACTTGGAATTCGCTGACGCCATAGTTCCGGCAGGCAAAATTTGATACGGGTTCAATGACCTATTTCAATAAGTGCACGTGTCAGATATCAAATTACCTGGAATTCTCTGACGCAACGTTACAGACAAGTCTCGACAGGTACGAGAAACCTGAGATGGGTTCAAGACCTATTTCAATAAGTGCACGTGTTGGGTATCAGATTACCTGGAATTTGATGACGTCATAGCTCCGGTGAACAAAATTTGATACGGGTTCAATGACCTATTTCAATAAGTGCACGTGTTAGGTATCAAATTACCTGGAATTTCCTGACGCCACGTTACAGACAAGTCTCGATAAGTAAGAGAAATCTGAGATGGGTTCAATGACCTATTTCAATAAGTGAACGTGTCAGATATCAGATTACCTGGAATTTGTTGACGTCACATTACAGACAAGTCCCGACAAGTACGAGGAACTTGAAACGGGTTCAATTCGTGAGTTCACGTGTTCGAGTGTCAGTGAATTCGTGTATTTGTTTGTGATCATGTGTTCTTGTGTTCCAACCTCAGATACACATAGAGCGCCACAGACAGCTGTTTGATCGCGTGTTCTTATGTTCGTTTGTGTGGCTGTTTGTTCGTTTGTTCGCTCGTTCTTGTGTTCTTGTTTCTACGTGTGTTCAACTGTATGTGTGTTCGTGCTTGTTCGTGTGTTCGCGTCTTCAGGTGTTCGAGTGTTCGTATTTGTTTGTTCGTATGTTCGCGTGTTCAGGTGTTCGTGTGTTCTACTGTCCGTATGTCCGTGTTTGTTCGTGTGTTTTCCTGTTCGCATGTTGGTGTGTGCGTGTGTATGTGTTTGTTCGCGAGTTAGCATGTTCATAAGTTTTGTGTGTGTAGGTGTTTGATCGTATGTTGATGTGTTCTTGTGTTCGACTGTCTGTATGTTCGTGTTTGTTCGTGTGTTCGTATTTTTTCGTGAGTTCGCGTGTGCGAGTGTATGTGAGTTCGTGTATTTGTTAGTGACCATGTGTTTATGAGTTCAAACCTCAGATACACATACACATACAGCTGTTTGTTCGCGTATTCATATGTTTGTGTGTATTTGTTTGTTCGTTTGTTCGCGTGTTCTTGTGTCCTTGTTTCTTCGTGTGTTCAACTGTCTGTGTGTTCGTGCTTGTTCTTGTTTTCGCGTAATCGAGTGTTAGTGTGTTCGAGTGTCTGTGACTTCGTGTATTTGTTGCTGTTCATGTGTTTCTGTGTTCTAGTCGCAGATGGTCATAGAGCGCCACAGGCAGCCTCAAATAACCACGGATAACCTCAGATCCCCACAGCTAGCCACTGCTACAACAGAAAGCCACAGTTAGCGATGAATAGCCACAACTCAGTTCTGCTGGCCACTGCTACACACAGAAAGCCACAGATAACCAATGATAACCTCAGATCTTCACAGCTAGCCACTACTAACCACAGAAAGCCACAGATAGTCACGGATAGCCACATATGACGATGAATAGGCACAACTCATTTCTTCACAGATAACAACCCGTATTGACTTTTTCTAACCTTTCTGCTACCAGAATTATGGCGTCAACGAATTTCAGGTAATATGATATGCGACACGTACATTCATCAACCTTCAAATAGAACATTGAACCCATCTAGGATTTCCCCGTCTAGATGAATTTGTAACCGGAAATGTGTGAAATATAATATCGTCCTACTACTCCAGTAAGTATTCTTTTAAATCAAATCGACATTGTCTTCAGCCTTTTGGAGTAATTCATCTCGCTGGTGAAGTATTTCCCACAAACTTGCTTACTCAAGCATAGTACGAGCCTTGTTTAATTGAAACCGATGAATCTCCCACCCATGAAATCTCGCTTCGGGCTCATTTCCACTCATAAGCAATGACATTCAGTTCACTTGAAAATATTCCAAGTCAACTTGATAATATACTTCAGCTTTTTGAAGTTATTCATCTGGTAAAATCTCACTCAAAAACTTTCCTTCTAACACATTGCACGGATCTTATTATGGCAATTAAATTGAAAAATGCTAAAGTCTTCGTCTAAGTTGTCGTTCCTCGAGGCACAGAAACTGAAATCACTTATTATAATGGAAAATGCACAAACTCCTAGTCATAGAGGCTTACCACATTGAAATGATTTACGATATAAACAAAAATGGCCAGAGAATTGGTCCTTGAAGCACACCACATTGTAATAAAAAAATGCCCAGAGAACTGGTCCTTGAGGCTAACCTCATTGAAATTATTCATTATATATAAAAAATACCCCAAGAACTGGTCCTTTAGGTGTACCACAACGAAATTTAAAAAATGGTGGAGGCACGAAAACTTAAATGATTTGTACAATAAAAATGCCTATAAAACTGGTCTTTGAGGCTTACTACATTAAAATAATTTATTATATATATAAAATGCCCAACAAACTGATCCTTGAGGTATAGCACATGGTCATTTGGAGAATGTTGAAGACTCTGTCTATGTGATTTTCCTTGAGGCACAAAAACTGAAATAACTTATAATAGAAAAATGTCCGGAGAACTGGTCCTTGAAGTACATTACATTAGAATAGCTTGTAATAGAAAAATGCCCAGAGAACTGGTCCTTGAGAGTTACCTCATCGAAATAATTTATTATATATAAAAAACGCTCCAAGAACTGGTCCTTGAGGTATACCACAACAAAGTTTGAAAAATGGTGGTCTATGTGATTGTTCTTTGAGGCACGAAAACTGAAATAATTTGTAAAAGGAAAATGCCTAAGAAACTGGACCTTGAGGCTTACCACATTAAAATAATTTATTATAAATATATATAACAATAACAAAAACAACAATCTATAAAATGCCCAACGAACAGGTCCTTGAGGAATAGCACATCGTAATTTGGAAAATGTTAAAGTCTCTGTCTATGTGATTGTTCCTTGAGGCACAAAAACTGAAATAACTTGTAATAGAAAAATATCCAGAGAACTGGACCTTGAAGTACATTACATTAGAATAGCTTGTAATAGAAAAATGCCCAGAGAACTGGTCCTTGAGGCTTACCTCATCGAAATAATTTATTATATATAAAAATGTCCCAAGAACTGGTCCTTGGGGTGTACCACAATGAAATTTGAGAATTGGTGAAAGCGTTGTCTATGCTATTGCTCTTTGAGGCACAAAAACTTAAATAATTTGTTGAAGAAAAATGCCTAGAAAACAGGCCCTTGAGGCTTACCACATTAAAATACTTTATTGTATATATAAAGTGCCCTACGAACTGGTCCTTGAGGTAAAGCACTTCGAAATTTGAACAATGTGTAAGTCTCTGTCTATGTGATTGTTCCCTGAGGCACAAAAACTAAAATAACTTGAAATAGAAAAATTTTCAGAGAACTGGCCCTTGAAGCACACTACTTTGGAATAACTTGTGATAGCAAAATGCCCAGTGAACTGGTCCTTGAGGCTTACCTCATTGAAATAATTCATTATGTTTAAAAAATGCCCCAAGAACTGGTCCTTGAGGTGTATCATAATGAAAATTGAAAAATGGCGAAAGCGGTGTCTATGTGATTGTTCTTTGAGGCACAGAAACTGAAATAATTTGTTAAAGAAAAATGCCTAGAAAATTGGTACTTGAGGCTTACCACATTAAAATGATAAAATCCTTGTTTCGCAGCTATTGAGCTTGACACAGATATGCGAAAGGTTGGAATGACTAATCAGCTAGATGTAAATGAAACTACTGAGAGTGGAATATTTCACAATATTTCAAGCATTGGAGTTGATAGGAATAACAGGTGAAGGAATGGAATTGTCACACAGGAGAGAAAATAATGCAAATATTTTTGATAGAGATATTGTTACATGAATGCACACACGTTCGGTAATGGTAAGGTCAACGCATGGGTACTGAAGGATGAGAAGACAGAGCTGGTAGTGTCGATTTCGATTAATCTACCGAGCGTGGAATGATTGACAATAATAAGCCTGAAAACTAAATACTTAAATGGTTTATATCAGAGATTTCCTTCGAATAATACTTTCATTTTCACATCTCTGAACCGTAAGTGAATATTTTTGTGCTTTCATACACTATCAGATATCTCACCAGTACCTAGACAATTGGGCAGATCTCAATTCAACTACTTGAATCGGATTGAATGGTAATACCCCAAGCATATTTCGTCCTTCTTTACGACACCAGAGGTTCTGCAGGGACCACATCTATGCAGGTTTATTTTGTGAGAGTATATTGTGACTTTGAAGGCATTTCACACTTACTTCAAAGATGTAACGGTTGAATAATTCGTGTTCGAAAAAACACCAAACATTTCGAAATTATTAATTTGAATTTCCAAAAGAAATATTGGTGAACGCTGGTTTGATTTTACCTGGAGAAAATGATACAGTCCTATGTCGCATTTGAGAAAATTGAAAGATTTCAGTGTGCCCCGTTTTGCAGATTTTTACAAGATAAAAATATATTTATGAAAAGAATTACATTACCGATACTCCTGTGTCTGATTGATTTGGAAACTCGATTAAAAATGTTTTACTAAATGTCCTATAAATATACTTAAAAAACTCAAATATTGTTTCAAGCAGTGTTATTTTAAAGAGAAATAGATTTTTTTTTGTGTTTTCATCATAATCTTAAAAGAAGACAATGGCTACCTGAAGATGATGGAATTTTCGTTAGCAAGTGTGTATTATTTTCATTGTCAAAGCCCTGAAACACCTAAGGCTATGGCAACTGATGAGGTCCTATGACGGCTTTGGCAAATAGCTGGGACCACAAATTCTTGAAACTGTGGAAAATTTCCTTCATTCTTTCCAGATGTGGATACTAAGTTCCTGTAAAATTGCATCTCAATCAGTGGAGTTGTTTTTCCGTAAATGAGTAACAAATGACTCGCAGTGACAACTATTATTATTATTTATCAAAGCACTGATTATTGGTTGAGTGGAAGAATAGCTCAGCAAAACTCCGACAGGAGAAAAAAGACCATTTATTATTATTATGCTAGCAAATTAACTATATCAATTATAGGTGAACCCGTCAAATTCCACTGTCTTCTCAGTTGCAGTGCCTCTGGATTCACACAGATACATTATTCTTACTCATTTGTTCAGCCCACGTAAGGTCTGGATTCTGGATTACCACTGAGTTTTGTTTACGAACTGAACCACCAAATTTCCAAAAACTTGTACAACCATTTGTCAAAACACCAATATATTTTCAATTTTTGCATTTTTAGTTCCCACTGATTTTCTGGTAGTAAGTGGTTTTTCTCAATCAATAGAAGTCATGTTTTTCATATAGCTAGGCAGAACTCGATTAAACCATCGCTATCCTATGTGTATTTTCAATAATTAAGCCTCGGTATACGTCTGAATATGTCCTGTCCTTCATTTCTCCAGTTACCCTCCTATTTTTATTTTTTTATTTGCTCTTCACCCTGTATCTTGTGCCCACTTCAATATCTTAGATTTGCTATTCGCTCTGTATAAATATATGTAATTAGTCTGTATATTTTATTTTAACTACAACCCCATTACACATTACATTTGCCATTTCACTGTGAATCAACTTCGATGTTTAATTCACCCGGTATAGGTATTTCTAATTAGCAGCAATTCATTTGATCCCAGTTCACCCAGTATATTTTTTATAAGCGGTCTGTTTTATTATCCTACCCCAATCTTAGATGTCAGAAAAAGTCATAAGAAATAAGTAGGTAGGTACTGATAAACTTCCCTAAATATTAAAAAACATTTCACATTTTACTTTCTCAGTAAAGCAATGAGCACGTCATAGCCATTAAAATAATCAGGCTGAATAAAATGCCATTTTCATACCCCAAACATACCAGAAACTATTCGATTTCGATTTGTGAAAACTCGATTTCCAAAAAGCGTTTGAATTTCGCATGATTTCACACTGTACCTACTTTCTGATATATTTTACCAAAAATTATAATTTTATTAGCGAGAATTTCTAATGTTAATGAACTGAATAAACCGTACACCTCCAGACATTATGTCGCCACGTTAGATTCAGTTTCATTTCCGATCGCTCTGTCATGTATATTTGCAATAATAATTATTTGTGAAAATTGATAATCCAGAATTGCATTTTTTACAGTGCGCGCACTGTAAAAAATGCAATTCTGGATTATCAATTTTGATATAAACCATTTAAGTATTTAGTTTTCAGGCTTATTATTGTCAATCATTCCACGCTCGGTAGATTAATCGAAATCGACACTACCAGCTCTGTCTTCCCATCCTTCAGTACCCATGCGTTGACCTTACCATTACCGAACGTGTGTGCATTCATGTAACAATATCTCTATCAAAAATATTTGCATTATTTTCTCTCCTGTGTGACAATTCCATTCCTTCACCTGTTATTCCTATCAACTCCAATGCTTGAAATATTGTGAAATATTCCACTCTCAGTAGTTTCATTTACATCTAGCTGATTAGTCATTCCAACCTTTCGCATATCTGTGTCAAGCTCAATAGCTGCGAAACAAGGATTTTATCATTTTAATGTGGTAAGCCTCAAGTACCAATTTTCTAGGCATTTTTCTTTAACAAATTATTTCAGTTTCTGTGCCTCAAAGAACAATCACATAGACACCGCTTTCGCCATTTTTCAATTTTCATTATGATACACCTCAAGGACCAGTTCTTGGGGCATTTTTTAAACATAATGAATTATTTCAATGGGGTAAGCCTCAAGGACCAGTTCACTGGGCATTTTGCTATCACAAGTTATTCCAAAGTAGTGTGCTTCAAGGGCCAGTTCTCTGAAAATTTTTCTATTTCAAGTTATTTTAGTTTTTGTGCCTCAGGGAACAATCACATAGACAGAGACTTACACATTGTTCAAATTTCGAAGTGCTTTACCTCAAGGACCAGTTCGTAGGGCACTTTATATATACAATAAAGTATTTTAATGTGGTAAGCCTCAAGGGCCTGTTTTCTAGGCATTTTTCTTCAACAAATTATTTAAGTTTTTGTGCCTCAAAGAGCAATAGCATAGACAACGCTTTCACCAATTCTCAAATTTCATTGTGGTACACCCCAAGGACCAGTTCTTGGGACATTTTTATATATAATAAATTATTTCGATGAGGTAAGCCTCAAGGACCAGTTCTCTGGGCATTTTTCTATTACAAGCTATTCTAATGTAATGTACTTCAAGGTCCAGTTCTCTGGATATTTTTCTATTACAAGTTATTTCAGTTTTTGTGCCTCAAGGAACAATCACATAGACAGAGACTTTAACATTTTCCAAATTACGATGTGCTATTCCTCAAGGACCTGTTCGTTGGGCATTTTATAGATTGTTGTTTTTGTTATATATGTTTATAATAAATTATTTTAATGTGGTAAGCCTCAAGGTCCAGTTTCTTAGGCTTTTTCCTTTTACAAATTATTTCAGTTTTCGTGCCTCAAAGAACAATCACACAGACCACCATTTTTCAAACTTTGTTGTGGTATACCTCAAGGACCAGTTCTCAGCGTTTTTTATATATAATAAATTATTTCGATGAGGTAAGTCTTAAGGACCAGTTCTCTGGGCATTTTTCTGTTACAAGCTATTCTAATGTAATGTACTTCAAGGACCAGTTCTCCGGACATTTTTCTATTACAAGTTATTTCAGTTTTTGTGCCTCAAGGAAAATCACATAGACAGAGTCTTCAACATTCTCCAAATGACCATGTGCTATACCTCAAGGATCAGTTCTTGGGGTATTTTTTATATATAATGAATAATTTCAATGAGGTTAGCCTCAAGGACCAGTTCTCTGGGCATTTTTTTATTACAATGTGGTGTGCTTCAAGGACCAATTCTCTGGCCATTTTTGTTTATATCGTAAATCATTTCAATGTGGTAAGCCTCTATGACCAGGAGTTTGTGCATTTTCCATTATAATAAGTGATTTCAGTTTCTGTGCCTCGAGGAACGACAACTTAGACGAAGACTTTAGCATTTTTCAATTTAATTGCCATAATAAGATCCGTGCAATGTGTTAGAAGGAAAGTTTTTGAGTGAGATTTTACCAGATGAATAACTTCAAAAAGCTGAAGTATATTATCAAGTTGACTTGGAATATTTTCAAGTGAACTGAATGTCATTGCTTATGAGTGGAAATGAGCCCGAAGCGAGATTTCATGGGTGGGAGATTCATCGGTTTCAATTAAACAAGGCTCGTACTATGCTTGAGTAAGCAAGTTTGTGGGAAATACTTCTCCAACGAGATGAATTACTCCAAAAGGCTGAAGACAATGTCGATTTGACTTAAAAGAATACTTACTGGAGTAGTAGGACGATATTATATTTCACACATTTCCGGTTACAAATTCATCTAGACGGGGAAATCCTAGATGGGTTCAATGTTCTATTTGAAGGTTGATGAATGTACGTGTCGCATATCATATTACCTGAAATTCGTTGACGCCATAATTCTGGTAGCAGAAAGGTCAGAAAAAGTCAATACGGGTTGTTATCTGTGAAGAAATGAGTTGTGGCTATTCATCGTCATATGTGGCTATCCGTGACTATCTGTGGCTTTCTGTGGTTAGTAGTGGCTAGCTGTGAAGATCTGAGGTTATCATTGGTTATCTGTGGCTTTCTGTGTGTAGCAGTGGCCAGCAGAACTGAGTTGTGGCTATTCATCGCTAACTGTGGCTTTCTGTTGTAGCAGTGGCTAGCTGTGGGGATCTGAGGTTATCCGTGGTTATTTGAGGCTGCCTGTGGCGCTCTATGACCATCTGCGACTAGAACACA
Organism: Chrysolina oricalcia; assembly: GCA_944452925.2. NCBI lineage: Eukaryota > Metazoa > Arthropoda > Insecta > Coleoptera > Chrysomelidae > Chrysolina > Chrysolina oricalcia. The sequence continues at coordinate 37,134,844 of OX101824.2, forward strand.
GAAACACATGAACACCAACAAATACACGAAGTCACAGACACTCGAACACACTAACACTCGATTACGCGAAAACAAGAACAAGCACGAACACACAGACAGTTGAACACACGAAGAAACAAGAACACAAGAACACGCGAACAAACGAACAAACAAATACACACAAACATATGAACACGCGAACAAACAGCTGTATGTGTATGTGTATCTGAGGTTTGAACACATAAACACATGGTCACTAACAAATACACGAACTCACATACACTCGCACACGCGAACTCACGAAAAAATACGAACACACGAACAAACACGAACATACAGACAGTCGAACACAAGAACACATCAACATACGATCAAACACCTACACACACAAAACTTATGAACATGCTAACTCGCGAACAAACACATACACACGCACACACCAACATGCGAACAGGAAAACACACGAACAAACACGGACACACGGACAGTAGAATACACGAACACCTGAACACGCGAACATACGAACAAACAAATACGAACACTCGAACACCTGAAGACGCGAACCCACGAACAAGCACGAACACACAGACAGTTGAACACGCGTAGAAACAAGAACACAAGAACAAGCGAACAAACGAACAAACAGCCACACAAACAAACATAAGAACACGCGATCAAACAGCTGTCTGTGGCGCTCTATGTGTATCTGAGGTTGGAACACAAGAACACATGATCACAAACAAATACATGAACCCACTGACACTCGAACACGTGAACTCACGAATTGACTTGTCTGTAACGTGACGTCAGCAAATTCCAGGTAATTTGATATCTGACACGACTATTCATCAACCTTGAAATAGGTCATTCAACCCGTATTGAATTTTGCTGACCTCTCTGTAACCGAAACCATGGTGTCAGCGAATCCCAGGTACTCTGATGTCTGACACGTGCACTTCATGATATGGAAAGAGGTCATTGGACCCATTTTGGATTTCTTCTACTTGTCGAAACTTGACTATAACCGGAAACGTGGCGTCAGAATATTTCAGGTAATCTGATACCTGACACGTGCACTGTAACCAGAACTGTTGCGTCAGCAAATCCCAAATAGTTTGAAATCTGACCCGTGCATATCATGAACTTGCACTTCATGACCTTGAAAGAGGTCAATGAACCCGTTTTAAGTTTCTCTACTTGTCGGGACTTGTCTGTAATGTGACGTCAACAAATTCCAGGTAATCTGATATCTGACACGTGCACTTATTGAAATAGGTCATTGAACCCATCTCAGATTTCTCTTACTTATCGAGACTTGTCTGTAACGTGGCGTCAGGAAATTGCAGGTAATTTGATAACTAACACGTGCACTTATTGAAATAGGTCATTGAACCCGTATCAAATTTTGTTCACCGGAGCTATGACGTCATCAAATTCCAGGTAATGTGATACCCAACACGTGCACTTATTGAAATAGGTCTTGAACCCATCTCAGGTTTCTCGTACCTGTCGAGACTTGTCTGTAACGTTGCGTCAGAGAATTCCAGGTAATTTGATATCTGACACGTGCACTTATTGAAATAGGTCATTGAACCCGTATCAAATTTTGCCTACCGGAACTATGGCGTCAGCGAATTCCAAGTAAGTAATTTGATATCCAACACGTGCACTTATTGAAATAGGTCATCGAACACATCTCAAATTTCGCCTACCGGAAATATGCATCAGCAAATTCAAAGTAATTTGATATCCTACACGTACACTTATTGAAATAGGTCATTGAACCCGTATCAAATTTCGTTGACCGGATGTTATCAAATGTAATCTGATACCTGACACGTGCACTTATTGAATTAGGTCATTGAACCCATCTCGGATTTCTCCTACTTGTCGGGACTGGTCTGTAACGTGACGTCAGCAAATTCCAAGTTATTTGATATCCAACACGTGCACTTATTGAAATAGGTCATTGAACCCATCTCAGATTTCTCCTACCGGAAATATGCATCAGCAAATTCAAAGTAATTTGATATCCGACACGTACACTTATTGAAATAGGTCATTGAACCCGTATCAAATTTCGTTGACCGGATGTTATCAAATGTAATCTGATACCTGACACGTGCACTTTCTGCTGACGTATACCTCCCATTGCTCTCTCATGGGTTTTGACCTTGAATCCAAAAGCTCTCTCATAGGTTTTGACCTTGATTCCAAAAGCTCTCTCATATTTACTCTACTCATTTATAGGTCAAAAAGTGCCGCTTATTATGCATATGCGATATTTTAAATTTCAATCTATTACCTTCAAAACTAACGAAGATACGGGGGGTGTACCATGATCCTGTTACACCCAGTATAGTTAGGGGTTGGAGGCAACATTTTAAAGTACTTATAAAAATTTTGTTGATTCTTGATTAACTCCTTGAAAAGGGTTACGTACTCCCCTTTCTGGTCTCTCCATTAACCCAATATTTTCTATTTTTACTCAACACCATAAATTTCAAACAACTGTTTTCAAGGAAATCTAAATCCCCTTCGTCACCCATTTTGAATTGAAATTACGGATGCAACGAATCGCAAACAATGTAACAACACAATCGTTTGACAAACGGTCTTACGACATCGCACTGTCATCCTCGGCCAGAAACACGAAAATAAAAAAATTACCAATTGACTATATCTGGAAGCGGAGATCCAATAGGCTCCGCCCACCAGCGACTTTGCTGCGGCATTTGCCGGAGCAAATGAGCCAAAGCTCTATTAAAGAACTGTCGTCTTGGGGCGGCGTTGGCTGGAACGAATCAGAGAGAATATTTCTGATTCTACCCTGACTAGCTCGGCAAGGGTTGGGTTCCTCCGCAAGACGCAAAAAATTTGGATTCATTTTTCCGTATCAAGAGAAATTTCCGAAAAGGAAAAATGAAGAAAAATAAAATTTTTAAATACTTGGTGAAAGTCCTTGAAGAGGAAAAATAATAATATATATTACTAGGTGGATAATCGCTACGCGAATGTCCAGCCTTAATGAAGTAGAATATTTGAATCAATACTTTGAATGTCTTTATAGAAATATAAGCACTTTGGTCATAATTGTTGTAAGGCTTTTACATCGTCCCTCCTGTAATTTTATACGAATTCTTTCAATTTGTACTGAAAAGCACAGTTTGTTTCGAAGGCAGCTACAGTACAGGATGGGAGGAGATGCTTGAAAGAGAACCGGGACGTTAGCCCGGGTATTATTAAAATGAATAACAATCGTCAATCAAAATGCCATACCTGTTACATCCGAACGTTAGTCAGAAACGGAATTAAGAGAAATTCAACAAATAAAACAAGATAATTCTAGCGCCTCAGGACGTTAGCCTTTTTGGCACTAGAAGTTCTCCAAAACTGCCACTAAAACCACGAATATAATTGTTTGTAAACAACCAAAACAACTAAGATTGTTTGTTTATTCTAGAAAGTCCAGAGCACTAATGTTTGTGCAAAAATAAGAAGCAGTAGCTTAGCGTATAAGCTACTGTTCTTCAGAATAAAATTTTATGATTTCGGAAAGTTTCACTGTATAGTCGATTTTTCTAAAATTTCGAACATTTCACAATGGTTTTTGTCTTATCGATAGTCAGCTTTTCAGCTGTGGTCTTCTCTGCAGTGGGCCCAATGCCCGAAGTTTCGAAGCGGGTATAGACTAGATGTTGAAATAATACAAACGATCGTTTGGTACTACTCCCTCGCCTTCTCAGGTGCTGATGTTGCCAATTTGCCTGCTGCAGATTTCTCTGATATAACCAGTTGGTCAGGATTCTCCCAGAAACAGTAAATGCTCGGAGTATATCGTCAGCCAGATAGCCGAAACTATTCGTATTGGATACACTCGGAGGGAATTCTAATACTCGATTAGGATTCGAAACAGGTCCCTAAGTTGTAATCAACTATAGGGAAATGAACACACGATCATAAGCTCTTCTGATTATCACTTGAAATATTCGGTACACTCATTTGCAAACTACAGCGAAGCGTTCAATAAGCAGAACAGAAATTAACTGATTTCGCTTCGCGAAATTTCTTCCTTTATAGAAAGACGTCCCGCGGTCGCGGGGCGTGGCCTAACGGAAAATTTCGCGGAGATATACTCTCCGACATGAATTTGTTGTGCACTTCATTTCTGTATTTACTGACCACTTAGGTTTGTATATCACCTGAAATAACATCCGTTATTGCGGAAGGACAACAGAACGCGAGACGACTCGAAACTTCAGTCATCCGGGTGCCACAAGAGCGCCCGGGTAGTGTTCTGCTCGGGTAGTGATACTCGGATGGCTCACCCGAGCTTTTCTGCACGGCTACGATATCTATTCTCAATTTACGGTTATCTACGACGATGGTTTCCAATAGTAATTCTGGCAAGGTTGTAGCTTCCTTAGAATTATACAGCCTGGCATAGGCGTATAAGACGTCGTTGGTGAACACCAATAATTTTAAAAAAGAATTTGTACTGTTTCTGACTGATCCAGTAAGAAGAGTTACGAAGTTGCTGGATTTGCGACGATTCTGTGCTCGGAGCGTAGCCAGCCGGATGAGGTGGATACCTCCGATTTCCATACCTCCGTACACACGCATTTAATTGTCATGGCGCCCAACGTGGGGCTCAGCAAACTAGAAGTTTTGTGTTGCACTTCAGTGGAAGGCAGGGCCCCGAAAATTCCAGTAACCCGGACTTGGAAGCACTTTTCGGAAAGTTTTCTTGGATGCACCTTTGAGACGATTCTGAAGCGAGTTATGCCAGTAGAACTGAGGATGCCCAATTGCTTCGTGGGTTCGATGTTCATCGTATTCCCGCAGCAAGCCAGTTGTTCCCATGTCTAGTGCTGGAGTAATTCGACACAACGGATGTTCCTCACCAACGGCTGGTTGTCCTTAGCCAGTGGGCAATGGCGAAGTAAGTATGTAGCACCTCTGCAGAAGCTGGATAATGAGCGTATGTGGAAATAGGTAACATCCCGTTACATAAAAGTTTCGTAAAGGAGTATCCTGGAATCCCTACGATGAGTTGAAAACTTTATACCATCTACGAGTTTGAACAGCCGGGAGCAGTACTGAATATTTTTGATATTCTTTTAATTTTGTTTTAATCATACCTCTTCTTTTTAGAATACATTTTTTTTTCAGCTAATTGTTTAAAAAAATAAAGGCCAAAAGCCCAAGAAAAAAGAAAGGTTCTTTTTAGGACATACCAACGGCGTTTCATCCCTATGCCAAGCGATTCCTTGAAAGGGGGAGTATCATCCTCGACCAGAAATACGAAATTAAAAATTTTATCAATTGAATATATCTGGGAGCGGAGATCCAATAGGCTACACCCATCAGCGGCTTTGCTTCGGCATTGGCCGGAGCAAATGTGCCAAAGCTCTATTAGAGAAACTCGAAACTTCAGTCGTCCGGGTGCCACAAGAGAGCCCGGACAGTGTTCTGCTCGGGTAGTGGTACTCGGATGGCTCACCCGAGCTTTTCTGCTAATTTTAGCTTCGATATCTATTCTCAATTTACGGTTATCTACGACGATGGTTTCCAATAGTATTTCTGGCCAGGTTGTAGCTTCCTTAGAATTCTACAGCCTGGCATAGGCGTATGAGACGCCGTTGGGAAACACCAACAATTAAAAAAAAAATCGTACTTTTCCTGACTGATCCAGTAAGAAGAGTTGTTGGATTTGCGACGATGCTGTGCTCGGAGCGTAGCCAGCCGGATGAGGTGGATACCCCGATTTCCGTACCTCCGTGTACACGCATTTAATTGTCAGCACGACCTAAAGATCGTACGTATCTGCATCCAATGTAACCATTCACTTGATAACCGGAATTTATTTCCACTTCCACTTCATTCAATTGAACTACTCCATCGAAAAACATTTGATGTGTTCTTGTGCGTCATTGATTTTTAACATGCGTTGCAGGATGAGCTGTTTGAGGAGTGTAGCTTTTCTAGCAGGCCCTTTGGATTGATAAGTATTTTTCAGATATCGCGCGAAGAAGCTCAACCCTTCATTTGCTTCAACTCGTCCATGTTTTCAACTCCTTTTTAGATACATTATCAGTCACCACCAGTTTTGGTTTTGGACAATCTCCACTGACGTACGCCCTTGCGTTGTTTTTTCAACAGCAAAGCCTCCATCTGCATTTTCCATGTATCATAATTTTACTTACTGAGAGGTTCAATTCAAGATATACTTGAAAGACTTATATTCAAGAGTAGTAATGACACAAAAGCAATGGAAAAAATTTGCGAATTTCTGGAATTCCTATGCCCATAACCGGAAATCTCTGGTCAACAGAAACAAAATCATCAACAACGTTTCATTGAAAAAGCACCATAACGTAAAAACAAAATTCTGAAATAAATATAAAACTTGATGAATTCTTTGATCAAAACTAAATATCCTTTAAGGTTCATATAAAGTCAAATATTTCGCGTTTCTGAACTGTACACAGAGAGAAAAGACTGCAGCAGGTTCATGCACAACGTTGTGTAAGACACAGTTGTGTAGATATTTTACACAATTGTCCATTCTTTCATCATACGCGTTTTGTGAAATTCAATAAATATTTGTGCAAGTCAATTTGTATAGTATTCATGCACTTCCACATTGCCTAAAAATACACAAAAATATGCACATCTACCATAACACAATTTATATGGAAAACATCTACAACGCATTGAACTCATCTTACACCCGTTGTGTACTTTCTATTTGATATGCACAAATTGTATACTATTTCAAAACATTTGTGTAATTTGCCACAACTTGACCAAGGCGTTGTCTCACCCAACTAAATACGCATGCGCGGCACTCCATCATTGTTTGATTGTTTTATGCTGATCGAAGGGCGAAGTTGGTTAAGTGTACTTACCTATTATTTATTACTTGCTCATGTGTATGTGGTTTTGTGTCAAATGGAAGTGTTAGACATATTTGCAAACTGATACCAATATTTGAAGGTTGGTATTGTTATTATTTTTTGTTATCACATGAAACCTACAAACTGACTCATTTTCATCATTTTTAACGGTTTGAAAGGTGCATTCTCGTACCTACTTCCTACTTGAATAAATATAGTTTGACACGAAGAATACTTTAAACTTTATTATCATTCAATGTGTTCCAAAATAACAACATGAATGGTTCATTTGTGTTATGTTATGTTTGATATTTTGTGTTTCTGTTATTTTATTTGTAATTAGAGTTTATAGTTCAGTTATTTTTGTTATTAGTTCTTTGTGATGAAATAAACATTATTTGAATGACATTTAAATTTATTTCAACCTTCTGGAAAATGAAGCTTATAATGTCTGAACAGAATAAGACATGAAAAAGCGAGAAGGTTTAAACTGATGCTTATTCTTCACTTATTCCAGTTGGATGTTATGTACCTCAAGTGTATCCTTTCTTAAAATTTTAAATGGTACCTATAAAAATTGGCCTTGCTTTGTACACAAATATGTACAATATAACTACACAATTCATGTATGCGAAGAACACAAATTTTTGACATTTTTTGCATCCTATATTTAAAATACCCACACAATTTGTACAAACTAGGTACACAAATTGTTGCCATTCATTACAATTCATGCATAAACAGTACACAAGTTGTTGACATTCGTTACACAACATACCGATTAAGTTTGCATATTTTGTGTATGAAATTAAAACAAAACTATTCAGAATAATACAACACTGTAGTGTATCGTGTAAACACAATATCTCTGATACAATATTATAGAAAAAATGAACAAATTGGTGCTGTCAACTTTTTAGAAACAAATTGTGCTAAAATGATTCACAATTGTGTAGAAATCATACATTTATTTCTCTCTGTGTAAGATGGCACTGACAAGATATATTTTTCATACGATAGTTACAGCGATCTTTTATGATATTTCCAAATAAAATAACAGTTTTCTGCAACGGTCAGCCCTACTGCTAATGCATTGTTGCCAAATCTCAACATTATTCGGAGTACTGCGAAATAGCTCACAGGATAATAAATTATTATCTGGTGTTAGTTGTGGTAATGTGGTTCAATGCATTATGTAGCTATATAACGGATAGCCGGATTACTAGTAATAATAATAATTATTACAATTCTTGTTCGTTGTGGAGATGATTTTGTGATTTCTTTCTATTCAATAATGACATATTTATTTACTGTATTATCTACATTAGAGATAAAGAATATAAATAATATGTATGAGGAGAAGGGTAGTCTTGACTGACTAGTTAAGGAAAAATGCGGATGACTACATCCTCAATACAGTCAAAATACTGAGCTGTTTAAAAGAATACTCTTTGTTACTTGGTCGAGCTTTCGGAAATGTTTATTTTGTTCATCTAGACATTAAACATGAGGTTTATAGTAAAAAGTCAACATAAGAAGTCATGATTGATGATGGTGGAAAACATCTAATTCCTTTCTTAATCATATTATAATTATTACGGTTCAAACTTTCCTATTATATTTTTTGAAACTTGCACATATAACTCAGTATAGGGTGTTGAGTTTGAACAATGAGGTCTCCATCCAAGACAAATCTGAGGGCGCTCGCAACCAATTTTCTGAAATTTGTTGACAGAACACAGCAAGGGACATTGCAACCGAATAATGAGGCCCCCGAGGCCTGCATCCAACCAAAACCGGAAGCACTGCACCTTTCACCAAATTCACGGACAATACTCTTTTTTCTTTTCTTTTCTTATCTTTTCCATCTCTTCGTATAGGCTTATTTTGTTCAGTGATCTACAAAATATATCAGTTTTGCAGTGTCTCCGTTTTTGTGAAAGTAGACTTCGCGAGCCTCATTACTGTTGATTAGCGACCTCTACAGAGCCTTGTCAGTGAATTCAGTGATACTAAGAGGGCCTCTAGTTTTTTGTTGAGTGGAAATCTCGGGAAAATAATTTATCGAGATCCGTTGAGTCCTTTCTATGAATTTGGTGGAATTCACAGTGCCTCCATAATTTTGTTGAGTGGAGACCTCGGGGACCTCGTTTTTCGAATACTGTGGGCCTCTGCTGAGTCCTGTCTACGAATTTGGTTGAATTTGTAGTGTCTTCGCTCTTTTGTTGGCTGGAGACCTCGGTGACCTTGTTATTCGAATTCAGAGGCCTCTGCTGAGTCTGTGAATTTGGTAAGAGTTGCAGTGCGTCTGGGTTTTGTTGGGTGGAGACTTCATTATTCGAATTCAGTGTTCCTTGCTGTGTCCTGTCTGAAAATTTCAGGAAATTTGCATCGCCCTCAGATTTGTATTGGGTGGAGGCCTCGTTTTTCGAACTTAACCCCCGTCTTCAAGTTTCGGAAAATTTCTTCAGTTTTGTAATGGATGTACTACACAACATTTTTCAGAAACAGTGATGTATTTTCCTTGTCTGCAAATTTCGATTGTTTTGCAGAATATCCAGGCTTACCATGGATAGAGACCTCTAAAAGGGGTTTTTTTTTCAATCGTTTTCAGTGTTTTCAAAGGTGAGGACCATTTCCTTTAAAGCTGGTTCATTCTTCTTCTTAGATTCTGGTTTATTGATGATGCCTTTGCCGGTTTTTCTGTCGGAGGAGATCTTTGGAATCTTTGGTATTGCCCCTTTTTTCCGGTTCACCTGTATATTATTTATTGTATTCATTACGTTTGTTTTTCTGATATTCGGGGTTGCAGTGCCCATGGGTTTGTTATAGATATAGTCAATCCGTCCTTGATCTTGCTTAGATTAGATTTGCTTTTACCAACAATATTGTTGGTAAAATTCAAAAAGATCAGCTAATATGAACAACTCACTATAATTTATTTTTATCAATATTTCTCAAATTTGTAAGCTGAACTCCGCCTATTATGCCGTTATTTTTTATGTATATAATTTAATGTCATTTAGAAACCACTGGAATGGACAATAAAGACGCTATTATGATTATTATTATTATTTTTCAATTCTGTTTTGCGTCCTGCTTTATTTTCAAAACTGATATTATAATTCGCAAAACATAAAACTTATTACTTACATACTTCTTCAATGGTGTCCAAGGACTTCAAGGCTTTAGGCGGACTAATTCAACATCCAACTGATAAACTGACAAACCTCTGTCGAAGTAACTTTCATTTTCCAAAATTTAAACAAATTACATCGGTTAGGTACCGCTGTCTAGAACTATTGGCAACGCTGTACAGTAAATATGAGAGTGACAATAATTCTGTGCAATACCTTCTGAACAGTAGCAGAACTATTTTCGTCTTTTCGTTCATGATTTTATGTTTGAAAAATAGTATGAATAGTACCTGAATGTTCAGTCTTCTAAATTTCATATAAATATCACTTGCAAAAACGATTCTCCTCAACTGTCATTGATTTTATAACAATATTTTCAGAATTTTTTTAAATTGTGAGCGAACGTGAAAATTCTGAAAAAAATCGTGATAATCTTTTACTTTGACATTGATATGACATGATATTTGAAATGGAATCTGGTTTTTGGAAAAACTTGAAAAACCTCTAGAAATTAGGTTTTTATTTTTTCCCCGAAAACTGTTCATCGGATTTTCTTTTACATCTCTCCAATTATTCTCTACTCTAATATTTTTCAGAATTTTTAAACTTGCAGTTAATTTTTTCATGGGTTTATATGAACCTTAATAAGACGCACATAATTAATCGTTCATGAACGACCATATTATATATGCTTATAAATTCAGTGAATGTTATGTGGAACCACCTTGGGCACTTATCGCATCCTCGAGTTTTCTTTTCCTCATCTTCATCGTCACTGATTGGGTCATCTCCACAGCAGAGTACAACAAATTTTCTGTTCTAGTAGGAGTATCATTGGCCACGATTATAAGTACCTTGAGCGAATTTGATATTCTGACCAAGTCGACCATCCCAAATAAGGAAATAAGTTACTGTCTATTTACACCTAGTTCAGTAAAATCGTCTCCAGTGGGTACATGTATCAGGAAAAAAATACAGTAGTTTGTTTTTCACTCGGTATATATGTTTTCTGGGGTGCTGAATATGAATTTCAAGTTTGCTTCTTCCCACGGATATGGCTTCACAACGGAAATCGGAAATATCCTTCAAATTTTTAACATTTTTTCAGTTTTTGGCCAAAAAGTCATAAAACTTCACAATTTCCAAGGTAGACCACTCCATACAAAAACGAAGTACAATAAATTTTCTACAAAAAGCGTCCCTCAAACCAATTTTTGGTTGAACGGTTTGGCCGCTAGATTCCGCTGAATAATGGCCAACATTTCCTACTTTGTGGAAAATCCAGTTTACTCGTTAGTTTTTCGCTTGTAACTCAAAAACCATGTTTGTTATTGCAAAAAACTTAGATTAAGATAGAACTACATTGAATTCCCTTCAAATTGTACAGCATAATTACTTGTTTTGGTCAAACCGTGTAACAACTAGAGCGCGTTGAAATTTTATATCATAGCCATATCCCTTCAGCCAAAATTTAGCCGAGACTTTCAATATTCATTTTTGGTCTCCATAATTACTACATATAAATGATATCCACTTTGTGTCCAAAGCATGAATGGGTATTAAGACACAGAAAAGTTGCATGCAAAGTTTCACGAAATCAATTTCCATAATTATTTTAAACATCAATACTTAGCTGACCGAAAAAAATGTTATGGACAGTTACCGTCTACAACGCTTAACGGTTGAAGGCCCTGGTTGCTCTTCTGGAAAATGAGAGGGAAATTAGTAGCAATGATACTATAGGATGAATAGTTTCATTTTTTTAGTATGAATGTAGTGAATTCAATACTGTATACCCAACTAGAAACACAGGATTGCGTGAAGCTGGGGTTAACTTGTTATGTTTCGCTTGATAGTTTGGAGGTATCTCAACCCCACACAAAAAGTAATTATTTTTTAAATCAAATAAGGGTTTGCATGATCGAAGTTCGTGACCCTGACTGTATCTACCCTCCTCAGCCCCCTTGCTGGCAGCAACAATACACGTCTCTCTCACATATTGCTTCCTACATCTATCATGCACTTCGATTGAGGATACCCTCTTGAATGAAATGACCTTACCATCCGGTCTTCTCAAACTAGCTTCAACGAATGACTTCAACCCTTTTTCTTTCACCAATGCCTTCGGGTTTCCATCTGTCAACACTTGATCACAAATAGCACAATTTGTATCGGACATAGCTACTTATTCTCTCTTATAACTGTATGACAATACTGACGTTTAATGTTTTTAACAAAACACGCTCGGAAATTCGACATCGAGAGACCACTTCTAATTTATTTTTTATACTAGATCACCTTTCGAAATTTTACTAAATTCCGAAGATCATAAAAATGTTAGGTCATATATCTGTACCTTGAAAGAAAAAGGGCCAAGGTCCAATTTCGCCGTTTCGAGAAAAAAGATTGCTTTCGAGAAAAAAGAGTGCAAAGATTTTCGGTATAGTATCATGCTCGTCTTGAAGAACTGTATGACATTACATGAGTCTGAGTCTTCCTTACACTTATTCTTCTAAATCATTTTAAAAATGATTGAATATATATTAGCTGTTTTCTTGATTGGACATGGCCGTGAGGAATATATTCCTCAATAGAACTTTGGCAGTAAGGAATACATCGTTCAAGAGGACATTGGCCATTTTATTACGCAAGAATGGACATTAGCCTTCAATAATAAATTATTTTTGCTCATTGGAGATACCTAGGAATTGTTTTCTACCATTTTTCCATTTTTCCACGTGAAAATTGAAATATATCAAGGATATTGGGCCAAATAACTCAATTCTGCATGATATGAACATAGGTCCTTTTTCTTCTAAGGTACAGATATAACTTCTCTTTTATTGCGTGTTATAAAGACCAAATAAACAGTTCATATTGAATAGATAGTGATGGTATTGGTCTATACTGAATTTTTCATGAAGGGCTACGGTTCCGCATAACATGATATAAAATTAGAATGCGCTCTAGTGGCTACACGGTTTGGCCAAAATAAGAGATTATGGTGTGCATTTTGTTGAAAACTAAAAGTCATATGAGCAGAAGCTAAGCATTCTCGTAGTTACAAGCATAGTTTTCAAGTAACAAATCAAAAACTAACGAGAAAACTGGGTTATTCACAAAGTAGGAAATTTTGGCTATTTTTCAGCGCATTCTCGCGGCCAAACCGTTCAACCGAAAAATACATTTAAGGGGTGTTTTTGTAGTAAATTTTCGTTATGAAGCCATATTCGAGGGAACTAGTAGAGTTGAAATTTGAATTCAGCACCCCAAATAACATATAGAGCGAATGAGAAAGCAACCACCATATTTTTCTCCTGGCCATTACACCGAAAATTTTCTGTTTTTTTCGGTTTTCCTCCGTTACTAATGATCCAATCGGGACGTGAAATATTTCTTTATGTTTTTATTTCAATTATCTACAATTCCATTGGAGCAACCAGATTGCTTTATCAGTTTTCATTTCATTAGCAAAACAATAATAAAAAACACAGTTTTTGTTATTTAAATGTTTATTACAAATTGATAAATGACAGTTGCGAGTCGGAAACATAACAGAATATAACAACGGACTGTCTTCCATGTGATGGCACAGTCCGTTTTCTACTAGTATTTTTGTTAGAAAAAAATGCTCTATTGATTGGCCTATATGATAATAATTCAACTACGTTATCGTCTCTCCTACAATTGTTGTATACCACAGGTTTCGAAGGTCACATAGAAGTGTAGGAAGTTCTCATTTATCTAATATTTATTGTCCCCGTTAGCAGAAAGCAGTACGAATTCCTAAATTCTTTCATGTCAATTCAAATAGGAATAATTTGTTCATTTTAAACCACACAATTCGGCATCATAAAAGCCCCCTAACTGTATTGTATGAGTTAACAACCCACAATAATTTGAATAAGGACTACCGCCAAATTAAGCTCATTGTCGGAGACATTTAAAAATTAGAGTATTATACAAACTCTCATCCTACGATATTAATGCGGGTAAATAGTGTGAACTGAAAATTTGCAGAAAATTTCAGTAGTTGAGTGATCCGACAATAATGATCAGTGGCGGCCCTAGCAAAAATATAAGGTGATGCGAGATCTCATATCGAAAACGTTGGTGCTTCGTTTTCATTTACCTACTATGACGCACCCCCCAAGACGGCGCCCGGTGCGGTCAGATCGCTCACAGCCCTAGGGCTGCCACTGGTAATGAATGATATTAAATGAAACTGGGGCAAACTGAATAAAAATTAGCAGTTATACAGGCTGATTCACGGTGGATGGCACATTAGACGTTTCTGGTGAACCAGACAACGGATCACTTTGAAAATTTAATGGAGGGCATATTCGGACATTCTCTAGCCAAATAAAATATTTTCGACAATGCGGAGTTGCCGCTTCTATTAGAAAGCAGTAGCAACTTTGATTTTTCAAATGGAACACTCTGTATATAATATTATTTTTGGAATCTCCAACAATTGCCCGACAACTTTTCTTGATATTTCCCTATACCTATCTGTTACCGTTTTCGAAATAAAAATTAATTTCAATTTTTTTAAGAAGTACTATGATATCGAAATTTGGTTTGGAGTTAGGTGATACTTGGACACTTCCCACACGTCAGCCTAATCTCCGTTACTTCAATACAGGGTGGTAAAAAAATACAGTTCTTTCGTTTGCTTGAAAAAGTTGCTGAAATTTGATTATTTTAAATGGAACACCCTGTATATTATTGAAAATTCGGAAAGCTGCTGAAATTTGCTTCCTTTCTATGTATATCATACCTATACCTAACTAGTCAAGTTTCGGACTTATGAGCATTTATTTGTGAAAATGTCCCTTCAGAATGGTATTTCCATTCGGTATTTGGTAAGCAGGCCATGATTACTATTTGACAGTAGCGTTGTGAAATTCTCCTAATAATATCGACATTTTCGTCACTTCAGAAGTTGCAAATACCTTCAAAACGATGGAACAAAACTATTCAAACGAAGTTCTTATGAATTTGTTTATTATTTTTGGACAGTGTGATAAAATTATCAGCAGAACATGTAGAAAGTTCACTGAAATGTATCCGAATCTACCGCCAATGAACCTCAAGAAATTTATACGAATTCAGAACAATTTCAATGCATTTGGATCAACTTTAAAAGCACCAAGAAACTTGCCTCGACCCGTAACTTCTGAAGACAACCAGATTAATGTCTTAGCATATTTTCACGCATTTCCCGAGTCATCGATAAGAAGTGCTGAAGAAGATTTGGGTATAAAATATTCATCGGTTCAAAGAATCTTGCGAAGACATAAAATGCATGATTATAAATTCACCAAAATTCAAGCAATGAAGCCTCAAGACCCTCAACAGAGAATAGAATTTTGTGAAATGTTGTTGACACGCATTCAAGAAGATCCACTTTTTTTAAATGAAATTATTTGGACTGATGAATCGAAATTTTCGAGAGAAGGGATTTTCAATAGAAAAAATCGTCATTATTGGTCCAGTGAAAATCCTCACGTCACAAAAGAAGCCGGATTTCAAGAAAAATTTTGTTTTAATGTCTTCTGCATGTTGATGGACAACAAATTGAGGTACGTGATATACGAGGAGTCATTAACATCCAGAAGCTACCTGAATATTTTGGAGAATACTGTAGAGAGTTTCGTGGATAATCTGCCACTCGAAGAATATCGAAACTGTTGGTACCAACTAGACGGAGCTCCTGCACATTGCACAAGAGAAGTGAGCGCAGAACTGGAAAGACTTTTTGACGATCGGTGGATAAGGCGCTTGGGACCATGGAATTGGCCAGCGAGATCACCCGATCTTAATCCATTAGATTTTTATTTGTGGGGAATGTTTAAAGAAAAAGTTTACAAAATACCCGTGCGTTCGAGAGATGAAGTGTTAGAAAGGATTGCCCAAACATTTGAAGATTTGGATCCCAATGAAATCAGATCTGCCACCACGAAAGCAGTCAACACTCGCATTTTAAAGTGCTTCGAACATATTTTGAAATATTCCACATGATTGTTTTACTTTTTTATAATTATTCATATCAATATTTCCAATTTCAAGTTTCTTGGTGCTTTTTTAAAGTTTATCCAAACATATTGAAATTGTTCTGAATTCGTATAAATTTCTTGAGGTTCATTGGAGGTAGATTCGGATACATTTCATTGAACTTTATACATGTTCTGCTGATAATTTTGTCACACTGTCCAAAAATAATAAACAAATTCATAAGAACTTCGTTTGAATAGATTTGTTCCATCGTTTTGAAGGTATTTGCAACTTCTGAAGTGACGAAAATGACGATATTATTAGGAGAATGTCACAACGCTACTGTCAAATAGTAATCATGGGCTGCTTACCAAATACCGAATGGAAATACCATTCTGAAGGGACATTTTCACAAATAAATGCTCATAAATCCGAAACTTGACTTGTTAGGTATTGGTATGATATACATAGAAAGAAAGCAAATTTCAGCAGCTTTCCGAATTTTTAATGATATACAGGGTGTTCCATTTAAAATAATCAAATTTCAGCAACTTTTTCAAGCAAACGAAAAAACTGTATTTTTTTACCACCCTGTATTGAAGTAACGGAGATTAGGCTGACGTGTGGGAAGTGTCCAAGTATCACCTAACTCCAAACCAAATTTCGATATCATAGTACTTCTTAACTAAAAGATATCGGCATTTTTAGAAGTCATGATTTTCGAAGAAAAAAATTGAAATAAATTTTTATTTCGAAAACGGTAACAGATAGGTATAGGGAAATATCAAGAAAAGTTGTCGGGCAATTGTTGGAGATTCCAAAAATGATATTATATACAGAGTGTTCCATTTGAAAAATCAAAGTTGCTACTGCTTTCTAATAGAAGCGGCAACACCGCATTGTCGAAAATATTTTAGTTGGCTATAAATATCCGAATATGCCCTCCATTAATTTTCAGAGTGATCGGTTGTCTGATTCACCAGAAACGTCTAATGTGCCATCCACCGTGAATCAGCCTGTATACTATGAAATGTTTATTTTTGCTCCCGTACTATCCTTATGGAAAATGGCTTTTTGTTAAATTCCCTGAATCTTTGGTATGTTGAAGATTTTGACTTCCTTGGCAAAAGTGTCCATGGGCACAAAAAATCGGCAGACTAGTTTTCGAGATACAGGGTGTCA
This sequence comes from Chrysolina oricalcia, assembly GCA_944452925.2. Lineage (NCBI taxonomy): Eukaryota > Metazoa > Arthropoda > Insecta > Coleoptera > Chrysomelidae > Chrysolina > Chrysolina oricalcia. The sequence goes on from OX101824.2 coordinate 37,152,038, forward strand.
AAGATGAAAAGTGAAGCTTTCTGCTCAGAATTTTTAACTATTCCGAGAATTGACCAAACGACTATATATTCTAGGAATATCATGCCTCAATGATGGTACAATTTCACCTTGTTCTCGTTTCTATTACACTTTTTCTTTCTGTGCTCTACAACAGGGTGAACAAAGAAAAATCCAATTCGATCAATTTTAAACCAACCAGTGATAGTTCTCTGATAAAAATTAAAGATTCAATTTAGCCTTAATGAACTCTTTCAATCTTGGTCGAAGTTAACTGACACTATGTTCTTTTATACAGGGTGGTTCGGAAATAGGGATACTTCAGCCCCTCGTTTTTTTAGTTCGGATAGGGGAGAGCATATATATAAATCAAACATGCTTCAGTGTAGGGAACGTCGCATAGTTATTCCATGTCTACAGGGTGAGTAAGAAGAAACGGTCCAAGATTTTTACAAAACTACAATTTTTTTCAATGAATTTGATGATTTTTTTACATAATGTACGGTTTGAGGAGACCAATATATTCAGCCCTATGCTGTATCACTTCCATTATGTTTAGCGGTCAGACGTTATCCCGACTTAATGGTACTTTTCCATTAATTTGGTATAACGTCTGACCGCTAAACACGACGGAAGTGACATAGCATAGGGCTGATTGTCATCAATATCAGCATATAGGTCTCTGGGTTCATTTGTCGAGTATATACTTTTGAATGTACGGATTCTTTGGATACCCCATATATTCCATCGAAGACCAAAATGGGCTATTTTAGTACCTATTCCAATCATGCAATACCTTATATACAAGGTTCATTTTCCATCGATGTCTCTATTTGGATTAATTGTCGATGCTGCTCATAGAAGAGCCCCAGATGATATTGGTATTCAAATCATAGAACAATGAGAGCGTTCATTACAATAATTTTTGAATGTTTAGAAAAATGATAATCACCAATTATCAAGAAAATGGACAGCAGAAAAAAAATCAATTCAATTATATTTCTCTCAATAACAAATAATCATCGGAGAATTCATTAGGAATATTAATGAAATGAGTTTGGCATATTTTCTCTATACATAGAGAAACAGGCATACAGGCATAAAAGAAAACACGCACCTCTGGGGAGGTGTCGAAACGAGTTAATTCATATTGTAATATGAAAATTCAAATATTTTCATAAGATTCATTAATTTCTGATGCATTAGTTCGAACCACCTCCTCATGTCGCATTTTCAAGTTTTTGAATCTGTCAGTCACAGAATAACGTGCCTATCCGAACTATAAAACGAGGGGTTGACGTACCCCTATTTCCGAACCACCCTATATACGGTAGATTAGTTTTTGATCTCATTAAAATGACTTTGTTATCTCATTAAAAAGAGATGAATAACTCATTATACCGAGATACTAAATCATTATAAGATACGACGTATCTCGTTATTATGAAAATTCAGAAAACATTTTTTTGCATCAGCTGGGTTGCCAGGGTTTTCGTGAAGTTTTCTCACATGCATCAGTTGATGTTAGAAGTTACAAAGACCTTCGTTTCAAGAAGGATATGTGTATTATTAGGTAAGGTCAATTAATCATTCTTCATACTTCCTAATGAAAAACAGGCTTGATTTATTGTAGATAATGAATGTGAAGCAATTAATTGAAAATTATTTCCGGGCAGGATTTAACATTTCCGAAAAATGGCTTCTCTTTCACATAAGGACATAATGATTAGTGAAAGGCAGGTGAAATGTCATTTGAAAGAAATTAATTTATACAGAAAAGGGTATTCTACTGCGATGTTCTTACTGAACTACACACTAAACTGCAAGACATAAGCACGGTTATTCTGCCTACAAAAGGTTAGTCAGGTCGAGTTAGGTTTGCTAGTAATTCGCTTATTTTCAACTAAGTTTGCCTTCTTCTTGTCTGTCATTCAAACCTACCTCCATAACAGTGACCAATCACAGAGCGCTTATGCCGTGCACTTTATTGTCGTCTTCCAACTGTATCTTGTTTTCTAATTGTATCTTGTTACACCGTGGGAGCTTGACGACAACTGTCATGAATAGAATAACCACAGGGCACAGGATTAAACTGGTGTAAGAAATAACAGGGCTCCGCTTGAAAAACCAAACATAATGGATAATCTTCCCGAACTTTTTGATACTCATGACTATCTGGTTGAGGCGACCAATGATGATGTTGTAACTTGTTAGAACGAGTGTCAATTTGTGTGAGTATAAATACTGCCTTCCTATGCACAAAGGGCGTATGTCAAGAATGACCATGAGCACCATCATATTTGGGACGGTTTTTCTGGTAAAAGAGTTGATAACTCAAAAACTGTTCGTCGTATCGAGGGCAGGCTTCTAGAGGACGTTTGATTTTTTTGTACCTAGGCCCGCGGCAGCACCTCACGTTGATCTATTAGCACCTATATAGCTTATAATTTTAGGAGTATTTTGAATATAAGTCTTTTTTTACTGATGTGTTGGATGGCATAGAACAATGAGATCCGGCTGAATTTGTAATTCAAGTCAACGGCTTGGTCATAGGGAACCTATAGAGAGTAAAATCTAAAATATGAAGAAAATTGAGATCCGTCCTTTGGGCATAGGTCGGCAGTATATTTGATGAAGATGTCATGGAACTGCGTGAAATCATAAAGGCTGAACATAATTATGAACAACCAACGGATGTTTATGATGCTTCAAATCTGTACAGAAACTACGAAGTGAAATTAAAATTCTGTTAAATTACTGTTAAAGTACTTCTGCGAATATTTTATTTGTACTCGGTGTGTTTCACTTGTGGAAAACTTGTAATTCATTTCTAGGATACACCCAGAATATCTTATTATATGATCATTTTTCAATCGCGTGAATACGCGTGAATAATATCTAGCGAGCACAAAAACATCTCAGATATATTAAAAGTAAGAGTTTTTTATAAATCACCCCCCCCCCCGGCGATGTTCTGTTCATACATGAATAGTACGTGTATGTAGGTGCGAATGTCCGTCGCACACGGCTATTTTTAGGATGTTCCTGGGACATCACAAAAGTCATTTCTTTCACGTTTTTTCATAACATAACATTTTCGAAGCTTTTCGCCTACAATAAAACATTGTCTATAAATTTTTTTAGATATGTTCCTAGGACATCAAATGTACTTTTATCTAAATTTTTTTGTAATTGATTGTACAAATTAACAATAGTCAAAATATGCAGAAGACTCTGGGCGATTAAACAAAAACAATTATAGATAAAACTATTTCAATAGGAGCAAATGAACACAAACACACACACACAAATTAAACCCAAAACATTTTCTGTTATACAAATTGAATAATTGTTCAAAAATGCAAATATCACTTTACATAGGGTACATAATGATTATGATGATAATTTTACAAGTCAGGGTAAAGTCGGGTGAATATGCGCAGCAGAGAACTGTGCGCACCCATGTTGTAGTGAGGACATTGAATATAGGTATCTTTGAAAACTTCAAGTGCCCAAATGCAGTAGTAGTAGTAGTAGTTCTTTGGGGAGTCCGCAACCGCAGCCAGGCAAGTATGCCCTCATGGACCCTTTTTGCCATCCCCTGTTCTCCACTTATCTACGTTCATCCTCCTAATTTTCCTTTTCGAACCTTTGTGACCTCCTAATGAAGGTCAGTATGTCCGACCACTCCAAGTTGATAAGTTCTTCTTGTTGGAGTTTGTCAACTCCGAAGGTCCCAAATCTTAGCCTCCCGTATGCCTCACACTCGCCGAGGAAGTGGGATGAAGTTTCTTCGTATTCTTCGCATTTTCGGCAAGTGGGACTGTCTTCTATACCTATAAGTGATAGGTGTCTGCCTAACTTGTTATGTCCTGTTAGTATTCCTATAAGGAGGCGTAGTGCTTGGCGATTTCTGCCTAAGAGCCATGTCGTCCTTGACTTACTGGAGCCGGCCACGAAGTCTTTCGACTGCCTGCCGCCGGTGTTATCCCTCCAAAGTTTATTCAGCTCTTCTTCGAGGGCTGAAGTGGTTTGGCTTCTTGCGATGCCTAGTACAGGCTCCGGTCCACAGAATGGCGCTGCGGATCCGGATCTGGCAAGTCCGTCTGTCACCTCGTTTCCGCGCATCCCTCTGTGTCCTGGGACCCATACCAGCTGAACTACCTTCGTTTCAGCTAGCTTCTCGAGCGCATCTCCGCATTCCTGTACAAGCGCTGAGCTTGGTTTAGAATGGCAGACGGTTCTGAGCGCTGCCTGACTATCCGAACAGATATATATTATCTGTTCGGATCCATCTTTCTCTCGTAGCTACGGATAGGATAGCGAACACTCCAGCTTGAAAAACTGTTGTATATCTGCCCAAAGCGTAGCTCTCTCGTACTTCTCTTCCCTCCAGGTAGATTCCGGCACCCGAAGCCTGTTTGTCAATTAGACGCGAATCGTCCGTGTAACATATTAGGCTTCCTGTGCTAAACTCCACCGTGTTTTCTTCTCATTGTTCTTGCTCGGAATAGTAACAGTAAACTCTCTATTCCATCACAGTCTGTCTTGTGCGCTTTTCACTCTGAGGGCAGAGATAGGGATCTCCTGTTCCGCCCACTCCGCGATTTCCACATGACCTATCATCGCTCTTTCGTTCACCCAGACTCCCGAGTCCCGCATCCTCAAATGTGCTGCCATTGCCTCCTCCTTGATCCAGACTGGAAGCGGTGGCAGCCTCAGCAGCACCTTCAACACTGCGGTTGGAGTCGTTCTCATTGCGCCCGTTATTATCAAACAGGCCAACCTCTGAACCTTGCTGAGTTTTCGGCCTATTGTGCTACCCTGTGCGCCTGGCCACCACGCGGCTGACCCATAATGGATCTTTGGTCTTATGACTGCCGTGTACAGCCAGCGCATGATCTCTGGATTGGTATCCCAATTGTTTCCTACAATTCTCCGCAGTTGCCATAGGATTGCTACCGACTTTTGAATAACCCTATCTACGTGCGGCCTCCATGAAAGTTTGGAGTCTAGGACCACCCCCAGGTATTTGACCTGCTGAACTAGCTCCAGCTCTTGCCCAAACATGATAGGTGGCCTGAAGCCATCTTTTTTCCTCCGTTTGGTGAACAGGATCATCTCTGTTTTTGTCGGATTCACTGTGTCCTGCATCACCGCACCATCTCTCAATTATTCTGCAGGCAGCCTGCATACAGTCGCAGACGACTCCGATGAATCGTCCGCTGATTAGGACAACTCCATCGTCCACATATGCCTGCGCCTCGAAACCTTCATCTGTGAGTTTACTCAGGAGTTCATCCATTACTGGGCACCACAGATGGGGAGAGAGGCAGCTCCTCTGAGGACAGCCCCCTCCCCCCACCTCGGATTCCAGTCTGATGTCTCCTTGGAATACCTCGAACTTTTTCCTCGTAAGCGACGATACAACCCAGCTGACCATCGAGTGAGGCGTTCCTCTAGCCATTAGTGCTGCCTCTATTGTCGCTGTTTTTGCCTTGTCAAATGCGCCTTCCACATCGAAAAATACTCCTAATGTTACCTCTTTAAACCTTAATGTACTTTCGATCCTTCGCACAACAGCGTGGAGGGCCAATTCAGTCGACCTTCCCTTTCTGTATGCGTGCTGATTTCTGTGGAAAGGGCTCACCCTTAGGGGCCCCTCCACCAGGAATCTGTCCACCAACTTTTCCAGCGTATTAAGCGGGAACGGTGTTAGGCTGATGGGTCTAAAGGACTTTGCTATTGTGTAGTCTCTTTTTCCCGCCTTGGGGATAAAGGCTACTCTTGCTGACTTCCAGACCTTTGGTACGTACCCTAGCGATATACTGGACCAGAATATCCTTCCCAAGGTTGGGGTAAGAAGTTCCAGGCCCCTCTGTAGCATTGCCAGGAAAATTCCAAATGCAAGTTTCACTCACGTTTAACGAAAATCTCCCATAGGGGGCGCTCAGTATGCGGACATTGTAGGGTCACTGAATCCTAGAAGGCTTTAGCCTTCTTACGGGTATGGCCAATGGGTGGAGTCTAAATAGTTCCAATGTTCCAAAAACACCACGAAAATTAGGTCCGATGTTTGAACTAGTGACACATGTCAAAAGTCAATTTTTATGTCATTACCATCATTCGTAATGTTTTCAAAAATAGTTTTAGCAGATTCACAGAAAAGAAAGCAGATTGTCCCAAGTCTCAAAATCTTCTGATGAGCCCTGCTGTCACTGATACAACTTAGGAAGAAAGTGAAGTACCTATTGTGCAGTGAAAACCTGCAAGAATACCGACAAAAGCCATAGATTATATTGAATTCTCAGAGGTGAGCTCAAGAGCATTTTGTTTATAAATTGTTAATTAATAGATTGAAGAATACATTTTTCCCATTTTCCTCACTAAAGACAAAAACCTTGAGAAAGAAATGGCTATCAATAGTATCAATATTGAGTAACGTAGTGTAAAATTGTGACAGAAATCAGGACTACACTAAATTAAAAAATGAACTTAAAAAATGTATACTTAACAGATGACTTCAATTCCTTTATAATATAACAATGTTTCACCTTTGACTGTTTTTGCTTCGATATGACTTATTTACTCATTTCTCAAATTATTCTCATCATTCCCTTTCTAATAATTGTTTGATTTCTTCATCAATTTCTATTTTATATGTATTACTGTTAAACAATTTATATAAAAATGTAATCCCTCTCTGAACAGAAATGTTTCTTGGAATCAATAAATAAAGTGTGTGCAGTGTAAGTAACAATGATTAGTAACAACAAGTAACAATTTTTGTGTTCACCAGGATAGACAATTTTTTTCTGAATTGTTCAAATTATCAACCCATTTTATCAATTTTCAGATTCATTTTGGAACGAAAGACCCAAAAATGGTCATTGAAAAAAAGTGGTCAATTCTAATAAGCACCTAGAACGGAAAAGTTGTAAATTGCAACAATGGAACCTTTTCTTTCGAACATCTGTAAAAATTATATATCGACGTTTATCTTAAGAAAATTGGTTAGACCATAATATAAAAGATAGTGTTAGTGTATTGCTGATCTCTTTAGAACAGCTGTTTCATTGAAGTGAATGGCTATATTTTCTTGTTCCAACCATATCATATGGAGGTCATAATTCACTATCTCAAAAAACTTCTTATTTATGATAGGAGTACAAAAAAAGCATTAGGCATATAATAGTAATTTACGTAACAAGTCCAGAAAAAACTATTTTTTTGGACGAGTAAACCAAATTCTAGGACGAGCGTTAGCGAGTCCTGGAAGTATACGAGTCCAAAAAAACTGTTTTCGGACGTGTTGCGTACACTATTTTTTCGGCAATCATGTAGAATAACAAATCAATGAGACGCATTTAGTCTAAGATACGAGAAGAGGTCGACTTTCACCCATCTGTTAACCGGATGAAACGATTCCAAATTTGAATACTTCGAACATTTCGGTTCTTATTTTTATTATATATTGAAATTCGAACAGAAGATAGGTACCAACAGAAACATTCTAATTCTTATTTATATTAATATTTGTATTAAAATTCAAGCACTTCCCGGCCTAGTCCGAGAAGTACGTACTTCCAGGACTAGGCCGGAAAGTGCTACTTTCCCAAAGAAAAAGTGTCCGGGAAGTGAACACTTCCCGGATGGTTGCCGAAAAAGGATCTTTCATAATCATACAAACGAGAATGTACAAAAATGTAAGATAAATTGATTTTCAATCATGTCAATAGTTTTTGGATGTTTTGTAATACCTATTATGTCTGATAGGTATCAATTTTTGCCTTACGTTTTTTGGTCAAGCTTGATTTCATCTGAGAGGCATTCAGCAAATATATTTGACATGTGTTATGTTCACGAATGCTAGGCACTTCTGCAAGATTCAAATTCGATATGAGTTGGTTTTTGAGTTATTAGCAGTACCTCAAATTGATACCCAATTTTGAAAATTTGTATTGGTCAAACAATGGTATATATTGACTTAGAAGTTGAGAGAACAGTAATCTTTAATTTTGAATAATGAACCTATTAATGGAGAAGTTTCAGTGTGTTCATGAAGGGTTTGTAACTCTGTGGAAATATTTAATCAATCATTGGCAACTTTTACACATCATTATGAAAACTACACTAGGTTCTGCCCTTCTAAAAGAAACTCTTTTGTTTGCAGCAGAGATGGTCGACGTCTGAATCTCCATGTTCCATAATCGCTGGTGGTCGGGCCACAGAATATCGGGTCCGTGCCTGAAAGTCGACGCTTTTTTGTAATTCGAGTCAATTGTACACCTGACAATTTCAATCCATAAAAAAATTACAAATTTACATTATTTGACATTTTGACTTACATAAGAAACCTAACTCAACTTTTCTTAAAAATTATCGGTTCTCTCTCTCTCTCTCTCTCTCTCTCTCTCTTATAACCCTTGCTCCCTAATTGGCGCTTTTGTGGGTTATTTGGATCATCGGAACAATTTAAAGATATTGGAACTATTAGACTCCACCCATTGGCCATACCCGTAAGAAGGCCAAAGCCTTTTAGGATTCAGTGACCCCAGAACATTGTTTCGATGACGGCGTGATATCAGATTTGATCCAAACATTTTGAACGGTGAGTAAGTTGGTTTTGATTATTATTGCATGATTTTTGTATCAGTAGAAAGAGCATTTTTTATAGAATATTTCACTATTTGAATTGAATTTGACAAACTGATAATGAATGATTTGGGCAAAACCATTTCCCAAAAAACAAAATCGGTTAACTGTGCGCAATTGAAGGGTGGTAACTGTACGCGCGCGCAGTTACCCCATAGAAACCAACATAATATTAAATTACAATCATTTTTTCGGAGATGCCGAGGCAATATAAAAGAATAACAAAAAGGAAGATGGACTAAGGAAGAATAACAAAATGCGATTCATTAAATCAGTGATGGATGTTCTATACGGGCTGCAGCCGGGGAACATGGGATTCCGGAGTTCACAATTAGAAAAAAAATTAAACTCGAGGAGGGTGAACATTTCAAGTATCTTCGTTTGGTTGGCTCTGTTACTTTTTCTTACCATTATGAACGGGAATTGGTTCACCATGTTATAAGACTCTGGTTTCATGGTCTCTGTCCTATTGAAGTCCGAAAATTAGTACATGACTTTGCGGCAGCGAATGGAGTAAAATGGACCTGTCCACGACCTATGAGAGAACACTGTAACTAGAAAGAGTATACGCTAATATCACTCAGAATTTTTTATTTATTTTTTCTGACCGCTACTTTCTCTATAATCAGAAGAAAAGCGGTTTCGTGACGTCACAACGTCATCAAAACTAGACTTGGCAACGTTGTAAGTCTTGTGCACCATGGAATCTCAAATTCTCATTACACTGGTGTGTCGTATGACAGCTGTCATTTCATAGCAGATGGGTTCGTTCGTCTGTTTCACGGAGCATCAATAAGAATCGTTTGTTTCTGTTCAACTCGTTTGCCTACTTCAATATTCAATACAAGTAGAGCAGTTCCATCAAATATGTGTGCTGTAAACGAACAAGCCCTACTTGATTTCTTTTTTGAGGTTAATGCGGTTTTCCAAGTTTTGGAATGTTTTTGTTGTTTGTACTCTAAATTTTTTTCTCAATTCCTGTATCTGTATCCTTGGAATAACTGTGAACATGTCGGAAAGGTGATCATTAGTAACGGAGGAAAACCGAAAAAATCGGAAAATTTTACGATTTTTTTTTAAATTCATAACTCTGACATTTTTCAAGAAATAGGGTTGTCCCTTCTCATGAAAGTTTTGAATCATGTGTACTTTGTGTGTGCACAAAACACACAAAACAGGCTCTGACGGATCATTAGTTATGGCACAATTGCAATTTGATTTTTTTTTGCACTATCTTGCAGCGTGCCTGGATGCTCTAGTCCGATTTCAATTTCTAAAACAGATTTAGAAAGTAAAAGTACAGTACCACAATACGTATATTCTCACTGCGCTGAAATGCTGCGAAATGAGTGAAAAATGCTTGCAAACATGACTGAAAACGGCCGAGCTGGTGAAAGCGGTCTAGTGGTAAGAGTGCGCGGGAGATGAGGGGAAACGTATTATCAAGCAACCCGTTCATCAGAAGAATACCCCTCATCTCCCGGACTCCCCTACTACTCGGCAGCTAAGACGGGCTCGGCCGTTTTTGGTCATGTTTGCATGCATTTTTCACCCATTTCGCACCATTGTAGTGCAAAATGGGAATATACGTTTTGTAGTACTATACTTTTACTTTCATAATCTGTTTGAGGAATTGAAATCAGGCTATCACTATAGCATCCAGGCACGTTGCAAGATAGTGCAAAATAATTTATATTGCAATTGTGCCCAAACTAACCATCCTAGATTCAATACTCTCATGAGGAAGGCCAATACTAATTCTTGAAATATGGCAGAGCTATGAGTTTTTCAAAAAATCGCAAATTTTTTCGGTTTTTTCAGTTTTTCTCCGTTACTAATGATCCGACATGGTTGTGAATCATTCCATTTTATTTGTATTTCAATTATTTACAATTCTTCTCAATGGAGCAACCATATTGCTCAATCAGTTTTTATTTTATAAGCAAAACAAAACAATTTAAAAAACACGTTCTTTGTTATTTAAATGTTTATGACAAATTAATAAATGACAGTTGCGAGTCGAAAACATAACACAATATAACTACGGACTGTCTTTCATGTGATGGCATAGTCGGTTTTCTACTAGTATTTTTGTTAAAAACTCATTTTATGCTCTATTGCTTGGTGTACATGCAACAATCATGCATTCATAGATAAATCGGCTATTGTCACTGCCAATATAAATGTATTAGAGCAATGTATGTTAGATTGTATATAATAAAATCGTTCATTATTAGAAAATTAATCAATAATAGGGGTCATTAGTCAACGATTTTGAGTGCGTTAAAATACATCATAAATGGATGGTCGACGGAAAAGGGTATTCAAGCCATTTAAAAACAATTATTTATTAACACCTACATGCACCATTTGTCAATTCCAGTTCTAGTTCCCTAATCCCGTTTTTGTAATCTTTGGCCCGTAGCTATTCACCGTCAGCAGATTAAGTAATCCGTATTGGAAATCCGACAACGTTGGCTTCGTAAGATTTTTAGCAATTGGAGATGATGAAACATCATAATTGTCAGTTTCGATTTTTGATTTTCCAAAATGACTGATGGTGAAAACACAGAAAGAATCTCCAATTTTTCCCCTGGAAAAAAGCAGAGTCTCATGAAAATACTCTCAAAACACGCGAAGACAAAGTTTCCAGTGATGATAAATCTTAAGCTTGGAAGCGAATTGGGGGGAAATACAACAGCACGGCCAGGTAGCCGAGTGGTAGCGACATTGTTTCAATCACTCTGGCTGCCAGTTGGCGATGGTTTAAACCATGGCGATTACAGAAATTTTTCTGATGGTCCGAGAAATTGCTAGGAATTGCACGTAAAAAGGTAAGACCTCGTTAATCCTTGGCTTGCACAAGTTTCTTCTTCTAGGACTGCTGTGCGTAAGGGGACGACAGCTGGTTAACGAAAACAATTTTAAACATTTTTTTTAAACTGTTGAATTTAGAGCGTATGTGCAATAGTTTGATCAGCATCGTAGTTTTTTTCAAATATAAATTCATCGAGTGCGAATTCGAGCAATGAGTATGTATTGCGAATTGGCACTTTTGTTAGTCATTGGTGGGAGGACGATTAAGGTTCGTTCTGAAATTCCATATACATTTATCGATAATCAGAAAATGAAGCATCTGAAAGTCTCTTAGCTCGCATAAGTTTCGACTTATGAGTGCTGTAGTTCGTAAGGGGACGACATCTGGTTAACGGGAAAAAACAATTTTAAATTTCAGTTTTTAAACCTATACTGTGCAGGACCGTCTCGTCGAGCAGTTGATAATAAAAATAATGTAATTGGGATTTGTTCTTGCAATGGCTGTTGTAACCCGATTCAAAGTTCTAGACATCACCGAGGTCTGATATAGTTTCAAATAAAATCTCCAATTGTAGTCTGATGCCCCGCTCAAGAGTGCAGACGAAATGTGGTCAGAAACTGGTTCATTTAAGACTATTATTTCAAAAATAAATAATATGGTAGATACCCAGATAGAAGCCGTTACACCACTTCACCTCATATCACCGAAAAAGTACGTATTTCCCATGAAATAAGTTAGGTTGTGTGATCGTGCATGAGGTGGGGTAATCTCACTGAAATGAAATTATAATATGATGATCATATTATAATTTCATTTCAGTGGGTAATCTACTAGCCAACTCAACGTATAGAAAGATATTCCCTGCTTCTATTCATCATCTTACAAATAGTTTTGGAATTCAATTAATTCTTCTATGTTTTCCAGGAAGCTGAGAACTGTAGGTTTTGTAAGTCGAAATGTTCTAAAAAAATTAATAATTGCCTTTACTGTCGAAATAATCACTCCTTTCGTAGACTCTGCAAGAAAAACCAAAGTTGATGATGTCGAGGATATCTAAGTCATCATCAATGAAAATTTCGTCCTCTATCTTAACACGAAATTGTTAAAATTGTTTTTTCCGTTAACCAGCTGTCATCCCCTTACGAACGGCAGCCCTCAAAAGTCGAAACTTGTGCGAGCCAAGGATTAACGAGGTCTTACCTTTTTACGTGCGATTCCTAGCACTTTCTCGGGCCATCAGAAAAAATTCTGCAGTCGCAATGGTTTGATCCACCGCCGACCGGCAGCCAGTAACTAAAACAATGTCGCTTTAACCACTCGGCTACCAGACAATTGCAAATAAACTCCTGCACTCAAAAAATCGGTGTCAAAAAATAGACGTCGTTCGCTAAACCACGATTCGTTGACGGATCAGATAATCTGAAGCATAAACCAGATTTTCTTTGTGGTGCATAAGAAACAATAATCCAGTCCAGGTTTGCGTAACTAATCCGCGAAATTAGCTTACGGTGCACACAAGCATAAGTCAGTTTATACTATTTGTTTGATAATCAGCCTCTGCTGTATCACTTCCGTTATATTCAGCGGTCAGACGTTATCCCAACTTAGTGGCAAACTGTCATTAAGTTGGGTTAACTTACATAACGAAAGTGATACAGCATAGGGCTGAATGTCTATACCGGGTGAACGCGGAAAGTGTCTCACCCCTATAACTTTTTTGTTTTTGAAGGTAATGGAGAATGGAATTTGGAGAATATGTATACAATATGAAACTGCACCTTTTGACAGGTAATTCAACTTTATGCAACTTTTGGTTTCACCGTAAGTGACATAAACTTTCGATTTTCAAATGAGACACCCGGTATATTTTCACTTTTCTTGTCTCATTATGACATGCTGAATACAACCATGTACACTTTTTGTAACCGAATTTCATTTTTGTTTCGAAATTTATTCTTTATTCTAGAGGGCTATATCTTGAATCACTAATTTCATTCCTAAAACTTTGAGAAAAATAAACTTTTTATTGATCAAAATGTATTTGATGCAGCATTTCATTTTGAAATTCCTATTATTAATTTTTTTCAAATTTTCAACATAGTTGGGGGAAAAGGAGCAATCGATTACGATTAATTTGATACTACTCATTATTAGGGTTCAACCATACACCCGTTAAAAACTTCAAAACATTAAATTAGAAATTTCTCAAAATGAAGGATCTTAAGAGATTACATATACAGGGCAATTCAAATTCGACCCCACCATTGGGATTTCCTAAACTACAGGAGATACGTCGAAGCTTAAATTGGGTCAAAGTTGCGTATTCTGGTGCTTAACAAAATACTGTTTTGAAACTTGAAAAATTCCGAGTTTTTCCGGAAATATCGGGAAAAAACTGAAAATCGGAATTTTCGTTTTTATTTTTTTCTATCGTTATTTGAGAACATAGCTCAAAACCAAAAGTACATTTGCATTGATACTTTTTTTCAGCTACATGTTTACATTTACTATCCGACGTTTCGTCTTCTGGCATTCATCATCAACTTTTTTCTGTTATGGGCGCCATATTGTTTTTTTATACTGAAAAATAGTGATTCTCATTCTGATTTCATTGATGTATAATTTATTATGATTTGCACTTCTGAAACCACAGATATTAAAAAAAAAAAACTTCATCTGAGATGGTCATGACTCCATCGAAAAATTTTGTTCAATAAACACTAGTTGTCAGAACTCATTAAACATCATAAGTTTGCACAAATACTTCAGTCGAAATGTCCTTATTCTCAAATGAAGAAAAACGAGATATGTTGAAACTTTATTACAAATTTGATAGGAATAGTACGAAAACAACACAAATTTATTTTGAATTATATCCGGAAAGACAACAGCAGGATAGAACATTATTCGGAATTTTGGACAAACACTTGGCTGAGTACGGTGCGTTTCAAAAAACAAGAATGAAATAATGAGCTTGTAAGAAATGCACAAAAAGTATTACAACAAGTGTTCGAAATGATGGCCTTGCTCTTGAATACATAACCGAGCTCGTCGTCTCAAATTAAGAACAGCAATAACAATATCCCTTCTTCTGATAGACCTGAATTGCGTGATGATATTGTCTTTAAGTTCATCTACTGTGTCATATTCTTGCTCTCCATAGATTCTGTTCTTTAAAGTGCCCCACAAGAAAGTATCGAAAACTGTAAGGTCAGGTGACCTTGCCGGCAACCTCACTGGTCCAGATTTCCCTAACCACCTATTAGGAAATCTTTGGTGTAAATATTCGCAAACTGCTCTTTTATTGTGTGGAGGAGCCCCGTCATGCTGAAACCAGCAGCTGTTATAATTAACAAGAGGAAGCGTATCCATATATTCTTCGAATTCGTTTCTTAAGAACCGAAGATAGGATTCCCCGTTCAAAGTATTAGAGAAAAAATGAGGTCCAAATATTCGGTCGTCATAAATTCCAGCCCACACATTCAAACGAAACCGAACTTGTGGTTTGACTTCTCTGAAGTGTCGTGGATTATTATCACTCCAAATGTGCTCATTATTTCTATTAAAAACACCACAGTTCGAAAAAGTACTTTCGTCGGTCCAAATAATGTTTTTCAAGAAAACAAACACCACAGTTCGAAAAAGTACTTTCGTCGGTCCAAATAATGTTTTTCAAGAAGTTTGTAGGGTCTACCCTATTCGAGAGCCAGCTACAAAATTCCACCCTCCTCTCAGGATCACCTAGATGTATTTTTTGTGAAATATGAATCTTATAACATTTCAAACCACTTTTTTTGAATTCCCTCCAAACGCTCGTATGTGGCACATCCATTTCTGCCGAGACTTGATGTGTTGATTTGGAATGATCCGCATTTATCTAAAAAAGTACCAAAAATAATTAGACCTCTTCGAATATGGAATGAACAATTATTTTACCTCGGCTAATAAGTTACGTCTAATATTTTGTTCCATTCTGGTTCCATATTTCATTCTTGGTTTTTGAAACTCACCGTACTCAGCCAAGTGTTTGTCCAAAATTCCGAATAATGTTCTATCCGGCTGTTGTCTTTCCGGATGTAATTCAAAATAAATTTGTGCTGTTTTCGTACTATTCCTATCAAATTTATAATAAAGTTTCAACATATCTCGTTTTTCTTCTTTTGAGAATAAGGTCATTTCGACTGAAGTATTTGTGCCAACTTATGATGTTTAATGAGTTCTGACTACTAGTGTTCATTAAACAAAATTTTTCGATGGAGTCATGACCATCTCAGATGAAGTTGTTTTTTTTAATATCTGTGGTTTCAGAAGTGCAAATCATAACAAATTATACATCAATGAAATCAGAATGAGAATCACTATTTTTATGTATAAAAAAACAATACGTCGGATGGTAAATGAAAACGTGTAGCTGAAAAAAAGTATCAATGAAAATGTACTTTTGGTTTTGAGCTATGTTGTCAAATAATGATAGAAAAAAATAAAAACGAAAATTCCGATTTTCAGTTTTTTCCCGATATTTCCGGAAATACTCGGAATTTTCCAAGTTTCAAAACAGTATTTTGCTAAGCATCAGAATACGCAACTTTGCACCAACTTAAGCTTCGACGTATCTCCTGTAGTTTAGGATATCACAATGGTGGGGGTCGAATTTGAATTGCCCTGTATAAGATTCAAATGCTTCGAGCAACCTGTAACCAACATAACTTATGGAAATGATCAATAATCCAAAAGCTAATAAAATATTTTGGTGCATAAATATTATGATAAACGTGCTTTTCAAATAATCACACAATAAATACCTAATTTACTTTTGGAGAAGCGAGGTGAAATAAGAATTCGATCTCCTTAACGATTTTGTTTTATCAGTTGTGTTTATCACAGGTTACTCGATTCATTTAAATCTTATTTCAATACCAAAAGATGCTTTATTTTATAAAACACCTAACGTAGTTTTTTGAGTTTTTTCACGGAACTTTGTTTGAAACCCAATGATGTGGGGTATCAAATTAATCGTAATAAAATGGTATTTTTTCCTAACTCGACGAGCCACCATGTTCCCATTTATAAAAAAATATTAATTTCAATTTAAAAATTGAATTTCAAATAGCACATTCATTTTGACCGAAAACAGTGAAGTTGTATACTTCCCAAAATTTTAGGGCTGCAATTAGTGATTTGAACGTATCTATATGGCACTCTAGATTGAAAAATAAAATGAAAATAAAAAAAATTGGTTACAGAAAGTGACAAATGATACATGGTTGTATTCAGAATATCATGTGGAGACAGAAGAGTGAAAATATACTTGGTGTCCCATTTAAAAAATCGAAAGTTTATGTCACTTCCGGTGAAACCGGAAGTCCCATGAACTTCAGTTACGTGTCAGTAAACGCAGTTTTATGTCTTATGCAGATCCTCTAAATTTCAGTCCATTATCTTCGAAAACAAAAAAGTTATAAGGGCGAGCTACCTTTCGCGGACACCCGGTATAGGACGAAACTGCAGTACCATTGGTCACAAATAGAAGTGGTAATGAATGAGATATATCATTGAATGCAAGAATTGACGACATATTCGTTGAATGCACATACCGCACATGTGCATCAATACTGTTGTTTCTAAGGAGAATGATTTCACAGATTTTAGAATATTGACGATAATTTTAAATTATAAAAAGTTCTCCTTGAAGGTAATTTAATACACTATTGAGGCATGGGTGGAAGAGTGTTCATCAGACATTTTCATTTTTTTAACTCAAAATCTCAGTTTTCGACTTACGTCACTTTTGAAGAACATGTGCGATACGTTGTCTGCTTATACAATTTTTATGACAATTTTCTAACAAGATACGTGGGTGTAATTCAATTACCTGCACCCCTCAATTTTTCATGTGAATTTATAGATATCTGTAGACGGTGTCGAAGGTATCCCCAGAGAAAAAATTCTAAGGTAGGAATGTACGGGGATCAAGCTGGCCAGGAAATCAGTCCGTTGTTTTCAATCCATTTTCTTGATAATATCGGAATATTGTGTCTTAATGATCCCTTACCATTGCTGCTGAGTTATGGGAGCTGCAACGACTTGTTGAAAATATTCTATTTCACCGCGGATGTTCGGTGGCATTTTATCTGATAATAAATTTGAATATATTTCACTTAAATACTCATCATTGATGTTCCCAAAATTCTCAGTCAAACATTTATTCCGAACATCGGTTTCTTTTCATGAATGTTAATTTCTACCATTTCATCGATAAGGGATATTCCTGTTGAACTAACCAATGTTGGTGAATCTTGATTCGTCATTTCGTATAATTTTTCTACAAAAATCTTCAACGTCCCAATTTTTAAGTCTGCGCCACTCTACAAATCGTACTATTTGCGCTATCCACTCCTGAAATTAAATAAAAGGATATACTTATCAACAACCAAGGTTCATATAGAAACCCGTCTGCTAAATAATCCGATATTGTTTCATACAAAGTTCTGGATTCTGTTATTGCAATGGGACTGTTTGCTCCATTCGTCAATGGAAGTACTGAGTCATAATAGGACCACGCACACCTTATATGGGAAAATGGCTCTCCGTCAAATTTCTTGAATTTTTTATACCTATGTTGTAGAATCAATCATTCTGATGAAATGTTTCAATGGGCGCAACACGATCCTATGACTAGTTCCCGAGATACAGGGTGTTGAATATATAAAAATATTCACTTTTCATCAGTCCGTATCTCCCAAGTTATGATTTAGTTCTAATATATCTTTTGTGGTATCATCATCACATCCTTGAATGACAAATTCATGAGAAATTAATTTCCAAATCTTTTCGTAGTACAGGGCGATTTTACTCGATAATAATGCTATTTTGAGACTTTCATAATTCTGTTGTTTTATGAAGAGACAATGCAAAAAAAGGTAGAATTATCACATAATATTATAAAGTCATTTCATCTATCATCACAGTTGATACAATTTATACAAGGTGATTCACGAAAATGGAAAAATAACGAATTTTGGTTTTTGGGCCATCTTGTAGTAATAAACCCAGCTAAAATGACAAAATTCTCGTGAAGAATTTTAAATGATGTGTTTTATCGTATATAGAGTCGAATGAAGTCAATTTCAAAAATTAGTTAAACTTTAATAAATAAAAACCTTGATTTTTTTCATCACCCTATAGCTTATAAGGGAGTCCGACAAGGTAGCGATATTTTGTCATAGGAGGACTCGAAATACATTCATTCATATTTTAGAAGATTTTCATTGGAATCGCATGACGGGTTTTTCATGTACAAGAAATGTGTGAAAAAATCTAAGATCTGTACATTTCCCCATTGCTATATTTTCACTCCAGTTTTCGGCGGGTTTGCTATAGTTCTTCCTCATCAGGCATTTTTTATTTGAGATTTAGATTTTTCAATAAAATAGTGATCAGTTATAATTCCGTACAATAGCGTACCGCATCCCTCGTAAAAAAGCCATTACTCGAATTATTATCTGCAGCATCGTCTAGCAGTCGATTCGATGGAGAAATTATTTTTTCATGCTTAGTGTTTCTCAGAAGTCATATTATACTTGTTTCATTTGCAGAAATTCATTTTTTCGAATTTTCACTCTATCAAATAATAAAATTGTGAAAGTCTCAAAATAGTAATATTATCACCCAGTACTACAAAAAGATTTGGACATGAATTTCTCAAGAATTTGTCATACAAGGAAAATACCACATTGGATAAATCAGAATAAAATGATAATTTGTATGTTAGTATTTCTATCGGTTAATATAGAGTTCATATTGACTCAAATTCTCGGCAAATTTTCACACCAAATGAACGTTCCATTTCTCAACTATGTTTTTGTATCTTCGAATCGTATAAATTATGTTTGTATATAGTATATACCAGCTTTTCGAAAACTTATCTCTTTCTTTTTCTTGGATTTGAAACATTATCTGAATCATTCTCGAGTACCTACATAGCACCACCTATTAATTATTCCTGTTATCTTGTAGTAGGCATTGAGGCATGGAGAATAATTCAAGAGGGTAAAATGTTGGTTGATTCGGATGATGTCAACATTGTTCAGGCACGAGTTGAAGCTGAAAACCTCCGTACTAGGAATGGTCGATGGAGTCGTTTGAATCAATTTCATATACAATTGTTCCCTCGCCTTGACATTGTATATTCAAAATCACTCACTGGAACATATCATTTATTCTTGGCTGCGTCATATGTCCAAGATACAATCCGTAGAGATGGTGAGGTAGACAACATTTTAGAAGACGATGAGTTACATGGGGAGCCCAATTTTCTACGATTCAGAATATTTCTCGGTTCAGGAATGCTGCTAAACACATGCTTTGGGTTGTTTTCACTGAAAGAGATGACAAAAATCCAGAAGATCCAGCTCTTTCCATTTCGTGGTATCATTGTACCAAAGTCCGGTGCTAGAACTTTGGGAACTTGTGCGCATGTTGCTAGCGTATTATGGTTTTTGGGGTACGCTAGATATCAAGAAAACATACATTTTCCATCAAATCGTCTTTTAGATTTCAAAGGTGATGCTGCAAATAGAATGTTTCCAGAGGGCATGGATATCGTTCCAGAAATAGTTTAATTCAATTGGTTATTCTCTCACTTGTGAATGTTCATGATAATCTTCTTCTAGTTCGTATTTGATGATGTTTTTCAATTATGGAAAAATTCAGTTATCCATCAAGTATTTTCCTTGTAGTGTAGTCGTTATGATATGTCATGCGCATTGCTTGTGCCAACCCAATTAACATATTATATTCTATTATATCCGGGTTTTCCTACAGCTGAAAAGTGAATACGCCACCAAAAATTAGTCGTCCCGGAGCGCCACGGAAAAATAATAATAATAGCCTTCCTCTACCCGCACAGGCTATGCCTTTGGGTACACTCTCTGAGTGTTTATAGGGGAGTACTATTATTGATATATTATTATTATTCAAGTCGCTATATCCGCAGATATGGGTATCCGAAAGATATGTCACATCCGGTTGAACTTCTATAAATTTATCTATAAATATATACAGGGTGATTACTGAGTTGATACTTTTTTTTACCGTGTATACAACTCGTTAAATTAAACAGCTTTTTCAAGCAACTTATTATTAACGTATTACCTACCTGATAACACTAGTATCTACGACAAACATCCTAATGACATGTGCCTAAGATTTATCCACTTGGAATGTTCCTTAAATCGTTACGTTCAACGGATATTCATATGACATATTACATCCGCTTCCTAGCAGACCTCCTGAGATTCCTGAATTATTCATGACTGGCATATTTATTATGTCATGTGTGCCATCTGGCAAGGCCGTTCAAGTTGTTATTGGTTAATCATCCATACTTCTAGTAGAGTAGGCCTCATGCAGGAACACCACTATAGAAAAAAACGCGCCGGAAACTTCACCTTTCCCTTCACTGAATTCCCTACTTTTACGTTGTGAGGAAACATCTAACTTGAGTATCTTCTCACTTACATCAGGAGACTTCAATGGATTGGTTAGTCTACACATCTTAGATCCACACCTACAATCCAGTGAAGTCAAGTGGTCATTCATTAGCGTTAATTAATAAAAATAAATTGTTCGCCTTGTATGTGAAAAACCAGGATTCCAAGTTCTCCCATGAAAAAGTATCACTACCTTTTTGGACTCCCTTATGAGCTACAGGGTGATGAATAAAATCAGGGTTTTTATTTATTAAAGTATACTTAACTTATTTTTCAAATTGACATCATTCGACTCTGTATACGATGAAACACATCATTCAGATTTCTTTACGAAAATTTTGTAATTTTAGCTGGGTTTATTACTATAAGGTGTCCCAAAAACCAAAACTCGTTATTTTTCCATATTCGTGAATCACCTTGTATAAATTGTATGAACTGTGATGTTAGATGAAATGAATTTATAATATAATGTGATAATTCTACTTTTTTCGCATTTTCTCTTCACAAAACAACAGAATTATGAAAGTCTCAAAATAGCATTATTATCAAGTGAAATCGCCCTGTACTACGAAAAGATTTGGAAATGAATTTCTCATGAGTTCGTCATACAAGGATGTGATGATAATACCACAAAAGATAAATCCGAACTAAATCATAACTTGGGAGATACGGAGTGATGAAAAGTGAATATTAATCATTTTCAACACCCTGTAACTCGAAAACTAGTCATAGTATGGTGTTACGCCCATTGAAACATTTCATCAGAATGATCCATTCTACCACATATCAAAAATTCAAAAATTACACGTAGAGCCATTTTCCCGTATAAGGTGTGCGGGGTCCTTTATCGTCAAAACCACTAACCACTGTCATTCAAAGTTCATCATATTTATCTTGGTTATCGTGTGTGTTCTCTGTTCTTTTACTACTTTTCATTCAATTCGTTAGTTTTCCGACGTATTTATTTGTAAGGTGATCATTATTTGAATTCTTAATTCAGGTAGTGTATAGTATATGGAGTTTTTTCAGTTTCATTATGGTCATGCTATGTTTGTATAATCTATAGACAAAGACAATGTGGTGAATAAAACATTAATCTTTTCAAAATACCTACTACCTCAGGTTAGTATAAACCAATTACAAAATAGATGTCAACCAAATGAATATGGTTCATTTTCCATTTTAATGATCAATAAATCAAAATAAGTATAAACAAATACAATCACTCGGCATGCCGGATGATGAAAGCCATAAATAAACTTAAGTTTCAAATTTGGTCTTAATATCTCAAAAACTGAAAGAGCTATGAAGAAATATATTTTTTTTGATCCTTCAACGCTCTGTAGATCAACAACGAAGCGTTTGCAGGCAAATGTTCATAAAAAATAAAGTCTTATTTTGACCTGAAAAATACGCCCCAGAAATCTTGATTGATTGATTTTGAAACACCCTGTACGATAATGGTGTACTTATAATTTCCTTAATATTTTATCACTTTTCCATATATTTCATCCATGCCCTATGCAGCTTCCTTTCGTGAGGTTTCCATAATACAGTCTTTAATATCATTGCGTGCTGTCGAAAAAATGATGTTGATAATACTGGGCAAGTTTTAATTCCAGTGTATTGTGTTTCATCAGGCTTTGGGCTTGGATAATTGAAAATTGAACTGAATGCATCACCTTTCCTGTTAAATTATTCACTTGTGATTTACCTGGGCTTGCCTTTTGTTTCATTTACGATTTTCTATCATTCTTTCATTAAATTCTTTGCATTCTGTCGTCGTTGTTTTTATAGGTAGTTGACTAGTCTTACGTCTTCCCTATACAGTGTTTTCAGTGTTCTATATATGTATTCAATATAACCTCATTAGAATAGTTTTTCGTTATGCTTGCCATTTCACATTACATACTGTGGAGTTTTTTTATCTCAGTTGTGCTCAATTTTCTTTTGTTCCGATGTTTATTAATTTTCAAGCGGACAACTGTGTCATAGCTAAATTTGATTATGGTATAAAAAGCATCGAATTCAGAATGTATATTTGTACGTTTATTTTTCAGTTAGTTTTTACTTTCTGATAAATCACATTTGAAAAATGTCATAATATACTATCGTCTTGATAGACACTATTTGGTTCATATCTGAAATACATGTTCTGGTATGTGATTGTCTTTGACAGATATGTTATGGTTATTCGTCCAGAAAACATGACATCAATGCAACTAGAGCTTTTACTGGTGCATTTACCTTCAATACCTCCTTTTTCATAAACAACTCTGAACCATCCTTATGGAGAATGGCTTTCGGTTGAATTGTTATGATCAGCAGGCTAGTTTTCGAGATACAGGGTGTCAAAGATAAAAAGTGAAGTTTCCAATCAGAATGTTTAACAATTCCGAGAATTTACTATTATTATTATTACTCTGGGAATACTATGTATGCTTCGATGATGGTACAATATCACCATGATCCCGTATCCATTATACTTTTCCGTTTTGTGCTCCACAACAGGGCGAACAAAGAAAAATTTGATCGATTGATTTTAAACCAACCAGTGAGAGTTCTCTGATGAGAATTAATATTTAACTCAGCCTCGTTGTACTCCCTCAATCTCGATCGAAGTTAAATGAAATAATTTTATGATACAGGGTGGTTCATCTCCTCGTTCAGATAGGAGAGAGCATGTCATATAATATCAATTCAATTGTGTATTGATTGGTAATATTTTCCAGTCAAGCCGACGAAAACCTAGGCATGGGATATTTGGCATACAATCAACAAATTAATGGTGAAGATATACATTTCCCAAAGGACCCCAAACATTTCTTATGGAAAATGTCTTTTCGTGAATAATAATAGTTATTTTTTCGTCTAATATCCTTATTCTTATCATTATTTTTTTTCTTTGGTGTTTTGGCATCGACTGCTAAGGATTATTATCATTATTGTTATTATTATTATCATATATTATTATTTTTATTACTATGATTATTTTTTTCCTATAAGGAATGTACCAGTCAGGCCCTGTCTCCGGTGATACGATACATCCGGAGGATGCGCTGTTGTCGTTAACCCCAATAACCACTTCCTACGACCGTAGGGTAAGTGACTATTGTGTCCGAGAATCATGTGCCCTGAGTAGACGGAGCGAACCAAGGATAACGGCCTTCTGCATTCGTGCTGCCAAGCCGGTAATATCTTCAAGTTAGAGAGCGGTGTGTCCATTCCACCTAGGACTCCTATATGATCAGAACCACCATTTTGACAGAATGGTCCGGATACAACCTGCGGAGTTCGAAGAGAAGATCTCGATATTTATAGTCCGTTTTTCCTCCTCTTTCCGAACGATATTCATTTCGCCTGGAGCGGAAAACTCCATGACGAATATCGTTCTACTTTGGTGGTCGAGGAAAACAACATCAGTCTTATTGGCTTGTATTTGCCTGAGGGTGGGGAATGAGTAGTTCCAATAGATTCGGCACCGCTCATACTCCAGTACGGACTCAATATCCCCCGGAACATAAAGCAACACCGGTGTCTCGTCTATACCGTACGAATGTCGTAGATGGTAGTACAACACTCGTAGCGCCGCGTTATGCCTGTGGATATAGAATACGAGACCGAGTTCATCGGCCGCAAGGGATGCTGCCTTAAAAAGAAATGCTCCAATCCCTGCTTTTTCATGGTCGCGGACCATGCAGAGAAGGGGATCTGAACTACTGATGACTTTACTGGCCCCATCCAGAACCATTCTATTATGCAAACACTCCAAACTCAAAAGTCCATGGCCTTCCCGTTATCTGGAAAAGTATAACCATGGAACGGACGATTTAGGATGCAAGCTCCTATTAAGATGCATCATTTTGCGAGTTTTAACGTCGAATTGTCGCAGCTCTTCCTTAGTCCACTTCATCACTCCGAAAGAGTAGGGAAGGATCGGAACGGCAAGCATATTAGTTGCAGCAACTTTGTTCTTCCCCGACAGTTCTGATGACTAGATCTGTCGGAGTTTGTGCTGATACTTGCCGCGGAGAGAGCTTTCAGAATGAAATTTGATATCGTTACGAAAAAAATATTCCCATAAGCCGGTAAGCTGTTGAGGTAAATTTTCAGCCGGATAATTTTGTGATTTTTTTATAATTTTCCGGCAGAGTTTCTCGTTTATGGCATTTGAAGAGCTGACCGGTTTATAGCATTTTTTTTAGGTTCCTAACGATTTCAAAGTTCATTCTGTCGATTGCCATAAACAAGAAAATGCATCAGCAACTGAGTCTTCTTTTACAAGATCGCGCCCTTATTTCAACCCTTTCAGAACGTCCAAATCTTATGACTATGGTTTTTCACCATTTGATTGATATACAGTGTGTTTCACTTCCCATGGTAACACCCTCGTATATTCCGTATTTTTTTTCTCAGAACCATGAAATTTCCAAGATCGATAGACACACTAGAAATGGACTCACTGCACAAAAATGGCCATCCTACGTCATATACGCTGCACGCCAGCAGCTATGGAACATTCCATTTTTTCGGAAAGTTATATGGGGGGCAAAATTGGCACTAAATTCTTTCGGATTTGTGTTCAGGATTCCCAAATTACTACTAATATACGTGATTCTTAAAAAATGTTCAGACCTGAAAAATTAAAATTTGTTTCACTTCTCATGGAAACGCTTCCGTATTTTCCGTAATTTTCGACATAAAGCCATGAAATTTTCAGGATCGATAGATACACCGGGAAAACTGCACGAAAATTATCATCCTAAGTGATATATACTGCACACCAGCAGCGATGGAAAACTGGGTAGTTCCATCGCTGCTGACGTGCAGTGTATATCACATAGGATGATTCTTTTTGTGCAGTGAATTCATTTCTAATGTATTTATTGATCCTAATTTCATGGTTCTACGTCAAAAATTACGGAAGACACGTCGTTTCCATGAAAAGTGATTCAAATTAGAGTTTTTCAGGACTGAAAAGAGACAGTATTAGTAGTAATTTGAAGACCCTGAACATGAATCCGAAAGAATTTCAGGCCAATTTTGTCCCCTAATATAACTTTCCGTAAAAAATGGGTGGTTCCATCGCTGCTGGCGTGCAGTGTATATCACGTAGGATGACTCCTTTCATGCAGTGAGTTAATTTCTAATGTATCTATCGATTTCCATGAGAAGTGGAACATACTGTGTATGTTATTGTGTTAAAATGCAATAAACGAGAGATTTTAAAAATTACTTTTTTTTTGGCAAACGGAAAATTAATCTTTCATTTGCATATCACTCGTCTGATCGCTAAATTTTCATTTTTTGATCTCAACACTGACGGTCTATTCATCCAGACTAAATTTAGTCTTCAATTCTCATCAGAGAACTCACACAGAATGGTTTAAAATTGATCAAATTAGAATTTTCTTTGTTCACCCTGTTGTAGGCATGGCATCTCGAGAATAAATAGATTCTTGGCATTGTAAAAAATTCTGAGCAGAAAGCTTCACTTTTCATCTATGACACCATGTATTTCGAAAACCTGCATGCAGATTTTTTTTATGCATGTACACTTCTTCCGAGGAATTCCAGCATACCAAAAATTTGGGGATTTTAACCCAAAGCCATTTTCGATAAGGATGTTGTGCGGAGTCTTTTCTTGAGGCCAACATCTATACAAAATCGCCAACACCAATTCGAATGATATGTTTCGTCACGCCACTGCTCGCAAAAGCTGTCCTTTTCAATTCAATTGTGCCTTAATAGGATGATAAAGAATGCAAAATTATTAGAGATGAAAATAATGAGAGTGGCCAGAGTGAGGAACGGTATAGCCAGCTACCGAGAGCGGTGGTTCCACCTGTTGACTTCTATCTCGCGAAACAACTTGTGTATACTACGAATGTCGTCATGACCGTGAATTATCAAACTTCATTTCTAATTAATAAAGCACGTTGAATAGATTGATGAGACATCGTGGTTCTTCTGATACGGAAATGTTTGTGAGTGTTGTGTAGGATAAATTAAAAACGATTGGTGAGTACTCATTACTTTTCTTCATTTTAGCAATCAATTTCACAACCAATCATGAATTATTAGGGGACATTAAGATGTCCCCATTTTTTCTAAGAACGAGTCCATATCAAAACAAACTACGGAATCTGAAAGAAACAGTACACTAGGTATCTCGAAATTTTAAATGTTCTGTTTTTTATGGAGGTCAACGTGTGTATATATTTATAAAATAGGCTGACTAAACAATCACCTTTTATCAAATCGAATCAAATGAATGTCTCAAATTCCTTCCAATAATTTGTTTATAGTTCCGTTAGGTTCGAAAATAGTAAACATGTTTTCTATAGTAGACGTGCTTGTGCTGTTTGACAACCGAAACTTGAGTGTTAAGTTTCGTTGAAGGCAAAAAATGTATTTATGCAAAATATAACATAACTAATCAAAAGAGATTCAGTTAAAGAATTAAATAATGGCATCAGTTACGTTTGTACCGAAAATTATATTCTTGTATAATAGTACCTACTTATTATTAAAATTTCAAGTGGTATTTTACATGGATGCCCTTACACTTTATTCCTCGGAAGAAAATGACCAGTCCTTAAGGGCGGTGGAAAAGTACACACGTGCTTTTGGTCTGTGACACAGTTGATCTCAAAAAAATACGAAGAGGATGGCAAGTTTGTATAGAACAATAACCCAGAATGGAATGCCAAAAAGCATGAAAAAACTTGAGAAGTTCTTCACCAAGAAACTGCTGTTCTCAATCCAGTATAATGCTTTTTTCGGCAACCATCCGGGAAGTGTTGACATCCCGGACACTTTTTCTTTGGAAGTGCTCGAATTTTAATATAAAAAAGAATTAGAATATTGCTGTTGGTACCTATCTTCTGTTCGAATTTCAATATATAATACAAATAAGAACCAAAATGTTCGAAATATTCAAATTTGGAATCACAGCCAGGGTAGTTTACTCTTGATCAAAATTCAATTTTTTGTTTTCCCCTGTACACCGGTTGGAAATTTAGAATTTTGATAACTCGAATACAGGTATTTCGTAATGCACCAATTTTTATGAAGAATAAAGATAATAAAAGAGTTTCCATATTTTTGAAACCCATTTTAGGCGTATTCGTCGATTTACGTAACTTCACAAAAAGTATGTTTCATCTGGTTAACACTAAATGCGTTTCAATGATTTGTTATTCTACATGGTTGCCGAAAAAACAGTGTACGCAACACTCGTAGACATCCAGGACTCGCTAATGCTCGTCCTAGAATTTGGTCTACTCGTCCAAAAATACAGTATTTTCCGGACTTGTTACGTAAATTACTATTTTAATCATAAAAATTTTGATATCGCAGTCAAAAAGTTCTGAAATAACACTTTTGGGAAATCTAAAATACTGAGATATTTTTAGAGTGTCTAATTCCTCTTGGATCCCAATTACCTGATCGGTCATCAATAATTCACAGGAATTTCCAAATGTGTTTCCACTTTGAACTTAAGGAACATGTACAAAATATTTCCATAGAGGAAATGATAAACCTAATCGTACAATTATACGGCACTATAACTGATTAATATAAAATTCTTAGGAGTGAGTTTGAGAAATATTTGAAATGTCATTATCGCAATAAATAATTTTAAGCACTATTATATCCATTGACGCAATCGTCACTCTTTGAGCACTTGTTCGATTCAAATAAATCACAGAAAATTTAAGATTGTACTAGGTCCCGTCAATTTATCAAATCAAGCATTGCACCCATATTACAGATAATTTTTTACATTTAACCCAATGTTTTCTTTTAGTCTACTCTCTTCCGTAATTCAACGTTTAAAATAAACTTGTCACAGTGAATTAGGTATCGTATGGATCCGAACTCATTGATTAAATAAGGTATTTACTTTGAACACTCCCTGTATAATATTTATACTAAGAACAGTACAATGTGAAAACGTCTTCAACAATAACTGAAGAATGATAACAAAAGCAAAATAACCGCCAACGGTACACACAAAAAAAAATTTTTCAACATAAAGCAGCCTGCTTTATCCTAAGAAAATTATTCTGTTATATATAATCTATAAAATGTGTCTTTATTCGAAGAAATCTATTTTTTCACTGCGATTTACTCCAATCAAAAATATTTAGTTTGAAACAAAAAATCAGCAATACTCTATTCAAGGAATTAGGATTTCTTTATCTAAGAAATTTCGTTTTCTCCGTTCAACAAATTACGATTTCTCTGTAAAAGAAATTAAATTTTTTCTTTCAAAGAGATTACGATTTCTCATTCCAAGAAATTACGTTTTCTCTATCCAAGAAATACGTTTTCTCTATCCAAGAAATTACATTTTTTCTGTCCAAGAAATTAGATTTTCTTTATCTGAGAAATTACGTTATCTCCGTTCAAGAAATTACGTTTTCTCTGTCCAAGAAATTACATTTTCTCTTTCCAAGAAATAACGATTTCTCTGTACTAGCATTTACTTTTTTTCATCAAAGAGATTACGTTTTCTACATTTTCTTTAGTATAGAAAACAAAAGTTCTTGTGCGAAGTAATCGTGTTTACACTATTGAAACTGTTATTGTTCTTTTTATGATAATTTACAATTTAAAAAATCAAAAGTTTTGAAAGAAGTAATCATGTTCTCTAAGTCGAAGATAATAATGCACTCCTAATGAAACATTTCATTCCCCCATAAAAGGAACAATATTTTCTCTGAATAAAAAACAAGTGTTCTCAACAGGAGAAAATTAATTCAAGAAATAGAAAACTACCCAAATCACCAAATTTACGACAATTTCACTAGACGCGCGTTTCTCTAACAAAGTTAGCATCTTCAAGAGCTGAGGCCTTCAGCTCCTGCGAAACGACCGTCGAGTGAAATTGACGTATATTTGGTGTTTGGGTAGTTTTCTTTTTCATGAATAAATCATATCCTGTTGAGATTTTTTTGTACAGAAAAAATATTTTTTTGCTTATGAAAGAATGTTATGTTTTAGATAGCGTGGATAATTATCTTCAAGTGAGGGAACATGGTAACCTAGTTCTTCCAGAACAAAAGGTGCGTCCAGTGACATAGTTTGGGTTGTTTTCTATTTCTATCATTTTTATCTAAGAAACAGCATTTTTGTAAAAAATGAATTTTTAATTCGAAAAATTGTGAATTGAAAAACTATCAAAGATACCTAGGAAAAATAAGTGTAAATGTATTTGAGGAAGGAAAACGTTCTGCAGAAATATAGCAATATATGATTTTCGACGATGGCCATTAGTGTACTTATTTCTTTGAAGGTGTGAGGCTTGAAGGAAAACGTAAAGTATCAAAGACAGTTATATTATCACAGTGTAGCAGTCTTTCTAAGATATCACAAAGTAACCTTATTCTATGAAATATCGAGACAAATATTGAACATTTAAATCAATAGCTCGATAATTTCTCAAAAGCATTAAGTTAAGGAAATACATTCAATAAACTCCAAAAAAACAGTATAATGATAAATAGGAATAAATACATGAAATACCTTGACGAGGTATTGAAGGCTTACAAACATGAATCAAATTGATATTTCACAATAACTAGTACTAAGTAATACTACCTTAAACTATATATCTAACAAATATGGCTGTATGTCTGTTTTCCTGTATATTATGCTCCCTTGTCTCCACTGCAGTAACATCTCCAGGTTGCTGAAAAATTATAATCATGAAAAATTCCGACGTACACATGAACATGATAATGACTTTGTTATTAATATTATGATCAGTATTTTTCCTGTTGGATATGAAAAATACTGAGGTTTTAATTTCCTTAGTTTTGAAGTAAAATTTTCAAGATTATGAAGATAACCACGCCAAGGAAAGAGAAAATGTATTTTTTTGAATAATTTACAGAATCGAAAATAATTCTTTTATGCATAGGGAAATATTACTACTGCAAATCCCTACAAGTCGATAGGTAATAATATCATATTTCGAATAGACTTTAACAGAGAACGCATTAGTGAAAGTCCAAATTTTAAAGTGTTATTTTGGGAGTCATTAAATTGAAGAATCAATGAACTTATTCATGGCGGCTTTTGAAAAAATGCGGTACAAATTATGACATACTGCATACTGGAACTTCAGAAATTTTAATAATAATATAATTACCACAAAGTTCGCCATATTGTAGGAGGGTTGTACAGGCTATGCGGCCTCACAGGCTCTTCGACCCATTAGATATTATCATGATAAAAATAAATACATGACGCAAATTTAATACCATGATGGTAATTGAAATATTTCCTTCCTTCAGGCACACTAAATATATTTTTTTTCCTATTTTCCTAGTGGAATCGACTGCTATGGTAATTAGCCACTATGTGTTCTGCTGGGTAGGCCTTGTCACTCATCCCAGTCGAGCTACGAGATTTTAATAATTCAAAAGGTTAAATTTGATTTTTAAAAATCCCAGCCATAACTGGGGCTCGAAATCCGGTCCTTATGGACCAGAGTCGGACGCTCTCACAACTGCGCCACGGCCGACATAAAAAATCAATTATCTCTCAGATGTAGTTCAATATCCGTCAGGGAAGCAGTTGTTTTTTGTCAGAAATTTGCCACATATTCTACTCTACTGAAATTAATTGAGAGAAAGGAATTTCATTGTAGAAAGTATTCGATTTTAATAATGTTTCACTCTCCTGTAAACTGATCGGGCTATTGCCGAATCTTTCGCATTTAATTAAAAAGGCGATATTCAACGACTCTTTTTGAAAAATACTTAAAAATACATTACTGTGAGAAGAGTTGCATTGTGCAAAAATGTCTGAACATAACCATATAAGTCAAAATAGAAAATTGCAGCTGAAATAATAATTTGAAAATACAGTTAGTATTGAAAAAGAGTGTGCTAATAGTGTTTTCGAATAACAATTTTAATTTGGTTTCAGTTCTGTAGCTCGATTGAAATTCATTTGAAAATTCATTGTTCACGGTTTCAATATTTCATAACTGAGGTAACACATTTTTTATAATTTTTTTTTGCTGAAGGTATTTATGGTGTTCAAAAACTATTTTGAACGTAACTTTTGCTTCATTCAACCCTGTTTTGCATCTTCTGCGGTTTTTGAGATAAGGATGTTAACACTGTGAATTTAGAACAAAAAAGTATGGATCAGATCAACAACCTTTCTTGTCAAAACAAGAAAATGCATTTTACTGGTTATAAATAATTTTTTGCTATGTAACAATCAACTTTGTCGTTATAACTGAATAAATTATATAATACAGTTTATGTAGACAAAATCTGCTGAAATTTTTTTGTTCAGTATATTTAATTTCAAAAATGGAATTTATTTAAGTTCGCCAGATACCAAGTTTCACTCTTGTTTCCCATTACATCTGTCTTCTTTATTTTAAATTATATAAAAGACTAACCTAAAAATACACCGAACAAAACACTGTAAACTCAAACGTGAGGAGCTATCATATTATTATGAATGTGGTTATACTTGGTAGATACGACTGGTCTCCAACACAACCCTGTTCCGAGTTTGGCACAGAAATAGCATTTTATCCACTAACTGACATACATGGCTTGGTAAGAAAATATCATGAAAAATATCAGAGGCAGTAGAGGCACTAGTGACTCGACTTTCATTACTGTAAAAAACTGGGCTTGTTGTTGAAATACTGTTGTACTGTAAACGATGACTGAATGATGGATCATCTTATTTAGAATTCAAGTAATTATAATATTTTTAACATTTCAAAGTTAACTTTTATAGGAATTTTCTGAATTAAATGAAAACAATAATTGTACTTATACCTCTAAAATCCACAATACATTCTCCAGGCACAACCCACTCACACAAAATCTTTTCTGTGTTGTCAATTCATGATCAAAAATAATGTAACCTATTTACCGGCCGCTGCGTAAGAACTACCTCGTTTCAAACACCAAGGTGAAATGGCTGAAAAGGACACACATAGCAGTTCATCTCATCGATGTCTGCCGAAAACAAACGAAAACAATTTCAAAATTGTGTGTTCATTGAATTAAGCAAATATAACAAAATATTTTCTTGAGTTGAGAAATGTTTGTGAATAATAATTCAATTTGAGAACATTTCATTTCTTGGTCTGAAAATAACTTCTTGTGTTGAGAAAATATTCTTAATATGTCTTGAACCAAGAAAGTTTTGTGAGAAATTTCTCAATTCGATAACCAAACATTTCTTTAAATATGGACAATTCATAAATTGAATAAAATGGATTACTAAAATGACGAACATTATTGCCAATATTAGTTACTCTTCGTAGTTCTTTGTTTTGACGATTCTCAATATTATTAGGTGTACCTCCGTGACTGGGATTCAAACATGATATCCAGTTTCGAATCTCGTCAACTGTTCCGTTTGAAATTATTCAATTGCTCAAAAACTGATTTTCTATTTCTCCAGGAAATTGACCACTTTTACTATTATCAACTTTAAAATTTATTGAAAGATCACCTCAAAACATTGTTGCTTTTTTATGTCCAAGAAATTAGGTTTTCTTTATCCAAGAAATTACGTTTTCTCCGTTCAAGAAAATATGTTTTCTCTGTCCAAGATATTACATTTTCTCTTTCTAAGAAATTACGATTTCTCTATCCAAGAAATTACCCACTATTGAGAACTTCAAATTCTCCATTTGAAAAAATAATTTTATCGATTATATATAACAGAATTATTTTTTGGAATAACGAAAGCTGCATTATTTCGAAAACTTGTTCGTTTTCATGCAAATCTGAATCAAAACCTGTTTTTGTACATGTACTGTAATGAATGATTATTTTCATATGTTTTTGATAATCAATCAATGTCATAATTATTTTAATAAGTGAATACCTTCGCAAATTCATTCCTTCATTTCGAAATGACAAAGGCAGTTCTGGTCAAAATAAGGTTGCAGTATTGAGTAATTCATCGAAAAATATGGAAATTTTTTTACAACCAGATTGAAGAATAGTCGATTACTCCATTTAATATTCCAATTTTCTCAGCCTGCAGAAATGTTTATTTCTCTTGAGTATTTGAAAAATTTCAAAATTAAATCATCAGAAATGTTATTTGAAGGAAATATTAGTATAGTTTGAGAATAATATTATCTTGAAAGGAGAAAATTGAATATTTTGTACTGAAACACACAAAAATTTTTGACGAATACTTTAGTTCTCTCAATTCAAGAATATTTTCTCAGAATTAGAAAATTGCTCAAGAATATTAAAGTTTTGAAAGAAAACTTTCGATTTGATCACAATAACCAAATTTTCTTGATTAGAAACGATATATCTATCAATTCAAGACAATTGATTCGTTACTTTTGAACTTGTTAAGTTGAGAAGTAATTTTTGTGTGTGTAGGTATTTATATATAATCCACAAAAAATAGCGACCCAATAATATTAATGAAGGTCTCTGTTTTTTACATTGTTATACCTATTAGTAAATAATATGATTATGAAAATGGTAACTGAAAAGCGCACCACCCATTTTTAACATATAAGTCACATTTTAAACATTATTCTTTCATTTTTAGTCCATATCACATTGAAAGAGTGTTCCTTCAGTTTTTTCAAAACAATAATTTACATGTATGTGACATTTAATATTATTCGGACAACTGGAAGTGGGGATAAATTTGATATAAAATTCATATAATCATTATTATAACAATATTATTCTAAAATTATTGTCTCTTCGCCGGTCCTTGATATGTTTGCTAAATTTTAGATTATTTGGAGAATTAGATGTGGAGGAAAATTGAATTTAAAAAATTCTCATCATTATTATTATCACACTAATATTATGAAATCATTTCATTGTCATCGGTCCTTGATATGTGCCAAATTTTGGATCGTTCGGAAAATTGGTAAAAATTCACATCATTATTATTACATCATTCTCATGGAAGTCTTGTACTCTTGTCCGTCCCTGATGTGTGTGCCGAATTTTAGATAATTCGGACGATTGGAAGTAAGTGAAAATTGGATTTACAAATTCACATCATTATTATTCTTACATTCTCATTAAATTCTTCTTCTTCATCGTTCCTTAATATCTGTGCCAAATTTCAGATTTTTCGGAAGATAGGAAAAAGGTGAAAATTAAATTTACAAATTAAAAACATTATTATTATTACATTCTTATGAAATTCTTGTATTGTCATCGGTCCTTAATATGTGTGCCAAATTTCAGTTAGTTTGTTAGTTACAAGTGAACCTAATAAAGGCATGTTAAAAAAAAGATCAAAAATCCCTCTCTGTTTGTCATAGGTAGTGTGGCTTTTAATTAATACTGTACACTGAATTGAGAAAATGTTAACTTGACAGGAAAAAATTTAAATTGTATTAATATTTGCTGAAAACAGAAGTCATCGTGTAGAAACATTTTCAATGAAAGGCATTTAGTCGAAAATGTGCAACAAAATCTACTGAGTTGGATTATGACGACATTTGAATTTACTGAATCGGTGGAAAGTTCATTTAAAAAACCTCACAATCATATGAAATATAGTGAAGAAGTCCAATTGAACGTGTGCCTAGATTATGTAGAACATGAGCAAACCAGTATAAGAGATGTTTCTTGCAGACCTGGTGTTTGAAGGTAGAGGAAAGGAATATTTTGAACAAAAATCAAGACCTATATACTCTAAAAGGAACAAGATATCGAAATATGCTTGGGATTCTTTTTTTGCTACCAGGGAAAAAAAATCAGATGTGTCCTTCCTCTTTAACGTTTTATGGAACGACGAGGCCACTTCCACTCCGCAAACGGCGTTATTAGCTCTCAGAATTGTAGATCCTGGAATCTAGAATATTAAAATTATATGATAGAATGCATCAGGGACCAGTATTCCTTTGAAAAAAATGTATGGTGCGGTGTTTTAAATAATCAAGTAGTTTATCCTTATTTTTTAGATGGAATTTGAGTTCTGAAGAATACCTACGCTTCCTTTACACCGAGGTCCAAGAAGTTTTGGACAATATGCCTTTTCAAATGAGGCATAATTTGTGGTACCAGTGTGACGGTACCATCAATATAACAAGAAAGGTTCAATAACGCCTCTTGGAAATATTAAGAGGCAAAGTAATTGGACGTAATATGGAGTAAAGGTTCCGTCAAACCAAAGCAGGAACTCGGTAGCGGGAGCGGGAAAGGAACATTGGAACCGTGCGAATTGCCATAAAAACAATAGTCGTGGCAAACCATATATATTTCGTTGCTCATACGCATTTCGGAATACGAATAATCATACCGGTATGTCCCACTATAGAATTTAGTCTCGGATTCATCGCGTTTCCGCTCCCGCTCCCGCGTTCCCGCGTTGGTTTGAGGAAACCTTAATACTGTCCGGTTAGGTCTATGGATGTAATCCCACTTGATTTGATGCGAAATTTATTGGTCACACTGAATGACATATGATTTGTGTTCAAAATGTGTGGTGATTTTTATTTTTGTGAAGAATTCTTGTTTTGTTGTTTATTCGTTTTCAAAATGATTTTCACATGACCTCTGTTAAATTTTTAGTAATACACCTTGATCCATCTCTTACTTGGGTACACATATCAGTAATATCTGTTGAAAATTGGCAACGTCTGTTTAAGCCAAAAAGCAGCCTTAACATCATACTATGGGATGTTCCTCTTGGTAATGACCTATGGATTACTGAGTTGGAAAAATATACATACTTTTACAACGCACTCTAATGTTCACACCTTCCACACTCGCAACAGACATAACATTGTACATAGGAAGATAATAAAAAAAGCAAATCTATGTGTATTTCTCTTTTCAATGTGCTTCCTCGTGACATAAAAGGTTACTTACCACTGAAATCTTAAAAATAGACACTACGAAAAATTCTTATTAGAATGATCCCCTACCAGATTGATGATTTCAGTGAATCACTTAAGGGACTCAGTGCTGACAACTGGAGCTATTTTTACATTCGATGTAGTTTTAAATGAATAAAAATAACCGATTTAAATCTTTAATATTTGTAATCTATCAATTACGTTATAATTGCATTTTATTCTTCTGAAACATCGCACTGTGTAATGTTCTTATACTCTGTACTGTTTAAACAAGGAAATAAATGATCTATCTATCATACGATATGCTTATATTGTCTGTACCTAGTTTCTCGGAAAGATGTTTAAAACAAGGTATTTTTAGATGGATGTTATTTGTTACATCGTTTTGATTTGAATAAATAGTAAATAAAATTAATTTATATTCATCAGCTTATTTGGATAATTATTATGTAGTATCAACAATAATGGTCCTGCCTATTTCTCTGATTCTTTGTTTTAAATTGTTTTGATTATATTGAACGAGCTACCAAGTACTATTATTTTTTCCTCTTCTATTTTCTTACCTCTGTTTCATTCCATTTCTTTTTTTCCTAACTGTATCGAATAAACATCACTGAACTGGTTTTCACTGTTTCACGAACACCATGAAAAGTGATTAATATACAGTGTTAGTCAAATGTATGGACCCGCCCATTTTTGTCAGTTAATATAAGGGTTATCTAAAAAAATCTCAAATAAAAGTTGAAGGGAGAAGAAACGTCATCGGCATTTTTTTCAAATGGAATCATATGTTATGTTTATTATCGCTGGAAAGCTTGTTTTTTTTTTCTCATTTCAGTAGTACTAATATTATTTCAACTCTCTCGATAGGTACAGTGTGTTTCGTATTTTGTGTCCAACTCTGTAATTCACTTACCTATTGCTTAATTTGTTCAA
This sequence comes from Chrysolina oricalcia, assembly GCA_944452925.2. NCBI lineage: Eukaryota > Metazoa > Arthropoda > Insecta > Coleoptera > Chrysomelidae > Chrysolina > Chrysolina oricalcia. The sequence continues at coordinate 37,189,788 of OX101824.2, forward strand.
TATTTTCTCAATCGGGGAATGTAGCCAGTTGGATATTTTTAGCGATATGGCAATTTGATTCAGACAGTGGCGTACGTAAGTTTTGAAAAAAATATTTTTATGTGCTATATTGACAGTTGTTTCATTAAAAAATTTCACTTACCTTCTAATTATGAAAAATTTAGGAAAAGGCACTTAAATTATTCTGGAACAAAATTTTCCATTGAAATTTTCCAATAGAAAAATAACTAGAATTGTTCTTTAAGAAATAAGCATCTGGGAAACTTATACCTAGGTACGCCACTGTCTGAATCAAATTGCCTCATCGCTAAAAATATCTAACTGTCTACATTCCCTGATTGAAAAAAATTTGGATCAAATTAAGCAATAGGTAAGTGAATTACAGAGGTGGACACATAATTACGAAACACACCGTACCTATCGAGACAGTTGAAAAAATATGAATTCTACTGAAATGAGAGAAAAACAAGCTTTCTAGCGATACTAAACATAACATATGGATCTATTTTAAAAAAATGCCAATGATGTCACTTCTCCACCAATGGCACATCTAAAAATATTTGGTCTCATAGAAAGGTGCAGAGTAAAATACCCTTCAACTTTTATCTGAACTTTTTTTCGATAACCCTCATATTAACTGAGAAAAATGGGCGGTTCCATACATTTGACTAACACTGCACTAACACTGCACTGGGCCAGTTGAATATTCACTCTTCATTTCCTAAAGGACCCCGCACAAAAACATAGGGAAATGGCCCACAGTGGGATTTGCCTAAAATTCACATATGTTATTAGTATTGAGTTTCTGATCAAATGTTCTCATGGGCCCAATCCTCTAAGACCAATGATTTAGCTCTCAGGGCCGTATTTAGTATAGGTGCCAAATAAACAATGACACTTTTCCCAAGTCCATGATTTTTGTATTTCCTATTAGAATTTAATTGAATGAGAAATATTGCAAAATCTCAGAATTTGTCTTTTAGAACCAGTCCTCTGTGAAACATGTTTTGCCCTACAGGACCGTATTTAGTAAAACTGTATGTGCCAAGTGACCCACAGAAAACTGAATCAAAATGGTTTTGTTGATGGCTCGTTTGATAGATGAATGAAGCTTTTTTTGTGTACATAACAAAAGTTTGGTCGCCATCTTAATATCCAAGATGGTCAGCCAAACCTTTAGGCCATATGGGACCTATCTTGTAGCATTTTGAGAAAGATGATAACAGGAAAAAATAAGAACTACAACTTTTTTATTGTTGAAATCAGTCATTTACTTTTTGAATTATCTAATTCTTTAATATAAAAATAACTCTACTATCTTATTAAAACTATATCTTATTCATAACAAACAAGGTTGAAACCGATATTTCCAGAGTGGTGGAAGAGATCAAAAAATCAAAATCAACAAAATAATACTTGAACACTTACAGATGCGGAAGTATTGCAGCTTGCACTGGACCATTTGCGGCATGTTTAAAATGCTGTAACACAGAAGTCGATGGATAATTCGCATTTTGATTATGGCGTGCAAATCTCAGATACGACAAAATGCTACAAATATGAGCACATGATACTGGTGTCCTTGCCCCTGATTGCACTACAGTAGTATCATATTATCAATACAATACATCTTCTTCATTATTCTCGTCAGGCTGGTTTTCATGCATAGTTCATTGAATACATACTTGATATTTTTCTCTCCTTCTGAATCGTGAATACACTCTAAGTCTAACAAATCCAGGTTCATTCATTCTTTTTTAATGAATTGAACCTTATGAAATAATTACTCTAAGATCAGATAGTACAGTTATATTCATATTATAGAGTTAGATAATTCAAAGAGTAAATGACCAATTTAAACAATCAAAACGTTGTAGTTCTTATTTTTTCTTGTTACTTTCTTTCTTAAAAAGCTACAAGATAAGTCCTACACAAAGTTTATAGGTTAAGTCGGTCATCTTGGATATTAAGATGGCGACCAGTTTTGTTATGTACACAAAAGAAGCTACATTCATCTATCAAACGAGCCATCAACCACTGACATAGATCAAGAAATAAGAAAGTTATAACAGAATTAATTTGATTCAGTTTTTTGTGGATCACTTAGAAAATACAGTTTTACTAAATACGGTCCTGTAGGGCAAAACATGTTCCACAGAGGACTTGTGCTAAAAGACAAATGCTGAGATTTTGTAATATTTCTTATTTATTAAAATTTAATAGGAAATAAAAAATTATGGTTGAGAAAAAAGTGGCATTGTTTATCTACCACCTATACTAAATACGGCCATGAGAGCTAAATCATTATTTTCTCCAAAATTTTCCACAATTACGTTTTCGATAAAAATATTATTCAACACACTTCCACCGTGCTCGATAAACATATACTCGATAAACTCGATAAACATATTTCCCCCAGAACTGTCAAAATTACAAAACAAAAAAGTTCCTGGATGAGATCGAAAAAGTTATGAAAGAAAGGGATCAGGCAAAAGCAAATTTCTTTAATATACGTACAACTGAAAATTGAGAGTGAAAAATATAATTGCAATCACTTCATTACCCCAAAAAAAATGTAAATAGTATTCTCTCTACTGGTGAAAAAACTGGGGAGAATAGAAAACAATGTATATTATTAATAATGGGAATAATGACTCACCATTACATCTTCAAGATCCAAATATTATCAAAACTCATTTTATCGATTATAAACCCCAGTACCTATCTGACAATATTGTGAAGAAAATAAAATATGGCAATCATAAAATTATTACTTTTAAGAATCCTCCATACCTGTATAATGAATAAGAGTTTCGCTTTAACATTCATAACATCAACCTAAGATATAAATTTTCACTTTCAACGATCTATTCCATAAATGATTTCAATTCAACATTTACAAATCATATAACACTATACCAAGTGAAATTGAAATGCAACCACCGCATATTTTGAAAAAATATATAACTCATCTCTTCTTACAAAACCAACAACATATGAGAAAATGATTGAGCTTTTTTTAGCATTGCATTGAGCGACTCCTACTTCCTCTACTTTTTTCTTTCTGTTACTTTTTTTACGTCTTCTGATATTTCTAATATGTTTAGGCTTAGGTGAACTAAGGTTAAGTTCAGGGGAGGCCTTTGGGTGTGGCGAGCAGGGCAACCGCCCAGGGCCTTGCCCTTACAGGGGCCTCGCGCAGTCCCGCCAAAACCCAAGCAGTAAAATGTACTTGAAATTAATCCACTTGGTTATTTTTTGCCATGTGGAAGTCATAGCTGCAATATGATCTTGAGAGATGTAGCATCTTCTTGTGTTCAAGCAAGATCTTTTTTTTCACTCTATTTGCTGGTTCGTGTCAGAAGTAAACCATTTTCCGAAACTTGATGGCAATTTTTTATTTTTGTAAAGTTTGTTTTTAAGAATCTCCCAGGGAACATTTGACAGATTTTCAGTTAGTGAGTGCCATTCTATAAAAAATGAAATAACTACATACGAATTCGTAATTTTTCGTGTCAAATGGTATGAAATTCTTACGAAGATTAGTGTCATAACAAAAACATGGCAGAGCGGAAAAATGCACCTATATGCTGCTATACAACACCTAGACGCATTTATACAATGGCTTGATAATTCGCGAAAACGATTTCCAGTCATCTGTGGTAACAGCGAGAGAAATAGCTAATGAAAATTATATTGAGCGAAACTTTGGACGCATTAGAAGAAACTTTGATTACGAAGGGGTATATGAAGCTCATGAATTATCTTCGGAAGATATTTAAAAAAATATATGTTTTTATGCACCTCTAATTGTCGAGAATGTGCGCTCAAGTTACCAACCAGTTTTGAAGCACCTAAGTATCATGGGAGCATATTTGATTTCATGTGTAGCATAAAACAGTTGATGGAAATGACTGACTGTTAACTTTTGTAGCAATGCAGTAACTTGCAATTATCTATGACAGCAGGAGACACATCCGATATTGGCGAACATGATTTTCATATAGAACTGAGTATTTTTTCCGAGTATGCTAAAATATACAAAAGAAAGAGATTCAACCCAAATATACCCTTCCATGGAAGTATAGTCCTGAGAAGTATAGCCACGACACCTGTAATAGTTGCTCCTGCAGAAAGGCGTTTTTCGAGGTTAAAAATTAATGAAACATATTTGCCGAATACTATGACACAAGATCGGCTTCCAGCTGTTAAACATTATTTAAATCGAAAATGACGTAGCTCATTCGATAGATTTTCATGATTTTAGCAAAAAAGCAGCAAACATAATTTATAAATCTAATTCCCTGATTATTTCAAGACATTAATGCACCTTAGTTTGTTTGTTTATCACCAACAGTGTTAATAATTTGTTTTGTGTTTATTATTTTTTATTAATTTTCTATAAAAAAGTTTTAAAATCTCGTATTTGTATAAACTTGCGTTTCTCGTCAAAAATCATTAATTCTACAAAACAGGGGCCTTGCAAAGATCTACTTGCCCGGAGTCTCGCAAGTGCTAAGGCCGCCACTGCAAATTCAGGTTTTGGTTCATAAAATAATTCAAAATACATTTTAACCCATTGAGGACCGAATTGAAATATTTTTATATTTTGTTATTATTTTCATTAGTTTTCAATACCTGGGTAGTGAAATGACCCAAAATACCATATTTTTCAAATTCAGTATAAAGGGTTTTAAAAAAACACTGATACCATATGGTATCCGTGGTCCTTGAAGGTCCTTTAGTAACTTCGAAAAAATTATATACGAGTTATTTGGTATGATAGGAAGAAAAACAATCAACACAAAGTACAACACTGCATTTTTGCACATCGTCCTACTAAATGACCTACATCCTTGTCCGGCACAATGCCGCATTTGAAAGAAAACAACAATATGGAAACAATTTATTAATGTATCTTTTCTTTGGTATAAATCAGAATTGAGGCCACAGATTTTGTCACCTAAGAGAATTGGCCTGCTATGAATGTTGCAAATCATCCGAGATGATTGTTGATTCATTCCCTGTGGCGTGACGCAAAACTGGTTTCTTCCTCTGGTGTCGGAGTCACACTTGTCTATGGTAGAGTATAGCTAAGGTTGTACTAGGCAACTCCTATAAGAATTTTACCGTTAAAAAGCCTCAAAATGGAATGAATTGTATTATATCTGTAAGATTATAAACCATTCCCCCGTCATCACTATCTACAGAATCGTGTGATGAAAATTTGATCGACACGTTCTTGCATTTCTCCATCGTCCTATAACATATTCAATGCTTGAGAAAGCGGAAACCTGACCTAAAATATAGATAGTATTTCAACAATTTACTAGGCTTAATAATTTTGTGCCCTAAAGACCACGGATACCATTTGGTATCACCTGACTTTTGGGCATTATAAAGTGAACTATTGAAAATGAATAATAATTACAATTATAAAAAAGATTGAATGGGCATATAAGAATATATTAGTAAATAAAACTTAGCATAAAATATTACCAATACGACAAAAATATACTTACGACCATTGAATATCCATTGTTTCAGACGAGAACAACTTAGTCCTTCAAAATAACACCATTATGACACTAAACACCGTATAAACTACCTCTATCGCAACTAAATATCCAATGTGGATTTATAACGAATGAAATGCCAAGGCTGTGTGGCTGTTGAATTCATAGGGTGTCGACAAAGAGGGAATATTGCTCCATATGTTTTGAGATACCATATGGTATCCGTGGTCCCTAATGGGTTAATATGAACAAAAGTTGAGTGGAAAAGCACCACTTGGGTGAACTACCCCTTGAAATTTCCTCTATAACACGAGTATGGTAGATCTTAGTTTTATGAGGAAATATAGGGAATTAGTGTTTTTGAGAAAATAGGTATTTTAAAGGTTCAGGTACCTTTCGTTCAAGCTTCATTTATGGTGCCAAATGACTAAAAGTTCATTGGAAGGAGGTCTAATGACTAGTGTAAATTGAAAGTTATTATGTCACGAATTGAAGTATTTTAATACGAAATAATAACTTTCAATAATTTCATTTCCTAGAGCCCTGAGAATGGTGAAATGTTTGCTTGAAAAATACTGCTTTTCCTTTAAAACGACCTAACCCGAACAACTTCTAATCAAAAAAACGCTTGAATGAATAATTATTGATCTGCAATTATCGATATATACGAGGATGTATTGAAATCTAGTTAGCCTAGATCAGTTCCCTGCATAAACAAAATATTGCGTTACCATAGCAACGAACAATAAATTATTAGAAGTGTCAGTGTAAAGTTTAACGTCAAAAAAGTAAACCAGAGTTACGCAACAAATTAAAAGAAAAAATATGTCCACCGAAATTGTGAAAATCGAAAAATTGGAGTATCGAGCCATCATCACGTACCTGTATTTGAAAGGGTTAAGAGGTAAGCAGATCTACGAAGATATGCTTGGTGAATAATGTCCTTCGTATGCGACCGTGAAAAATTGGACAGCAAGCTTCAAAAGAGGTAAATTTTCCATTGAAGATGATGACTGATCGGGAAGGCCAGTTTCTGTGTCAGTCCCCGAAAATATCGATGCAGTTCTTGACATGATTTTAACAGACCGTCGAATTGGGCTAAAACGGATATCTGAAGCACTGAATATTTCATACTAACGCGTTCATCATATAGTTCACGTCAATTTGGACATGAAAAAAATTGCTGCAAAATGGATCCCAAAATGTTTGAATGTTGACCAAAAGCGTGCTAGGGTAGTAGCATCGCGTTCGATCTGTGCTCGATTTGAAAACGATGTAGACTTCTTAAACCGAATTGTTACTATGGATGAGACTTGGGTACATTTCCACGATCCAGAACAAAGCAACAATCGATGGTATGGCGACACTCCGGTTCTCCAAGACCTAAGAAGTTTCGTGTCCAAAAATCTGCTGGAAAAGTTCTTGCTTCAGTTTTTTAGGATTGCCATGGAGTAATCATGATTGATTTTTTGGATAAGGATAGAACAATAACTGGAGATTACTATTCGACATTACTGACCACTCAACGGGAAAAATTTAAAGAGAAAAGACGCGGAAAGATATCCAAAGGTGTTTTGTTTTTGCAGGACAATGCCCCTGCACACAAATCTCATGATGCCATGCAAAAAATTCGTGATTTAGGGTTTGAATTACTAGAACACCCCCCTTAATCACCAGATTTGGCTCCGTACGACTATCATCTCTTTCCTCAACTGAAAAAAAGTTTGAAAAGTCGTAAATTTTTTTCCAACGAGGAGGTAATAAAAGCTGTGGAGGTCTGGTTTGCAGAGCAAGAAGAATAGTATATTGTGTAACTAGTAGTAAAAGCAATACATTCCCGGACGACAATGTAATAAGCCGAGGCCAACAAGCATTGAAGTCTGGGATTGTGCTTTTACTACGAGGTACACATACTATGTTTTCTGAAATCGCAATCAGCATTATCAAAAACTAAGGAATTCTACATATCGTTTGCGTGAATTCAATAACTGACTAAAATGTAAACAAGCCGGCAAAAGTTTTCCCGTATCGTTTTCGATACGGGAAAGTACTTTCCCGTACCGTTTAGGTCCGAAAACGGTCCCAGAAAGTTCGTTGCTTAGCAACGGACTAAAATACTAGACTAGCGTATTTTCAGGCCTGAGTTGCTCCAAGAAAGTGGGCATTCTTGAACGATTTCAGAAAAAGTACTTTCCGTACCGTAGTCCGAAAACGGTCCGGGAAAGTTAGTTGCTTAGCAACGGACTAAAATACTAGATTAGCGTATTTTGAGGCCTGAAGTTGCTCCGAGAAAGTGGGCATTCTTGAACGATTTCAGAAAAACATTTTTTTTAAAGGTCTAGAAACGTTGCAGGTTCGCTGTAATAAATGTATCCAATTAAGAGGAGAATATGTTGAATAATAAAATATTTTCTTTGAAAGTTTGTTTGGTTCTATAGTAGGCTAAGAATTTTTCAATATATCCTCGTACATGATGTTCCACTTTAAGTAACGAATTCTTCACCAACTTTCCATAAAATTCAGATAAATACCTATAGGCCATTATCAGAACCAAATTCTTTAGATTTCACTTCCATATTTTTTCAAAATCACCCTGTATTGATGAAACAAATCCACACGGAATTTAGTTACTTTCAATCGAGATATCTTTCTGACGGTATCTATTGTGGATTTAGATATCACGGAAAAAGGATCAACCTATATTTGTTTCAAAAGTAGTGGTGTATTATTTACGCTGATATTATTTTAGTTCTACCACATCATAACAATATTTGAAGTAACAGTGAGATTTAATTATATTAGTATATTAATTGAACAATGTAAGTACCAACTGTGTCTGAATTTAGATTTTTGTTAGTGTTGAAACGTCTTATAATACTTAACCTAAGGTGGTTGGGTGACCGAATTATCTTGGATTCATTTTCCAAATCCGTCAAGAACACTTCCGAAACCCTACGCGTTCTCCATCTAGCTTTCAGGGGGCAGGAGGGGCAATTTCTCCAACATTGATGTATTATCATCGGAACTGAACCAACATGTAGAATTTCAATTCCATAGGATAAGAGGAAGTGGTTCTCCGAAACTGTTGAAACATTTTCCAAATTCATTTGCGTTCTTTATCTAGCTTTTGAGGAGGACAGGGGGGTGTGACATTTTTTCAAACCATAACATTCGACGGTCAGATATTTTTCACTATTTTTACTGATTTTTCCGATTTTAATTTCGCGAGTTTTCGAACTTTTTTCGAGAAAAGAGAAAAGAAAACTTCCGAAACCCTACGCGTTCTCTATCTAGCTTTCGGGGGACAGGGGAGACAATTTCTTCGACACTAATTTATTCTATTTACTAGGTGTTTCGGATTCATGCCATTTTGTAGAAGTGGAACTTAATTGTAATTGAAAATTTAACCAAAACATGACTCCTTCGGAAATGGAAAAAAACCTACGATAAATTGAAGTTACTTTTTTGTTATATCTAACAGAAAACAACCACTTCCCCGGCAAAAGCCATGCTGGACATTGAACTACATCTGACAGATATTGTGAAAATCCCTATATGAATCCCTTCCAAGAGAGGTTATCTTGTACGATGGAAAATAGCGACTACAGTTTGTCTTTCAGTCGCTTCCTGTTCATATTTTTAATAAAATCAACATGGAACCTAATATTTCAACATCAGACAATCCAATTGTCACTATAACCGAGAATGAATAAGGTGTTACTGGAAAAGATCTACATGAATCTATTCATGCAGAAGATGAACAAGAAGGCATCCAAGATATTTCTTACACTTATATTACTGATCCAATCTCAATATCTACAACTATATATGAAAGGAAAATTTGGGCACCCCAGAGATATATTATAGACCATTGTTGTATTTTATGTCACCCGATTAATTTGTTATTATTTGAATTCATTCAATACTCAGAAGGGGAGATGTATTATTAGTATAAATCGCCCAGTACTATCTGGGGGATAATAAAAATCTCATATTGAAGGTTGTCGGAGACTCATAAAAGGTGATTGAGATGTTGTTAAACTTTTATGCATCAGTTACTATCAAACACGTTCATTTTACACATTAACGATAATTTCGAGATTTCGAGAAAATTTGTAATTGACAGTTGTTTTCGTAGGGTTTTGACATACTTAATGCTACATGTAACTCAATTTATCGTCAAGTGTAATACCTAGTAGGTTGCAGGTAGCGCCACTATGGTAAAAAAGAGTGTATCGACTGCGTCAGTTTTTGGAATTAATTTTCAGAACATTACAGGATTTTCCTATTCGATGCAACCAGCACTTTGTTGAAATAAAACTCAGGGCTCAAAGGTAATTCAATTCAAGTAGAAAATATAAATCCATGACAGATTATCAGCAATTCTTTGCCTTTTGATGAACCATCATCTAGTGAACTTTCGTCATTGTATATCTAATATATCTGATTCGAACTTTATATTGATTCTAGTACTAACTAACCTCCAAAATAGAGATTAATGATCATTGTTAATTAATCTGAAACTGCGACTCAATTGTAACGAAATTTATCAACTAGATTCTACAAATTTATCACCATTACTGACAACTTATCAGATAGAAACAACATATTTGAAAAGGTGCATATTCATATATTCTTACCATCTGGTACTTTTGCTGTTAATTAACTGAATTTATTAACATGTTTGAATGATTTTTTTTGTTTCATAAAATTCACATAAATAAACAAGATAATCTCAATAGATACTTCGAAGAAATGCATGATTTATGTAAGTTTGAAAATGCATTTAACACGATTTAGAATCATCCGGAAAAATGAAATCGAGTCAACACATACCTACGTATATGTTTGAGAAAAAAGAAATATTTTACATGGCACCTATATACCGGGTGGCAACGAGATCTGTTACGTAACACAATCTGGTTACTTTTAAAGATGGAATTTTCGTGTTTTGGATATGGTGTATGAGAGATATTCTTCGATTATTGTCCATATTAGAAGCTCAAATAGAACTTCTGGAAGTAACATTAACCTTCGAATTCAAAATGGCATAGGTTTAACCTCAATATTTTTCATATTTTATTCTGAATCCAACCATATGCAACATGGTGATATTTATTATTATTTCACATCAAAATCTGCGTAAAAGTTTTGTTAGAAATATGCAGTGTTACACTGTTACTCTTAATTGTCACTTTTTGATTCATTTTTCAGATTTTTGTTCTATACCTAGAATATAAACCAATGTATAAGAAGTATTATTAATCCTCTTTTACTCTTTATTGAATAAAATCATTGAGACTTGTCTAAATAAAAATGAATCAGTAAGAAAAAATTTTTTTCCAGACTTTTCATTCAACGATGAATACCTACAAGAGAAACGGAAGAAAATGCGAATTTTCCATAAACCGAATGAAACAGACCTGATAAATTGTACTAAGAATGCAGTCCCCTCCACAAAAACTCTTTTACCGACCTGGAGCCATTGAAGAACTGGAAGAACTAGATAATATATACGAAGAACCTAAATACAGAATTAGCAATGACTTTTCTCCACCTTACAAAAATGGACAAGGTTTACTGTTGGCTCCAAGTGCTCCCAATCTCAGTAGAATACATACGTCTTCAAGTCTTACAAAATTATCTGCAGCGCCAAGTCTTGCAAGAATTTCCACTGCGAATAGTTCCCTTTATCAAGTGTCTGGAACCATCAGACAAGATAGCTCAAGGTAAGAATGTTTCATATTTTGACATGATATACAGTGTAATCCATTTGAGATGGAAGCACTTATTCAAAAGACATATTTTACAATGGATCGAAATGTTTTTTTTTTATAAGGTAGACTTTCAAAGAGTCTATTGAAACACCAAATTTCAAGAATACAAAGAATAAATCCATTTTAAAAAAGATACCGTTTAATAATCATGACAATTCGATTATAGATCCTGCAACAAAATTCTAACCCTCCAAGAGATTCACAAAGTTTCAGAATAAAACTGACAAATTAATAATAATAAATATTTATTGGATCATGCCGCAAAATAGAGATGACAAGCAGTGAAACTGATGCAAGTGTCATCCCTAGTGACTAGGAAAAAAAATATCTAATTCAATTTGGCACATGAACAAGTAGCAAATGACTTCGTTATTTAACAAATATTAGCTTCGAAAAGTAGATCTTTGTAAACTCTCCTGAACTTCAGAGTTGAGAATGATTTTAGGTTTGCTGAAACCTGGTCATGAAGACTGTATTGTTTGTGAAGGACCTCCTGAAAACAGCAGTTCGATGAGGTGGTGGTGAGATTATTCCCTGAAGCGAGTGTTCAAATTGTGAACATCACTACGAAATGTTTTTTTTTTGAAAGATAAGGAGTGGTTTCGTTGAGAATAACTTTATGAAATAAGGTCGCAGAATGCAATCATAGAATAATTTCTCAATTTCCACAAGTTTCTTCATTCAAATAATTCGATTATGATAACGAAAAAGTGTTTGAGGTGTCAATAAGAACAAAAAGTAATTTCACCTTCACCACACAATTATTTCAACTCCTAGATGCGCATTTCGATACCTTACCAAGTCATCTTTTTCAGCAGAAAATCCATACCACTACAAATCACTACAGATTAATATTACACCAAGCAATAGAGCATGAAATTAGTGAGTTTTTAACAAAAATACTAGTAGGAAACCGACACATGATACTTTTATTGTGTTATGTTTTCGATTCGCCACTGTCATTTATTAATTTGTTATGAACACCTAAATTACAAAAAATGTCTTTTTTTAAGTAGAAGTGTAGTTCCACAGAACGTATATTCTCATTTTGCGCTACAATGGTGCGAAATGGGTGAAAAATTCTTGCAAACATGACTGAAAACAGCAGAGCCCACGTTAGCTGCCGAGTAGTAGGAGAGTCTGGGAGATGGGGAGAATTCTTCTGATGAACGGTGATAATACGCTTCCCCTCATCTCCCGCTCTCTCCTACAACTCGACCGCTTTCACCAGCTCGGCCGTTTTCAGTCATGTTCACAAGCATTTTTCACCCATTTCGCAGCATTTTAGCGCAAAACGAAAATTTACTTTTTGTGGTATTTCTACTTTCAAAAACTGTTTTAGAAATTGAAATCGGACTATCACTAGAGCATTCAGGCACGCTGCAAGATAGTACAAAAAAATTCAAATTGCAATTGTGCCAACACTAATGATCCGTCAGAGCCTGTCTTGGGCACACACAAAGTATACATGTTTCAATACTTTCATGAGAAGGGCCAACCCTTCTTCTATAAAAATTGCGGAGTTATGAATTTTAAAAAAAAATCTTTAAATTTTCCAGTTTTTCCTGTTTTCCTCTGTTATTAATGATCCGATCGAGTCGTTAAACATTCCGTTTTGTCTGTATTTCAATTATCTACAATTATTCACATTGGAGCAACCAAATTGCTCTACTAGTTTTCATTTTATAAGCAAAACAATTTTTAAAAAACACGTTTTTTGTTATTCAAATGTTTATAACAAATTAATAAATGACAGTTGCGAGTCGAAAACATAACAGGATATAACTACGGACTGCCTTCCATGTGATGGTACTGTCGGTTTCCTACTAGTATTTTTGCTAGAAAAAATACTCTATTGATTGTCCTATATTGATATTGAACATGTGTCAGGTACGATTTCACCCACCTATACCGATAATAGGTAGTTAATAATTCCTTTTTCGCAATCTCATACTGTTATTTTGATTTTACGGTATTCAGATGACAATTGAAATGGTAATGTTTACAGCCTCCGTCCGTTGAGATTTTTTAACTGCTGGTGGCCGTTAAGAAATCACTTGTTCAATATTTTCTTCAAAACTTTATTCTGCTAACAATAACCATAATTATAATAATACCAGCTATTCACGATTTACTGTTGCGTTAATAATTAACAGTGCTGCTTCTGAGGTGGCGTATGGTTTTAGTAACAAGGACTATCTAGAACACATGGCTAATGACCATTGCAGTCGATGCCAAAACACCAAGAAAAAAACTAACTGTTTATAAATTTGAAAAGTAATTTTTCTAAAGAAGTGATATTTCTAAAGAAATTTGATTTTGTTTCTCAATTTCTTCAATTTCATCCATGGTCGTTGTTGAACTCGCGAACACAAAGAACTGACGTTGTTTATAATATTGTTGTGATATTGTTAAGCTGTTCCGTGACAACACGATGTTGGAATTTGTCTGTAGAATTACGAGGTACGTGGTTTGTTCTTTCCTCGGAATCAAAATGTAATCTTTCAGCGGGATTACGAAAAGTCTTGAACGACACACAAAAACGGATTCGGTACAATATTCAACCTCATCCGTTATTTGCTACATATAGGCCTTGTATGGTGATGGTAATGGGTGGGGGACGCAAGCGTCAGCGACTAGGCCCCAGTGGGCCCTTTTCGCAACCCCGGCATCTTCACTCATCCCATGTCGGATACCTGCTCGAACCTCTTCGACCTTCTTATGAAAGTCGAAATGTCCTTCCATTGCAACGAGTGCGATTCTTCCTCCTTAATCGTGGCAGCTCCCAAGACGTTTTGTCTGAGCCTGCCATAAATACCACATTCGCACAGGAAGTGGAAGGGGTCCTCCTCTTCCCCACATTCCGTGCATAGTTTGTCTGCCTCAACTCTGGTGGCCGCAGTGGCCGGTTAGAACTCCCACTAACAGTCGGAGTTCTTTGCGGCTTAGCTTCAGTATCTTGACCGTCATTGCCATGTCGGGCCCCGATATCATCTGCTTTGACTGCCTGCATCCAACTATCCTTCTCCACTCTTTTCCTAATGTATCAACGGCCCACTCATTCAGTGCCGTTGTTACTTGTCTCCTTGTTATGCCGAGTGCGGGTTCGGGCCCGTAGTAGGGATGTCCGGCTCCTTGCTTGGTCCGCCTGCTCGTTGCCTTCAATCCCTGCATGGCCCGGAACCCACATCAGCGTTATTTCCTTTTCAGTCGCAAGACTCTCCAGGGCATCTCTGCACTCCTGAACCAGTACTGATCTAGTTCTGGTTGCATTCAGAGCTCTGATGGCGGCCTGACTGTCCGAGCAGACATATACATGTCTCTCTGGGCCGGACCTCACCTCTTCCATTCTGGTTGCCTCCAGGATGGCATATACCTCTGCTTGGAAAACTGTTGTCAGAGAACCTAGCGCAAAGGCTCTTTTCTCTCCGTTTTCCAGGTAAACTCCTGCTCCGGCTTGCCCTTTCTCCAGTTTGGACCCGTCTGTAAAACAGACCAGGTTTTCTGGGGGAAATATCACCCTTTCCTCTTTCCACTCTCTCCTGTCTGGGATCTCCAGCGAGATCGTCCTTTTTCACCTAACTTTATCCTCTGCCTGTATCACTTTGATAGCGGATAGTGGGATTTCTTTCTCCGCTACCACAGCGATTTCGGTATGCCCTGTGTTCTCCTCTCCTTGCCAGCTCCCTGAGTCACGCATTCTCAGATAGGATGCCATCGCTTCCTTCTTTATACAAGTTGGCAGCGACGGCAGATTCAGCAGGGCGTCTAGGGCTGCCGAGGGGGTCGTCCTCATCGCGCCGGTTATTCCCCTATAAGCTAGTCTTTGAATTTTTCCCAGATTGTTGGTTGTGGTTATCTGGTCCACTCTCGGCCACCAGATCACTGCTCCATATAGGATTCTGGGTCTGATTACCGCCGTGTAGATCCAGTGAAGGATGTGAGGTTTGAATCCTCACCTCTCTCCCACTGCCCGGCGCAGACTCCATATAGCGACCACCGCCTTCTCGACTGCTCGATCGACATGTGCCCCCAAGTTAGCTTCGAGTCCAGAATCATCCCAAGCTATTTTACCTCTCTAGCCAGCTCTAGGGGTTTTCCACCCATTACTGGTGATCTGAACCCATCTACCTTCCTTTTCTTGGTGAAGAGAATCATCTCTGTTTTAGTTGGATTGACTGCGAGGCCGACTTCCTCGCACCACATTTCTATTTTCCTGCACGCCAACTGTATCCGGCAACAGACCACATCTAGGAAAGGGCCCGTCACCAGGACGAGCCCGTCGTCGGCGTATGCCTGGGCGTAGAAACCGTTGGCGACAGTCTCTTGAGAAGTTCGTCCATGACTAGACACCAAAGGTGAGGGGTGAGACAGCTACCTTGCGGGCAGCCGCCCCTCACTTCGATGTCGGCATGGCTCTCTCCTAGAGACACCGTCACTTTCCTTCGCTCGATGGCTGTAGCTACCCAGCTAATCAGCGTAGGAGGGGTTACCCTAATCTACAGTGCATTGCAGATGACGTCTGTTCTTGCCTTATCGGCCTTGTAACGTTATTAACTATTTGGGAATTAACTCAAATAGTTCAGAAATTAATGGGCTATTACCATTATTGAGAAGGAACTCATTCAAACTGTTCTTGTGAATAACGAAACTTTCATAATCTAATTTTCTGTAATTATCACCCAACAGAGCTGCAGGCCTTGCGGATAGTAGAGTCATCACGGAGCTGAATGGGGAACACTCGGTGTATCTTCTTGTTCTCGATGTGGCGAAAGCCTTCGATCGAGTACGGCACGAAGGTCATATCAACAAAAGGGATCTCCTTGATTTTCCTCGAGGTCTGGAGAAGTAAGTCTTTTTTTAAGGGGTAGACAATTTCAGATTGAGTCCGAAAATTTTCTCTCAGACACAAGAGACATTCAGGCCGATTTTGTAGTCAATCTATACAAGCGACATTCCCAGAACACAACACGTGAGGTTTCTCTGTACGTCGACGATACCGCGTTGCTTGCAAGTACCATGGGTCCGGAGTTGGGAACAGTCTATTTGCAGACCGCTGTAGACAATCTCGACCAATGGTTCCTAGACTATAAGATACTGGTCAACCCAACAAAGACTCAGATGATTTTCTTGGATAGGAGACGTATTTTACAGAAGACCGCAGTAAAAATCTCAGAAATGGGCAGAAATGGTATTCACGGGTCTAGTATCTCGGCCTGACTATCGATCGTGTACTCACTTCAATGAGTTGAGAGCCAACGTGCACTCTAAATTATGCCTTTTTACCCTTTCCTTGACAGGAGGAGTAAACTGAGTTTAAAGACTCTAGATCTTCCTGATATATGCATGAGTGGCCTAGGGTCACGCAGCCCCCTCCAATATCTCAAGTCTGGAGTGGGTCCAGAATAAAATTATGCGAAGGACATCCAACACGCCGTGGTTCGTGCGTAACGTTCGAATCCGCGATGATCTGATTTTGCCTTCCATCCAACAGAGCATCCAGGCACGTAATTAGCGTGTATTTGATTGTGATGATGAGGAGTTCGACAATCCGCTCATAAGGGGTACAACAGTAGACTACTTTATTGACGATCCTACCCGTTTCAAAAGACAACGCTTTTCCGTGGCTTGAATTCTCACCAATACGATGAAGCTGATTGGATGGGCTCTTCATTCTGAAACCCACGTTCTCAAGGAAGGTTTGGTGGTACTACCATTAATGAATGTGAGGGGCAAGCTATGAATTGCCCTATGATTGATTTGGAAGCCTATTGTTACAGTACTCTGATGTTGGATGAGTAAAACGACAGTTGATGTGATAATACTCCTTTTAATTCATTCAATTCAGCCTTTATATGTAAAAACATAATCATGAACCAAATTTGTCACCATGGTTCGATTTTATCATTACAAGGTCAGTTATTGTTTATATCACATGATAATAATAATAATAATGATATAATAATTTTATTGAGTACTGTGTGATCAAGTACATGATATAGGATACGTCAAAATACAAACAAATATAAATTTAAAATACAGTTCAGAGTATAAAATAAGAGCAAGAAAACAAAATTCAAAGACATGTTAAAATGTTATAAGATGTACACGAATATAAAAATAAAAACATGAAAACAAAATTCAAGGACATGTTAAAATGTTAAAAAAAGTTATTCCACATTTAAAAATTCCGAGACGCTGTAGAAACTATGTTCTTGCAGGTATCTTTTCAATTCTGATTTGAACAAATTTTGATTTTGAATTTTCCTCTGACAAATAGGAAGATTGTTGAAAAATATAGCTCCTATGTATGATGGACTATTTTTATAAAATGATGAGTTATGATTCGGAATTCTGAAGAGATCTCCATTTCTAGTAGAGTAATTGTGATGCTGAGAAACTATGTCGTACATATGTTTATGTTTCAGAAATAACATAAGGCATTTTAAAATATATATCTGTTATAAATATTATATTTCTCAAAATATTCTCTACAGGAATCTCTAAATCTCAAATTGAATATTAGTCTGATGACTCTTTTCTGTAACACAAATATCCTGTTGGAATTGCTGGAACAGCCCCAAATGTTTATATTACAAGATATATGAAAATAAATTATTGCATAATAAATATTTATTAGCTGGGTTGTATTGAAAATATTTTTCAGTTGAAGAATAGCGTAATAGCCACTGCTCAACTTTTTACAAATAGCGTTAATATTTGTTTCCCAACTCATATTGCTGTCTACAAAGGTTCCAAGAAAGAGAGATTGATAACATCATGCATAACTTTTACTTTGATATTTTCCGTTATCCTAGATCTGCAATAAAATTGCATGCAGATGGTTTTGTCTGTGTTCACTATGAGAGAATTTTTCTCGCACCAGGTAGTGAATTCCTTCGCTAGTAAATTCAATTCATCCTGTAGTTCTTCAGAACTCTCAGCATCTGCCGCTAGAGTCGTATCATCAGCATAAAGAACTACACAGTTTGAGCTTATATAGAGAGATAGATCATTTATAAATAATAGAAAAATCAATGGACCCAAAATGGATCCCTAAGGAACTCCCAGATCCATCGTATGAAAGTTCGACCGATGCTCGTTGATTTTAACAGATATATTTCTGAATCGAATGTATGATACTATCAACGACAAAAAGTTTCCACGAAATCCTAACGAATAAAGTTTGCTTCCGATGATATTGTGGTCAATAATATCAAATGCCTTCGACAAGTCGAAAAAGAGTGCTCCAACATACTTTATTTTATCCAACATTGAACTGAATATGAAATATTAATGAAATAGTCGTTTAATAAGTCATAAATATCAAGAAAAATAGAGTTTTTCATGAAATGTTGATTAAACAACCTGTGAACATTGGCTATTCCAAAGCCAGAACAGTAAATATTTTTTAAGTCCGATACCGTAATTTCAAATTCTATGTTACTCAGTACTCATCCTGTAGGATGAATCGAGGTGATAGAGCAAGAGAGCCAGGCCCTAGCTCGGAAATTAGTCATGAAGATCTCAATCTAATGGAATGAGGTCCAAATTATTCATAAGAAAATCATTAGAAGAGAAACTCCAAGGAAGTTGAAATGCATTTATACATCGCAATTGATTGTGAAAATACGAAACGTAAGGAAACTGAGCTTTCAACGCATTACTGCTGAACATTTTCCCAAAATATGCGTACTATACAGTGCAACTTTTTAAGGTTGCCCCCAATTATTTTTTGAACGGTTTGACGTACAAACATGGAACCGAAACAATTTTGAATGATATCAGCGATACTTCTTTCTAAAATAAAACACATTGTGATTGCCCGATAGGGGGCGCATGGTAAAAAATTTCCAATGGCATGGGATTGATCTCTTTGTCTTTCGAAATTATCAAGTTTGATGTGCCTCCAATAACATAAGACATATAATTGCAATGTATCTTTTCTCAAAGAGTTGTATCGGTTATATCATTCAAAATATTTTCTGTTTCATTGTTCCACATCAAACCCTTCAAATTCAACGAGGTAAGTATCAGATCTGCACTTATACTAGAAATTTCGAGTGCATATTGTGGAAAAATGTAGCAAAATATAAAAAATTCAGATGTTTAAAAATAATTGAATTATCTTCTCAAACATGTATCACATGACCACCCATGCCATTGGACATTTTAAAATTTATGTCTCCCACCCCTCCACCTGATCCCTCTGTCGAGCAATCACAAAGTCTTTTATTTCAAGAAGTAGTATTGGTGATACCATTGAAAACGGTTCGTGTCCATGTTTTTACGTCGAATGGTTCAAAAGTTTTTTTTGTGACAGGTACATGCCATAATAAGTCTTCGACGGGTATTGAATTTTATCTAACAGATACATCGATACCCGGCGTGGTCTAAGCCAGGGGAGTAGTTGTTTTCTGATATGTACTTGCCATAAGCCTACGTAGTAGGTGTATATGGGAGCAAAGGGTTGAACATCGGTCGGCAACGACTGTTCGTTACCAAGCCCAAAAGAACTCTGTTTTTAAATGAAATCTTGGTACTTATCAAAAAGATTTTTTAACGTTTTTTGTGGAAGTTTCATAATCTTTGCGGCAGATCACCATATCTAGGAATTGAAATTAAAACAACAAAAATCTTATCATGTCGGAAAAATAATTGAAGTTTCGTAGAATCAAGTGTATTATAGAAAATGTACGTCTTATCTCCCATTATCACAAGTCTCTCAAAGATAACAATAGCATAATACGATTAAAATGAACTAAATCTGTGCATCATCAGTAGATTACTTTTATTCTCACTTGAAAAAATGTGAGCAGTGTTTTTTTGGAGAACCTTATGAACCACTTGCAGGTAAGACTCGATATTTTCATTCAAAAACAAATGTTTTGCGAACTCAGTTGCTTCGAATGCGTGATTTAAAATTCGGTGACTTGTCCGGACCTGGCCTACATGCTGTGCTGTAACGTAACGTTTTCATTATTACTCACGTATGAATTTGGCATTGGTGCGGCCTCTATTTTTTTGTCAGATTTCCGCAATTAGAAAACACAATTATTATTGAAATTTCAGTAACTCGATCACTGACGTCATGGTCTAAGTAATTTTTGCACCATATCCTTGATTAAACGATTTTTATGATAAATCTGACATTGCTGGCAGGCTGCGGTTACCTTGTAAATCAAAAAGAGTTTAATGCTTTTGCAACTTGCATATTAGTTAGAGAGCCGCCAGTGAAAAAATGCGCCGAGCAGCTATACTCCTCCGAGCTCAGGAACGGAAGTACTTACTTCGAAGATAAAAAATCCAAAATATTTTTGATTTTGACTAGGACTATTAAAATATTTTCCATGGTTTTCGGCTGGGACCTTTTCTATTCACTGTGTAAATTGAATTGAGGTGCTACATTTTGTATTTGTTGCGTGTGTTGTATCTAGTTGTGATCATCTGCAAGTTGTTTTATTTCATATTTCTTTTTGGAAGCTAATAAGGAGAGACGATATAGATATAAATTTGTGAGTATTTTCAGATTTCTAAAATTACTTCTACAGGATTCAGTTCGTTTTATCCCACAAATGGCTCTTATAGCCCTCTTTTGATTTAATTAATGTGCTGTTAATGTCCACCTAATGCCCCCAAAACTCTACACCATATTGAACTATGTGCTGTAAAAATAAGCGTAATATTCCGTAATTGCTGCTTCTTTTTTTCTTTTTCTTATAGTAGATATTATAGATATTCCACTACCGGAAGCTTTTACTGATTACAATCAAGCAATCATTTTATTACTTAAATACTTTATTTTAATAAACTTGGAAAAAACAACGTTAACAAAAATTTAGCAAGACTTCCATTACATTACTTTTTCTCTTCTTCTTCTTCTCTAACCTAACCTTTTTAATATGAGCATACAGAATTGCTAAGGGTACGTTCACGAATATGAACTATGGCTAAGAACTACAACACTCCCCCTCAATTCTGTATTGCAAAGATCTTATTACTATATTATTGATTAAAAAGAAAACTAACACTGTTATTAATCATTACTCAACTATTCTAAATTTTAGATTAAATTGAAGTATCACTTACATCAACTATATTCAAACTGTTTCTAAAAGATTTAAATTTTGTATTAGACAAAGCTTTAGTCAACATGTCTGCTGGTTGATCATTTGTTGATATATATTTTAAAACAATTTTATCCTGGTTTACACAATCTCTTATAAAATAATGCCTTATGTCTATATGTTTAGTACGTTTGTTCTCCAGTGTCGAAGCCATCTTTATGCAAGCCTGATTATCCTCAAACACATAGATTGGAAAAATATTTGTATGTAAAATTTCTGAAAACAATTGTCCAAAAAATAAATAGTCACTTAGGCATGTTGACAATGCTATATATTCGGATTCGGCACTTGAGAGCGCAACAACATTCTGTTTTTTAGTTTTCCATTCAATGATATTCTGATTCATTTTAATAAAATATCCCGACACACTTTTCCGATCTGTAATGTCGTTTGCAAAGACAGCATCTACATAGGCACGTAACTGGACGTTGGAATTGTCTGACTCTATAAATTTTACACCATAGTCTTTTGTTTGTTTCAAATATCTCTAAATATGTTTCAGATGATTCCAATGTTCAGTATCAAAACAATTTTGAAATTGGCTGAAATAGCTTACTGAAAAACTCAAATCTGGCCTAGAGCCTAACATTACATACATTAATGTATTAATTCCCTGTAAGGAAAATTTTCGTTACACTCAGTTTTAGATTTTGTCAATTTAAGTTTAGGTTGAATTGGCAGGTCATGAGGTTTATTGAATTTATTCAAAACTTTGTTTATCAAATCAGTTTGCTTTACATAAACAGCATCACCACGCTTTACAATTTCTAGCCCAAGAAAGTTCATATTCATCATATTTCCGAATTCTCTCATTTTAAATTTTTTAGCCAAATTGATTTTTATAGAATCTAAATTTTCCTGAGATTTTGAAAAAATTATCAAATCGTCTACATGTATTAACAGAAATGTTTGATCATAAAAATACAGACAAGGATCTTTCTTGGATCTTTGAAATCCCAGATTTATTAAATATTCATTAAATAACGAATTCCAGCACTTTGGAGATTGGCGAAGGCCATAAAGTGCCTTTTGTAATTTACATACTAAATGTTTTCCATTTACTTCTAAACCTTCAGGAGGAATCATATAAACAGGTTCTTGCAAAGATCCATTTAAGAAAGCTGACTTCACGTCAAGTTGAAGTACATGCAAATCATATTCTACAAATAAAGACAATAAAATTCTTATACTAGACATGCGGGCCACAGGCGCATATATATCTTCACTTAAAGAGCTTTGCTTAAACCTTCGAGCCACTAACCGCGCTTTTTTTTCACTTTTCCATCCACGATTTTTTCACAGAAAACCCACTTAGAGTCTATTATTTCAGCCTTATCAGGTGGCACTACTAGTTCCCATGTATTGCATTCCTTTAGGGCTGAAAGTTCTTCTTCCACAGCATCTTTCCATCCTTTGTCTTTTTCTATGGCATCTGTGTAAGTCTGTGGCATGTCATCTAACAAATTTCCTGTGGACAGAGCTGCAAAGAGATTCAACTCATCGCTGTCAAGGTCATAGTCGAGTAGGTGTTTTGGTAGCTGTTTATTTCGTGAACTTTTTCTTATGTTGATCACACTGTTTGGTATTTCACTGTCAGGTTCTATATGTTTCATCCTTTCCTGCATTTCTTTATTTTCATCTGGTTTTTCTTGTTCAAATTCCTGTTGGTTTTTATCATTTTCTATATATATTTTTGGTTGCATTGGTCCGTCAGTTTCGTTAAATACAACATTTCTTCCATGAATTATTTTTATTTTATTTGCATCCCAAAGCCTGTAGCCGTTATCTACGTACCCTATCATAATAAACTTTTCACAATGCGAGTCTAGCTTTGATTTTCGCAGTTCTTTAGGTACTAGATTATATGCAGCACACCCAAAAAGTTTGATTTTGTTTAGATCGGGTTTTTCCATATACCAAATTTCAGCCGGAGTTCTATTGTCATTCAGGGCTTTAGTTTCAGTTCTGTTTAATAAATATATTGATGTTCGAACTGCTTCACCCCATAATTCTTTCCCTAACTGAGAATCAAATATTAAACATCGAGCTTTTTCCATCATGGAGCGATTAAAACGTTCAGCAACCCCATTTTGCTCAGGGTTGTAGGCAACTGTGTATTGGATTATTATTCCTTTTTGTGTACAAAAATCCTTGAACTCATGGGAGGTATACTCCCCTCCGTTATCGCATCTTAACTTAGATAGTCTCATATTGAATGTGGCCTTAACCAACGAAACATAATTTTTAAATTTTTCTAGAGCTTCACTCTTGCTTTGAATCAAATAACAAATGCAGAAATGGGAATAATGATCAATAAAGGAAATATAATAACGCTTACCATCAAAAGTTGCAGGGTTTATTGGTCCACAAAT
Source organism: Chrysolina oricalcia (assembly GCA_944452925.2). NCBI lineage: Eukaryota > Metazoa > Arthropoda > Insecta > Coleoptera > Chrysomelidae > Chrysolina > Chrysolina oricalcia. Next base: position 37,213,580 of record OX101824.2, read on the forward strand.
GTCAGTTGATACAATTTCGAATAATCTTTTTGCCTTTTTCTCTGCATTGATTTCGTGCAGAAAACTTAATCTGGTTTGTTTACCTTGTAGGCACACTTCACATAGTCCTGGAGCAGGGTACCTTGATGAATGCCCCATTTTTCGATGCATTAACATTTCATTATCCTTAGCAAGTACGGCTCTATGCCCTTCACTTGGTTCCTCATAACACAAATTGGAATTTTCATTGAAACTTACAACATACAAGTTTCCTTTCAAATAATTTAACTGAGTTTTTCAACACAGTAACTTTTCTGTCTTTAAATATTACTTCTAGTCCATTCTCTTCTAGTTTCTTGACACTCAGCAAATTATATAGCAAATTTTCACATACCCATACATTTTTCATTCTTATAGGGTTACCCAGCTCGGTTTTCAAAATAAATCACCTTCTGTTCTGGCTAATATTATCTCTCCCTGCTTAGCAACATTTATCTTTTGGAATACATTTTTCCCATTTTGTATATATTTTCCGACGTCTTGTCCTACCAAGTGATTTGTTGCCCCACTATCGACAACAAATTTGAAAACAATTCCTGTGGTAGACATATTTGCATATTGGTCATCATCATTTTCTCACTGATATCTTGATAAGTACTTGATAAGTACTTAAAAATGATATCCAATTTTCTTCATCTTCCATATTCTGAGTATTCTGGACATTATTTCCGCCTCTATTAGTGTAACGTGAATTATAGCTACCTCTACCACCACTATGACCAGAGTATCCTCCTCGATGCCCAGCGTAACTACCTTGGTATGAAGCATGACCACCTCGGAATCCACCTTCATGGTTATTTTGTTTCTTCTGTGGACATTCAAAACGTTTATGGCCCTCTCTATTACACAAGTGACATCTATATGAAAAATTACTGTTATTGTTTCGCATTACAGCTCCTGCGCCTCTTCCAGAATATCCTGGTACTCCTGATCTCCCCCTTTTTCCTCTAAATCCCATAAAAGCAAGATTGGGATCATTTTCTTCCTTGGTTTTATTCTGGAGAGCTTCCTCCATTAATAATTTATTTTTCACAAATTCAAGAGTGACTGCAGATTGATTTTGACAAAACATAATGTCAATGGCTGTAGTAACTGACTGGAAAAACTCAGGCATAGCCGATAGTAACTGCAAAATCATTTCACTTTCATCGACATTGCCTCCAGCACCTTTTATTTCACAAATAGTTTGTTCGAATTCAGTCAAAAACTCATTAAGTGTTGATTTTCCTATAAATTTTGAGGCCCTTAACTTCCTTTGCAGAAGAGTTGATATTCCTTTTCTGGCATATGTGTTGCAAAATGTAGCCATTACCTCCCTTGCTGTGTTTTTATTCTTCAACATTTCCAGTATATTATCAGCCACACACTGTATTAGTATTACTTTTGCTTTAACATCAGCCTTATGAAATTTTTCATACTTAGCAGTATTTGTAGAGTCTGGGGGTGTTTCAGTAAGTGTATGAAGTACACCCTGTTGTTCTAGTAACAATTTTATACGAAATTCCCAGTTCGAAAACGAGCTTCCATCGAACGGTTTCACATAGAACATATTCTGTTGTTTTTCCATTTTAAAGATGTCCATTAATTTCCTGTGATAGCTTCTATAGGATTCCGCCAAATTCCAGCGTTCAAAAATTCCGATTGTAATCAGATAGGTGCTCTGGGCCCATAACCTATAGATATTCCACTACCGGAAGCTTTTACTGATTACAATCAAGCAATCATTTTATTACTTAAATACTTTATTTTAATAAACTTGGAAAAAACAACGTTAACAAAAATTTAGCAAGACTTCCATTACATTACTTTTTCTCTTCTTCTTCTCTAACCTAACCTTTTTAATATGAGTATACAGAATTGCTAAGGGTGCGTTCACGAATATGAACTATGGCTAAGAACTACAACAGATATTGCGTATGTAGCACTACACAGTTTTTTGTCGAGGTTTTGGAAATGTATTTTCCAATCTAAGTTTTTGTCAATGTATATTTCTAGAAATTTTACGTTTGTTGTCCCATGTATCTTCTCATAAAGTGTTTCGATTTGAATTTGGTTTGTGTCATTATTTGGATGAAAGGTAATATTATGAGTTTTATCTGTATTAACACATAACTTATTTGAAGAGAACCTGTGCATTATCTCTGTAAGTTGTCGAGAAGACGACTCCATCAAATCTTCAAGTTTATCACTTGAGTCTATTATACTCGTATCGTCAGCAAATAAGCAGAATTCCACCGACGGAAAGTTAGCCACTAAATTATTGATGTATATCAGAAACAGTATTGGACCCAGTATCGATCCCTGGGGGACACCATACTGGAAGTGACATTACCATTCGATTTTTAAATCCCTGCTATATTTTCACTTCTTTTGTCTCCATATGACATACACAATCATGTATATTTTGTCACTTTCACTAAGTTTTTAAACTAATTTTTCATTCTAGAGGAAAAACTACAACTTTACTGTTGTCAGTCGAAATGTATCTGTTATGTTGAATTTGATTTCAAAATTAGTATTACTAATGTTTTTCAATTGGTTGCCCTATTAAGTTTTGAAAAAACTCCCGTTAAAAAACTTGAAGAGATTACTTTAGATATTTCTTAAAACAAGGCATCGTTTGGGATTGAAATAAAATTCAATCCAAAAGCTGTCGACAAGTAATTTATTCATGATTATATTTTATCAGGTGTGTTGGTAACAGGTTTCTTGATGTACTTGAACCTCATTTTATTATTAAATCTAGATCTAACGTTACCTTTTCAAGTTTCAGAACGGAAGTTTGTTTAAAACCTAGTAATCGTAATCAATTGTTTTTTTCCTAATCCGATGAGCTACCATGTTGCCGTATGAAAAAAAAATGTTATTCCAATTTCACCTGGTCCTTGCCTGTTACTTTTTTTCTACAACTATTAAATTTCATTGAAAATATTGAGAAAATCATGATTCAGAGAGACTTGTTGTCGGTTTTTCTCAATTTCAAGCGGTTTAACGATAATTAAATTAATCACTTACAGACTTTCGAAATACTGAAAAAAAACATTATCCGCTAAGAGGCCACGTTTCGCAGCAAATCGCAAAAAACCGTTTTCAACCCCTAAATTGCATCCCCATTTCACCATTTTGTGTGGTTTCGTATTTAATTTTTTTTTTCCCAAAGTTGGAACCTCATCAACATTTATCACCTGTTCCTTGCCTGTTATTATTTCACAAAAATTATGAGCACCAATCTATTATCCTATTCCGTAAATATTAAATAGATGTTGGAGGTATTTCTTACACCTTTTGTTTGAAATATCCTCACATGAAGAATAATCCAATGGTGTCAGATCTTTTGATTTGGTGTGCCTTTCTCATGAATTCGACATGGATGCAGGACCCCTTTTCGAACATCTGTTCAACTAAAATATAGGTATTTTTCATGTAGTAATCAGCAATAATGTGGAATGCATTCGTTTCATGTTGGGTGCATATCCCATCGATCAGATTGGAGGAATACAAAGTACCTTCCCAACTAGATATTCCAAATGAGCAATAAAATGAATATATCAAAATTACATTCAGCGCCTCCATCTTGAGAGTTGTAACGACAATTTTTCTCCAAAATATAGTTTTAGAGTTCCCATTGATGCCGTGTTCCAACCAGTTGAGAACAATCAGAAAATCGGGTCGTAAGTGTCCAATATTTTATTAGTGGTTTTTGAGATTCACAATCATTACCTTTTTTATTTATATGTGTTATATTGCATCCTCATTTTCAGTTTGTTCTCGAAGCATATCTGAGACATATAGTATATGTCTCGTGGCCAAAGGGACAAATGTCAGAGATTTTTGTAGATCACAATAAAAATGATAATAGAATTGATGACTATTTTTTATAATGAAAACTGCCATTGTTTATATTGTGGAAGTAATACACTGTAAATATTGTTTCCATCTGATTACATGATCCCATATGGGTAATGCGTTGCCATGCATATACATGTTAGGATACCCAGTCAACACAGAATGGTCTCAGAGATGGTAGTGGGATTCACATTCATGTTCCATATCACACCAGTGAATCGCAAAGTGACTTCTATTATTATCGCATAAACGTCCATTCGGTGCCCCGTTGGTCATGTCGAGACATCAAAATGTGATACAAAATGTGACTCGAAATTAGCACAATGTTACTCGAAATTAGCCCAATGTGACATTCCATTTATACTTCGGAATCGAATGGACATCGAGACCCTTTCGATGTAACAATGTGAAATTGAAGGACTGGTACCTATTCAAATATGCGCTTCACTTTCTGATTCTCCTGTGTGTCAAGAATAAAACAAAGCTCACCGTGTTTCAACATAAATAGAAATTATACCTCAATGTTATTATTCCTACTAATGAATTACGGTACATATGGAATGAATGCTAGAAAACAAATGCGTGAGTTGATTCCGTAGTATATACTTTTCACAAACAAAACAAAATTATCAAACTCTGTCTTAGTCATAAAAAAACAATATACGGAAATGTAGAAAAATCTATAATTCAACTTCAATCCTCTGGACAGCATTTTCTTTGCGGCGAAATCGGTATACCTATCCTGTAAATTCCAAATTCTGTTAATCACTTAATTTACCTCTCTTCCTTTCTACCCACCATTCCCGTTCTTGAAGGGATACAGTTCTTGGAAGAAATAATAATTGGGCAATGTCAATAAACACATTTGATTTAGGTATTGAAATAAAAAGAATCAAACAGAACACTAAACACTATCAGAAGTACCTATAGAATATTCAAAGGATGGCGTCAACCAAATACAGATTCTACTTGACTCTCGGCTCGACAAACAAGTCTGGCCATTTTGTGTCGTAATGGTGATGACATGCTAAATTTTGTTACAACCTGATTCCTTTTATTACCGACAAAATCGCAATGAAACCAAAATTCATGTTGATGTGCTTTGCAATTTTCTTCACATTTTGTGGTCAAAGCGACACTAACGAGAAGAAAATTGTGAACAATTCATAACATTTGGAATCACTAAGTGGTAACAGTGATGTATAAATGCAACTCCAATATATTCCATCGATTATCACTTGTATACTCATGTAATTTTCTACATTATTCCAGATTTAATGGCAGACTATACATGTTTGATTAGGTGTTTTCACCATTATATTCAAGTAGTGACAATTGACATACATGCTTTAGTATATATTATTAGATATACAGGGTGAGTCAGAATAAGACCGACAAACTCCGACTACAGATTTCTTGCCTTATTTTGAGATGAAAAGTTTCTATCAAGGTATGTCCTAAAATGCATCCCCTCTGAGATACAAGGTGTCAAAAAAGCGAAAAAAAAAATTTTTTTTCTCTTAAACTCCTGGAGAAAAAAATTTCAAACTTAATCAAGGTTTATCAACGTGATAATTTGAAGTTATAATTTTCAATTTTCGTAAACCAGTGGCGTAGTAACGATGGTATGTGGTCATATTTTCCTTCATATTTTCTTTGGACAACTGAATTGACAAATGAGCGTTTGACATCAGATAGGCTCATCTATACTCAACCTAAAAGGCATTACATTCCATTTGCCTAAAAGTGAAGGTTTCTGAGATATTTGCGAAAAACTGAAGATATGTCCTGAGAAGAGACATAACATCCTGTGTGCTATAATCGCATGATGCAACTTTATTATAACTTATAGGAATAATTGTCAATCTCCTGAACATTTTTCAATGTTGGGAGTATTCATAACATAGTACAGGTAAGTCAGAATAAGACCGACAAACTCCGTTTCTTTATTCGTCATATTATTTGAACGAATTTTCTTTGGACAACTGAATTGATAAATGAGCGTTTGACATTAGTTAGGCTCATCGATACTCAACCTAAAAGTCATAACATTATATGTGTCTAAAAGTGAAGGTTTCTGAGATAATTGAGAAAAACTGAAGATATGTCCTGAGTATCAACGTAATTTCCTATATTCAAAAAAAGAAACAAACCCAACTTCAAATTAATAATACTCCACTCAAATGAGAGTTTAGATCTGAACCAATTTTTGTGAAAAACCGAAGATAAGCACTCTTGATTTGTTGAATTTTATACCTTGAATCCCTGGTGTATTCGACACCTGTAGAATGTAGAAGATTTAACGGCATGAATTTTAGCAGCATGTTCGTTAATACAGGGATACACCAGGAATATTCCAAAGCGCGCGACAGTCAATGATACGGAGATGCCAATTGTGTATCGGACAAAATGGTGGTCCATTTGAACATTTACTTTGAGCCTTTTTTGTTTTTATGTTGTGTACCCTATAAACCGTTTCTATCATTTGAGTAGATAAAAATACACAATAATTGTTTGTCTTCACCAAAAACATGATGATTGGAAAATATTTTCCTAGATAATTCAGTATGAAATGACTTTGATAATGATACTCCAACATAAAATTTAACAAATTAAAAGTAGGTACTTATTTACAGTTTTTCGCAAATATTATTTTAGGCTTTAACTCTCCTTTAACAGGAGTATTATATTTTGAGGCTGGGTTTGTCAGTGGCTCTTTCAGAATAATCATTATGCAACAATGTATGGTCACATCGGTGAATTTACGAAATCGATTCGTTCAAATATTATGACGAATAAAAAACGGAGTTTGTCTGTCTCATTCTGACTTACCTGTACTATGTAATGAATACTCCCAACATTAAAAAACTTTCAAGAGGTTGACAATTATTCCTATAAGTTATAATAAAGTTGCATCATGCGATTATAGCACACAGGATGTTATGTCTCTTCTCAGGACATATCTTCAGTTTTTTGCAAATATCTCAGAAATCTTTACTCTTACGCAAATGAAATGTTATGACTTTTAGGTTGAGTATGGATGAGCCTAACTGATGTCAAACGCTCATTTGTCAATTCAGTTGTCCAAAGAAAATATGAAGGAAAATATGACCACATACTATCGTAACTACGCCACTGGTTTACGAAAATTGAAAATTATAACTTCAAATTATCACATTGATAAACCTTGATTAATGCACCAAGTTTGAAATTTTTTTCACCAGGAGTTTTAGAGAAAAAAAATAAATCTAAATTTTTTTCGCACTTTTGACACCCTGTATCTCAGAGGGGATGCATTTTAGGACATACCTTGATAGAAACTTTTCATCTCAAAATGAAGGAAGGAATCTGTAGTCGGAGTTTGTCGGTCTTATTCTGACTCACCCTGTATATTCAAGTATTTGTGAGGAAAAATACAATTTTTGTTGTAAATTAAACTTGGATCAACATGAATTTTTACATACATCAGATGTGTTTTTCCATATATTCCCCGTAATCACTTGTATTTTCATGTGATTTTTTCCCTAATTACAGATTTAACGTTGTTACATGTCTGTTCAGGTGTCTTCACCATTGTTTTCAAGTAGTGTCAATTAACTTTATATAAAGGTTTATAATTCCTTAATAATAAAGAGTGGGGGAGATCTGTAAAAAGACATAAAATCAGTATTAATGACTTTATTCATCATAACATTATAATATATTGTCACATATTGAAGGAAAATAACTCAAACTCTTATATCATTTGAATGCTGTGACAAAAACAATTTTTTAACAAAATACCTTACTCTTTACTTCAACTTGGAAATTAACTAAATAGTTTAGCTGACCTAATAAGATTGCCCACTCTCCGATTTCATGTTCGAATTGAGATTATATCTATCCACTTGAGGTTTGAATGTCGAATAAATTCTCAAAATTATCTCACAGTTGGGTCTGCGACTATGAAAGTTTCAATTCGATTTCCTATAATATTATGGAGCGAACAATGACAAAATGAACAAATGACTAAAATTTCATGATAAATGTTGCAGTACCTATTTACTCACCTGATATATAATCCGATGACAATTTGGCACCCACATACTCACTTACATAAAACACAAAAGACGGCTTGTTTGTTTTAAAAACCTACCTTCGCCAGATGCCCAACGATGTTCATCCTACCAATAAACTTTAAATGAGGATTGGGCCAAATGCCAGTAGGTGCGCATGGCGGTAGCGTTACGGAGAATTACTTTTAAACAAAGAAGAATTTACACTTTACCTGTAATATTCTGTAAATTGGCGTCATTTCGCTGTATTTTACTGATTATCACATTCATGTAAATTCATCAGCGGAAATTACATGTAATAAAGCATTGAATTACATGCTCACTGTAAAACACTGGAGAAATGAAGGACATTTACCATTTTACATTAGAATTTTAATATACCTGTGCAATCAAATTATAATACTAGGAGGATTATGTATATATTACATTTTGGCATGTATTTTTCCACCCACTTTTTACTGTGTACGTAACATGGTGATACTTTTCCTAGGGTGATTTGGTGTGCGAATCATCCTGGGTTCTAGCCACACCCACACCAAACCAACACTACCACTGCAAAGTCGCCCACACCAGAAAGGATTTTAACATTTTTCAAATGGCAGTTCATGATGTTAGGTTATATTTCACTGGTCACCAGTGTGATCAGTCCTTCAAATACAATACCTACCTGGAAGTATTTTTTCTCCCTCTGGTTGCTTGTAGTTTTACTGCACTGACTATAGAGTCTCAGGTCGAAGCCCTTGAAACCACTCAGTTTAACAATACTTGAACAGTACTCAAAATAAATAGAAGATAAAATGCTGTCACTACCCCGATATTTTACTGCTTCGAAAGATGTTCCCTGAGGCATACATCATGGAGAAATTCACAAAAAAAAAACACCAATTTCTGCCTACTTTACCTCGTCTCTTATAATGTTTTCTGGATATTGAAGTATTTTCCTTTCTGTGGAAACCAAAACAAAAAAAATACAAGATACGTTCACAAAAAACATTATTGTCAAGTTAGAGAGAGAGAGAGAAAGAGAGAAATATGCTTCATTGTCGAAGAAAAGAATTCTTATTGACAAACTTGTAAAATTAAAAATTAACTAAATATTAAAAATAAACAGTTTGCAATATTATATATTTTTTTACTTTCATAAATTAAAGAATATTTTGTCAAGGCTAACTTTGGGATGGGAAGACGCAGTTTTCTATCTGTAATTTGTCGGGTAATATGTCTTACTTGTTCCAGAGATTCTGTTTTGTGTTATTTTTGGAAGTTAGGCAAACAGATTCTAAAATAAACAAGTAAGGCTCATTACTCCTTCCCTTATGAATAGGAGTCTACATGACGTTTGCGTCCCAATCTTACATAAGTATCTAACTGCTCGCTTCTGTAAAATAAATACTGACTGAAGAAGATATTGATTACAGAATCCCCAAAAGGATATACCATACCTCAAGGGAGACTCAATTAGAGAATGATAAACCATCTTCGCTGTAGATGAACTCATTCTGATGCCAATTTTTTTGTTAATGAAATGACATGATTTTTAGTTTGCTGTCTATAAATATTCCTAGAAATATGGTGTATTTTTCATTTTCCAATATGTGTCCGTAAAGGTTTAGATAATCATCATCAGAGTTGAATGAAAGTAAGTTTGTTTTATTTCAATTGAAGAACAAATAATTAGAATCGCACCGTTTCTTTACTATTTCCAGGTCCTTGATGATAGTATCTTTCATAATTTTTCTATCCTTTCCATGCAAGAGGAGGGTATGGTCTCACCAGCGAATATTGTGAATTGTCCTTGAATTGAAATAAGAGCGATAAATATATATATATATAAATAAATAAGAAAAAGATTTGGACCTAAGACAGATCCTTGTGGTACGCCCTATGGAATATCTTTGCTGTTAGATAAATTTCCGTAAGATTTAACCAATTGTCTTCTGTCGCCTGAACCATTTATTACATACTCCTGTGGAGCCATAATTGCTGAACTTATTAGGTATGAGTTCATGATTTACACAATCGAAAGCTTTAGAAAAATCGCAGAAAACTGCCTCTACAGCTTCTCCATTGTTGAGATTGGTGTAAACATGTTCGAGAAAACAAAAATGCTATCATTTGTGCTTTTTGAGCTCTGAAATCCAGATTGCGAGTTAACTAATATATCATTGGCATTAAAAAAATGTAATAGGTACTCTTTTTTACAAGTTTTTCAATTAACTTTGATAGTGATGACAGTAAAGAAATTGGTCTGAAATTACTCGGATCTTCTGGATCACAGCCTTCGAACAGTGGTATAACAAAGCTGTTTTCAGAGAGGAATGGAATACTCCGAGAGCAAAGGATTCATTTATAATTTCGACTAGTATATTTGAGGCTGAGTTGGGAAGGTTCATAGGAATTTTTACTGGAATTTCGTCTATGCCAGTGAAAGTTTTGTTTTTTATATCCTGAAGAGTATCTTTCAACTCAAATAAATTGCTTAAATTAGCTAAGAGTCTGATTAAAACCTTCGTTATAATTTGGATACAAGTTTAAAATGAACGCGTATATATTTTTTGTCACGGATACATTTTTCCTAATCTTTGATCAACAGTTCCCTATTGTTGTCCATTGTGAAGACCAAGCTCGCAAAGCCTCTTTATCTAAATGACATACGAAGGCTTATTACAAACTATTTCAAATCCCGGCCACACCTAATTACGCAGGGTATATACTCAATTCGTATTCCACTTCATCCAGTAATAATTATCATCTTCTCCCCGAAGTGACTTTCTATCTTGAGTTATAAGTTTGTTTTGGGCAAATATTTTCGAAGAAAAAAATGGCAAGCATATTTGGTCTTGTCATCTTGATGTCAGATAAGAAAATTACGACATAGAAACATTTACTTACACGCTGTGCTTCGAAGAAATTAAAATTCCTCGTTCACTTGTTAATATCCGAGGCAAATAATGATTATTATTGTTATTCTCCAGGTGTGAAATAAAACCAATTTTATAATGAAGTGATAAATAATTGATCATTCTTATATTTTCGAAGTGTATCGGTACCATATTCCTAGTGCATTGCGGTGAGGAAATATATCCGAATTGCAGAAAATATGGATTCGGATGTATGCGACACAAAAGTTTTGACGAAACAGCGTCCATCTAATTTGAAGTTGGTGATGAGTGAACCTGGTATATACAAATATTCCCCAACCTCACCTAGTCAAACAAGCAGGTAAATATTCTTAAAATAATCGCAAAATTTATGACTTGTGAGTCTTAGTGGATTGTGGAGTGAATTGTTACTTTCCTGCAAATGTTAATAACTGCTATTATATTTATCTTTAACGGGCACAGCAAATATGAAAAGAAATGAAGATGAAAAGGACTTAAAACAGCAGAAAAGGTGGGTGGAAGTTTAAGTATTCCATTTGTGATTGGTATTACCCCAAAAGTATGAAAAACTGACATTATTAACTGTAGTCTTCCGCATATTTTTCAATAAGTTCATGTATTCATGGCCAGTTTTTTTAAGTTAGAGTTGATCTCCAGATGACTCCAGATGACTAACTAATAGTTTAGATGGTGAATGACATTCTTTTAATGACGTTGGAAGGACCACATTCTTACAAATAGTTAATTAATCTGGAGTCTAGAACCTGAAAAACTAGACCTAAGAGCAGCAGATATTGAGACCAACTTGGCAGTTTTATGTCATACTCTTCAAGTCTAGCTAGAACGACTGCGTGAATCAAACAACTCTTCAGTAACTTCATTTATTGTCCTATTTTTGTAGGACGATGCAGAATTTTTTAATGATGAGACGCGTGGATTCCATTCAAAAAAGAACAATTTGTCCTTCGTGGAAAGCGTGTTCAAAACTCACCTACTTTTTAAAAACAATCTCTAACGTCTTTATGGATATTTTCATAGTTGATATTCTTCTGAAACATCTGCCATAGTTCTAGCCAGACACTGCCCCATCTCATATGACACTACAATTCATCCGACTAGGATTGTTTTCGCCTGTTTTTCTCGTCCTTCCTCTTTTCATAATTGGCCGAGGGCAAATTCGGAAATCATACGAGTAATGCTTGGTACGCAAAAATATATACCAACCTGGTTGAGAAGAACATTTGATAAACTCTGGTTCAGTAGGAACTGCTCCAGAGCTCTCGCTTCCAAGCAGGCAGCTTACTATCGATGGTACAAAAATCAGAGCCTGAGACCAGATCAAAATATGTTTGAGGAGACAATAGAATCTTCGAAAGATGAAAGAGGCTCACAGCCAAGATACGGTCAAAACTCGTCTAGTATTCTAAGGGGTGCCACTAGTTTCGGTCTTTTGCTGAAGCTGTGGGAAGAAACTTCACATCCAGCTCATTTCCACCCCTGAATAAGGAAGATGAAACACCAGCCGCGAACGCCTAGGAAAAAGCCAATTTTTTTGCCAACATGTTAGCGGCAAATTCTACTTCCACCCTAAAACATCACTTATTTTGTCAGTCACATGCCTGAGATTATCTATCACCAACGAACCATAAGACGCTTTTTGCAGGGACTCAACACCACGAAGCTAGTGGATCTGATGGAATCCTGAGGATCGATCTCAAGAAATGTGCCCCCGAACTAACACCAGTTTTTTTGGAAGTTATTTAACCTCGCTCATAATTTTGGGGGTATTTCCGTCCAACTGGAAAATTGCAAGAGTACATCCAGTTCCCAAAAAGGAAAAAAGCAACTACAGACTACAGAAAGAACCCCGCACAATAGCATAGGAAATTGGTCCACAGTGGGATTTGCCTAAAATTCCCAAATGTTATTGGTATTGAGACCGATGATTTAGCTCTCAGGGCAGTTTTTAGTATAGGTGCCAAATAAACAAGGACACTTTTTTCTCAAGTCCATAGTTTTTTTATTTCCTATTAGAATTTAATTGAATAATAAATATTTCAAAATCTCAGCATTTGTCTTTTAGCACAAGTCCTCTGTGAAACATGTTTTGTCCTACAGGACCGTATTTAGTAAAACTGTATTTGCCAAGTGATCCGCAAAAAACTGAATCAAATTGATTTTGTTATACCTAACTTTCTTATTTCTAGATACATGTCAGTGATTGATAACTCGTTTGATAGATGAATGTAGTTTTCTTTATGTACATAACAAAAGTGGTCGCCATCTTAATATCCAAGATGGTCGGCATAACCTATAAACTTTATGTAGGACTTTATCTTGTAGCTTTTTAAGAAAGATAACAACAGGAAAAAATTTAAAATGCGTTTTGATTGTTGCTCATTTACTTATTGAATTATCTAACTCTATAATATAAATATAATAAATTGATGGATGTAGCCGTTACTACCTGGTAGGAGATCATTATAAAAATATGAGAAATTAATTTTATTTTTATTATTAGTGAATGAGAAAAGCCAGATATAAATGACAAGTGTTTTGGTATATTCAATTATCAGTTTGAAATATAATTTGATTATGTCCATATAGAACGAAACCGCAGTAACGCAAGTGTTACAAATATAAAGTGGTATAAAAACATAGGAATTTTCACTTTTCATTTTTTCATATAAATATAACTCTATTATCTTATTGAAACAATTTCTAATTCATAACTTACAAAGTTGAAACCGATATTTCCAGGGCGGTGGAAGATAACAAAAAGTGTAAGAACTCATTATCAAAATAATACTCGAACACTTACAGCTGCTGGAGTATTGCATCTTGCACTGGACGAATTGTGGCATCTTTGATGTGCTGTAACACAGAAGTCGATGGATAATTCACATTTTGATTATGACGGGCAAATCCCAAATACCACAATAAGCTACAAATATGAGCACATGTTACTGGTGTCCTTGATCCTGATTTGCAACTGCTATTATCAATACATCTTCTACATTAGTCTCGTCAGGCTTGTTTTTATGAATAGTGTATTGAATAAATACTTGATATTTTTCTCACCTTCTGAATCGAGAATAAGTTTAATAAATCCAGGTCCGTTCATTTGTATTTTTATTGTTATTAAACCCTATTACTCCAAGATCAGAATAGATAGTAGAGTTATATTTATATTTATTTAAAGAGTAAATGCCGATTTAAACAATCAAAACGTTGTAGTTATTTTTTCCTGTTATTATCTTTCTTAAAAAGCTAGAAGATAAGTCCTACATGAAGTTTATAGGTTAGGCCGGCCATCTTGAATATTAAGATGGCGACCACTCTTGTTATGTAAACAAATAAAGCCATATTCATCTACCAAACGAGCTTTCAACCACTGACTGTGGTTTTATATTATATTTGAATGATATTTCATTTAAATTATATATATATATATATATATATATATTATTATTAATGATCAAGAAATAAGAAAGTCATAACAAAATCAATTTGATTCAGTTTTTTTTTTTGATCACTTGGCAAAAACAGTTTTACTAAATACGGTCCTATAGGACAAAACATGTTTCACAGCAGTCTTGTGCTAGAAGACAAATGTTGAAATAATGCAATATTTCTTATTTAATTAAATTCTAATAGGAACTAAAAAAATTATGGACTTGAGAAAAAAGTGTCCTTGTTTATTTGGCACCTATACTAAATACTGCCCTGGGAGCTAAATCATTGGTCTTAGAGGATAGGGCCCGTGAGAACATTTGATCAGAAACTCAATACCAATAACATTTGGGAATTTCAGGCAAATCCCACTGTGGGCCAATTTCCTATGCTATTGTGCGGGGTTCTTTCTGTAGTCTGTAGTTGCTTTTTTCCTTTTTGGGAACTGGATGTACTCTTGAAATTTTCCAGTTGGACGGAAATACCCCCAAAATTATGAGCGAGGTTAAATAACTTCCAAAAAACTGGTGTTAGTTCGGGGGCACATTTCTTGAGATCGATCCTCAGGATTCCATCAGATCCACTAGCTTCGTGGTGTTGAGTCCCTGCAAAAGGCGTCTTATGGTTCGTTGGTGAAAGATAATCTCAGGCATGTGACTGACAAAATAAGTGATGTTTCAGGGTGGAAGTAGAATTTGCCGCAAACATGTTGGCAAAAAAATTATGGACTTGAGGAAAAAGTGTCCTTGTTTATTTGGCACCTATACTAAATACGGCCCTGAGACCTAATTGGTCTCAGAGCATTGGGCCAATGAGAACATTTGATCAGAAACTCAATACCAATAAAATATGTAAATTTCAGGCAAATCCCACTTTGGGCTAATTTCCTATGCTATTGTGCGGGGTCCTTAAAAAATGGATATGGATTTTCACGTTATCTGTGAAATACAAATATATTAATTTCTACTTTTACTTTACTGGTATCATAGTTATAACTGAAACAGAATAAGAAAAACCGAGGACTAATTACATAATGAACTTGAAGTATCTTTTAAAATTGAAAGTAGATATGAATATGACTTCCAATTGCTGAAACTCAATTGGAAGTCACATTCATAACATGTACTCTCAATTCTAAAGGATACTTTCAGTTGATTATGAAATTGATCCTAATTCACATCAACTCATAGGCTAGGTTAGGATATGTTATTCAATCAATTTATTCATAGCATATCACTACAATTAGCTCATCTGAAAAGACAGCAGAACAAATGTATCAAGTGGCATCAGAGGACTTTCTAGCGGAGGTTGTTGCCGAAACCGCCCGCCACTATTTTGTGAGCTTTTGTTCTCTCTCGCCTCTCTTATCCATATAGATATATATGAAAATAAATATTTCAGATCAAAATCATGCCATCAGGCGCTATTTGCAGGCCCTTAAATGAACTCGACAATGAATTCAAAACATCGGACCACGAAAATAAATCCGCAGATCCGCAAATCTGATGATACAGAATCGCTATCTCCTGATATTTCCTCTCTGCTAATTATTACTCGATTAATTGCAACCATCGTTTCAATCAGTATCACATAATACTAATGATATAATTTTGAACCAGAGATATGTTTCCGCCTTACATTTGACTGTCTGACTTTCCGAATCGTTCCGAAATTAGATGGCAGTTTCAGGTTACTGTTACTGTGAGACGATCCCAAATTACCTACTGTGGCCAGTACTGTTCAGTAATATCAGTTTGACCTAAAACAGTTAAGTTGTATTTTTTCCAAAATGTTATGACTCAAATTAGTTATTTGAACGTATCATCTATTGCCCTCTAGATTGAAATATCAATTTAAAATTTTGGTTACTAAGTTAGACAAGTAAAGCATGGTTGTTTTCAGGGAAAATATACAAGGTATCCCGTTTAAGAATCGGCAGTTCTGGTGAAACCGGATGTTGCATATATAGCTGAATCACTTGCAAAAATGCTGTCGTATATAGATCCTTCTGATTTAATTCCATTATCTTCAAAAACAAAGAAGGTATAGGGGCGAGTCACCTTCCGTGGACACCCGGTATACCACTTTGACCTTCTTAAATTGTTTTACCATCGATCCACCAGAATAATGTCAACAAAAATAATAACGATTATCTTTTTCATGTGAACCTGAAAAATAATCAAAGGATCAAATTGTTTTTGAGTTGTGCGGTACGCTTTTTGAAATATGAAAAAGGGTCAACTCCGTCAACCAGTAAAAATGGAGTTTTCATCCAGACTTATAGAAATGATCAAGATATTTTCCTAATTTTGAAATCGTGGTCTTTGGTTGAATCAAATTAGCGTCAACAAAAAAGTGCAAACAATGTACAAGAGTATGACATCACAATGACTGATATTGAAAAGTTTAATCTTTTACTACCCAAGTCTATAACTAATAAGGTAAATATTTGGTGTATTTGTTTGACACATGCTATAAAACAATTTCCGGGCTCTATCGTAAGTTGAGAATTTGGCGATGAGAACGTATGGAAGGCAGGAAAAATTAACTGAATTGTAATGTGAAGTGTTGGTGCTGTATTTTTGCAACGGAATATACATGTCCGTCTCAGGAGAAACCACCTGGATAAAAAGTATAGTCAAGGATCTTCGTCGGTAATTTACATATAGAATTTGTTGTATTATTCAGAAAATACCTACCTTATATGTTTTATGGGGGAACATCGTGTAGTATATTCTACAAAATCCAGGATAGCATCTTTTGTGGAGAAGGAGAAATGTTTTTAATAATATGATATTATTAATTTTCCAACTCATGATTAGATGGGAGTACGTACAAGTGAAATATGTAAAGTTACTTGCCATAATAAGCCTACTTAGGGCCGGTCTTTTCACCTCACAATAAATTATCTGATAACTATCTATCGGATAAACTTCACAGGTTTACATATCCTTATCTGATAGATAGAGTTATATGGGACTTATCTATAGGTGAAAATACCGGCCCTTAGTAGGTGTTTATGGGAGTAAAGGGTTCATCATCGGTCGGCAATGACTGTTCGTTACCAAACGATCTCCCAAAGAATTCTGTCTTCTTCATGTAATTTTTTGTTCACCGTACCTTATTTTTAAAAACTCGTAAGTTTACATTTTCCACTAAGATCTCTGTTTCTATTAAAAAGGTTGCGTTATGATCTCCTTTTGCTTCACTTTATAATTCTTGAAATTTTATTTTTGTTCCATTGTTCAACGAACTTATTATTATTATTCATATTATTGATATTTCCAATTGTAGCTTAGATTTTCATAGTATTCCAGAACTTTTGAATTACTATATACAGTGTGACAATTTTAAAAATTACTATGGTCTAAAATGCTCAAAACCATTTCTAAATAGTTTAGGAAGGGGAAGCTAAATGGCATACGAAAGAACTCATGAACCCTATCAATCCTCCAGGCACCACATACCCCAACTAAAAAATTGTAAATAGCAAAGCCCTACCTACTTGTGATACATTACTGAAAGTACTTGCCAATGGTTTACAATAATAATTGTACAGGGTGCATCCATATTTAAGTTGATAAGTATTTCGAAAATTTCAATAACAAATATCCCCCGCTTATGTAACAATGTGTAGGTACTCTTTTACAAATTTTAATTTACCGTTTTTGCAAAATAAGTTGTTGATAGTTAACATCTGTTTTATGGGTTCTGTCGCAGTCCATACTTTTATTGTTCATTTGAATCATTTCAGTGTAATTTTAGATCATCATTTGTACGATCGGTACTATTAGTCAGCTCTAGTTATCACGATGGTTTACGGTACACTTGAACATGTAGAGATAATTTTCATATTTGGCTTCCAGAAACAAGAACCACTGTTATTTACGAACAACTCAAATATTCAATGAGAGGCATCCGGACAAAAATTTAGGTCACTTGCGTTTTGGTTGAAAAGTTCAGAGAAACAGGATCAGTGCAAAATAAAAAAAGGATTCCCCAAGTTTATTGAATTAACCAAGCCAAATTGAGGTCCTTGGACCATTGCAATAGATCCTACTGCATCAGCACGTCAAGTATCTGCAATGACAGGATTATTACGTAAATCGGAAAGGAAGGTATTGAAATTTGATAAGTTCCACCCGTACAAAAGGCGAATTCTTCAAGAACTGGGCATTGATGATCCAGACCGACGAATTCAGATTTGTGAACTGATGACTAGAAGAATTCGCGCTGAAACAAGACTATTGAAAAACATTTGTTCCAGTGATGAATGCACTTTTATGCTTTATGCCATGATGTGAATGAACAAAACTGTCGCGACTGGAGTAATGTGAACCGGCATCTATTTAGAAAAGGTCATACTCCAATATCCAGAAGCACAAAATTTTTGAACAGGGATATTAGGAGACGCTTTAATTGGCTTAATTGGCTTAATTGGCAGGAGATTTAAGTAGCGAAGTGTATCTGGATAAGCTGGAAAACACCACCCAAGCCTCAATTGTGCATGAATTAGAGAACCAAAGGGACGACCCTGGCAATCTAGCTGTAGACGGAGGTTTGCTGCACCTTCGACAAGATAGAGTACCCCCTCAATATGCAGCTGCAATTAGGAACTGGTTGGATACTATTTACCAGAACAAATGGATTGGAAGAAGAGGTCTTATCGAGTGGCCACCAAAGTCACTACAATTAACGTCACCTGATCTTTTTCTCGCAAAAGTAACGCTTGGTAATGCAACTTGCCAGCCAAATTATACAAGGAATCAGCTGAGATTAACATGGCTTCCAGAATTAAATCCCAAAAATGGGATTTAACTATAATTTAATTCCTGCTCCTTTTTTTATATGAATACTCGACTGATTCATGGACATCACTTTCGGTGTTTCAGTAGTTATTCAACTCAGAAAATGAAAAGATGGTCACTAGTTATGCAACACCCGGTATAAAAACCAAGATTGAAAATGTCAAAGGAATAGTAAAACAGAAATAATTTGAAACATGACTATGAATCTTTTTGTAAATTTCAATTTTTTTATGTTGCAATTACCGGAAAAACACCATTTTTATTCACTTGAATTTGAAAGCTTATTTTTAACTTGCTCTGTGTGTGTGTGTGCAAGATGGATACAAATCTTCCAAGCTGAATAAGAACCACTTCCTCTTATACTATGAAATTGAAATTTTACATGTTGGTTCAGTTCCGATGAGAAAACAATAATTTCGAGGTAATTGTCCCCCCAGCCCCCCGAAAGCTAGATAGAGAAAGCGTAGGGTTCCGGGAGTTTTCTTGACGGATTAGGAAGTAAAAAATTACAGCAAAATGAAATTAGGTGAGAGGGCTCGCCCCTCTACTTTTCTCGAAAAAAGTTGGAAAACTCGCGAAATTAAAATCGAAAAAATCCGTAAAAATAGAGAAAAATATCTGACCGTCGAATATTATGGTTCAAAAGAATTTCAACCCCTCTGTCCCCCCTCAAAAGCTAGATAGAAAACGCAAAGGAATTCTGAAAAAGTTCTGAAGTAGTGAAAATTATCTGATCATTCAATAATACGGTTTCAAAACAATTTACTCCTCTTCCACCTTCGAAAGCTAGATAGAACGTAGAACTTCGGAAAATTTTCCAAATGATTCATACATGGAAAATTACGACAAAAAATATTTCTGCTGGTGGGCTCGCTCCCTTCCCTTTTTTCAAAAAAGTTGCGAAAACAAAATCGGAAAAATCTGTAAAAATAGTCAAAAATCAAAAACCATCAAATATACAGTTTGAAAATTTTTATCCCTCTATCTAGATTGAGAATGCGTAGAAAATTGGAAAATTTCCCGATTGTTTCCGACGATGAAAATTAGGACGAAAGAAATTATTCTTCAGGGTACTCAGATCTCCCTAAAGTAGCGAAAAGTCATATGGTCACGGTACTGCTGAACGAAGAATGTTGCCAATTATATTATGCTGGGCTTGCACAGTACACAAAATGCAGGGTAGTACTGTTGACCATACCGTTGTCTATCTATGCCCAAAGCTCTTCGCTTCTGGCGAAAACTGAAATAGAAATGAATAAATTAAATTATACAAAACATTTTAGAGAAAAGCTTCCATTTATATGCACTTAAAAGAAGAAAATAAATCTTAAAGTGAATTGAACCAATCATTTTGTTACAATATAAAATTTCAGATGATATAAACGCTTTTTTTTCTATGATCATTTTAATCAAAAGTGATTCTACCCTTCTTTTAAGAAAATGCTTCAAAAAAGTGTTATGACAGGTATTTC
This sequence comes from Chrysolina oricalcia, assembly GCA_944452925.2. Lineage (NCBI taxonomy): Eukaryota > Metazoa > Arthropoda > Insecta > Coleoptera > Chrysomelidae > Chrysolina > Chrysolina oricalcia. The sequence goes on from OX101824.2 coordinate 37,234,135, forward strand.
CGTTGTAAAAATCTTCAATAAAAAAATGCTCTGTGGCCTCGCCAGAAATTGTCAGGCACACCAATTATGGGAGATGGATATCTGACGTAAATTGAGTCCGTCATCTATTAATTGCCGTTCTATGTAAGTAAATTCAGTCCTGGGTGCTTATAACGTATACGTAAACTAGGTACCTGTTTGTCGGGTCAGATAAGTTGAGTAATAATTCAATCTGTTCTAATCATCAGAACGAATCAATGTTATGAAGACATTTGAGTGCGTGGAAACCGAACACATAAATTATGCGAGGAGTAATTTTTTGGTCTGATCTCATCAGAACAAACCAACCTTACGTAGACAGTGTAGACACACTTGAGCGAAGAAATCGAACAGATACAATATGTAAGATGTAATTTTTTAGTCTGATCTAACCAGGACTATCTAACCTTGCGTAGACATTCGCGAGCATGCATTCAAAAATAATCGCGCTTATCTTAACACTTCTTTCAAATTATTCTGGGGCTCAATTCACGTAGCTCATATTGGAACCCGGGACTCAATTTACGCGGCACGATTTCATCCGTGGGACTCAATTTACGTAGGAATTTGGAAATGGTACTTGACTTTTTCTGCTTAAATATTATTATCTGCAAAAATATTTCACAAAAGGGTTATTACAAGTATGTTGGTTGTGAAAATATATGTACCCACTTAAGTTGTGAAGGTTAGACGACTGTCTAAGTTGAAGAAGAATCCTTTAAATTCGGGTATGCAGTCAACAAGGGTATGGAAAATAAGCGTACTCTTTTTTCTATTCAAGCTTTCGAGTCATTTATTGGCTCTTCATCAGGAACTCTACAATGAAATGAAATTGAAACATTTTTTGATTTGAAAGAAATTTGGCACATGTGTACTTACGAAAGTGAGGTTATAAATCCCTTTCACTCGCCGTACTTTATGAAATATCATGTCACAACGGACAACACTCTTGATACAATATTGAAATGATAAAACTTTTTAAACTATGATTAAAAATGATCATGGTAGATTAAAATAACTGAAAAACACAATTTAAAATTACATCAGGTATTCGTGAGGTGTTAATTACCTAAATTTATCAGGCAAAACGATTCGAATTGACAGATCTTGAAATTTTTATAATTTTATTTGAAAAGTGTAAGGCGTGTTCCGAGTGGTGTTGATTACCAGTTTTTCTGAGACAACCGAATTTTCGGCGAAACATATTCTTTTCAAAATACCGGGTAGGAACGAGATTTGTTTCGTAACGCTCTCTGGCTTTTTTCAAGAAATTTGAGTTTTGTAAATGACGTATGTTGATGTCACCTGGAGACTAATTGCTAATCGAATTATGTATAAGTTGCAAATGATAATTGAACTCTGATTCGATAGTTATAAAAGTCAATAATTTGTTATGACGGCGTCCTGAATTAAACAATAATTAGCACTTTGTTAAATAACGATACCTGATGTGTACTTCAAGCCACACAATGTGTAAAATGAACTTCATATGACTAATATTCCACGTATCGTTACGTTGTTGCACTTTTTGTTTTGTATTACAATACTCGACGGAAAAGCCATCGAAGAAATAATAAACAGATATATCTGCAAACTCAATCCTTTCCCAAAACACTATGCAATGGAAATAGGTATTGCTGGCGGATTTCATGAAACTTCCATTGTTCTGTCAAATATATCAAAGACTATTATCTCGAAGGTTCTCAAAGACCAATTTTGCTAGTACTTTCCATGAAGGGTAGTGAAATTCTGTTCTGTTCAAAACAAAACATTCTCATATTATGTTGGTTTCAACGTTATAGGTAGGTATAGGTAGAAGCTAACTAAAATCACTTGTAGTCTCGAAATGAACCAGAAAACGACTTCTTCAGTCTACTATTATGTGTTTGGTAAACACAAATACTTTGACCAAAATGCCACCTTCTTGGAGTTGAAAAAACCGCTTCTGATATCATCAGTCTTTGTCGCAGGTTAAAGAGATTTAAATATTTAGCTAATCATTATTTATACACAAATTTACAATGTTCAGTTAGCATTTCTCAATACATTACATTTTTTTTCTGAATAATATTCATCAACATTTCTCAAACAACCTAGAGGTGCAAACTCTTATTTCATTTCCCATTCGTTCAACTTTCCTAAATGAAATATGTTCATATATTCCGTGTTTCAAATGACTCCAGATTTAGTGATTCATAGGATTGAGTTCAGGGTGATCTATTGGAGGCCACCGGTACTAATACCTTCCAATCCACTTGCCTCTGACAAGATAGCTTAAATAATGGCGATGAGACCCTACCACCAATGACAATTTGTCAACAAATTGTAAAAGTTTTTCATTTTTATAAATAGAAAAATATCAGTATTAGTTTCTATCCGAAGAAAAATGGCCCAGTTAATTTTGAAGAAAAAATACCTAGCCTAATTTTCACTTCAAAAAAATACAGATTTCTATATTCTATGATAAAATTGGAATTCTCATCCGACCACCATGGACAATTTTATGATGAAACTATCCCATTTGAAAAACAAAATATTGATTCGTCTGAAAAAAATATGTGATAAGGAACTCTGGAACAAGGAAAAATCATTCTAGAGTTATGTCTGGAAACTGCTCAAAATTAATTTATTTCATATTTCTATTATAAAACAACATTATTCAAGAAAAAGAAACTACCCAAGCACCAAAACATCGTCAAAATGACACCCCACGCGTGCGTTCCCAAGTAGCACACCTATATTGGTAGAATAGTGCTACAATTTTGTAATATTGGCAAAATATTTGAAATGCATATTGGCGAGAAAAAAATGTGAACATTCGGCGACATTGGTCCAATATTACTTAAATAATATTTAGCGATATTGGTATTGACAATGTGTGACAATGACAAGTGACAAAGACCATTGACATATGTGACATAGATTCAAAGAACTGTAACAGAAATTGAAATTATCGAGACATGAGTTTAAAACGGAACATAGATCTGAAAAGGATCAGTCCAATGGGAACCTTTCGTTTTTCAGAAGTATGCTACCAGAGAAAACTCCATCAAGATTTTCTGTGTGTTCTCTACTGTTTGAGCCACCAGAATTGAGCTCAAGGTCATGGGAAAAGTCTGATGAGAACTTTCCCAGTCCCAGAAGCGGCAATTCAGGTAAATCAAAGATGAGAGCACCTGGTGGAAAAGAATAAATTATCAAAATTAGAAGTCAATGAAAGATAACGAAAAAAGGAAGAAGGGTTCTCTATGGCTCTGTTCAACATCAACCATGGAATGCTAAGAAACTGAGAAAAAGTCTAATGAGAACTTGACTCAATATAACTGCAATCCAGAGTTGGGGGAGGACATACTGAATATCAGTGGTGACCCAGTGATATCGTCATAGAGAAAGAATTAGTGAATGAATGAAAATTGTTTGACCTAAAAAGAATTGATTCGAAAAAATTATTAAGACAGTATTATTATTATTTCAAACGCCTATAAAGAAGTACATAAGATCTGTTCGAATTGACTTGAGTGTTTAGACAAAGGTCATTGTTGAGTATTTCTTTACTTATATATAAATCTTCAAGTAAATCTAATCTGTTATAACTTTTGGACATAACCTCCTGTAAAATTTGAGAGTTTCTGTTTGGATTAAAATTATGGTTGTTTAACCTCAAATGTTCACCAAAAGCAGATACTTTGTTTGGGTTTTGGTGCTCTTTTATACGAACTTTCAAAGGTCTATGTAAGCTGCATCACAATCTTTACAATTTAATTTATAAATACCACTTCTTGAAAGTTTATCAGTTTTGTATTTTGTATTGACTAAAAATCTACTTGAATTGTAATTAGTTTTGAAAGAAATTTTAATGTTTTCTATGTTACCTTTGATGCAACCAGCTAATTTGTTAGAAATATTATCATTGTACAAGTAACCCATTCACACGACATGGCAAGTATACGCAAGTAACGATTATTCGATTTGAAAATTATAGCATATTCAAAATGTAATATAGCATTTTGTTTTCAGTCAACTTCACCAGCTTTCTGGACAGTTGATGTCGCGGTGGAGAAAAAAAGTATAGTTTCTCTTAATTATTTTTAATTAATTATAAAAAAATGGGGATTTAGGTGGATTGGTTTAGTACCTAACTGACAGCTCTGTAGGTAAAACAAACTCTCTTTCTCCCATTAACCTTCGGAAAAGACGAATAAAGAACATTTCTATTTCGATTTGTTGGGTTATATTTCAGTGCTTTGTTAACGTTGGAGAATTCAACATTTTCATCGACTTTGGAAAAAAAATCAGTCATTTGTTGCTAGTTAGTCACTTTTATTAATACTCAATTCGTAAATGATCATACCTTCGTATGGTGCTGTTATAAAATGCATTGAAAATGATAGAGTGAGGTTTCAGTTATACGTCAGCTCCAGCGCTGTCAATTGTGCATCAAACCAATAGGTACACAAAGGACCCCGCACAATAGCATAGGAAATTGGCTCACAGTGGGATTTGCCTGAAATTCGCATATGTTATTGGTATTGACTTTCTGATCAAATGTTCTTATGGGCCCAATCGTCTAAGACTAATGATTCAGCTCTCAGGGCCGTATTCGGTATAGGTGCCAAATAAACAATGACACTTTTTTCACAAGTCCATAATTTTTTTAGTTCCTAATAGAATTTAATTGAATAAGAAATATTGCAACATATCAGCATTTGTATTTTAGCACTAATCCTATGTGAAACACGATTTGTCCTACAGGACCGTATATTAAGTAAAACTGTATTTGCCAAGTGATCCACAAAAAACTGAATCAAATTGATTTTGTCATAAGTTTTTCATTTCTTGATCTATGTCAGCGGTTGATAGCTCGTTTGATATATGAATGTAACTTTATTTGTGTACCTAACAAAAGTGGTATATCCATGGTGGCCTGCCAAACTTCATGTAAGACTCATCTTGCAGCTCTTTAAGAAAGGTAGTAACGAGAAAAAATAAGAACTGCATTTTGATTGTTGAAATCATACATTACTTTTTAATCATCTATCTCTATAATATAATTATAACTTCTCTATCTGATGTCAGAGTGTATTCTCTAATCAGCAGTAGAGAAGAATATCAAGTATTTATTCAATACACTATACCGGGTGACACAGCAGACATGTAGCAGCCTGTAGTTTTTTTATTTGAAGAGATGAAGATTTGAAATTTGCAGAAGTTATGTAATCAATGATAGCGCTTCATTTGAATCTAACGACAACTTTTTTCAACTACCTGTTTGATCGGCAGTAACTCCAACTTCCTTTTTTTGAATGGCACCCTGTATATTTATCCAGCCTATCTTATTTGTCTTGAAATTCTCTATTCAACCGTGTATCACAAAGTGGCATTCGTTTCTCAATTCGCAGATGAATTGCATTTTATTAAAAAACATCAAGTTGGCTGTTATCCGAATTCGATAATCTTTCGATGCTTGGTAGGCTTGGAAATCCAAAGAGTATCAGTTAAGCGATATAATTTCAGTTTTTTCCATTCCTGATCACTTCCTACAGATTGTCAATACTTTATATAATAAAAAGAAAAAACATCTGAAAATAACTGACGATATTGCGAAAACTGAGATAGGAACATGTTTTTTTCAATTTGGCTACTTGTGAAGGAACTATCTGTCTTTCTCTATCCATTTGAAAACGTAAAATTAAAATTGCTCCCCTGATCCACCAATTCACAAGTCTATTATTCTAGATATTTGCAATAATATTTTGCCTGGTTAGGCGGTGTCCACAGAATATTTTGTTTTTGACAGGTAAACATCATTTGATTGTACTGATTATCTCCGTCAGTTTTATGCTGATTAAAATTGCATCGTTTAATTAGATACTAAATATGTATTCAAAGAGTGAAAAGGTAGATATGTTGTTGATATTCGGAGAGTGCAAGAGAAATTGTAGACAGGCTGAACTATGTCGAAAGATTTCCGGAAAGACGCCATCCGAATAATAATTATTTCGCTAGAGTAGAAGAGCAGTTCAGAAGAAAACCGGAAAATCAAAACTATCTCCAATACTTTGTCGACGAGGAAATGGAAGTAAACGTTATAACTGAGACAAGTTGAGGACGAAATCGGCGTGAATCGAGAGACCGCTAGCAGAGTTTTGAAAAGAACTGCTCTGAACTGCTCTTTTACTCTAGCGAAATAATTATCAGGTGGGTGGCGTCTTTCCGGAAATATTTCGACATATAATTGTTCAGCCTGTCTACAATTTCTCTTGCACTCTCCGAATATCAACAACATATCGACCTTTTCGTTCTTTGAATACATATTTAGTATCTAATTAAACGATGCAATTTCAATCAGCATAAAACTGACGGAGGTAATCATTGCAATCAAATGATGTTTACCTGTCAAACACAAAACATTTTGTGTACACCGCCTACTAGGCAAAATATTATTGCAAATATCTAGACTAATAGACTTGTGAATTGGTGGATCAGGGGCACAATTTTAATTTTATGTTTCCAAATTGAAAGATCATGGCTACAAGGCCAAATAGAAAGACAGATAGTTTCTTCACAAGTAGCCAGATTGAAAAAAATATGTTCCTATCTCAGTTTTCGCAATATCGTGAGTTATTTTCAGATGTTTTTTCTTTTTATTAAAGAAATTATTGACAATCTGTAGGAAGTGATCTGTTATGGAAAAAACTGAAATTATATCGTTTAACTGATACTCTTTGGATTTCCAAGCCTACCAAGCATCGAAAGATTATCGAATTCGGATAACAGCCAACTTGATGTTTTTTAATAAAATGCAATTCATCTGCGAATTGAGAAACGAATGCCACTTTGTGCTACACGGTTGAATAGAGAATTTCAAGACAAATAAGATAGGCTGGATAAATATACAGGGTGTCATTCAAAAAAAAGAAGTTGGAGTTACTGCCGATCAAACAGGTAGTTGAAAAAAGTTGTCGTTAGATTCAAATGAAGCGCTATCATTGATTACGTAACTTCTGCAAATTTCAAATTTTTATCTTTTCAAATAAACCAGCCTCACGAGAATAATGAAGAAGATATATTGATACTCGTATTTATAATAGGATACAACTGATCAGGGCCAAGGACACCAGTAACATATTGTGGTATTTGAGATTTGCCCGCCATAATCAAAATGTGAATTATCCATCGATTTCTGTGTTACAGCATATTAAAGATTCCGCAAATCGTCCAGTGCAAGATACGATACTCCAGCAGCTGTAAGTGTTCGAGTATTATTTTGATAATGAGTGCTTAACTTTTTATCGTTTTCCACCACCATGGAAATATCAGTTTCAACTTTGTTAGTTATGAATTAAGTAGATATAGTTTTAATAAGATAGTAGACTTATATTTATATCATAGGGTTTGATAATTCAATAAGTATATGACCGATTTCAACAATCAAAACGTTGCAGTTCTTCTTTTTTTTTCTATTACTATCTTTCTTGAAAAGCTACAAGATGAGTCCTAGGTATATAAAGTTTTTATAGGTTATTCCGGTCATCTTGGATATTAAGATGGAAACCACTTCAGTTATGTACGAGCTATCAAACACTGACATAGATCAAGAAATAAGAAAGTAATAACCAAATCAATCTGATTCAGTTCGTTGTTGATCAGTTGGCAAATACACTCTTACTAAATATGATCCTGTAGGACTGAACATGTTTCATATAGGACTTGTGCTAAAATGTAGATGCTGAGATTTTGCAATATTCCTCATTCAATTAAATTCTAATAGGAAATAAAAAAATTATGGATTTGAAATAAGTGCTATTGTTTATCTGGCATCTATACTAAAAACGGCCCTGGGAGATAAATCATTGGTCTTAGTGGATTGGGCCCAAGAGAACATTTGATCAGTTATTCAATACGAATAACATATGTGAATTTTAGGCGAATCCCACCGTGGGCCAATTTCCTATGCTTTTGTGCGGGGTCCTTTGGGAAAAAGATAAAAAAATCGAAAATTAATAAAAAGATTTGACTTCTGCTGTCACCGTTTGCATTGGTGCCAACTATTAAAAATTTCCTAGACCTAGTACCACCTACCTATGATGATTTCTAGCAAATTCAAGATTCATTATAGCAAGAAGAAATTTTGATGTAACTATAGCATAAATGCTATAATTATAGCATGGTTGACAACGCTGCGCGTGTGCCTTGCATGTTTCACCCGTCATGTACAATTCATTGGCCGGTAATGTACCTTGAGACACGCCTACCTACCCTCTTCGTCTAACAGAATACCTGGAGAGTTGAGTATTTTTGATGACTTTTATACAATACCATATACGGTATTTCTTCGTTAAAAAATAACTAGTGAAGAAAACGTACTAGGTTAAATCAGAAATCAAAAATATACCTACCTGAGAGCTCCTAATGAGTGTCATTTTTTATGTTTCCGAAGGATTCGACAATGATGAATAAGGGTTCTTTATCATACATATCATATCTATACCATCAAAATCTTCAGTTGAAATATATATTACGTATTTACTCACTAGTCATTGATTCAGAAGGGTTCAATCAATTTTATTCTTCCCACCAGTGATCACTAATCATGATGGATACTCAGTGGCAGCGCCACGGAGGCAAAGGGGGGCAGTATGCTTTCCCGCCCTTTGCAAAATGTCATTCTTATTGCCCACTTCGATTTAAGTTTATCGTTTCCAATTGAGTATGGATATAAAGATAAAATTGTACGGAACGAGTTATCGTAAGTTAAAAGAAAAAGTTAAAGAACCACAACATATATTTTTCTGTCGACAAGTTTAAAAACATCAAAACAAGGCGTTCACGACTGTAAATTGTCGTAATGATTATTTTATTGTTGAAGTACGGGTTGAATGGTTACTAGTCCACCGTATTAGCGTATGTTTTCTATTTTATCATTGTAATATTTTTTGTGTTATACTTTTGTGACATAACTTGGTTTTTTAATGATAAATACAGTTTTACTTCACCTCTGCCCCCTTCCCCCATGCCCCTAATTTCTAAGAGAAATTTCATGTACAAGTGAACATTTAGTTTTACTTATATAATAATATTCACAGTAAACGTTACACAATATATAATTCATGATTCTTTTATGAATAACAATTGTGATTTCCCGTGCATTTCGCTGGTTTCAATACACATTATTCATTTTATCATTGACCCACTTCAATGAACATATTTTTTATCTGTCGGCGTTTGTCAACACTCGTCAAAAATCGAAACAATAGAAATCACCTACATGTTCCAATTACATTGAAGTAGGTATTTGTTTTGTGTTGAATATTGCGTTACATGATTTATGTTTCCACTCAGAAAACAACGCTCTTTTATCAAAAGCGATTTCATTAATAATTTCTGATAATTATTTCAAAAAATAATGTCATTGACATTGTTTCACAGTCGAAAAATTTGATAATCCTCAAAATTTCTTGTACCAACTTCTGTTTATCTGAAAAACCTTCATCTAATCAGTAATAAATCTGGTAATACAAATTTTTTTTTGTGTACTGTGTATCTGTGCAAGGACCTCATCAAGCAAGAGTGTTCAAAAGCTTTCCTGTTAGTTGAAAAAACAAGCCATGAGAAACAGATATTCTTCAAGTCTCCTAGTGACGACAATTTGTTGTGAGGCGGCTTCAGTGTAGTTTAGGAGCTGCACTTATTTATGCAGAGTGATTTACCAACATTTGCTGCTACGTCCCCGCAGGCATTACACAACTTGTGAGGTTGCAGGACTCTCTGGCTAACCCAACCCCTTAAGGAACGAGATCACCTGTATCGGAATACCAGATTTACACACATCGCAGTCCTGTAAGGATGCTGCAACTCCAAATACTATAAAAAGACCTCAGTAATCAACACTTCAAGTTCACAATAGATAAATGAAAAGAAGAAATATATTATTCTACGAAACAATATTCAGAATATTCTACGAAACAATAGACACCAACGGTCTCTCACATTTGTGGACAGTACGAACAAGAAAATAAAGAAACGGCTCAGGTGATCAATAGTTTTATTAGCTACCTACAATGAGCCTGATGGCTTGTTACCACAAGTGAACTGTAAAGAATCGGTACTTTTATTTTACAAATGAACAGATATACCACACGTAGTGATAAATTTAAGAAGAGCACAATATGGCTTTTTTCATATATACATGTATCTTTTAATACCTACCTACATTTCTCTGATATCTTTTTATAAACCGAAATTTTTTATATTAATATAAATGTCACCTTGGACCGAATAAACTTAGAGCAATTGCTGAAAGCGTACAGCTACCTTAAGAAAATTATTAATAAAACAAATATCTCATTTTCTTTTCTTCCCAGTTCTGTATAATCAGTTCGAATATAGTGGTACTGGCAAAGATGTTACCTCGATACAGCCATACACCAAAAGATCCTTCTGATTGACAACCACTACCATTCCATAGTGGAGACCAATGTTATTACAGGAATCTACACCTTCGAGTTTTGCCTCACTTTTTAACTGTCCAGCCTCACTACCGTGCCATGAGTTTTGAATCTCAACGACGTCACTCCATTGTCAAAATTATGGAGATCAATTAATTTCTCAGGATAAAAAAAATCTGTGAAATGAAAGAGAAAATGTTCTCATACCAATAAATAACTTACCTCGACTGAGTAGGGTTTTTTTTAATATGGCAGATGGATACTTGAGCACGTTGCCTGTACAAGACTTGAAACCAATTTTTCCTCAGTCCATACTTTCACTACTGCTTCCAAACAAGTAAATGGATTCTATACCATGAAGAGTGAAATTCCGCAACTACCACGAACACTCAATATTGATATTACCTAACATGGACCAGTCAATTTCTCCAAGCAGTCATCTTCAACGCGTCAAGCCTCTCTCCCCTTACCGAAACAGAATCATGCCCTTCCGGAAATCTCCACCCGGAAAGATATCTTTACAAACTGTACACTATGTACACTATGACAGGAACGTAATCAGCCACAAGTCAATTCTGTATAACCAAAAATTATGAACATCCGTATACGATTCAATACATATCGACATACTATATACTCAAGCATTTCCCCACAACAATTGCTCTGCCAGGAAATCTCAAAATGAAAAATTATTTTCATATAATAGAAAATAACAATCGTTTAATCAAGAGTCAGTCCGGACCTAATCATGTTTCATGCTTTCTGAATGGAACTAAAATATAGTGACACAGTTTAACCAACTAACAACTTTGCTTCTGAGCCTTGCTCCACGAATACAATAAAGTTAAGAATAAAAATAATGAGTTAACAAAAGTGAATTATCATTAACGCAAATATAAGGAATATTGCATCACATTAGACATAAACCATGATATGTAGGTATAAATGAATTGTTATTTGATCGTTTACCTAGACGTTTTTGAGTTTATGAATTTTTCGACCGTAAAATTGCACAAAATCAAAAGGGGTACTGGTCTATCATGTGTGAAAGCACCTGTCAAATTTTGGAGCGAGACATTATCTGCAATGGATAGCCCCTGCATCACTGAAATTTAGGAACCATCTAAGTGCAAACACATAATCGTGCTTATGTGAACGATGTCATGAGAACGGAAGCATTGCAAAATCGCTAATGGTCGTTGTCTACTTCTTTCCGATTTGTCTTGGTTGAACACTTATAATAGAACGAATACCAACGGCGTATCTGGAAACACCCAAAATGACCCCTCGACATAACTCGTTTTCTTCAGATAATGCAATTATGGTCCATAATAGTCCTACGTACATAAATTTGAGAAGACTTGGCACTGGTGCACGTATGTATGTAACCCGTCAAAATATCGTCCGTTTGATTTGCAACACTAATCGTATTTTGACGTCTTTCCAAAAACGGTGGTGTTCAGTATGTCAGGGTTTACCTCTCGCTATTAATTAATTGTGATATGATTGTACATATGGTGCAATGAATGAAAATGTCAGGGCTTGTGTTCGAGAACACGCTAGTAAATTTCCAAATAGACGATATCCAAACTTCAAGAACTTATAACTAGTATAATTTATTACATTTGTTTTAAAAAAAAATACTATTATGTGGTACTAAAGTCCTTAATTTACGAGCCATCAAAATCTCTGCAGAAGAATAATGTTCATCATTTTCGAGGTTTGGAACAGAAGCAATGCCATATCCAAATCCTCATTATCTTCTATAGAGTCTTTTTGAAAATATTTTTTGTAGTATGAATATTTCTTTCCGCCATACCATTTGACTGAGCATACATTGGTGAGAATATTATGTGTTCAAATTCCCAATTTCTTGAAAAAAAAATTTGAACTCTTCCGAATTGAATTGTGGCCCCCCATCTGTAATGACTGTCAATGGTATACCGTGTCTGGCAAACATGGTTTTAAAAATTTGGAGTATTGGAGTATTGCTGATGGTAATACCTAGCATCGAAGTGTCTGACTTCAGTGACTTCTATGGCATAGTTACTCTCGACATCATTACGTTAGACACTGTAAGATCAGCTTTTCAACAAAAATGCAAGCTTGGGTTCTGTTTGCGTTAAATTTCATCAAATTATTAGAACCTTGTTTTAAAATTTTGGTCTGATTCACATGTATGTGGTTCACATTCCTTCTTCGTTCATTTCTGATTCTAGTGGTGTGTACGATAGTCTCGTTTTCGAAAGTATCGAATGGTCTCGTCTCGTTTCCGAGACGAGACTCGAAAAGATACTCGGACTTTTATTGGCCTCGTCTCGAGTCTCGTTCATGAGGACTCGCGTCTCGTACGAGAGTCTCGCAGCTGAATATTTCTATGTGTGGACTTGAAAACCCAATAAGAAAATAATTTTTTTCAATACATTTTCAAATAATTTAAAAATGAACTTAAATGCATCAGATATTGTATTCTGTACATTAATTTGATTTGATAAAAAAGTGTTATAAATCATTATATAATACCAAGAAAACTACAAGAAAACATCGATCATTTTCGACCGAGAGTGCTGTGCTGTTTCTTTTTACTTTGATTTCTTTACTTATTCCATTTCTGAAATAAAATTAAGTTTTTGCTTTCCTTAGATGTATTACTCTCAAATACATGATGTTATCTTTCACCAATTGTAATTTTCTCTACCGACTCTTACATTATTCAATTATTCCTTATTGCACTGAAACAATAATGCATGACGAGATTTCGATACTTTTACGAGAAGAAAGACGAGACGAGAGTGGAGGCTGCGAGACGAGACTTGATACAGGACTTATTTTTTCATCTGCGAGAAGACAAGACTTTATGAAAATCTCGTCACTTTGGTCTCGTGCGAACCACTATCTGATTCCATGAACTAATATTGGAGGGCTGGAAGAAAAAAAAGGTTTGAAGCGTAGTATCATCTACCAAGCTGTGTAATGGACATGAGGTTATTCCAAACAAATCGTTATTGTGACGTCGAAACAATATTGATGCCACAATGTAATCTTGCGGGACCCCAGAATCACAGGTGGAGTGTCAGATCTATCGACCATCACAGGGGAAAATTTGTCTGAAAGAAAGATAGATATCGGAAGAAAAGATAAAAGCACTCGCAGGAATCAAGTGAGAAGCAAACCATGAATTCTTTCTGAATATTTATCAGTTTCATTTTCTCCCGTATAGATTATAGCACGGTAGTTTACTTCTCTGCCAGAAATGCCCGATTGAAATATTTGAACAAACATCAACATAATGTTTTGAGACTGATATCAGGGAGTTTCATAACGAGTCAGGTAGTATATCTCTGTGGTGCCAATCGGCAATCCCTCACAGAAAAGATAATGTGATATTTGAAATAATAGCCTTGTTTTTGAAAACACACACGTTGTAGCAGTCGAAATTTATGTTCAGACAACAGAAAATTATCAAGGTGATTGAAGTGGTATGATTGGAACGTAAGCTTCTCGAAGAAACCTTTTTATTTTTTGTTATAGAAAAAAGTTTAGAATGTTGTTAAACCGACTTGGAATAATCAAATCTCAAAATTGAACGGTCGTATATGAGGATTCTTGAAAAATATGACTTTAGTACAAGAGTAAAGTACTTTCTTCTATTTGTGACAATATATTACCGACTATTGGATTTTCTGCAACGTAGGACTACTATTTGCCTACACCAACTAACTTCAATGAGAAGTAAAGTACCTGATGGTAACGCAAACAGAAGGCCATCAAACAAATTATGAAATCTTTTCATCAGTATTCGTTTAATAGCCTTGCAAAACTTTCTTTGATGATTTTACAAAACTGAGGCTGTAACAATCTCAGAGATACCAAACAAATCCATTTTGCATGTGACCTAAACCATTTTTTTTCACAGGAGATCCTTCAGACCTAATGCCGCGAGGAGAATGCGAAGACGAGCAGTTTTGAAAAATGGAGACTGTAACATCCTTCAATCGCGAATTTCGAGAAGACGACTCAGATACCTGCAAGACATATTCACAACCCTGGTAGACTCTCAATGGAGATGGACCCTATCGGTTTTTGCGATAGGGTTTTTGGGATCCTGGCTAATGTTCGCCCTAATTTGGTGGCTCATTTCTTTCACACATGGCGACCTTGAAGAGGATCATCTACCAATGAGGCAAGCGGACGCAAATTGGTCTCCATGTATTCTCAATATTCACGGATTCACATCTTGCTTTCTGTTTTCAATTGAAACACAGCATACGATAGGTAAGATTAATGGGATTTTCAAGTGCTCTCAATACTATCGATAGTAATTCAGAATAGTAGTAATTGTCAGAAATCAACGAGATTAAATTGCTTGGTAACACCACGTGTCTGCTAGGACGAGTGGTGTTACCTAAAAGCAATTTGAACCAGTTCAAGATTTTTGACAGAATTTTTGGTAGTATTGTGAGCACCACTTGTATTTGTTGAGATAATTTCACGAACCAAGTCAAAAAAGTCAATGTCGTGATTGCTTTAATAGTTATAGATAATAGTAATAAACATGAAGTCTGTCATACTAACATGTATGTTAATAGCAAGTTATATTCTCCGTTGTTGTTTGGATACGTGGTTGTCAATTTTATGACGTGGTCTTACCGGCTTAAAAGGAAGGAGCCATGTACTACCGAGACAAACCGTTCCTATTGATCTTTATATCGCAGTAGAAGCGAGTTTCATGTAGCGAGTAAATCAATATTATCTGAAGACCCTCATTGTTACCTGTTGTTCGAAATATAGATAAGAAGTAAAGATGTGTGTCCCTTAAAAGATTCCCAGGTCCGGATTGAGGTATCTCATGAAATAGTTTGGCACTTCAATAATAGTGGGCTCTTTAACCGAATATCATTTTACCTAAAATTAAATGGCTAGGGCACCCTGCCAAAAATATCACATACAATCTCATAAAAAAATATAGACGAATTATGAGAATTTATAAGGATCTACGTGGAAAGTCTGTAACCTAAACGTACGTTATCCCTGGCACATACATGTTTTGGAAGTATGTATGAGGATTTATAAGTAGGTGTAATTCATAAGCATATCCGAATACATGTCATACGAGTTTGTATCAGGCAGTGGTTGTTTGAGGGAACTATGAGATCCGATGAGGTATTCCACTTTCAATCACAACGATATTATATGCTCATTCACAAGCTTGTCAATGTATGAGAAATGTGTGGAAATTCACAATTACTAATATTATTCGGTATCGTATGAAGAAAGTAGATTCAGTATTCGATGATCTGTATCAGAAATTCCGTATCGAATTTTATTGGGTATCTTGTGGAAAAAGTGGGATCACGATGTGATGGTTTGGATCAGGAATTCCTTATCTAAGTATATGCGATTCCTATAAGTTTTCATACAACTCAAAATCACTGAGAATTCACAAGTGTCGATAAGAAAACAAGGATACAGAGTATAAGAGTTTGTTTTAGGCAATGGCGGTGCGAAGAGACTATATACACGATTCGACGAGGTATTCCAATTTCAAACAAAATAATGTTTTATCCTCATTCAAAATCTTGAGAACCTATGTGTGGAATTACACAATTTATAATCTCATTCAGTATCGAATAAAAAAAGTGTGTTTAACACTTGATGGTCCAATCTGTATTCGGAATTCCGTATCCAATTTTATGCGAATCCCTTGAGATTTCATGAGATTCAACAGTAGGAATGAAAACAAGTGAAAAATTCTGAACAAAATATTCTTAAGAATATTCGAATAGATTATTATTATCATATCATGCCAGAATATTTCAAAAAGATCAACACAAGATTAAGGACATGCAATCTTTCTAGAATATTTCGGGAACATTCCAATAGATTATTATTATTATTTTACTCCAGATTTTCAAAACATATCAGAAGAATCATTATGTACCCTAGGTTATTTTATCTACGCCTACAAATAATGATATATATTTTTAAATGACTTCAATTGCAAATGATCAATTTTTTTCATCATAATCGGATAATCAAGAATGAATTTATTTACTTATTATATGCCTCGTATGTCAAATGTATTTGGTGATAAACAGTTTTCGTTTCTTTTCCAATGAACTGCATAGTTCTTTCACGAGTCGTGAGCTCTGAATGTCTGAATCGTTGTATGAGGGGTAATCCTCATACATCGTCTGTATGTCTGTAATGACCATTGTCTAAAGAAGTATAGTCAGTCAACCTTATGGGATTATTATTGGATGACGATGGGGTTTATTAGTAGATGGCGCCAGCACGATTGCCCCCAAAAAGGAGACAAACGAATGAGATGGAAATTGTCGTAGTAATCGCGTAAAGTGAATAATGAATGGACATTATTTTGTGTTTTTGATTGGCTCAGTGTCCGTTCCACCTGCCACTTGCAATTTGCATGTAAACGAGAGAGCAAAGTAGCGAACTTTCGTGGTGTTTGGCATTTCATTGTTTTTGTCTTGTTAGGTCTCAGTCAGTTTTCGAATTCACATAGATATTTTCAGGGTGATTTCTCTTGACTAATGTTTGGGGGAAAATGTCCAACGTTCTTGATGACAACCGATGATTGGTTTCAAGTTATGAAGGTGATAATGCCATTTCCGACAGTTACCATATTATTTTCTGTTTTTATTGAAAGCTTTTATTTAACTTGCTCTGTGTGTGTTAGATGGGTACAAATCTTGCAAGCTGAATTAGAATCACTTCCTCTTATTCTATGGAATTGAAATTTTTCACCCTCCTCCTTTCCTGTCACAAAAAAATAGGAAAAGTCGCGAAATAGAAATCAAAAAAATCCGTAAAAATAGTGAAAATTATCTGGCCATTGAACAAAACGGTTTTAAAAAAATTCACCCCTCTGCCCCCCTCTAAAGCTATTTAGAGAACACGTAGAAATTAGGAAAAATTTCCAGAGGTAAATTAACAGGTAAGCGACCGTGCAACAATGGCGCATTGATTGAAATGAACAGACTAAGAAACATATTCACAGAAAACTAAAAAAATAAATAAATAAATTTAAAAAACCTTTTCAGATAAAAGATGTTATTTAAATGCACTAAAGCGAGAAACCCATAATTTTGTTACATTATAAAATTTCAAATGATATAAAAGCTTGTCGTGTGAATAAATCTTGAGGTAATTCTTGAATTTTATATACTATAAAATAACATATATATTTTATATCATTTAAAATTTTATAATGTAACAAAATGATGGGTTTATTCACTTTAAAATTTATTTTCTTCTTTTTAGTACATTTAAATAGAAACTTTTCTCTAAAATGTTTTTTTTTCAAGTTTATTTATTTACCATGAAGTCAAAGTTGTAAAACCTAATAAGGGTTTTTTTTCGAAATTAGGTACTGATATAATGGCATTATCTGCGACTGAATTTGAAGTTTCAGTCGATCGGTCGAAATAACCTCTATAAGTAGATATCCTTATCAAAAATGAAACTTTATGACTTCATGACCAATACGCACAGAAAACTCATATAAAGAAGATGAAATGATTATTTATATATGATACAAAAATTCGTAAATTATGACTTTTTTATGAGCGTGGAAACACGTGAGTATAAAAAAGCTCTTTATGAAAATGTATCTACAATTTTATTTCTACGCCTGTTATTATATTGGCAAATTGTAGCAATTGTTGAGTATATTTTATTCTATGAAGTTTTCATTTGATGACTTTTGAGTAAAATACTGTCTTTTAGAATTATATGAACGATGCGTAAAACATAACTTTACGCATATTTGATTTTTTCACTTACGTGTCCTGAAAAGTATCACTTTAGGCACTGTACGTGGACACTGCGTAAAACCATAAATATTTCCATCTCCCCGATGATCGTGCATGGTCAGTAAACTATTTTTTTTTTCTACAACCGCTTACCAAAGTAGGTAGCCTTGGACGCTTTTAGATCTCAACGCAAAGCAGAAATGTTTTGGGACAGCTTTTTCGCTCTAGTGCGAAAATATTGAAGAAACGGTCGATCTCCATAGCTTTCGTTGAAAACGAACCTATTCTTGCATGATGTTTAGTATAGACAATATATTCATAACACTCTTAGGAACTGTGGTGGTGTTGAGAGCGTAGCTGCTATCAAGCTGAAGGCCTGTGATTCGATCTCGACATACTTTTTTTTTCAAGCAAGTTATCTTGTTTTGTTAGAGATGTGAATTATTGGATATTTGGTTAGCTTATTCATTTGGGATTACTATTGAGTGTTTATTTTCTCATGGGTAATGTTAAAGGTGCCTATGTTGAATGAATTGTCAATCGTTTCTATGTTTAAAAGCTGCGTTTGAAGAAAAAAACATGTGTTTATTTCGAAAACAAAGTGCCATTGCCGCTCACCAAAGATTACCGCGCTCCTCGCGCTCTAAATACACAAATAACTATATTGTACAACAAAAAATGTATTTTAGGCCCGTGTAGGAGATGAATGATTTCTGGTGACAACCTCCTTTGAAACTCTCCTTATATGTCCATATACATTGTCGATAACTTGAATTGTCCTTGAACTGTCCTACCAGAATAATTCTAGATCTATCATGGACGGATTCGGACATGAATCACAAAATTTGTCCTCCATCTTGAATGTTCGTATTGGTCTCCAACACAACAAGCCCTTGTATAGGTACCAATTTTGAAAGAATCTAATCAAAAATCGTATTCGCCATTTTGAATTTTGAAAAAATACAAAACTACTCGAGATTCGCATTATGAATAGTTGGACAATAAATCACAAAAACTGTTCGCTATCTTGTTTTTTTCTCTTGTGAATGTCGTAACGAACCTGAATGAATTTAATGGACACCTGCCAAATTTAAAGATGATTGGATCAGTGAAATTGGCTCCAAATTTCCATTGAAGTTTTGACCCCGTTATAGACAGTAGATACCATACCTGTTACGTGTGAGTGAAACTAAACATAAGCTTGTACAAAATTGATATATTATTATTTACCTACTTATCAGGTACCTTCAAGCACTAATGAATATTCTTTGTGTTTTCAAAACATATCAACTGCGATAGTGTCTATGAGACATTTTTGGCAGGGCAGGTACAACTCTGTGTAGAATCGACTGCTTGACAGCCTGTTGATACCTCGAAAGGTTGGTGATTAACGATCTTCTTATAGTTATAGTTCTACTATATCACAAGTGCTCGAAATACGATTGTTACCAATTCCCACTTATTACAGAAACAAGTTTAGATGCGAAACTGAATACCTGTAAGCGATGAATCGTATTGCGCCACTGTCATGAAGTGGGTGTATTCAGCATCTATAATATTTAAAAGTCGGTTACAGATTTCTGTAATAGGTTGGTAAGTCACCTGACTACAACAAGAAATCATCCCCACCGATAGAGGAATAAGCGGGTAATTTTGAAATATGACGTAGGTTATTATAACATAATAAATAAAGAAAAGTTCAACTTTTGTCCAATTAACACTTAGTCTTGGTAATTATAGAAAAGTTGTCGTTTTCTTCATTTATTAATTCAACATGAAATTCCACAAGATAAATAAATAATTATTCGTGCAAGAATACTTCATGATCTTACAACTTGTAGCCAAGAGACTCCAGCATATTTCTCTGATATCAGGTTGAAGATAAATTTTTGTTTTGCTTCTATCGCTTAGAACGTCTATAAACGAATAACATCGTTTCAAGCTTCTCTTTGTTTTGTTCCTCAAAAATATTTTAGAAAAGGCGAAAATTAAAAGAATATTGCTAAGGGGAGTCGTTCACCTGGATAGACCAATGCATGTATAAGTCATACATTCATTCATAACGATAATGGTTATGAAGGTGATTATAATTATTTTTGAAGAATGAGTGGGACAACTAGAGTGCCACAATAAAAATGGAACAAAAGTGACTCCTTCACCACACATGCACATTTGGTTAACTATAAGTTATACCATGGACGTATAATATCGTATAAATACAGATGAACTCAGCATTGCCATACCTACGACACGGAGTGATTTGAAGTCGCTCTATTTTTAGGCGCGCGGGCTGCGGGGAAGAGAGAAGGTAGCGATAGACTGTGACCTTCCCACAACAGACAGGAGCGCACACATTTGCTGAAAATATGGTTCAATCACAAGAAAAAAAATGCTGAATTTGAAATAATGATGAAAATATCAAAAAAAGTGTTAGAATATACATCCGACGGGACTTGGTGAGATTAAAAAACTCATTTGCCATACCTGATGTCATAAAAAACTTCATTGACTAGGATAGTATCGATCCTTAGAAAATTAGGTTCACAAATTTTTCAATTAATGGAAAGCTGGAGACAGTCTACTAAAAAAAAAGAATAAAAATGCATTTACTAAAAAATGGTAATTTGTATATTCAATAAATACATGTTCTTACACATATTAAAATAAATGAATATTGTGAAAAATAAATATTCCAAAGAAATGTTCAGCACATATTATTCAAATTCAGAAATACGAAATTTTAATGTATTTACGACAATATGCAAACAAAATTCACAATACAGATAATCGAAGTAACATTTTTTTTCTAGAAGATATCAAAAATCAAGTACGTACAGAGTTTCGCAAAAACAACAATAAAATAAAAATGAAGGATTTGTTTTCTATTCTAATGTCTTGAGTTCCGTCCTCGAGCAATGATAACTCAATATCAGAGTCCTTATTCAATTATGTCTCCCAAATTCACTAAACTGTCCCTCAGCTCATTCAAAGTAACTTCGGGCTGCTGGAGGGCTCTAATTCATCTCCCAAGAATATCATATATATGTTCTGCAGTCAATGAAGGCATTGTTGCTGCCCTGCTTGGCATCAAGTTGTGTTCCCTTAAACTTTGCTTGAAGATATCTTTACTAGATTAGATTAGCTTAGATTCATTTTTGGCTTTCGCGCTGAAAGCCTTTACACTGCGACCATTTCAGACATAATGTGTATGGCCTTCGAAATCGTTTAGAGCCCTTGCAGTGACAAAGTACGTGTACTGATGTAAAGCAGTATTTGAAAATTCTCTTCATTATTATTATTATCACACTGATATTATGGAATTCTTGTATTGTCGTCAGTTCTTGATGTGTGTGCTAAATTTAAGATTATTCAGAGGATTGGAAGTGGGTGGAAATTGAGTTTAGAATTTCTCATTATTATTATTATCAATAAAACATTAATATAATGAAATTCTTATATTATCGTCGGTCCTTGGTAAGTATGCCAAATTTTAAAATTCCAAATCTTTAAAGCTGTTTCTGAGATAGCCAAAATAAATATATCAATATACAAGAATTGCTTTTAAAGATATTAGATAGATTTGATACTGCTACCAACTAATACTACTCACTTTTTCTTTCGAAAAATCACGGGATTCTGTCCTGTTTCTCATACCAGAAAATATGAAATTGACCTAAGTAATATTATCTGTCAGATCGTCAGTATTTCAAAGTCAAATAACCTGAAGGGGATGAAAACTGAGTTGCGAAATTTGAGTTAACAATTTTTACTATTCTCAGTTTGTCCTCACCTCTTCAGTGGGGGACTTGAGTTATCAACAATTTCTTCAGAATTTGTACCTGGGGCTGTTTCAGTGGAACCAGTTGATGATTTTTTCTTGCTGAAATCGTTCAATCTGAAAATATGTAATATATTGTTTTTTTATACAAATCTCTGTTATTATTTGAAATAACTCATAGAAAATAAAAATTCTTACGGCTGATAATAATTACCCTGAAGTTGAAGCAGCTGAATTTCTTGAGATATTCCATTCATTATATAATAAAGGAAGAACGCTTTTCTTCAAAAATATTCTTCCACTTGGGTTAATCTCGAATGCTGCATCTTTGAAATAAATGGAACAAATCCTAACAGACTTTGGAACACATTCAGTTTGAACATATCATCCCCAACTCTTTTAACCAAGCCGCTTTTACTGTGACTTCAGCTGGAAACCTAAAAATAAATCAATATTTTAATAGACATTTCTTGGACTTTTTGGCAACCTTTTTGTTTTAATTAATCATCCAAAAAACTAATAAAGCTAAATGTTTCGTGAGGTAGGTATCTATTTCATTATCTCCACATGTAAAGGTTTGAATTCACGTGTTAATTTCATTTTATTCGGCGAAAACAAATTGATGCCCACTGTAACGCCTATGGTACTTACGAATGGAATCTGATATTCGGGTTCAAACATATGGATTGTTTGCAAACCCAACAAGATTGCACCATTATGATTCTCTTACTATTGTACTGCCACTATATATCACGAATGAGTTCAAAAACCACTATTTCAGCAATAATCCCACAAAAAATCAATGACAGAACATGACAGAACTGTCAGAAGTTTACTTTGTGGAAAACATGAACATTGATAGTCGACAGCGTTGACAAACGTCCAGATACAATAATTTCTTCACAACCATTTGAAGACGCAATTAATGATTTTTTTTCGGTAGTTTGGATTTCCAAACTTGTAAGCAATACAGGTTTGAGTTGCGTGATAATTTCACCATCACCATTCTTCATTCTTCGATTGTAATCGAATGGAATACGTATAATGACACAATTTTGTCTATGATAAAGACTTATTACCTACGCCCAACTCAATATCACGACTACAGATTGTGGCCATACACGACTTCAAACCAGGATGTAAACAGCTTGGTCCAGTACAATACTTTATAGGTCCATGAGTTATACACTCAACTGCAAAAGAATAGTTTACCTGCTAATAGATCATTTACCTACATATCAAAAAGCTCATAAAGGCATGGGAAGGTGTGGGAAGTAAGATTAGTTGTACAATTTTTGTTGCAAAATCAAATCAATTCAAATATACTTTATTGATGAAGACAAAGAATTTTCAAAATATCACAAAGAATGAAAATGCAAAATGATGTGTTTGTTCATACTTGGACAAAATGGAACCTTTCGCAATGAATTATTCAAGGTACAGTTGTGTGCATAAATAAGTCGTACAGCAGTTATAGAATATTGTGAGTCAGGCTCGTCAATCTCAATTATCAAACTTCTTTTCGACCTTGACAAGTAGCGTCTAAATTCAAACTATTTTTGCCAGTAACGCGTTTTTTAATTTTTTTAGTAAGATTAGTGCAATGGCTCAATTAGTGTCGTACCGTGTACGACTTTTTTATGCACACAACTGTACATGTAGAAGGTGAAGCAAAATGTTTCCCAAGAATTGATATACCTTTCCACTACTCTTGAATAAACCCAAAGCCAAAATTTTCTCTTCTAACGGTATATCTTCGAGCTTTCGACTTTAGATGTTGATTCGTAATTCGAAAAACATCATATTTGGATATAGAGGATTGACAAAGAAAATGTTTTTTGTTGGCTGAAATAAGACAAATTGAAAATGAGAAAGTATTGGTTGGAATTTTAAAGTACCCTACCCAGGAACTAGTATGCAGACTGCGTAAATAAACCTTTTAATAACAATATTCATAATATTAGTTCAGTTTTAGGTTGAAAGTCGTTAGTTACTGTTGTTTTTTGAGAGTTCTATCATGTTGTAAATTGTTGTTTATAAAGTTAACTCATTGATTTCAACAGTAATGTTACAGTATCAATAATATTGTCGCGGCTAGGGAAGCTAGGGAAGCTATAAGCCCTTCGCTTGGGACGTAGGTCAGCAAGACTCAGGGGTAACCTTATATTTACTCAGGATACCCTCTAATAAATAAAACAAGTCACAAAAACACTTCCCAAGTTTAACGGTATAAATATATTAAATAATGAACCTGGTGCACACAAGACCTTATCAACTTGATACATAATAGAGGGACAAATGGGCAATAACAACGACAATAAACAATGTGTTCCAAATAGAAGAGGCTCTTACCAAACGCAGACACTCAGCGTACTTGGGGACATCTCTTAGAGGAGGGTTTTATACGAAGGGCTTTTGGAAATCGATCTATCTTCTCAATAAGTACCAATGACTCAATGTCATTCTCTACGACACTGGGTCTCTCGGGACCCCGCGATACTCGCAACCTAGAGCGCCCCATCTTTTCAGTTCTCGTGTATTTATTCAACTTTTGTAAATGTTTTTGTTTTTTATTACGTGCAAAAATTATTCAATGTCGAGCCACTGACATGCCGAATAATATCATCAATGGACTGCTAGTTTATACTTCCGTGGGTGACCCCGGTGTTATGTTTTGTTTATCAAATTATAAACTTCAATAACTAATTTGTATAATAAAAATGTGATTTTTGGGAAAATAGATATGATCTGATAATATTTTAAAAGAATTAGCACCTTCTTGACATATGTCCCCTCCTCGAAAAAGCTGGCCCCCAGCTTTGAAAAATGTCTATCTTATTTATACTATAATATATACATAAAGAGGAAATCCTATATCTTGAAAAATGTGATGCTGAAAAACAAATCCTAATACCTAATATTACTGTACTATAACACGAATTATCCTATTGTTATAAACGTAAATGTCTTCGAAACACACATAATTCATAATGTTGACTCAGCTTCTGGATTCGGTCTTCCTTGTTGCCGGCGAATAGTGTCTCTGGTTGCGAAGCTTGTCTGCGGCGTCAGCGGAAATGGTTGTGCCAGAAGCAAAGGTTATGACGGTCATTGATCGCGGCTCGTGGCTGCCTATTAGTGCCTATGCAGCTTATACCACTGATTCAATACCTTGCTCTGCTTGCTCAGCATGTTTCATGTTGGCGATACTGGACGACTTTCTTGTTTCGTTAGTCTGAGGGAACGCATGATACTCGTTTGTGTTTGTAGTATAATGGAGGGAACGGCGCGGCGGTTGTTTCGGTATCAGCATTCTCTACTTCTCTAGTGCCAAAGTGTTTGGTGATTCCTGACATTTGACGATTGACGATTTGAAATTGTGAGGCTACTGTCTCTTGGCTATTAGTTTGCGTTTCGGTGCGGGGTTAGATTCGGAAGTTTGATATTTTGTACTTGCGAATCGCTTTATTCTCTGTGCAGTGCCTTGTCTGCCTGTTCACGTGCTCTTTCCAGGGGATGAACGGGGTTGATAACTCTTGTTTCTTCGGTACTCCTGCTTTGTTTCAGTATGTTCTCATTTTGTATCTTCTTAGTGTTTTGCATGAGTGGAACAGCCAGACTACTCAGTTCACCCAGCATAGTTCTCCACTCATGGCTCCTAATACTATATACATCAGTGTGATAAGAGCAGCTATTATTCGTCATTTATTGGATGGCCTTTGTTCCACGTTCTCTCCGTAACTCTGCGCTTTCTTCGCCTGTTTGAATGACATGTGAATGACATCTATTTCCATGTCGGGGGCTGCTTTATCCTTCTGTTTTTCTTGGACTGCTGGGCGTCTCATTGATTATGTGTGTCCCATTACATGCGGAAGAAGAAAAATTTTACGGTAGTATTTTTCAAATAATTCAATAACTGAACCTATCTACATACATAATGAAAAACAAATCAGATTTTACAATTAATTATGAAGAATTATGAAGAATCAACCCCCCGGGACGAGCACTGCGCCTCCACCATAGTCCTTGGACTATGGTTGGAGTAATTATGAAGAATCAACCCCCCCGGGACTAGCAAGGCACCTCCACCATAGTCCTTAGACTATGGTTGGAGTAATAATGGACGGGGTGGGGTTAATAATGAAGAATTAACCCCCCGGGACTAGCAAGGTGCCTCCACCATATGTCGCGACTAGGGCTACTAGGGTAGCATCCTGAGCCGTATAAGGGGTTGTTTCCCTTATACTAAATGCGACTTGGGGTGTAGCTACAGTCGGTAGCTATTGAAACTCAAGGGGTAGCAAAGGAATATAAACATTTATTAAAGAACAACAGGGATACTGGGGAAAGTTATATACACATTGTAAAATATGGGACATTCAATAATATAATGGGGAACAAATAAAACTCGTACCTAAAACCAATACTTACAGCTAAGGCCAAAAGGGCCTAGCCTATAAGGCTAACTGAGCGCTAGGGCTCTCTCCTCTATAGGAGTCTATCACCCACTACCCCCCTTGATTCAAATCACCTTATATTTATATATAGATAGAAATGTTTTGTTTTTATGTGGTGTGCACAGTCACGGTCATACAATTCGCTAGTCATTGAACCCGCAATTGATAATGACCTGCAGTCATGAACAAATCAATTAATAACAAGAAACAAAAGATCAGTGCACTAAAACAATTCAAAGGGCATTGCTCGATATTTACGACAATATCAACTGAGTTTTTTTTGTTTGAAGTCGTTATTTCTAATTTGTTTTTGAATTTGAGTGTTCTGTCGTTGAGTATGGTTATGTTGTTCATAGTGGTACATAATTTCGAAGAGCAATACAATAGTGTTCAATTTAAAAAAGATTCCCCCAGTTTTGTTTAGTCGATAGTAACAAGCCCATTATAAAATTTTATCCAATTCGACCAAGGGCCAATTTTCCATTTATTTTCGGGTTCTTTGTTGAAAAAAATTAGTTCTGAATACTATATAATTTGGGACAATATAAAAATGTAATTATACCTATACCGGAATTTGTAAAGAAGGGTGGTATTTTTTGTCTAATTTTTCGTTTTTTTAGGTTAGATACCTACTCTTTTTTGCCATTAGTTCCATACCACTGTCAATGAAAACAATGTGATAGTGTACTTGTACTCGCACATTTGAGTGAAAAAAACGAATTGAAATTTAAATGTTGTGTGGATATAGTATCCCGAACACGACAATATTTTGAGCTAAGGAATAAGTGGATATTCAGATAGACCTATTATTCAATTAGGTCTAAGTAGGGATCACAGTTATGTAAGAGATACAAATCGTCGTTCTGCAAATGTTAATAATGAGCAATAGTCTAGTCGACATGTACCATTAAAAAAAAATAGCATGGTCACCGAAAATTATGATCATGGTGTCATTCGATTGGCAATGTCATGTAGAAAGTTTAAGGAGAGGTCCCAAAAGGGGCCGAACAAAATTGCAAAAGTTATAAACAATTGAGTAAAAAAAAAGTGAGGATTTGTTTCTTTTTGATATTTCGAAAACTATTGAAGATTTTCAAAATGTTAAAAAAGATCTGAAAAGATCAGCAAATTTGCTGAAAAAAGTTTCGATTTTCGAAACTATACCTCCAATATTTATAATTTTTACAGAGCCTTGAAAATGAAGCAAAAAACGGGGAGTCTGGCTTCCGCGTGCGTTGCGTCACTCTGACAACAACAAAAAAAAATTATTTTAATGTATTAAATAAGAATATTAGAGGAAAAATTCATGTACATGATACATCAAGCCAGAAAGCACATCATATCGGCTGCATCTTGGTTTCATATTGGGCCAATATAGATATATTGTAAATGAAACAATAATATTGGTACAATATGGGTGAATATTCAAAAGACAATAATTATATTAATAATATTGGTATGAACCTCTTCTGAATGTAGATTGTCACATGAAATATTGGGTCGATATTGGTTGAATAATTTTTAACAATATCGATAAAACAATATTGTCTACATATTGTTATCAACATCTAGAATGAGATGAATTTTAAATATTGGCCGAATAATCAATGAACCATAAAAATTATATTATGATCAAACCTGGATAAAAATCCGCCAGTGGCTCTACATATACAACATCTTGTAACACCTACGAAGATATATTAACTTCGAATAACTTGTTTTCATGGCAGCTTACTCAGTGGTTATGGCAACAGAAAGGCAGATTCTGGTCGGTGTCACCTTGATCAACTAAAATACATTCAATAATTCACCAAGGCATATTCACCTCCACCAATATATCCAAATATTATCTAATATCGATAAATGTTTTGAGGATATTATATTGCTTCAAGAATATTTCACCAATACTATTTTTGAAATCTTTAAACAATATTTGGCCAATGTCGCAAAATGTTCATATTTTATTTCTTCTCGACAATTTAACGTTTGAATATTTTGCAAATATTTTCAGAATATTGTACCAGCGATATTGTACCAACATCGCTGAATATTTTAAGACCAATTTTGCCACGAGAGTATTTCGCCAATATTATCCAAGTAATATTAGACCAATATTTTGCCAATATGTTCACAATATTGTACCAATATTCTACTAATATAGGTGAGGATGAGGTCCCTCCTTTCTTGATAAAGAAAGTTATGAGAGCAATAATGACTCCTCTCACTTTTATGCTTTTCCAAGAGGACTAAAAAGCGGAAAAGTGACTCCTGTTTACAAAAAAAATAATCGGCAAATATTGGAAAATTATAGACCAGTAATGATACCATTCAGTTTTCAAAAAATATTTGAATATTCTTTTCTAGATCGTCTTACGAACTTTTTCAAAAAATTTGAAATTATAAATGAAAATCAACATAGTTCCCGAGAATCAGGATCTACGATAACGGCTTTTCCTTTTATAATACGGTGGTGGAATATATAGAAGGTGGTGAATGTCCTGCCACGGTTTTTTGTTACCCAAGCAGGGCATTTGATTGCGTGAATCAGGAAAGATTATTGTCAAAATTGGAAACATTTGGTATTAGAGGAGTAGCAAATATGTGGATATCATCCTTCATACAAAATCGTACACAGTATGTTAGCATTACCCAAAACATCAAGAACATATCTCAGATTTTTTATTCACAGTTGAGAAATATTGAGAGGGGTGTCCCCCAGGGCTCAATATTTGGCCCTATACTATTCACACTGTATGTGACTGACATTGATCAGAGTATTCTCTCAGGCAAATATACTGCCTATGCAGATGATTTCTCCTTGACAATATCGGCTCCTACAACATCAGAAATTGAAAAGGCAGGCACCGACGCTATGAAAAATATTACTAGCTATTTCAATGAAAATGACCTTTACTTAAATGTAGATAAAACAACTTTATATAGATTTCACAATAGGCAAAATACATGTAACACAATAACGATCAATGTGAATGGCCTTTATCTAGCTCTAATGGGACGATGAAATTTTTTGGTCTTTATATTGAGGAGCACCTTGACTGGAAAGCACAATGTGGTCATATTATCTCCAAGCTTCACTCCATGAACTATTTATTCAGGAACTTGCGGAATATTTTAAGTAAAATTCAGTTAATATCTCTTTACTATGCATACGTTGACTCGCAAATCAGATACGGAATTTTATTGTGGGGTATGTCGACAAGGATTTCTGAAGTGTTCATAGCACAAAAAAATATTATTCGTTGCATAGCAAGAGTGTCGTACACTCACTCATGCAAACAATTGTTTCCAAAGTTTGGAATATTGACAATGCCATATGTTTACATATATGAAGCATGTTTGTATGTTTTTCGCAACAAAAGGGAATTTACTCTCAATGATGATGTGCTTAATTATCATACGAGATACAAGAAAGACATACATTTTCAATTAGCCCGGTTAAAGTTGAGCAATTAATCTACGAATTACATGGGCCCTAGGTTGTTCAATAATCTACCACCCCATATAAGAATGAATAACAGTTTATACTTATTCAAAACAACCTTAAAACAGTTTCTTATAGAAAAGTGTTACTACTCAGTTAGTGAATATCTTAATGATGTTAACCATTCGATTTTGAGTTTTAATTGAAGTGTTTTTAACAATTTAAATTTTAGTACTGTAACAACTTTTGAACCAATTCTATAATTCTTTCTTAGAATTTCTCATAGATAAATGTGATTACTAAGTACCTGCATATCTTAGTGAATGTGAATGTGTAACTGTTAAAAATGTTAACTTTTAATTGTAGTTTTTGTGACTGTTGTAATTTTAGTTGTCACAACTTTCAATGCAATTTTATAATTGTCAAATTAGAAAGAATAAAGAAATGAGAAGTGTGCTACTTAAGACAATCAAGAATAAACGGCGATTGAGAAATGTGTATCCCAATTTCTCCATAAACAAATTTTTCTAAACTAAATGTTGACATAAAAACCCCAACAATTATTGAACTAAAACCCTAGGATGTTTTTCACTCAGTGAAAATATTCTTAATAGGCTTACGAGTAAAAGACATAAAAATAGCTTTTTTTATCTTTCACCACTATTGTTTAAAAAATTGTTATAAACAGTACATTGTTTATGAGCAAATCAATTTTTTTTGTAATATATTTATTGATGAAAATTATAATTTTTAAAGAAAAAACGATTCCTTAAAAAAATGTATATATTGCTAAAAAATGTTTTTAAACTCTTTTTAATTTTTTTATTTTTAATTGTTAATAAAAAAGTGGAAAATCAAAAATTTACAATTTGTATCTATCTGTAAGCCTATTTAAAATATCTTCACGAAGTGAAAAAAATCCTAGGGTTTTAGTACAATAATCATAGGGATTTATATGTTAACATTCAGTTTAGAGAAATTTGTTAATTAACAAATGCCTAATTCATGGAGAAATTGAGATAATTATTTTTCAACGACATATTATTGGTAATTGATGTATTCCAATAGTACATGAATTTTTTCATTACTTAATAGTCATATTTAATATGTTAAAATTTTAATTTTTTGTTGTTGTGTCAGTATGACCAGACTACCCGTTTTTGTTCTATTTTCAGTGCTCTGTAGAAATTATAAATATTGGAGGAATATTTTCGGGAGTAGGAACTTATTTTTTGCAAATTTTCTGATGTTTTTCAAATCTTTTCCCAACATTTCGAAAATCTTTAATATTTTTCGAGGTATTTAAAATAAAACAAAGCCCCAGTTTTTTTTTTCAATTAAATCTTTATAACCTTTGCAATTTTTTTCGGCCCCTTTTGGGACCTTTTTTTGAACTTTCTACATGAAATTCCGAATCGAATGACAGCATGATCATACTTTTCGGTGATTATACATAATTTTAAAAAATGGTACATGTTGACTAGACTACAATTGAACTTTTTACTACCAGTAGATACGCACAAGAAAATTCACATCAATCCAGTAAAGAAATAGCAGCAGAAAACTCAGTAAATCTATAGTTCCAAAATATGCAATCATTATCAATGGATTGACTTTTGAAAAATAATGAGTGATGCAGGTCGCAAACAGAACATAGTTTCAAATTTGTCAGCAATGTAGTAGTTCTAAATGACGCAACATTTTATTTGAAAGGCAGTGTAAATATATATGATCGGTCATCAACAATGTGTGTGATGTCAAGGTCAACTGGAAAATATAAGTTTTTCAATACTTAACATATTGTGTCAAAGTGTTTGGAGGGTTATTCAGTCCCAACGTCACATTTAAAGATGTTACTAAATAACTGCAAAGAAATTTAGGAAAATACTGTGGAAATGTCGTGAACATACCTTTTGAAAAAGTGGACAGGTGAATATAGTTTATCTGAGCATTTTTTTGTAGTTCGCGGCAAATATGTGATGTACAATTGCCAATTCCTAAACCATTCATTTGTTCATAAAAAATTCCACTGTCCTTGAAATATCTGGAATCTTATCACAATTACTTTTTCCACTGTTATAAAATATATATAATATTTTTTAAATTTTATTCCATTATTCGTTTGTCTGGTACTTGACAAGGAAACCGTACCGTACCGTGAATGTTATTTTCTTTGAATCTAGTGTATACGAACCTCAATCTTGGATGCATTAAACACGGAAAAACTGATTTTTAGTGAGTCTCCCTCTGTTCTAATATTTCAATTTACTGTAAATGTTTCGATACTTGTTGATTTTTTTTCTCAATCAAACTGATCCAAATCCCAGCAAACCTCCTAAATATAATCAGACTATGAGTATTATACATATGGCTTTCTAAATAATTTATCGTTTTCGTCTTCAAAAAAATGTGCCTGTTCAAGGATTGTTCCGAAAAATGATTTACGCAAATCTTCACTTGCCCACTGTTTATTCACACCATGTCATATTTGCGACTTCGGTTGACTCATAATTGATAACCAAAAACAAAATGTTCAATGTTCAAATGTTTACTGTACCATAATCACAATTTTGTTAAGGTTATGGTGTTCGTACTACTACAGAAGAATGCCCAGAAGCCATCTTCATCATGTGCCTCCAGAGCATAGCCGGAATGATCATCCAGGCCTTCATGGTCGGCATAGTTTTCGCCAAAATGACTCGACCAAAACTGAGAACGCAAACCCTACAGTTTTCCAAAAATATTCTAATCTGTCAACGTGACGGCTATCTCTGTCTCTTGTTCAGGGTTGGCGATATGAGAAAAAGTCACATCATCGGAGCTAGCATCCGCGCTCAGCTGATTCGCTCCAAAAAGACAAAAGAAGGTGAAATTCTGAGCAACTTCCAAACAGAACTAACTTTAAGCGCAGATGGCTGCGATGGAAACTTGTTTTTCATCTGGCCAATGACGATCGTCCACAGGATAGACGAAAACTCGCCATTTTTCTATCTCACCGCCAGTGATATGTTACAGGATAAGTTCGAAATAGTAGTTATACTGGAAGGAACAATAGAAAGTACCGGCCAAACGACACAAGCCAGATCTAGCTACCTAGCAAGTGAAGTGTTGTGGGGACATAGGTTTGAACCAGTCGTTTTTTATAATAAAGATAGACAGGGCTACGAAGTGAATTACTCGAAATTCGACAATACAATCGCCATCGATACGCCATTTTGTTCCGGAGCTGACCTTGCAGAATTCTACCGGATCCAACAGGCATCTGGTGAGTTATTAATGAATGATTTTTATTTAAAAAAAAAACATGGGATAGTCTCATTGATGCGCGTAGGTAGTGAAGTGGCGGGTAATATCCATAGAAATATAATAAATACTAGAACTCCAATTAGTTCAGAATAACTTGGTCTCCCTACGGCAGATACACCAACCTATGAGTTTGCGCAATAGAGCGCAAGTGTCGCCAGGGACGGCCTTAGGATTTTTGACTTCCTGTTCCTAAATCTGGTAAGAGTTGTTGGTAATAGCAGTTGCAATATAATAGAGTTTTCTTTTATTGATATATAGGTACAGACATACAGTAAACCAATAAATGACTTCTTGAAAATAGAAATATTGAGAGTAGGTCTTCTATTTTGTGCTTTCTCGCGACCAAGTAGGAACAAATTATTGTGATCGTCAAAAAATTCAAATTTGATATTTTGACGGAAATTGATTCTATTCCACTCAGTTTGTAAATCAGAAAAAAACTCAATTTGTGTGTCCATCTGCCACACGCCTAAACCGTTGAGCCTATTATACTCGAAATCGATATCAGAGTGAGGAAGCACTTTTTTAAGGTAGGCATATTTTTGATTTTCGAAATTCTGAATATTGGAGTTGGTTTTCATGAATATTTGACTAATTTGGGTATGGTGGTTCAAGAGATTACTAATGCTTTTGTTATGAATGATGTGAGTTGAATGGGGTTGAAATAGGTCCAGGTATCCAAGTGGTTAAAGCGACATTGTTCCAATCACTTTGTCTACCAGTCGGCGATGGTTCAAACCATGGCGACTTCTGATGGCTTCCATTCGTAAGGGGACGACAGCTGGTTAACGGAAAATACAAAACAATTAAGAACCCAATGTATGTGATTATTTTGAATCATATTCTGGGATGAGAGAATTTACTTCTACAAATTGATTGATTAATTAATTAGTTATTAATGCAACACGTACGTAATGATAATAATAAAAAGGGCTTTAGAAATTAAATTCTTTTACATGAGTTCAAACTACTTCGTTGACTCTTGTTATCACTCTTCCACCATTTTTGTTGAAAAACAGAAATATCCTTGATTGGAAATATAAAATTGGGAAAAAATCTGTCAAATATAGTTTCTCAGGTGAAAAACTACATTTTTGCATTCTGTCAGAGATTCTTATTTATCGTTGTAAATGTTGTTGAATCGAATTAAATTCAAATTGCATTTTCTGTGATAAGATGTTGAAAGAAATAAATATGAAAAGTCAAAAATTCAAATTTTTACAAGATATTTGTCACACTTTGTTTTAAATAAGAATAAATGGTAGGATTGGAGGAAAACGGACTATGATAATTCTCAACACATTTTATTTTGTAATGTTACAAACTCATTTCTATCAAACGAAATTTTTGTTTCAAAATCTATTGATGGGAAATAGAATCAATTTTGTAAGTGTTTTTCTCTCCAGTTCTCCTCTAATTTCCTCAGTTTGCGACATTACAATATTGAAAAATCCAATTCTGATGTAAATTTTTGTTATTGCTTTCATCATTTTCATTCTGTGACTCACCCCATAGGGAGATATATCGAAAATGTATTTTTATATGGAGCTGAATAATTTTTCATCCTGAAATAATATTGATAAAGTTTGGTGTATGAAGGTTTCCAAAAAAAAATTCATTTGGCATAAAATTATCAGTAATTGCAAGAACTTGCGGGATTTTTCTCTCAAAGAAAATACAAGTATCCAGAACAGTTTGTGATGGCCTTATGAGACCACCTCTATTATTCCTGATAACCACATTTTCAGTCAGAGTACTCAAAGAACATGTCGTTGAAATCAATGTCATATTTTTTTATAATGGATCTATCATCCAAATTCAAGTCCGCATAGATTTTTTTTGCCTCTGTGTCATTGTCAATATATTGCTGTTATCCAGATTCACACTGTTTCTCTGAACAACAACTGCTGAAACCTAACAATAGTAACAATGCCAAAAGAAGCCTACACATTCATCTTTCTTCGCTTGATACGTCACGATAGGATTTTAAGGCGGTGTTGCCAAGTTTACTGGCTTTCGCACAGTTACCAGCCCTATCCACAGATGATATTCCGAACTTCATTTGGAACACGAAAAAAAAAGAATGCTTGGCAACGACATGACCAGAAACAGCATTAATGCACAAGTCCCTGTGAAGGGTCATTAAAACTGAATCTCGGGCAGCGTTTTTGGCGTTCTAGTGTTCATTATATTTCTATGGTAATATCGTACAGCAGCTATTACCGTACAAGAAATTTTTCCTAGAGAATAAACTTAATTTACTGTTTACTTGATGATCTATAGACAAGCGGCTAGATCGACCCATGCAACTTTATTGGAATCTACTGAGCATGCGTCAAACTCTAATTACAGTATTGTAATTCAATAGCGGGTCATTTAATAGCGGGGTGTTTAGGTGACAAAACAAGAAAGCAAACTGAATTGAAAATGCGTGAATTTGTTTTTTCGCTCGCAATTGACACAAAAACCTAACCTGAGCAAGCTAACCAAGCTTGCGAGACTAGCTAAATACTAACTAAAGACATATATTACAGAGATAGATTGGAGGATTCTAATAATAATAGTAAAGAATGTTGGAAGATACTAAATGAATTGAGAGGAAAAATTAATCAGCCTATATCAGATCCTGACGAACCAAATTTTTACTATACACCAAGCAATACAGCATAAAATGAGCGAGTTTTTAACAAAAATACTAGTAGGAAACCAACTATGCCATCACATAAAAGACAATCTGTAGTTATATTCTGATATGTTTTCGACTCGCAACTGTCATTTATTAATTCGTTATAAACATTTAAATAACAAAAAACGTGTTTTTTGCTTATGAAATGAAAACTAATAAAGCAATCTGGTTGCTCCAATGGAAATAATTGTAGATAATTGAAATACGAACAATATGGGAGGTTTTACGACACGGTCGGATCATTGGTAACGGAGAAAAATTGGATAAACCGGAAAATTTTGATATTTTTGAAAAATTCATTACTTCTCCACTTTTTGAGAAGTAGGATTGGCCTTTCTCATGAAAGTATTTAATCATGTGTACTTTAGTGCACAGAACAGGCGCAGTCGGATCGTTAGTTTTGGCACAATTGCAATTAATTTTTTTTTGCACTTGCAGCGCACTTTTGCATCTTGCAGCGTGCCTGGATGCTCTAGTGATAACTTGATTTCAATTTCTCAAACCGATTATGAAACTAGAAGTATTGTGGGTGAAAAATGCATGCAAACATGAATGAAATTGGCCTAGCCTGCGTTAGCTGCCTAATGGTTGGAGTGGCCGGGAGATGAGGGGAATTCTTTTAATGAACGGGTTACGTGATAATACGCTTCTCCTCATCTCCCGCTCACTCCTACCACACGAGCGCTTCCACCAGCTCGGCCGTTTTCAGTCATGTTTGCAAGCATTTTTCACCCATTTCGCAGCTTTTTGGCGCAAAATGAGAATATACATTTTGTGAAACTGTACTTCTAATTTCAAAATCTGTTCTAGAAATTGAAATGGGACAATTACTAGAGCATCCAGGCACGCTGCAAGATAGTGCAAAAAAAAATTCAAATCGCAATTGTGCCAAAACTGATAATCTGTCAGAGCCAGTTTTATGCACACATAAAGTGCACATGATTCAATACTTCCATGAGAAGTTACAATCCAAATTCTTGAAAAATGACGGAGTTATAAATATTTCAAAAAGACCTAGAATTTTCCGGTTTATCCGGTTTTCCGCAGTTACTAATGATCCGATCGGGTCGTGAAACATCCCATTTTATTCGTCATTCAATTATCCTTAATTCTTTCCATTGAAGCAACCAGATTGCTGTATTATTTTTCATTTTATAAGCAAAACAATTTTAAAAAACACGTTTTTTGTTAATTAAATGTTTATAACAAATCAATAAATGACAGTTGCGAGTCGAAAACATAGTAGAATATAAATACGGCCTGTCTTTCAAGTGATGGTACAGTCACTTCTCTACTAGTATTTTTGTTAGGAAAAAATGCTCTTTTGATTGTCCTACTACAGCAATATTGCACGTAAACTTACTGAAAATATTCCAGTTTCCAGGTCACCTCTGAGTCATATGGGAAATATCAATTCGGGTAGATATTGAGTTCCAGCTTACTGACACAACCCTTACTCAACTCCAAGAGATTTTGAGTAATATTAAAAACAAAAACTGCTGCAGGATAGACGACATATCAATCAATATTATTCTTAAAATTCCCAATATAGCATTAACAGCCCTTGTAGAACTAATTAACATTTCATTTAGATCTGGGACTTTTCCCCTCTTCCTAAAAACTTCAGTGGTTATACCAATACATGAGGTGATAATGCAAGTGATCCATCTAATTACCGCCCCATATTACTGATACCTAGTTTTTCAAAAGTAATAGAAAGACTAGTAAAGAAACGCTCACAAAACTTTTTACTTCAGCCAAACAAAGGGACCAATGATGCCTCATTTCCTTTCATGGTATACAGAAATATCAATGCAGGCGAGTGCGCTGTCGCGGTATTCAGCGATTTATCTAAAGCGTTCGATTGCGTTAATCATGACACACTGCTGCAGAAAATTGAAAGTTATGGTTTTAGAGATACCAGCTTTGACTGGATAAGATCCTACTTGAGTAACCGTAGTCAAATAGTGCACTGTAACACTGACTCAAATGTTGCTGATATTGCATTTGGACTACCACAGGGCTCAATTCTCGACCCCATCTTATTTTTGCTGTATAGCAATGATATTATCTAAGTGAATATCACTGCCAAGATCACAAGATACAACCTTTCTTTGGCATGAGAAAACAGAGCACCATCCTCTTGACAATATTGAAAAAGAGTCAGTGCTAATGAAACAATGATGCGACTCGAATTCCTTGGCAGTTAACATAAAAAGAAACTACTATAGTCACATTTCGCGGTAATATTACAGACTTATCTATGGGCAATGAAAATATTCTAAACAAAACAACAACAAGATTCCTTGGACCAATTATCGACAATACACTAAAATTTGATTTTTACATTAATAATATCTGCCACAAGTTATCGTCAGGATGCTACGCAATTCGAATTATATCTAAAGAATTGGATTACTCCGCAGCCAGAACCGCCTATTTTGCCCTATTTGAGTCACATTTGAGGTATGGGATTGCATTTTGGGTTGCATGCAGGCAGCTCTTACCTACATAAAAATGTTTTTGTACTCCAAAAAAGAGCTCTGGGTGTATCTGCAAAAAAGGCCAAGAGGTTCATGTAGACAGTTATTCAATGATCATAAAATACTCACAGGAACATCTATATACATTTCAGAATCCGTTAGCTTAATATACAAAAACAAAAATCTCCATGAAACCCATGGCACACATCGAAGAAACTTCATCAGATTACCTGACCAACTAACAATATTGTGAGAGACTCAATAATATAGAACGGCATCAAAATGTATAATCACCTGCCTATAAACATTAAGGATACAACATGTATTAGTCAATTCAGAAGGGATACAAAAAACCTCCTGGTACAGCAATCATTCTATGAAATAGAAGATTATTTTTCCTCAAACCTATGACATGCTCAGTTCTCCTTGCTTGGGAATTATTTCGGAACCCTTGCAGAACTTGTTATGACTGAATATAAAAAATAAAATATTTGTTAGTTTTTATATGTTCCTAGACATTACATGTTTTGTGTTTGTAATCAACATTTCATTTAATTTATTTACCACTGCTCGTATTTTCTTGAATGTCCTATATGTCTGTATACACCATATTTTAGAGATTTATTTAGATACAGTTGTGGCATTCTGCTATTTTTATCCTATTTTTATTTTTAGTTATACCTTACTTACACATGCTTTGTCATGAAGAACTCGATTCTTCCCACAATAAAGTATATCTTAAAAAAGAAAATGCGATAATTAGCCTTTCGCTCGCAATTTACACACAAACCTAACCTGAGCAACCTAACCTTCCTAAACAAACAGCTGCATGCAAAACGAGTTGAAAATGCGTAAATTACTAGCCAACCATACCTGACCTGACTGACCTTACCTAGACATAATAACAATATAAATTGTTACAATATAACGACTATTTACCCAAAATTGAGAGAGATCAGCTGTGGAGCAGCCATATTCGTCCATATTTGGAATCTACTAAGTAGTCCAGGGCATTTAGATTAAAATCAGCCGGAATAACTAAATTTGGCCGTCACACAGATATCGAGATGCGATTTTCTACATTGTGTTCAGGAAGGTCACAGCAAATGAGTCTATAGGGTGTGGTTTCCCGCTTTTTTGAAAAATGCTTTCTGGGCCGGAAAATGCATTTTCCAATTGCATCACTACTTGCACCATTACAGGAACGACTGGAAACTCGGAAAACTCGCTTGGAAATTGTTACTCGGGGGTTGTCGGGGCTGCCGAACTCGATTCTGGCATTGGAATTCCTCGGGGGCGGCTCCATGGGGGTTGCGGGGGTGGTCAATTGGGGGAGAAACGGCAGCGTACATGAAAATCGATCCAAACTCGTTACTCGTTGGTTTTTGGGGATGCCGAATTCAATTCTGACATTGGAATTCCTTGGGGGCGGTTCCCTGGGGGTTGCGGGGGTGGTCAATTGGGGGAGAAACGGCAGCGTACATGAAAATCGATCCAAACTCGTTACTCGGGGGTTTTCGGGGATGCCGAATTCAATTGTGGCATTGGAATTCCTCGGTGGCGGTTCCCTGGGGGTTGCGGGGGTAGTCAATTGGGGGAGAAACGGCAGCGTGCATGAAAATCGATCCAAACTCGCTACTCGGGGGTTTTCGGGGAGGAATAAGAGTTCGAACAAGATGTTTAGTATTTAAGTTAAAAACTGACATTTATGAGTCAAGATTAATAAAGTATTCATTTCATAATTTGTGATTTTTCACCTTCTTCACCATTTGCCACGGAGCCACCTCCGAGTGCCCCCGGAAAAGTGTTTTCCCATTCCCCCCATACAACCCCACAGAGATGCCCGCGAGCGCCCTCGGGTAATTTCAATGCCAGAATTGAATTCGGCATCCCCGAAAACCCCCGAGTAGCGAGTTTGGATCGATTTCAATGCACGCTGCCATTTCTCCCCAATTCCACCCCCGCGCACCCCCACAGAGCCACCCCCGTGCACACCCAGGTAATTCCAATGACAGAATTGAATTTTGCATCCCCAAAAACCCCCCAAGTAGCGAGTTTGGATCGATTTTCATGCACGCTGCCGTTTGTCCCCCAATTGACCACCCCCGCCACCCCCAGGGAACCGCCCCCGAGGAATTCCAATGCCACAATTGAATTCGGCATCCCCGAAAACCCCCGAGTAACGAGTTTGGATCGATTTTCATGCACGCTGCCGTTTCTCCCCCAATTGACAACCCCCGCAACCCCCATGGAGCCGTCCCCGAGGAATTCCAATGCCAGAATTGAATTAGGCATTCCCGCAAACCCCCGAGTAACGAGTTTGGAGCGAGTTTCATGTACGCTACCATTTCTCCCCCAATTCACTCCCCGCGCACCCCCACAGAGCCACCCTCGTGCACCCCGGGTGATTCTAATGCCAGAATCGAGTTCGGTAGCCCCGACAACCCCTGAGTAACAATTTCCGAGCGATTTTTCCGAGTTTCCAGTCGTTCCTGTAATGGTGCAAGTAGTGATGCAATTGGAAAATGCATTTTCCGGCCCAGACGGCATTTTTCAAAAAAGCGAGAAACCATACCCTATATTCTCATTTGCTGTGACCTTCCTGAACACAATGCAGAAAACCGCATCTCGATATCTGCGTGACTGCCAAATTTAGTTATTTTTTTCTATCTTCCCTGGACTAAAGCGAGCTCACTAGATTCCAATAGAGTTACATGGGTTTACCTAGCCGCTTTACCCTTTCAATGTCAACGACGAGGCCTCAACCCAATCAGTCGCATGGAATCGGTGAAAGAGCAAGGTGTTTGTTTCTGTGTTCTCTGATACAAAAATTACTTTTCTTGAAGCGAGCGTACCTAGATGCATTTGAATTCAACTTCATTTGGTAATATAATTTTTGAACCTTGGTTATATGGCTATTATTTGATATGAATCTCTTTTATTCACCAAAATATGTTTAACGTTAAAACTGATAAATTATTCTACAGGGTGTTTCAAAATTTAATGGGAATTTATTATTCTTGTGGACGATATGAGACTTTTTTTCAAAAAACACGGATCTTAAAATTCACTCCCTCCGAGCAACAGACATAGCAAGTTGCGCAAAAATAAATAGTTATTTTTGAATTGTTGCTACAATTATGCATACCATTTTCGGAAAATTAAAAGGCAATTGTTTTTTGGACGCTCTATTCATTTCTTCCTTCAAAAATGAGACAACTAACGATTGAATGAGGATTTGCCTACTGTTTTCATGTCCAAAATTTTCTATTTCTGCCGATGAAATATTAATCGAAACATGATCATTGAGTTTGCCATGAAAACCCCTAAAAATGTGGGCTCTTGCATTTTTTAAATCATCCAACCGTTCTCAAGAAAATCTAGGGAAAATGAAAGAGGAATGTTAAAGAAACAAACTTAAAGACTTAGTGAGCTGTGACTTTTTACTTTGTTCCTCCTTTTAACACTTTTGATGTACAAATTGTAAACCATCACTTTGATTTATTGTAAGTTTGACATTCGTTAAAAGGTTAATTATCAATTTGTTTGCGCAACTAGCGATATCTGTTATTTTGATTCCAGGAATAGTCCCTTGATATATTTGTATTGAATTTTGTACACCCTGAATACAGGCCGTTTCTTTTATCATGTGGTAACATTGCTATATTCTAAACCGTAATATATACAAAGACGATTAAAGAGGGAAAAAGGGAACTATTGTGGTGAGGAGTAGGTTCGTCAAAGAAAATTTACAGGGACTCTGCCCTTCCCGAATTATACAGGAAAAACAAAAAAATGCTGTTTTTGTTTTTTTACGAATAGAATTGTTATTTGAGAAAATATAAAAAAATTAATGTATTAAAAATGTGCTATAACAATGTAAGTAACATTAAATCTTTAATTGAACGTTTCTTGTCAACACGACCACCATCAACTTTTTTTTTCAAATACGGACCTGTCTTTTTTATTACAAATATTGATGGAGTGATAAAATCACAATTCAGTGGTATAACAC
This sequence comes from Chrysolina oricalcia, assembly GCA_944452925.2. NCBI lineage: Eukaryota > Metazoa > Arthropoda > Insecta > Coleoptera > Chrysomelidae > Chrysolina > Chrysolina oricalcia. Next base: position 37,276,543 of record OX101824.2, read on the forward strand.
ACTTGATATTTTCATAGCGTTTCATTTGAAATAACTAGCATCATCAGTGACAACAATTTTCAATCACGGTCCTGTCGTTAGTTCGTTTATGAATCCCACAAAACCAAACGCTTCGATATAAATTATCAGAGACGTTTTGAAAAAATGTATCTATGAAAATTGTATTTACACTATAAACGAAAGCAATTTACCCCAGAAAAAAACTTAAGAGTAGAAGAAATCTACGAAAGCGTAGAAGGGCCACAAAGAATAAAAAAAATAATTTGTCCAATTCCGACTTAGCAACTCGAAATTAGTATAATTCCGACTTCACAACTCGGAATTAATATAATTCCGACTTCACAACTCGGAATTAGTATAATTCCGACTTCATAACTCGGAATTAGTATGATTCCGACTTTACAAGTCGGAATTAGTATAATTCCGACTTCACAATTCGAAATTAGCCTAATTCCGACTTCACAACTCGGAATTAGTCTAATTCGGACTTTGCAACACGGAATTAGAATAATTCTGACTTTACAACTCGGAATTATCCTAATTCCAACTTCGCAACTCGGAATTAGTATAATTCCGACTTCACAACTCGGAATTAGTATAATCATTACGATTCCACGAGTTGGCATTGGAGTTATGTGTAAATGAAAACTTGAACCTAAAATCTGTGAAAAAATATACCAATTTTAGATATGCTAGGTGGTTGAATGCTTGGCGGTACCACTAAGATTTTTTGAAATTGTAGATTTTAATCATAGCTTGATGTACATCATCTACAATTTCTGTTTATATAATATTTGTATATTAAGTAATAACTATATACACAAATGGATATGAATTGACGAGTTTGGACGTTAGGGATCATTGTTTAATCTTTCACTATAATTCCAAAGGAATCGCAATGATTACACTAATTCTGAGTTGTAAAGTCGGAATTATACTAATTCCGAGTTGCGAAGTTGGAATTAGGCTAATTCCGTGTTGTGAAGTCGTAATTATACTAATTCCGAGTTGTAAAGTCATAATTATACTAATTCCGAGTTGCAAAGTCGGAATTGAACTTATTCCGAGTTGTGAAGTCGTAATTAAGCTAATTCCGAGTTGTTAAGTAGGAATTAGGCTAATTCCGAGTTGTGAAGTTGGAATAATAATTTTTTAATTCTATGTGGCCCTTCTACGCTTTCGTAGAAAACAAACAAACAGAAAAACATTTTATTTTATAATGAATTTTTGGGGGAAAATAAAACCAATACATAAAATGAATTCTACATGTCAAACTACATCAAATGATCGAATTGACGACCTCTTTGCTGAATGCACATAAGTTGTCTGTCCATACAATTTCTGTGCATTTTCTAGCATGATGGGTGTAATGCTATTACATGCATCTCTTATTTTTTGTTTGAGATGGTTGATATCTGTGCTAGGTGTCGAAAAAACTGTATCCTCTATGTATCTCCACACAAAAAATTCTAAAGAAGTAAGGTCTGGGGATCGAGCTGGCCAGGCAATTGGTCCATTGTTTCCAATCCATTTTGTTGGGAATATTGCATCTAAATGTTCCCTTACCATCGCTGCATTATGGGGAGGGGCACCGTCTTGTTGAAAATATTGTTTTTCACGGCGGATGTTCAATGGCAATTCAGTAGCCTTCAAACTCATTGGATAAAAAATATAAATACATTCCACCATTCAAATGCTCAATTCCCAACCAAACATTTATTCCGAACCTTTCCTGGAAATTGGTTTCTCTATGTAAATGTTCATTTGTATCATTCCACCTATAATGGATGTTTCTGTTGAACCAACCATTGTTGGTCAATTTTTATTCGTTCGTCCATACCTATTACTTTTTTACAAATGTTTCCAACTTCTCTACTTCTACGTCTTACCACAGAGCAAATCGTACTCTCCTTCCGTAATCCCTTTCATGAAGGTGATGAACTTTGCGTATTCTATAGCATTTGTATTTGTTCTTTTTTAGAATATTTCTGGTAGATTTTACAGAAATCTCTAGTTCGTGGGCAATTTCTCGTAAAGAACAATCTTGATTAGAAATATTTTTGTAACTGACCAATCCTTCTTCTTCTTCTAAGTTGATTTTTGGTTTTCTGACTCCTTCTGGTGACAATTTCACCAGATCAGGTGTTCTTCTTTTTCTTTTGAGGATATTTAGGTTATGGTTGGGAATTTTTGATATGATGGGATTTAATTAGTAAATTTTAGTATGTGTCTTGAGGTTATACCATTTAGCGGAATGGTGAATAGTTCCTACAAGAGACATGCAAGTAAAAAACAATACATAAAAGAAAAAAGAATCTTTCAAAGGGAATTTCCATAAGTCACTTAATACATATGATTTAAATCTAATTTTTACCATTTTCTATAAATTTGTTGAAAATTTTGATCTTTTCGTTATTTAGATCCGAAAGTAGAAGTTGATTTGAAAAGGGAGGCAATAATCCTATTTTAATCATATTAGAGTGCAGAATATCTATATTTCGTCTATTATTATCACATTCAAATAAAAAGTGATTTATGTCTCCTATTTTTCCACAATCACACAGGTTGTTATCAGATACATTAATTTTATGTAAATGAAAAAGGAGAGAGCAGTGGCCTATTCTTAGTCTAATAATAGAAGAGAGAAACACCAATTGAGAACCACGGTTTCTTTTGTATTTTGGGTTGAATTTCTTTGAGTCAGACACCTTTATTGATTGCAGACTCATCCCAGGAATGTTGGAATTTGTTTTTACTTATTTCCTTATTAAATGGAATTAAATCTATATTTTGTATTTTTCCTCTTTTATATGGAACAGTAACATTTTTAGCAATTTGATCAGCCTTCTCATTTCCTTCTATATTACAATGCCCAGGAATCCATCCTAGTGAGAAATAAAAACAATTTACAAAAGAACTAACGACAGGGCCGTAATTAAAAATTGTTGTCACTGATGATGCTAGTTATTTCAAATGAAACGTTATGAAAATATCAAGTGTGATATACCTCTGAATTGTGAATTCATCGCTTTATCAATATTTGTAATAAAAAAGAGAGGTCCTTATTTGAAAAAAAAGTTGATGGTGGCCGAGTTGACACGAAACGTTTAATTAAAGATTTATTTTAAAAAAACCATAATCAGCATTTTTAGTTTTCTCTGTATAACTCGGGAAGGGCAAGAGTACCTGTAAATTTTGTTTGACCAACTTTCTGGTTACCACAATAATAGTTACCTTTTTTCCTATTTCCTATAATCGTCTTTGTATCTATTACGGTTTAGAATATAGCAATGTTACCACATGATAAAAGAAACGGCCTGTATTGCTCTATATTGTGTCCTAGATTGATTGAAAATGAAAAAATTAATACAGCAATTTTGTATTACCAAAAATATCAAGATGGCCATAGGAACAACTCATTACGTAGCTAAAGATTCAGTTTGATACACTCAAAAAGTATTTGCTTGGTAACCGTTTTTATAATTTTGAACAGCAGAAAGTTTTCCAAGAGAAATCAATTCAAACTATTGGGCTTTGTTGAACCCAACACACAACTATGTATAATATCTTGAATTTTGAAATGGCTACTATGCACACCACCCCTCTCCTTGCAAATGGAAATCTTTGAGACTCAATTTCAAAGGTAAGTTATTTCCAATTTTGAATATCAAATACTTTTTTACGACAATCTTTCAGGGAATGCAAATATGAAATTTCACAATAACCTTTCATTATCTTGGTCGATGTAACGGAAAAATTTGATTGGTCCTTGTTCGTCGTCTTAATAGTCTTATCAAGAAATTCCAGCACGTTTTTCTGTTGTAGCACAAGGATATTAAAATTAAGTATATCATGACAAGTGGATAGATTGGAGCGGGCCAGTCATGATCCGCAAGATCATCTGACATAAAACAACTTGTTATTTTTATGGGAACATCTGAAATATTCACTGTTTAGTATATAAGTATACAACACCAGTGATAACTATAAATGATTTGAGAAATCCGTTGATTTGAAACTATCAAATTAAAACTCCGATAATTGGAATAATTGCGAGAATGAATTTGAAGCGTAACTCAGTCGTTCAAAATGGCTGGACACTTTAAACAAGAAGTTATTAAAGGGTAATTGTAGTGCTATTTACATAAATATTTGCTACTTGACCAAAAAAAATATTGAACTCTGCTGATCAATTTATGGTAATAAAAAGAGTTTTTTGGATATTAAATACCTGCTTTTTCAAGGTGATACACATTTTGATAAAATTAAATTCACTTTTGTTTAGTCAAGAGATTTGTCCGAAAATGGTTTTTTTCTCAAAAACCAAAAACCAAGAGTGGCACGACAAAAACCAAATTTACACAAAAGTTGTATTTTTAAAGGATAAATTTGAAAAAATGAAACTTATGAAAAACTAGTAGCCTACGATGTTTTTTTTATTTTCAATAAATATCGAATAGGTTGCCTTCCGGGATGTCCCTGAAAGTGACAATATCTATCTCAATATATTCAACTGAGCCTACGACTAGTTCCAACAAAGCTTGCCAAATTTCTTTTGAGCAATGAATAAAAAAACAATTTTCTATTAAAAAATTAATTCGCAAATCATGACATATATTCATTCGGACTTTTAGTCCTAGGATAAACAAAAAATAAACCTCCTTCAATATGGACATGGCACTAAGAAACACCTTTTAAACATAGTAAGTCTCGCTGATCATTGAAGCACTTCCGTAATTTCTGCTTTTTTTTACGCAGAATTGTGAAATTTTCCGAATTAATAGATACATCAAAGATGGACAAATTAACCAAGGAAGGGTATTTTCACTTGTAATCTCCCTAGTGCTTGAATTATTACCGGAAATTTTTGGAGTGCACGATTTTTTGAAAATGATCCTGTGTCGCAGACGATGAATGATTCTATTAAAAAATCGTGCACAACTAAAATTTTCTGCTATTAATTCAAGAACGGAGGAGATTCGGTAAGGAAATTTCACAAGACAATATTTAACAAATACTTTGAACAATTTGACGACAAATGACATTTCAGAATCGTAGTTGTCAATTATTTGTTAAAAGTCGTCTATGAAATATGAAAATTCATGATGGTAGATAGGTTGTTTTCAGTTCATGTTTTATTTGTTATGGCCAAAAAAACAAATTTCTGTGAACTCTATTATTATAAAATATACTTCAGCAGATTTATTTCAAACTTCAAATTATACGTTCTATAATGTTGGCATTTTTTAATATGTGTAAATTCATCATGACTGATAAATAGAGAGAAAATAAAAAACTTCCAATAATCAACACTGAAAAATGACAATGTTGTTTCGACACACAGTGCCATCTTCTGAATGACGAGCAGTTCATAACTCGTCGCTTTTTCGAATTGGACCTTTTGGAGCCTCTGGACATACCATGCTTCATTTTTCAACTCTTCAAATGACGTTGTTCTGCAGGTTCTTCCAGGTTTTGCTGCATCTGTGAAAGCAAATGCGCACCAAATCAATTCAGGCCGCCCAGACGCACAGATAATTTTTTTCATTCATTTGTTTTTGTCGTATTCAATATTTTAATGAAAGTTCTTATTGTCAGTATTGACTGAAATGAAATTCTTCTTTCTGAAAATCGATGCTTCAGATGTGTTTACCAGTTTTCTGCTATATCATGGAAATCCTATTGAAAGAGTAACGACTGAATCATATTAAGATGTATAGTAGGATAAAGAATACAGTCATGATTTCTTTATTTTATCCCAAATACACCATTTTTCTTGTTACCAATATTTTTCTACTCGATATGTAATAGAATCTATACAGGGCAATTCAAATTCGACCCCTACCATTGGGATCTCCTAAACTACAGGAGATACGTTGCGTATTCTGGTGCCTAACGAGATAACTTGGAAAATTCCGAGTATTTCCGGAAATATCGGGAAAAAACTGAAAATCGGAATTTTCGTTTTCATTTTTTTCTATCGTTATTTGATAACATAGCTCAAAACCAAAAGTACATTTTCATTGATACTTTTTTTCAGCTACACATTTTCATGTTCAGATTTACTATCCGACGTTTCGTCTTCTGGCATTCATCATCAACTTTTTTTTCTGTCATGGGCGCCATATTGTTTTTTTATACAGAAAAATAGTGATTCTCATTCTGATCTCATTGATGTATAATTTGTTATGATTTGCACTTCTGAAACCACATATATTAAAAAAAACAACTTCATCTGAGATGGTCATGACTCCATCGAAAAATTTTGTTTAATAAACACTAGTTGTCAGAACTCATTAAACGTCATAAGTTTGCACAAATACTTTAGTCGAAATGTCCTTATTCTCAAATGAAGAAAAACGAGATATGTTGAAATTTTATTATAAATTTGATAGGAATAGTACGAAAACAGCACAAATTTATTTTGAATTATATTACAGCATGGCAAGATAATGTTCATAGGAATAGATAAATATTAATACCACAATCGTTTTGATATTCACTCAACCCGTTAAAACAAGAAAACTAACGGATTGAATTTGCCAATTTTTTGAAAAATTATGGGTCTTTATCAAATATATAAGGATTCAGATGATTACTGGTTCAACAGTATATAGTTTTCCATGTACAGGGTGACAATTTGAATGCTAATACCTCATGAACAAAATTATATAATAATTAGGAACTGTCCATAACTGTAACTATGATATGAAAACTGAACTGTAATGACTCATTGAATGATTCTCCACATTTCCTCCCTTATTTCCAGCTACCCTCATCACTCTCCTGATTTACAGTATTAAAATAATTTCAATAGAAATCTCTACTTGTGGTACCTCATTGAATTGCAGGTAAAAAATGCTCTTCCCTCCCACTCTCCATCAAACATAATTTTTTTGACCACCTCTGCGTATGGGTATGAAATGAAAAAACTCATCGTGAATATTTTATTTACCTGAATAGGTATTTTCAAATCCTAAGTAGTTATAGGAACAGAAAATATAATAGGTAAACGAACTTACAAAATCTGCAAAACACTGGGTTTTATATTCTTATCTTTAGTTAAAAAAAATCTCCCCAATGAACACAAATCTGCGAAAGATATCGATAGATGTATAAACCATCTTCCCCTGTTAACTTTTGAACTGTTTGACATACAAACATACCGTTTTGAATGGTATTACCGATACTACTTTTTGAAATAAATTACATAGCGATTGCTAGTTAGGGGGCGCGGAGAGGCACATCAATTTAAAATTTTCAAATGGCATAGGGGGTCAAATTACATATCGTTGTAAAGATAATTCAATTCTCTTTCCAACTTAATAATTTTTTTTTTATTTTTGTTGATACGTATTTTCACATTATTGATCTCTTTCCCTTTCGAAATTTTCAAGTTGAGGTGCCCCCAGCACCATCTGTCGAGTAATTTTGGTGAATCTTCTCTCAAAAAGTTGTATCGGTAAAAAAAACTATTCAAAATATTTTTATCTCATTGCTCCACATCGAAACGTTCAATTTTATCGAGATAAATATCCGCACTTAGGGGACTAAAAACTAAAAAAGCCGACCTGTACAATGTAAAATCTTTAATTTATATGTTTTGAAAGTTTATTTATCAATGCTATTTCAAGTAGGTATCTCTGAAAATTCTGAAAGTATTTGAATGCGGGTAGCTGTAAACATGGGGTTGGCAGGAAATAATAGGGGGGGGGGGTGATGGGAAAGATTATTCCATGAGTCATTTCAGTTTAACTTCCGTATAATTTTAAACAGTTATGGAAAATTTGTATTAATTATATAATTTTGTTCATGAGATATATAGCATAGCATAGATACTATTGGACAGTTTGACATTTGAATCCTCATTTATATGATGAAGACCACTATTTAAAAAAAAAAATGGCAAATTCTGGCCGTTTGTTTTCTAGTTTCAATGGATCGAGTGAAAATCAAAATGAGTACGGTATTGATATTTATCTATTTTTATGAACATTGTCTTGCCATGCTGTAATGCAATATCTTTTGTGAGATATTATTTTTTATTCGAATGGAGAGACTCATGAGCTACAACTCAGATGCAATGAGTTTAGTTCTAGGAAATTTCAATTCCGAATTAGAGCACAAAAATCGAATCGATGCATATTACCCAAAATAGCAAGAATCGAATTTTTGACACCCTGTTACTCGAAAAGTGGCCATAGGATCGATCTATGAATTGGACTACGTAAAGAAGATGCCAGGATCTACAACATATCATTATTTCGATTGTTCAATATTTGATTAAAATTAGCCGAAAGCCATTTTACGTAGTAAATGTGAATACAAGTTGAAATTACATTTCGAATATGTTTGATACAAAATACAATTTTAAACTTCCAAAATACGTATGGCAACTCGACTTTTGGTGGTTAGGCGAATTGTTTCTTTATTGTAGTCGATTTCATGTTTTTATGAATATGTTGTATACTGACATGTAAAATCAGTAAATATGTACTGTCACTAGATTCATGAATCCACCTCCGTACCTACACACCAAAATACTGAAAAGATATTCGTCTTATCTTCTACATCATCATCATAGACCAGTGCTGGTACATTTTTGAGAGAAGAATTAGATGGCAAAGTTGTTGAAAATAAAAAGATTAACAACTTGTGTTTCAAACATTTTTCCACATCACCTCAAATTGTCCGGGAAAATCGAAAAAACCAATTTATCAGTTTTTATTTTTTTATCGCGAAAAACTAATTTTTTTACACGAAATTTGGTGGAACTATAACTTATTATGTTTCAAGTGAGTTGTAAATTTTGTAGCAAAATACAGATTTTTTCCTATTTTTTTCGACAAATTCCGAAAAAACTCATTTTTAACTGAAAATTCTCACCGGTAAAGTTCGTCATTTCGAACTCGCCAGCCGCAATTTTCTCCGTTGGAGTGTCTACTTCTAGATTATGTAATGAAAGAGTAGCACTACTGTGGAATTTTTTTCCAAAAAACGTGAAAAAATTAAAAAACAGATATTCATTTTTTTATTTATTTTTGTTTAAACTCATATTTATTTACTGAAATTATCGAAATTAACAGTTCAAACCTTTCGACGATATCAATTTCATGTTACCTCAATAGGTACAAAGAATAAACAAGGACATAAATAAGGATTTGAGTATGATAGAAAGGCGAAAGGAGGCAAAAATTAACCTTCTACAAAAAAAAAGATGAAGAAAAAGTTGTTGGCAATAAAAAGATGTATCCAAGATTTTTCCACATAGCCTTAAATTTTCTGGGAAAAACGAAAAGACCATTTTAATTTGGTTTTGTTTTTTTGTGTAAAAATTGTGTTTGTCGCGAAATCTAGTGGAAATTTACTTTTTTAAGTTCTAAACTGAACTTTTTTTTTTGCTGCAAAATATTAAATTTCTCGATCCTGTCTGAAGTACTCGGAAAGGGGGCGGCTACGAATTTTCAACGTCTAAAATAAGAAAAAGAGTAACAGGCAAGGACCAGTGAGAAAATATTGAAGAGGTTCCAACTCCGAAAAAGAAATATTTCAACACGAAAACACTCAAAATGGTGAAATGGGGATTCAATTTAAGGGGTTGAAAACGTTTTTTTGCGATTTGTGGCGAAACGTGACCTCTAGCGGGACATGTTTGATGGGAAAGTTGTAGATAATGAAAAAATCAAAAACATTTGTGTGCACACTTTTCGACATTACCTCAAACTGACCGTCAAAATAGCGAAAAACCGACTTTTCATTATTTAGTTTTTTTCTCCCGTATAAATGATTTAATTCACATGAAAATGTGTAGGAATACGTCTTTTTTGGTGTTAAATGAGCATTATTTTTTCGCAATTCAGAAAACGACTATTTTTTGAGAAGATGAATATTTCGAAAAAAATACCCTTATCTTCCACGAGAAATTGTCTTGGTGTTTTTTGTATTTCGAAGATCTATAAGTGATCATTTTCATTGTTGAGATGTCTACTTTCAAATGGTTTATGTAACTCGGTGGTTTATTGATCGCTAAACAACTTAAAATTGAGAAAAACCGACAATAAGTCTCTCTGAATCGTAATTTTCTCAATATTTTCAATGATTTTCAATAGTTCTAAAAAGAATAAAACAGATTATAAAACATGAGTTTTGTGGTGTAATTATGAATTCAAATATTTTATTATGAAGAATTGAATATAAACTACTTTTTGTTATAAAAATAATGAAGAAAGTCGAAAATAACTGAAAATATTAATCATGATTCATAGAGACATTTTTTCTCAATTTCAAGCAGTTTAACGATAAATAAACCACCAACTTACATAGGCCATTTGAAAGTAGATATTTCAACAATTGAAATGATCACTTATAGACCTTCGAAAAACAAAAAAATATCAAGACAATTGTTCGTGGAAGATAAGGGTTTTTTTTCGTGAAATGTACATAACTCAAAAACTAGTCGTCTTCTGAACTGTAAAAAAATCATGCTCATTTGACACCAAAAAATACATACGCTTACAAATTTTCATGTGAATTAAATCATTTATAAGTGAGAAAAAAATTAAATACTGAAAAATCGGTTCTTCACCATTTTGACGGTCAATTTGAGGTTATGTCGAAAAGCGTTGACATCAAAAGTTTTAAATTTTTTTTATTATCTCCACCTTTTTATCAAATATTTCGCAAAAAACCGTTTACAACCCCTAAACTGCATTCCCATTCCACAATTTTGGGTGTTTCCGTTTTTAAATATTTTTTCTTCAAAGTTGGAACCTCTAAAACATTCTCTACCTGGTCCTTGTCTGTTACTTTTTTTCCTATTTTAGGCGTTTAAAATTAATTTTGTCACCAGCCTAACTTGGAGTCGACCCTTTTCGAGTACTTCAGAGAACTTCAAGAAAAATGAATATTTAGCTGCAAAAAAATTACCTAGTTCAGAAAATAAAATGGTATATTTTCACTAGATTCTGCGACAAATACACAATTTTTACACAAAAAAAAAACAAATTAAAACGGGTTTTCCAATTTTCCAGGATAATTTGTAATTATGTGAAAAAATCTTGGATACAAAACTTGTATATCTGTTTATTGCCAACAACTTTTTTGTTAAAAATTTTTTGTAAAAGGTTAATTTTCGCTGCAAATCGTGAGAAACCATTTTTACCCCCAAAAGTTCACCTCCTTTCACCCTTCTATCATAATCAAATCCTTATTCATGTCCTCGTTTATTCTTTGTACCTATCAAAGTCACATGAAATTAATATTCTCGAAAGATTTCAACTAATAAATAAATGTGAGTTTAGAACAAAAATTTGAAAGAGAAAATCTCGACGTTCCTTTATTCTGCTATTTGTGGAACACTTCGTGGTTCCGATATAAACGTTGCCACAGGTGCATGGAATGCGGTTCACCCCAGATGAGCTTAGTGGATCACGTTTATCCTTCGCCGGTCTCAAGTAATCCTTCAGTTTCTTTGAAGGTTTATAGAAGGTTTTGATATCATAATTTCGTAGTATACCAATCCGATTCCATGCACCTGTGGCAACGTTTATATCGGAACCACGAAGCGTTCCACAAATACCAGAATAAAGGAACACAAGGCCAATTGCCGGTTAGGACACTCAGAAAAATCCGCTTTCGCATAACATGCGCTTAACAATAACAATCACAGAGTGAAGTTCGAAGAAACCCAAGTAATTGCCATAACACATGCATATTATCCAAGACTCTTCCGAGAAGCAATCGAAATCAAAAAACATCCTAACAACTTCAACAGAACTGAAGAAGGGTTACAATTGAACAAAACATGGCTACCTGTTCTCAAGAAAACGGTAATAACACCATACCGGGTAATTAATGAATCCGGGGGGGTAGGTACCCGACGCAGGGACGATAAATACTGGCTGAGACAACGCATATCAAACAAGTAGTGTTCAGTGATCGAAGCTGTAAACATTTCTCTTGAAAATGTCAACCACTCGTGTTGGCGAAACGTCGAGATTTTCTCTAAATAAACGTCGGCCTAAAAACCCGAAAAACCATCATTCATTCAACTATGGCCGCGAAAGCCTTTCACAATTTGAAAATTTTGAAAATCTTTTTTTAAATTTTGTTTGCGATTTCTGTAGAAAATTTTCTCAGTAGTGCTACTCTTTCAATACATAATCTAAAAATAGACGCTTCGACGGAAATAATGGCGTCTGGCGAGCTTGAAAGGACGAACTTCACCGGTGAGACATTTCAGTTGAAAATGAATAAGGTAAATTTTTCGGAATTTGTCGGAAAAAAAAAGAAAAATCTGTGTTGCGCTACAAACAAATCACAGTTCACTTGAAACATAATAAATTATATTTCCACCAAATTTTGTGAAAAAAAAAATTGCGCGAGAAAAAAAAAACTGAAAATTTGGTTTTTCCGATTTTCCCGAAAAGTTTTGGGTAATGTGGAAAAACGTTTGATAAAATTTTTGTAGATCTTTTCATTTTCAACAAATTTGCCATCCAACTTTTTTCGGTAGTTGGTCAACTTTCTTTGTCAATCGCGAAAAACCGTGAAATATCACTTTCAACCACTAAAAGTTCACCCCGTTCCACCCTTCTCCACTTTTTCGACTCCAATTTATTTTTGCCGCCATTCCAAAAATATTTTGCTCCTCTTCCAGCAGGTCTCAGGGTGTTAAATTTTTTTCCCGCTTTTATATTTTTTGGAGTCCATCAGCACTGGTCTATTATTATACATTCCAATTTTAGATTATGAAGTTCATTGTCAATGTGTTTTTCCAGAATCTGAAGCCAAATACTCCACAGTGGTTCCTTCATCAAACGGTATCCCCCAATCTACCGCGTTACGACGGTCGCAGTCATCAGAACTACCTCTAGCCACTCCACAGACGAACCAATTGGATGTGGAAAAGGGAGAACTTCTCGCAAATAAGTCTCAAGCCGAACCCGAAAACAAGACAGTATCTGCAAGTTTCTCAAAACTGCACTATGACATTCCTGAAGAGGGAGAAGAAGAAGACATCAGTGAGGATCAGCCTTGTTTAATTAAATATATATAAATAGCATCGCAGCAATGCGAGCGAACAAATAAATAGGGTATTTTTTGTACAAAATTATGTAAACAAATAAATATTTTTTTAGAAACTATCCCATACCAGTTTTTTTCCAATCGTTCTCACATTGATGAAGAAGCACTGGTTCCTACTTGAACAGTTATAACAAGATTGGTCCAACAAATCGAATCTTCCGATAGAAGTGTTGTTGAAGTTCAGATGGAGTAATGAAACGCATCACTTATTCAGAACCCAAAAACGTAACAGTATTATACAGTACGATGCAAATGTATGGAATAAATTCGTTATTTCAAAAATAGGCGACTTCTGAAAAAAATCCAAAAACCACGCGAGTTTTGATTTTTGAATACCCATCTCATGATGTACAAACAAGAGACGTTACGTCACCGGTGTTAGCGTGATGAGGTAATTAACGATTTTTTTAAATGCAAACAGTGTTCATGTGGCACCACAATCAGAAGGTTTACTAATCATATATCTAACGGTATAATTATTCCGAAATATTTTTATACAGGGTCAACCGAAATCATTTATTTAAAATAATAAAATTACAATAAATGCTCATTCGTTGAATTAAATTCGGAAAAAGAAATACATTGACTGATACAAGTTCTACATTCTAGTTTGGAATAAGTCGATGGATTTGAAGTGAAGTGTCATCAAAGTGTTTGACATTATTTCTATATAAATATTTAAATCACTTATAATATGGCAATGAGACGGAATTTAAATTATGATTGGCTGGAAGATAAAGGCAAAAGTTCGTTAGTTAATCAATACTGAATACCCGTTTCCTAATCAACAATTAGTACAATTAGAGAAAGTTTCGAGAAACGGGCCATGTTAAAGATCTCCCTAAATGTTGTAGAAAATCAATTTTAAAAGTCCAAAAACTTGACGTGGTACTTGCGTTTCGAGAAAACCTCCATACCAGCTCGAAGCGAGTCACACCGGATAATAATTAACACCAATCGACTGTTGTTAGAGTGTTGAAAAAAGAAAACCGTTTAAAGTTCATCTGGTCCAAGAACTATTAGAAGATGACTTTGATAGAAGAGTCGAATTCTCCGAAATCATGATGGAACGCTGTAACAGAGATCGGAGTTTCATACAAAATGAATTATTTTCAGATGAACATACTATTATGCTCAATGGTCACGTAATCCATCAGACGTATCGATACTGGGCAAGAGAAAATCCACAGTGGATGGAGGAGCATAGCACACAATATCCACAAAAAGTGAATGTTTGGGCCGGAATTTTGAAGAACCAGGTAATTGGGCCATCATTTTTTGAGGAAAGTGTAACTGGTGCTCGGTATCTACACTTTTTTCGGGGTTAACTGGTGCAACAACTGAATCAACTATTTCCAAATAGAAATGATTCGTGGTTCCTGTAGGATGGGGAGCCCTCACACTACGCCGTTGATGTACGAATATACTCGAAAACCGGTTTTTGAAGTAACTGGATAGGAAGGAGAGGACCGATCGAATTGCCACCAAGGTCTCTGGATTTGACTCCGTTAGACTTTTTTTATGGGGATACTTAAAGAGCAAAATTTACCAAAATCGACCAAATGATTTAGAAGAGATGAAGGAACGCATCAGAACGGAGACTGCACAAATAACCCCCTAAGTTTTCGAAATCGTTGAAGGGGAATTCACTGCCCAGATTTCACATTGCATCGTTGCTGAAGGTCATCAATTTGAACTTTTATTACAATTTTATTGTATTTTAAAGAATAAAAAGTTTCAGACTACCCTGCAAGAATAAGTATTAAAATAATTATACCGTTAAATAGATTATTAGTAGACGTTTTGAATAAGGTGCCACATGAGCCCGGTTTGCATTTGTAAAAATCGTCGATTACGTCATCATGCCAACACCGGTGACGTGACGTCTCTCACATGCATATCATGAGATGGACTATCAAAAATTAAAATTGATGTGTTATTGGATATCTTCCAAAAGACGTATATTTTTTATTTATCGAATTTATTCTGCACATTTGCATCGTACTGTATATACATTTTCATCATAATTACGTCGAGAAAAATTAATCATTTCGAAATTGATCTAAGTGTTCTGTGCTCATTCAATAAGCCGTTACTGAACACGGAAGTTAGAAAAAAATTTACCTTTGTGAAAAAACGTCATTCATTTTTTCCACAAGAGTAAATGGAATATAGAAAATAGAAATTCACAATGACAATCAAAAACAGATATAAGTCATCACATGTTCGAAATGACGTCCAATGTTTTCAAAACACAGCTGTCCCCTGTTTCTAATAACCAGGGTCATATTCTTCGGAAACTGAGTCTGTTCAATCTATGAGACTCAAAGCGTATCTATTCTGTTCTTGAGGTCTTCAGTATTTCCAAGGACTCTGAATTGGCCACGTTGAGTTAGGATAGTACAAGATAAAAAAAGTCTAGTATGGTAGGTTCTGGCGACCTAGTAGGATATTTTACTTCCATACTTCTGCAAAACTACAATGTTATGTATAATGTTTTATGAAACCCTTTATTGTTAGACTGAACTACTCCCTAACCAGAATAAATGCATCTTCTTGTGCTTGAGAAAATAAACAAATACGGACATCGATGAATTAGGCGATATGGGGCGATGCCTCTATAGATATTGATGAATAGAGAGATTCACGGAGAGCATTACTTCACTTTTCCGAAGCGTTGGTCGTTTGAATTGTTGGTTATAGGGTCGAGATGGCAACAGCGACTCACTTTTTTTTTCAAAAAGCTCAAACTCCAACGAATTATTCACCGAGCCAACTGAAACTGACATACCATCAATCGTGATTGTCAGGCTACTTTTTGGTTTTGTTTCAATTTTGGTTAAGGCCATCAAAAAATGGTAGCCTAATCATGGTGATAACGGGAAATATAGGTAAAATCAATAACGTATTCATTAATTCAAAACAAAAATAGAGTCCTCTGAAATTAGTGATCCCTTATACAACAAAAATCACCTGTGGTACTCAAAATCTGAAGAGTATATCAAAACCACACGTATATCTCAACGAATTGGAAGGAGAGATAAGTCTAATGGAAAAGTATGAAATGGCCTAGACGCAGAAGGGTTTGACAGAATAAATTTTATTTCATCCTCTTTCACAAGAGAAAGATCTGGTTTACCAGGCATGTGGAACTCATAAGTGTCAGATTTGAGTATGAGGAGTATGAGGAAGGATATGTAGTATTCCAAATCCATATATCTTTCCCCTATTATACTTTACCGGCAAACAACGATTTTTGATAATTTATTGCTAATTCAACAATAAAAAATTCTCCTCCTTTTGGTTGACGAGGTAGAGCCTGTTGCAGATTGTTCTTCAGTTTGAGTGGTAATTTCCCGTTTCAAATCTTGATCATTTTAGGCCCAATCACTGTCATCGTCAGAGTCAACTAATTCAATTTCTTCATCCTCTTCTTCGCCACTTTCTAAAACTTTGCCATCCATTTGTTTTCTTTCGCAAGACGGAGGCATTTTGATTTTGTTCATTTATGCGCTTTCAAATATTATTTTCCTACATTCTTTTGCAGTTAAGCCATGAAACAATGATTTCAATGATTGAAATACTCCTTGAGTTTATTCTCCTGTGCCGTTTTAAATATCTTGTTAACCTTATAATTTGGCTCTAATCGCTGGTCATCAAGTGATTCGGAATGTTTGTTTTTGCGTGGTACCTTTGAAGTGTGGAAAATGGAAAACCAATCATTTCAGAAGCTTGTCTTATGGACATGCCACTCCGTATCAATACTAACCAATTTTTTCTTTCTTCTTTTGAGTGGTTTCCTAATCGTCGTTTCAACAACAAGCGAAGACGTGGCATTCTACAACAATTATGTAACGACACTGAACAATTCAAAACTTTCAAACTGAAGAGAGTCAACTCTAATTACTAGTATAGAATATAGAAGTACACAGTGGCTTATGAGCCATTTTGTACCTCGAGATTTCGAGCCACTGTTTACTTCTCTGCCATTTTGATTCTATCATCGACCACTGACCTATGATCAATATGATGTGAAAGCCGCTTAAAAATGTTATAGACTAGACCTACTATTCGACAGAAATATCACAAATACAAAACTCTTAGATATAATACAGTAATGGAAAATAAAACTCACCTTAAAGATATAATTTTATTAAACCGCGTTGCCCACTAGCTGTCGACTAATCAGTTCTGATTCGTTCAGGTACAAAACACCTTCGTTGAGTGAAAGGACAGAAAGATATACTTTCTTGTTTTCGCTGTGTGTACCCGAGTCACTGTACCCGTTCGAGTAACTGTTGTCGCCTCGACCCTACGTATCTACTGATAATTACACTTTTAGTATTCTGATATCATGTAAGACAAGCACTTACACTCCTACACAACTCGTATATTGATATCAAAATAATAACACTTTCATTACCAGTAATGTTCAACCAAATATTCAGACTACCAACGCATTGAGAGAGTAAATGATGCTCTCGGTGAATCTGTCTATGCATCAATAACTCTAGCGGCCCCGTTCCATATCGCCTCAGTCATCGATATCCACATTCATTTATTTATCTCAAGCACATGAAGAGTCATTCATTCCGACTAGTGGGTGGCCCATTCTAACATTCGACCATTCTGCTATGACGCCAGACCTCGGACAGCTGAGATCTGCCTTTTATCTTCAAACGAACGAACATTAGTACTCTTTTCTAATAGTTACTTCCTTGTTGTGAATGAGCCTGATACCAACTACTAAGTAGGTTCGCATCTTAACAGTCACATTTTCTCTGTGATTGAGCCTGAGACAACTACGTAGTAGGTACCCATCCCAACAACATCTCTGAAATTGAGGCTGATACTAACTACTTAGTAGGTACCCATCTCAACAGTCACATTTTCTCTGTGACTGAGCCTGCTACAACTTCGAAGTAGGTATCCATCCCAACAGTCTCATCATCTCTGTGATTGAGCCTGATACTATACTAAGTAAGTGCCCATCTCAACAGTCATATTTTCTCAGTGATTGAGCCTGATACAACTAAGAAATAGGTATTCATCCCAACAGTCACAACTTATCTGTGATTGAGCCTGATACCAACTTCTAAGTAGGTACCATCTCAACCTTCAAATTTCCTTTGTGATTGAGCCTGATACAACTACGCAGAAGGTACCAATATCAACAGTCACATATTTTCTGTGATTGAGCCTGATACCACTACGAAGTCCAACAGTCACAACATTGCTGTGATTGAGCCTGATACCAACTTTCTACGGCTGGTGGAACACAGCTGAGAGGAAATAAAGGGGTTTATTCACAATGTCGTGGAGACGAAGATGAAGGACGAACTGAAACACCAGAGAATAGCTCTCGAAATTAACTGAATAAGGGACAAAGACAAAGCTACTTGGAGATGAGATGTAGAGCATAAAAGGAAACTTAGCCAATCACAGCAAGAAAGTAACTGAAATTGACTGGCAAATTGTAAGATTCGATTATGAAAAATTGGGTTACAGGATATGCAGAACTTTTTATGACAATTAACTTTTTTTCCAAAAACGAAAGTTTTTTATATTTCGCCAACTCAAGTGGACACACTGCATAAGTGCAACAAGTTAACACCAGATAGTGTACGTCATATAAATAATGGTAACTTGAAAAAATACCAAGATGAATTTATTTATCAAAATGATATTCAGTTCGTGGATATTCTATTTGTTCTCCTAGAATTGAAGACAGTTATATCTTGTATCTGTTGGGCCATAAAAAAGTTATTTACTTAAAACAAAATTATTTGTGTCACTTCATTTTAGAAATAAGAACTTTTTTTCTTCAATCTCCGTGACGAAAACATGTTCTCAACAAAATATACATATGTTTTGAACTACTTCATAGGTAGTAAAGGAAATGTTGCAAACTTCAAACAACCTTAGTAAATATTAATATGAGGCGATATAATTTATTGAACTAGAATAAATATCCTGTTTTATCAAATCATCAGCAGTAATAAAATGATTCGCGAAGGAATACCAGAAAATGATAAAAGACCAGAACAAATGATGGAAGGTATAACATGGGTGGCCGATAAAGTGAAAGACTTGAGAAGGTGAGTTTTTATTCAAATATAATCATAGTCAAAAGATATTCATTTACCGAATTTTATTCAGGAAATGTCATATAAGAAAACGCCTAAGATCAGAGGTCCTGAGCATTGCATCGATTTTTCATTTTTTACGTAAAGAAAAAGCGTTCTAAGTTAAAAATAGAGAGAAAATGAGGAAATAGTAGTTTACAATTACAGAAAAACAACTTCTCTTCGTAATTATAAATTTCTTTATTGGGTATCTGAAATACAACAAAATTCTGAGTTCAAAAACTACAGTGAGACACCGTTGTTTTTGTTCTACCACTCTCATAATACTCTCTTATAATTTGGGGGAATTTCCTTCAAAGAGCCAGTTTCACCGGTTCCAGTTGAACTCCAGATAACTTAATAATAGTTCAGATGGTGAATTACATTCTTTAAATGGTATTGAAAGGTTCACATTCTAACCATCGGGTTATTAATCTGAAGCTTAACGGAAAAACGGAAAAAACCTGCCTAGCATCATCCTTCAGACCTATTGCACTGCTATCATTTCGAAGGTCATGGAAAAAGCCATCAGTTTCAAGATCATGAAATACTTATCAAGAACGCTCAGGAATTGTGAATGATCGATAGTATGGTTTTCTGCATCCGAGATCAACTGTTTCATAAATATGGCAGCTATCCATTGAACAAAAAGGTGATACTCTGCCTTCGCAATAAATTTCTCTAAAGAGTTTGATCGCGTTTGGTACCTAGGTCTACTCGACAAGCTTCTATCTTGAGGCTTGAGAGTTGTGTTCTTTGCTATCTAGCTTACTGTCAGACAGATATCTCCACGTGGTGGTTGATAGAGATTCATCCGACACTCTATCTATAAATGCTGGTGTTTCGCAGGGATCCATTTTTGCACCAACACTGTTTCTCTTTCACATCGATGATTTGTTGGGAGCTTCCTCATGCCCAGTACATGGCTTTGCAGTTGATAGTACACTTGTTGCCGCATTATTTTCCAAAGTTTCGTAATCAGACCGTGACACCAAGAGAAAACAAGGAAGGAACGTGAACGATTTAAATATGGACCTAAAAAAAGAACTCTATCAAAAATGGAGTTTTTACTAATAAAAATCAATATTAGGTCGTTCAAACTATTAAGACGTTTTTTTTATAAAATGTTGCCAAGAATTGTAAGAATATGTGATAAATGGCCAAATTTTTTTTATTATTTTTGTACCCTCATCTTATTCCTCCCAGTGAGACTCGGACCATATAGTGAATCGGTATAGTTCAAGGTTCAGAGTACAAGACTATTACAAAGCGTGATTTTGGTTCTCTTAAGGTGCATTTAGTCAACATCCTTTTCAAATTGTGCTTAAATATATGTTGAAAGCGAAACTTGAATCTGTTATATCCAATGGCACCATTCATACAACAATAAAGAAAGAAACTTACATTTACGATAAAAAAATTTAGGCCAATCAATTGAGCATTTTTTCCTAACAAAAATACTAGTAGAAAACCGACTGTGCCATCACATGGAAGACAGTCCGTAGTTATATTCTGTTATGTTTTCGACCCGCAACTGTCATTTATTAAATTGTTATAGACATTTAAATAACAAAAAATGTCATTTTTGAAATTGTTTTGCCTATAAAATGAAAACTAATGAAGCAATTTAGTTGCTCCAAAAAAAGTTGTAAATAATTGAAATACGAATAAAATGGTATATTTTACGCCCCTTTCGGATCATTAGTAACGGAGGAAAACCGGAAAAACCGGAAAATTTTACAATTTTTAAAAAAGTTCAAAATTTTTCAAGAAATAGGGTTGGCCCTTCTCATGAAAGTATAGAATCGTGTGTACTTCGTGTATGCACAAAACAGGCTCTGACGGATCATCAGTTTTGGCACAATTGCAATTTGATTTTTTTTTGCAGCATGCCTGGATGCTCTAGTGATAGTCCAATTTCAATTTTTAAAACAGATTTTCAAAGTGGAATTACAGTACCACAAAACCTATATTCTCATTTTACGGTAAAATGCTGCGAAATGGGTGAAAAATTCTTACAAACATGACTAAAAACGGCCGAGCTGGTGAAAGCGGTCGAGTAGTAGGAGTGAGCAGGAGTTCATTTCCCGGACTCTCCTACTACTCGGCAGCTAACGTGGGCTTGGACGTTTTCAGCCATGTTTGCATGCAGGCTAACGATCATACCCAAAATGATGTTTAGGTGGTATCCATTTCAAACTGAAAAGCGACTTCAGTTATATTTATTACTAACACTGTTTTTATTTTTTCATTCAAGGAAAGCGTATGGACCCAATATTCAAACATTCAAACATAGAAAAAGAGCTATCCTGAAAAGCGGAGAGTACAACATCATCAAACCCAAATTTACAAGAAGATATCTTCGTTATCTGAAGGATACTTTCACCAGTCTGGTGGATGCAGAATGGAAATGGACATTGCAAGTCCTCGTGATTGGTTTTTTAGGGTGTTGGTTGCTTTTTGCTCTACTCTGGTGGTTGATTGCGTTCGTCCACACCGATTTGCGTGAGGATCATTTACCAACTCGTCAAGCAGAAAGCGGTAAGTTACCTCGTCAAACAACGCTTGATGTATTATTGTTCAAAATTCAACATTTGTGAGAAAATATTTAATTCGCTTCGTTATTAGGTTTTTTATCTTCCATATTCTGAAAACCATAGATATCAATATTATAATGAAATTAATTCAAGATATTGTTTCGTCCCAAAAAGAAAGTTACAGTGCTCAACAGATGACAATCTTAGAAGCAAAATGATACATTCATGAGTAATTTATACTATCCATAATCTATATAGAGAATACAGGTATCAACGAAAATTCAGTTCGCGAGTTTAATGAACTTTTCTCAAAAGATATTTCTGTGGCTTGGTACAAGAAATGACTAAGTCAAAAATTGTAACTTTCCAGGAGCGGCAATTTCATGCGCTCGAGTACATAATTGTTTTATAAGTGCTCTTATTTACGTATTTATTGGGAAAAAAATTGCATCCTTCTTGTGTTTCAACTTAGACACTTTTTACATCGAAAACTTCATGTTCTTATGATAAATTTTAGGCAAAAATCTCAAAACTGGCGAAAAGTGACTTGGTCACTTCTTGTACCAAGCCACAGATTTATCTTAGATGTAAGTGACAATGAAAATATAGACATAATTTTCGAATCATTTTATTCGTCGTTCTTATGGTGCTTCGACGTAACGCACCCTAAAAAACGTATTGTTCGCAAAGAACATAAGAGAGTCCATCAGGTCCCCCTACCACCAGAATTAATAGAAGAATCAACCCACTTGCAGGAGCTGAACCGTCTACGAAAAATCTCCAGTAATCAAGAAATTCATGTAATATATATAAAAAACGAAAAAAACAAGTTTCAAAAAATATAGAAGAACATAAGAAATTGCACTATAGCAACTTGATTACTGGTGCGAAAAATAAAAATAAAAAAATGTGGGAATAAGTAAATATGAAATTAAACAAAAATAAATGTACAACTTCAAAAATCACACTGAAAAAAAATAATAACATAACTATAACTGACAATAAATCTGTTGCAAACGAATTTGGGCAATATTTCGCAACGTCAGTTGTGAAACTTGTAAACGATACTGAAAAAAATTATGTTGATATAGGTTGTACTACTGACATTCACGCACGACGAAACTCCATGTTCTTTTGAGCGCTTGACGAATATGAAGTAAAAAACATCATACTAGGACTAAAAAACAAAACTTATACTGAAATAGATGAGATCCCAATTAAACTTGTAAAAAATTGTGTAGATGAAATAACACCGTAATTGACACACATTATAAATGACTCGGTTATCGCAGGCAAATTTCCAGAAATAATAAAAATATCAAAAGTTGTTCCAATTTTTGAAAAAGGTGATACTCAGCTGGTCGAAAATTACAAGGGCATTTCTATTCTAAGTCCTTTTTCAAAAATCATAGAAAAAGCAGTATACACAGTTTTGATTAGATATCTAAAAGAATATAAAATAATAACCCCCTGTCAGCATGGTTTTAGGGAAGATCGCTCTACCGAAAGTGCATCAAACGAATTTATTCAATTCGCCTACGATAAGTTGGACGCTGGTGATTGGCGTTTTCATTGACTTGTCTCGTGCTTTTGACACGTTAAACCCATAAACCTACAATTTTTAGGCACGAAAGTATTTGCTCCCGACTGAACAAATCCTACTTCGCCTTCCTTTCTCTAAAGAAAAGTCTCGATAAATATTCGCTAAAACCATACTACTTTGCAGCCGTACATTCTGTAATGGCATATAATATATTATCATGGGGTAGAGCACCTCAAACCGAACGTGTGTTTGTCATCCAGAAAAAAATATTGAGAATTTTGTTCAATCTTAGTTACGGGACGTCCTTAAGAGAAACCTTCAAATCAGAAAAAATTCTCACTTTAACTGGAAATTTATATTCTCAAGATACTAATATACATTCACAACAATATTGAGAACTACACCAAACATTCTGATATGCACTCGTATCCAACTAGAAACAAAAACAAAATATATATGAAAAAATTCAACCATGAATACTTCAAGAGATCTCCGGAAGGTGCTGGTATTCAATTGTTCAATATGCTACCCTGCTGCATCAAATCTATTGAATCCGTTAAACTATTCAAAAGTAAGCTCAAATTATTTCTAATTACAAACTGCTTCTATAACTTAGATGAATTTGTTGAATATTGCAAATCTCATTGATCGATTTTTGTTTGTTTTCTTGGTCATGTACTGCTATTGTTTATATAACTGTATATTACTGTTTTATTACTGTATATCATTGTAGATAACTGTGTATTACTGTATAGTTGTATATAACTTTTTATATTTTTGTTTTATTTTGTGATCTGGTATCAGACATTATTGTACCACTTCGATTTAGAAGGAAAAAAACACCGACGACACTTATCCACTTCACTGTAAATGGCTTTAGTTAATAAATAAATGAATGAAATGAATGTAGGATAAAGCCCCTGGCACTTCTGCTCCGGCTGAATGATCGATGGGTTCAAGAGTGCTACCATAGCCAAAGCTGTAAATATGAATAATAGGCTCTTTTCACACAAAATAAAAGACGCAATCGGCCTATACCACTTTTTCAGTTTTTTACCAGTTCAGAGACACCTTTTCAAAAGGAACTTATGAACATAATTGATACCCGCACTTGTATTTTATGTGTGGAAAATGATCCTAAATTATCAGGCTGCAAGAAATTTTTGAGTATGAATGTTCCCGAAAGACGAAATTTAAAGAACAATTTGTGTTATAAATGTCTGAACGTTGGACATTCTGCAAAAAAATGTTATTGTAGAATTTTTGCAACGTTGGATCTTGCCGAAGAAAACATAATCGGCTCCTGCAACAAGAGTATTCTCGGCAAGAAAGAAGAGAAGGTGCAAAAGAGGAAGAAAGCAAAGAAAGAAGCGAGTTAGGAGAAATAGAGAACCAAATATCCTGTTCCGTTGGAAAGAAGGCATCATCACTACTGAAAAATACAAAAGTACGAATTTTTGGCAATAATGGGTGGTTAATTTCCAGATATCTGAAGCAGGAAACGATAAAAGGATTTATAATATTAGAAATGCCAGAACAATAAGAAATTTAGCTCTTCCGACTCAAAATCTCGATGTCGAATATTTGTGTAGAAAATTCCATTACCTTGATCGGAATACTTCAGAAATGGTGAGAAATGCAAACCCAAAGATTCTTATTGGACGAGATAATGCTTTCACCGTCTACCCACAAAAAGTTATTCACCCCGTCTATGGTCAACCTGCATTCAGTTTAACAAGACTAGGATGGATAGTACATGGACCTTACTCGAAAAATAGTATGAACTTTCACGTCAACTTCTGCAGGCATGATGAAGATTATCTCAGAGAAATCATTGAAGACAATTTTGAAATTCAAAATGATTACACGACATCTACATTATCATTTTCGAAAGATGATCAGAAAGCTGTACAAATATTCGAAAAAACAATCAGTAAAGAAGGAGATCGTTTCGAAATTGGGCTCCCGTGTGAAAAAAAAGGAATTTGTTTTTCCAGAAAGTAAAATGGCAGCTTTAAATAGATTGAAATGTATGGAGAAGAAGATGGATTATGATGAAGAATTCGCTAAAGAATATTATAACGAAATAAACGATTACCTGACAAAAAACTACGCAAAAAAAAATACCGACGGAAAATTCTTATGATAATGGATGAGTATGGTATCTACCACACTTTGGGGTAAGAAATGCCAATAAACCCGGAAAATTCAGGCACGTGTTTGATGTCACTGCAAAAATATCTAGAGTAAGCCTGAATGACTACCTTCTGATAGGTCCGGATTTCTATCCCTCACTGGTGGCCATCCTTCGCAGATTTCGAGAATACCGTTATGCATTTTGTGGAGATATAAGGGAGATGTTTCATCAGATGCTGATTCGGAAGGAGGAAAGGATTTGTCAGAGATTCTTATTCAGAGGCATGGACAGAGAAAAAGATCCAGATACTTATGAGATGCGTGCAATGATATTTGGGGCCGTAGGCTCACCATCAATTGCTCAGTTCGTGAAGACAATGCCAACATTATCAAGGATAAATACCTAGATATAATTCGTATTATGTATGACCAACATTATGTGGACGATTTTCTTGACTACAAAGATACTCTACAAGAAGCTATTGACACGGTTTAATCAGTCATAGAAGTCCATAAAGCTGCGGGGTTTGATATGGTAAACTGGCTGAGTTAATCCACAGAAATGTTGAATTATATACCCGAAAGTCATAGAGCTGCAACGAAAACACTGAATTTGAACACGAAGAATTTTGAGAGAATTTCAGGACTATTTTGGAGTGTTGACGTCGATAGTTTTGTTTTTCAATTCAAATTCATGAAAATCCCTCCAGAACTAATGAATGGCCAAAAATCCCCAAAAAAAAGAGAGCTCCTCAGAATCGTTATGACCATTTTCGATCCCATTGGTTTTTTGGCACCACTGGTCATCAAAGGAAGACTTTTACTTCAAGATTGTTGGAGGAAGTCTATAGGATGGGACGAACAAATCTCTGAAGAAACTTTGAAAAATTGGTAAAGGTGGTGTCAAGTACTGGAGAAAATAGAAATTCTGGGAATTCCAATGCAAAATTTTCAAAGAGAAGCTGTTGGTGAGATACAACTACATGTATTCTGTGATGGTAGCCATCAATCATTTTCTGCGGTGGCCTATTACCGTTTGAAATCGGAGAGTTATGTCATCAATATATCGTTTGATTCATCCAAATGTAAAATTGGCACAATGAACAAATGTTAGACTGTGCCACGGATGGAACTTCAAGGAGCTGTTATGGCAGCCAGATTGACAAATCTCATAAAAAACGAGACCAACTACAATATCTCTGAGATTTTTTCTTGAACAGATTCGAAGATTGTTTTGACTTGGCTATGATCGAATTCGTGCAGACTGAAAATGATTGAGGCACACAGAATTCAGAAAATTTTGGAGATAATGAAATTATCCAAATGAAAATGGGTTCCTCAACACCTAAACCCTGTTGATTTAGCTACGAAACAAAAAAATATACGGCCTCATCGAATAATTCTTTTTGGTTACAAGGTCCCGAGTTTTTGAAGCAGCCAGAAGAATTTTGGCCAATCACGAATGAAGATCAAGCCAATACTGTAGAGTTGGAGGGGGAATATATACACTTAACTGATGAAAGAGAGGATTTTCTGCCAAATGTCTAGAGATTTTCAAGATGGATGAAACTGATGAGAAGTATGGCTTGGATGATAAGATTTGCTTGCAATTCAAGAACCATTCCATTCAAACAGAAAGGAGAATTAACATTAGAAGAGCTATCTAAAGCGGAACACTTATGGTGGAAGAAAGTTCAGAGACACCATTTCATGAAGGAAATTATGAACTTCGAAAGAGAGAAGAACATAGATAAACATTCCAAAATATATCAACTTTCTCCATTTCTAGATAAAAATGGTATTTTGAGGATAGATAGCCGAATAAAATATGCCGAAGTTGATTACAACATCAAATTCCCTATCATTTCGCCTTCCGGAAAGAATGAAATTGTCGTCAGGTTACTAGTACAATATAATCACGAAATGGTCCAACATATTGGGCAAGAAACTGTTCTGAATAACCTTAAACAGAAATTTTGGATACTGCAAGTGGGACAGACTTTGAAAATACAAATTCTTAGCTGTCAGTTTTGTAAAATTCGAAAAGCTAAAGCTATACAACCCGAAATGTCCCCGTTGCCAAAATGTCGACTGAAAAGTTATCGCAGACCCTTCAGCTATTGTGGTCTTGATGATTTTGACCCACTAACTGTTGAAGTCAAGAGAAGCATCTAAAAAAGGTATGGTGCCTTGTTTACCTGTTTTAACACGAGAGCGGTCCATATAGAAGTAGCGAATTCTTTGGATACTGATTCGGCATTGATGGCAATTGCTAGAAGAGGAAAACCAATCGAATTGCATTCAGACAACGGAACTAATTTCGTTGGGGCTGAGAACGAAATGAAAAAATATCTGTAAGTTTAAGACCAAAATAGAATCGTAGCAGAACTTGGAATGAAAAATATAAAATGGTTATTCAACACGCCTGCAGCCCCAGATGCCGGAGGAGTTAGGGAAAGAATGGTGAAATCTATCAACAACAAAACCCAAAAGAAGAAGTCATCACAACCTTTCTTCTAGAAGCTGAAAGGATAGTCAATTCCAGACCAATCACATATGTTTCCTCCAACGAAAATGAATTGGAGGCTTTAACACCCATGCACTTTCTCATCGGTTCAGCTAATGTTGAACATTCACCAAAAGATGTTTTCGGGAGAAAGCAATAGAAAATTGCACAGATAATGGCAGAAGACTTCTGAAAAAGTGGATAACACTTTGTCTCCCGTCATTGAGGCGAAGACAGAAATGGCAAGACAAAAGTCCACCTTCAAAAGCTGGGGACGTCGTTGCTTTACCTAACCCTAGTATACGGAGCAGATGGAAAATGGGCAGAATAGTAAAAACGCTTCCCGGCAGAGATGGATAAGTTCGAAGCGTCGGAATGAAAAAATCGAGTTCAACTTTAGTTCGACTGGCAAACTCATTACTTCGGCCTGAGGTTGGAGAATGTAAAGAATAAAATTTGCTTTCGTTTTTTAATTCATACACTTTGTATTTTGACTAGAGAGAAGGTGATGTCAAGTTGAAATATATTCTGACACGAGGAAATAAAAGTCAAATTGAACAAGTTTATATTTATTCCTCAACAGGCTATTAATCTTGAAGCTTCACTTTGTGATAAGTGTGGAGTTTACAGTTCGTAAATGAAAACCCCTGTTTTCGCCACAGCAAAATCGCTTTGTGGAATTTTTTAAACAAGAAATAGTGAAAAAAATTACAACTTCTTTGTTATTTAGCGAATATCTCAAAAAGTATCAGAGGAATCGTTTCACAGCCAATGAAACTTTTGTAGAATATTATAAAACCTACAAATTGATTTTTTATAAGACCAGATCGGTGCATTTTTCACTGAGAAAATCCGAGAAAACCTCGAAAAAGAGATAATTTTTCAAAAATTCATAATTTTTAAAAATCTGAAGCTGGTTGAACAATATTGCGGAAACTGATAGATGTGGTTCAACTGTGCGCAAGATGATTTCTGTCCGGTGTGTAGTTTTTGCACAATCGCGTTATAAACGATTTAAGGGCACATCATGCAAAATGCGCCAATTTAAGGGAAATCATCGATGTATTCACATTCTGTAAACGGCATCTGGAAGTAGAGATCAATATCTACAAAAACTACACATCGGACAGAAAACATCTTGCGCACAGTTGAAACAGATATTATTATCTATCAGTTTCTGCAATATTGTTTGTCCATCAAAATTGTCTCTTTTTCTAGGTTTTCCCGGATTTTCCCAGTGGAGAATGCACTCATCTGGTCGTTTGAAAATCCATTTTGTAGGTTTTATAAATCTCTACAAAAGTTCCATCGACTGTAAAACTATTCCCTGAATATAATCTTTGATATATTTCCATAAAACCAAAAAATTTGTAATTTTAATTCAATATTGCTTGTCTAAAAAATTCCACCAAGCGATTTTACTGGGGCGAAAACTGACGAAAAATGAGTATAGGCCATTTACCTATTTTATTTTGTGGGGGGAAAAAAACCTCTATAGCTTGGTCTACCAGGTAGACACCTGCCTCTGAATTTTGATATAAGTGTGTTGGTTCGAATATGAATTCGGAATAATTGGTAGGCGGTTTATGCTGTGCAGCTCATTCAGCATTGCAGTTTACTTCATTCAGATATTCGAAAAGAACGCCAATTTGGAATATCATCTGCGAGGATGGCTATCTTACAGATTGGAGACTACGTTTCTGACAAGTATTTGATGATTATTTGAATGAATATTGGAAAACTATTTTTATTTTTCTTCAATTCTGGAGGTTTGCTTTGGTATTGAGTTTTGTTTGCGCTCACAATACTTTAAACTGATTACCTATTATTTTTATACTTTCATATTGGGAGGTATATTTTCTGAATTTGTTCTTGGTGCTTAGTTACCTACTGTATTTGTTTTGGCGTTGTTGGTGTTCACTTGTTGTTATCTGTTATCGGTAATTTTGTCCAAAAACTCCGTTCAGTTAATGGATGAAACTTTAGTAATCGTATTTAGTCTACTTTCTTACCGTGGTACCTATCTTTGATGTGTAATTGTACACAAAAAATGTCCGCAACCAAAACAACTGCTCTTGATTGATTAGAGGATGTAATATATCCCATCCTATTCAACATGGGTCTGACAATAATAATTCCATATCTACGAAGAAAACTTTGTGCTTCTTTAGCTTCAAAATACATTCCCACTGAGAGGCAGGAAGGTACAGTAATTTATACCAAGGTATGAGGAGTAGATGACATGACTTCACCTGGTAATCAGTCTTGGCCATTTATGCTTCAAACGCTAAAAAGAGATCAGAATAAATATAATCAACGAATCCTCTCACCAAACGCCAATGCGCGTATCAGCCAAACAGATCAGCAGACTCAGCACAATTCATAGAGCATACCAAGATAGCCTTTGATCCTGCATTTACGAAATCGATCAACAAAGGTTCAGAAAAAAAAGTTGTTTCACCTTTTCCGTGCCGATGGATAAACGCCTGCTTGCTTGGAAAAAAGGAGCATCACATCTCCCCTAGTCAAAACAGTAGCCAGCACAGGTAAGGGTTACACGCAGGTTGGGGTGAATGATCTGTAGGCAATGCAGATGGTTCAACTGTAGAAAAGGCAATATCTAAAGGCAAACATTGCCCAAGATATGCTGGTTATCATGCGCATTGATGGAAAAAATTTTGCAAATAAGGTTTCGGAGCACACATAAATAAGCATTGTAAATTATTGGTGTCAATAGGATGAACTAACACTTAAACCCCGTAGAACCACCACAACAGTGAATTACTCTAAAAATATGATAATTAAGTTGCCAGTTCTGACCAGTGCTGAAGTTCTATTTGCACAAGAGGCAAAGTACTCAGGAGTCAGTCTTGTCCATAAGTTTACGGAAATTATACCAAAAACCATAATAGTATTCATCCATATGCACAAGAACCGGCAGATACAGCCAAAAATAATCATATTCCATAAAAGTAAATGATTCAGTGGTATAATGGCCAAAAACTCAGTAGAGTAGAGCAGTTCAATGGCTGACTAGCATTGAAATATGACCTTGCCCAGCTACCTCTGGAGCCATGAAGACAACCACAATAGTCCTCTCAAAAGTCTTGCACGTTACATATACATGCAGGCAAAGGCAGGATAGTCACCAGCAGTGGGAAAACGCCTTTAAGCAGAATTCATGTATTGACTTCAGCAATTATATGAAGACTTGAAAACCAACCCCATAAGGGCTACCG